>CM056839.1:15245895-16445895 GCA_029853015.1 Chelidonichthys spinosus | reverse complement strand
ACACACATTACCTGACTTAAGGTGACACAATAAAAGCCCAGTTCATGAGAAAAGGCAATGTATGGTCCATACATGGATGAGCAGAAACTATTACAGCAAGGTAAAAATTAAAACATCAAGATAAAATACAACAGCTAAAAACAAACCCATGCATACATACTTCATAGTATGCAGTGTAGTATTTTTGCAATTTTGTGTTCAACCTGCATGTAGAAAACTAGCTGCACCATTAAATAATGTTGTCTTCATAATAATAACAAAAATTGAAACAAAAAATATAAATAATCAATAAATGCTTTTAAAAAAATCACCTTCAAATGTGTGAATGAACACAGCATAAGGTGATTATTAACTTGTAGATTAAAAATATTCAGATACACAAATTAATTGGAATATCCTCAATATTCCACTATTTACATCTTCTTTGCAGTGAGTTACTGCTATACAGTATCATTTAATGTTAACATTATGTAGTGTATAATGTATCTTCAAGTGGACATTTTCTCCTTGGTGAGTTCATTTTTGGGGTCGCTTTCTGTAAGCGTGTCATTTTTCTTCAAGATGTGCTGTCTTTGTGCTTGCATGCTGTATGCCCAGGCTCTGTCCACACCATGCCCCTCAATCCTGCAGGGTACCCAGTCACGGAAGGGAAAACGACCAGCTACCACTAAAGCATCATCAGGAAGCTCCTTCTGCAACTTCTGCTGCAACAATGAAAGCTAAAGGAAATCAAGAGCACAATACAAATTACTCATTAACCCATGTTAATGAATGTGAATGCAACTGTACTTTGACCATTGGCTGATAGATTCCTCTTTGAATTTTTTTTTCTGGTATCAGGAATCTAAAAACAATTTACCATTTAGAAACACAAAATAATTTTGAAGCCAAGCTGCTTTTACATTTCTATAGAAATATCCTGGAGGAAGAACATTTACATGGTAAAATATTGTTTAAAGAGTTAAACTATTATAACAATACAGCCAAGTAAGGGCTCCCAGAGAACAGAGACAAGAGTTTCTGTAACAGGTGAGCCACCACACCTCAGCTTTTTTATTTTTTATTTCTGCATTATTTGCTTGGCGTTGCACTACACTGAGATTATAGGTCATAAAGTTCATAACACAGTTCATAAATACGTGTGCATTGAATTACTCACCACGCTAGGAGCCAAAAATACTGTGATATTCTTGCATTCTGTCAAGTCGACCTGTGATGAGAAGGCAGGTGGTAAATAGGTCACTTTATTAAGAAACCTCTAGGAAAATGTTTGTGTATTTTAGTGTTTATGTCATTGTCATTCCTGCTAGATTTTTCTTGTATGATTGGGGACATTTCCATTCAAACTATGAAGTTGTTGCCATAACATATTAGTATAAATACAAATATGATAATATTGTGAAATGCTGTCATTTAACTGTGACTGGATCAGTAAGGCAGCAACTGTTTGCAAATTTGAACAGGAGTGTTACTAAAGCAACATAATACAAATGATAACTTTCAAACCTTCCAGAGATCTTCTCGTCGGTATGACACTTTTTCTCGATGGCCTGCTCTCCAGGCATGAAAGTTGGCTAGGCGAACAAGCCAAGGGTTGAGCTCATAACCAACAGCAGGAGCGAAACCCTGCCGATGGGCCTCCAAGACCTCAAGGGTTTAAAAGGAACACAGTCAAAACAAATTGCCCATCAGTGGAAGAAAAATGAGTACAAAAATATCTTGCTGGTACTTACAATGCGGCCATCACCAGATCCCAAATCCACAAGACCTCCCTTTCGACCTCTCAGCAACGTCATTACATGATCTACTTGAGCTCTGCTGGCAGGAATGTATGGGACCTGGAGGACATTTTAAAGAGCTTCTTATAATAAAGCATGTTGCACCATTGGTACAAGAAGAGTCACAAGTTAATCAAAGTGGGAATATGAAGATGTAGACCATACCTGCAGCCTCAAGGGGACTTTTCGGAAGCCTGGCTGGAGGACTCCGGCCCATATCGCATAGACAGCAAGCCCAGTGCCAACAGCTATCTGAGCAACTCCCCATCCTCCAAGGTGCCTGGTCTTGAACTCGGCAAAGAACTCATCTGGTGCATCATCACCCATTCCTGCATGAAATGTGTAGTGTAAGGTCTGAGGTAATCCAATTTTAGAGAATATACGTTAACTCACAGGGACTAAGTTATCTATGATCTCTCTCCGTGCACAGTGTACTGCATATACACACATTTGTGGGGACTGGCTCAGTGATTTCAGACTACAGCTTTATTTATCAATAAACATGTCGCTTGTTAATTTTTGCTTCACTTTGTTGTTTTCCCTGTTTGTGCACAATCCCCTTCTCCTTCTACGCCCACACCAGTCAGTTTTACAATCAACTTAGATGTAATTTTACCAACTAATAGGTTAGTTGGTGCAACTTCACCATCAAAACAAACAATAAAGTAGCACACGATTGGACGCTATACTGGTTTAGAGAATGGACATTTCAAGTTATTTTTCTCATTATACTGCTGTAGTAACATCTGGAGACCCGAATGTATAAAATAAGCTGTTCAAACATTTCTAAATATTCACAGTTACCATAAAATGCATGAACCTTTGGTCTAATCAATGTCTAGCCTAGACAATGAAGGTTTCTACTATAATTTACTGAACTATAAGACGGTTTGTGTGCAGCAGGTGGAGGATCACAGACAGTTCGGGTTTGAAACCAGACGTTATCTGACTGAGACGCACCGACGTTCACGTAACAGCCGGAAGTAACGCTGCTGGACACAACTGTGCTGACATTAAAGCAATTACGGTAACAATAAATATCTTATTGACCTGAAGGGAGTGCGTTCGGACCATGAACGTAGAGAACGGAGAAGGACACGGACCGGTCCGTCTGCGAAAGTCTTCCGTGTACCCGAGAGCTTACTTACATTAGTTCCGCAGACATTTCAGAGGAAAGCACTGTGTAGCTCAACTGAAGACTTTCTGGATAGATTAACATTTGCTCACTGAATCTTTTATGGGTATATTATTTCGTATCTGGTTACTGTTATTACTTATATATCTATATAACTTTTAATTCGGTTAGAAAAAGCAATTCTAAATCAGCACTTTTCATGCGGTGGATAAAATAGCTTTATCATAAGGTAGCAAAACTTTTATTTGAAATATATCATAGATGTACATTTCAATTACAATATATTTAATCTCCATTTTCTTGGGTGGAAAAAAGGTGCAACACGTTTTAATGGTTTCAACATCATTTGTTACAAAAACCCAAATATAATACAAAGAATGGGAATGTCCATATCAGAATGGCCTCTTAAAATAATGCAAGAGGAGGTGTCCCTGTCAGTTGCTGTCTGCATCATCACTGATGATCCCCTGCAGGTTGGCCCAGTCTGTTGCTCTCCTGCGCCTCCCGTGTGTATCGTCTTCCTCATCACTGTCGGAGCCGGAGTTGAGGGAGCGCTTATATGAAGAGGACGGAGGGTCATGTTGTTCCTGCAATGCTGAGGTTCCTCTGCGTCTCGGGCGACCTGGGAGAGGTATCCGCAATAATCAGTATTTTCATATGCAACAAAAAGGATAAGCAACACTACTGTCTGAATCATATCACATACATGGTTGCAACAATACCAGCATCTGATTATAATAAGTCCAGTAAAATGCGTTTATACATTTTCGCTTCCCTAGAATTAAAATTGAGTGATGTGTAAAACTGTCTTTCCTGGACAGATATGCACAATAAACAAGCTTCAATTTATGTCAAATGTATTTTACACAAAAAGAGACAAATAGGGAGGAGACAAACAGTTACCTTTTGTGGCAATTATGTTGCTGACATCAAGGTCGGCAAGTTCCTTTGTTTCCTCTCTTTTCATTCTGGCTATTTTGCATTTCTTAATAGATGGCTGGCCTATGTGAAAAGAAAATACATACATTTTGTTTTGGACTCGTCATTCTATTATAAGCATAACAAATAAAAAAACATCTAACTTTATAGTTGTTTGACAAATGTAGAAAAAGGGAGAAATCAAGCACAAAAAGGTAGGTGCTACATTAAGATTTGTTTTCTGAAGTCCATAAACATCCTCTTTACTCTTCTTCACTTAGAATTAACAGAGAATAAATAAACAAAATAAAAATAAAAATAAACTATATTTGGAAAATATAAAGAAATGTACATTTTGCCCAGAATGTGTGGTCTGTAAAAAGGTGAATGAATTCCCACTGACCATGGACACCGAGATCTTCAAGCTCCTTCCTCAGAGCAGCCACCTGGGAGCGAATGGAGCGACAGCCGTCGAGGAGCTTCTTGTAGTTCAGCCTCACGCCACAGAGAGAAATGTAGCGCTTGAGCCTCACAACTGCTTTGTTGTCATCCTGCTGGAGGAAACCAAGGACAGACAGGTTGTGAAGTCGAGATTAATTTACCCTGACCCTTCATTTACCCAAGACACCTAGGCTTTGGAAATCCATTTTCCAAACATCTGCTTTCTACCATTCATCTTAGACTTGTCTCTCGACTCCACTCGAAGCACGGAGGGTGATCGAAGGAATATAGACGTACCTTTTCTCAATATGAAGAGTTATGATGAAGGGTTTGACAGAGTTCATTAAAACGTTACAAAGCTTGATTCTGATTGATTGCATCACCTTTTGACCTCCAGCACTCTTCTCTTTTTTCTTTTCTTTCTTCTGGGTTTTCTTTTTATCATCGTCTTGGGTTTTTTCTTTAGTTCTATGCTCTTCATCCAATGACGGCAGTGACGATGAATCTGAATCGGTGTCATTACTTTTCTTTTCTTTTTCCACTTTTTCTTCTGCGTAACAACAAAAAGTCACATCCAGCCATTTAGAAATAAAAATGTGAAATTAGAAAACATCATTAATTTGATAAAGTTTACTCACCTTTTTCACTTCCGTCTGAGGAGTCATTGCTGTTGTTTTTGTCACTCTTTTCTGACTTGCTATCCATGTCACTTTCCATCTCTTCATCACTCTGTGGTATTTTCATTTCCTGGACTTCTACTGCCGCTTCTTGTTGTGCCATTCTTCGCAGCATTGCCTCTCTTTGTCATCATTTCTTCCGGACTGTCGTCACAGTTGCTGTCGTTCCCTTTTTTTTCTGTCTTATTAATTTCCTCATCTGTTGAGTCGTCACTGTTTATCTGTTGTTTACTTTTTGTCTTTCGCAGTGATTTTTTCACCTCTTGCTCTGCATCCTCAGGTTCACATTTAAATTGATCTTCCTCCTCACTCTCCTCACTTCCTCTTTTGCCATCTTCACTGTCCTCCAATTCTGTCAGTAACCACAGAAGAAGAAAAAACATGGTTTAAAGGGGAGCAACAAAACTCACTGAAACTAGAATTGCTGATCCTATTCAACATTTGTGTCAAATTGTCATAAGTTATGGCCCAAACCATGGTTTGTGAGTTTACCTTCACCACATCTATTCAGTTCATCCTTTCGTGCAAGTTGACATTTGTGCCAAATTTAGACATATTCCCGCAGGTGTCCCTGAGATATTGCATTCAATATTGACGTATGGACGGCATACGACTTAACAGACCTCATGGTGGACCAAGGCAAGGTAAGCTTAAGTGCCTTTAATGAGCGGTATGCATCACTTACTGAATTTTTCATTCAGTAAGTGCAAAATCGAACATGCTATAGACTATTTCAAATAAAAGCAACTAAATGCATCAAGAGAAAAACTAAATAAAGTACCTGAGGATGAGCTGGACTGACGACGTCGTGGTTTCTTTGCCGTGGATTCATCTTCATCGTCATCTTCTCTCCCACTTATCACCTCGTCCTCTTCTCTCTTCCTTTTGTGTTGGGGCTTCTTACTCGTTTCCAACTCACTTCCATCTTCGTCATTTTCCTAGCAGCAAAGAACAACATTGATGATGACAGAAATAACTACAGCACTAAAAAATGACACTCCAAAAAAACAAGCACAAGCTATGTGGGAAGAATTCAGATACCTGCATTTTCATCAATTCCTCTTCAACCACCTGTTTCAAAATATTTCTGGCATCTGGACTTAATGAGTCACATCGCACATGTGCAAGATATCTCCTTTTTAAAATACCCAAAGTCAGTGTGCTGGAATAAGAAACGAGAAAGACTCCATCACGGCGTGTGAAGGAGGACATTTACAATAACATGCATAATTATAAGGAGACTAAATATATCTAAAAAACATAACATTCAACATACCCACATTATAGTACATTATTTAAAAACAAAAATACTGAAGAACGACTGTCAAACTCTAAAACATTTTGCGACTCTGATGTTGGGACGAAGAACTATTGTCAAAGTGCATCAGGTGTGTATTGAGTTAGCTTCATGGGAACTGCATTTGGCTAACAAACCCCCTTGAATGTTTATGTAGAGCAAAGTAATCGATACGAGGTCAATAAACCCACAGAAACAATGCATCGGCCCGGCGAACTAACACCCAGCAGTCACGGTACCTCAGATCCGGCCGGTCGCACAGCTGAACACACACAAACTTGCGGATTCTCCTTTTCTCTTTCTCTGACACCATCATGTCTGCTTATGGTGGTTCATTTTTGGCGGCGCCGCGACGAGGCAGTTACTGGAAGTGACGTCAGACAAGCCACCGTCTCCTTTCAAAATAAACATCGTAGAATCTTGGAATATCCCTAAAAAACATTCACGCCAACAATGAGCAGTTTTAATGAATGAAATGTATTGCAAATACAATATGCATTTCTTTATAGTTCTTCAACAAGAATAAGACGGAAAAGAGTTGGATTCCACAAGTAATTTATTCAGAACATTCCCATGACCACTATTGGACGGAAGCCGTATTAGTGCATATTTTAAGGTATTCCAAGGTGATTTTATTAAGAGTTAGAGATACATATTGCTCTCTTTCAACATTTATTTTTCAGTATTCAGAGTGAACAGATTTAAACAAGACACTGGTGAATATCAGAAAATGTGTATCCTCTCCCAGAGGGGACTAAGAAAAACAAAAAACAGTATTAATTGCCTTTACCATCACTGCCATATAGTGACATAAAGCGAAAGTGAAAGATCATGGCTCAGAATAAAATACAATTATCAAAGAAATGATCGTGGTTCCTCGTGAAACGTTAAACTGAAATGTTAAGTGAATTATTTAGTCATTTGCAGGAGGAAATTGGAAATCTGGTGTGTGCTATAGAGTGCATCATATCATTCAAAAGGAAATTTAAACTCACTTGAGCACTAGTTAACACAAAGATTGCAAACAATACAAAAGTTAAATACCAAACAATAAATTAGGTTCATAAATTAATAAAAACATCTTGAAGCAACAGCAATAATTTAAATAAAGAAAATGGAGCTGCTCAAAAAATCTCATTCATAGACAACCTCCCTAAATTTTATTCCAGTGTTAAAATATCTAGGCTAAACTTGACCATCCTCTGTTCATATCCATCAAATTTATGAAAAGGCAACAGATGTTTCACAGCCTGAATAACCAGGCTGCCAGTGTTACCTTTAAGTCAAACACAGAGGAGGGTGCCAGTGCATATCATTAACACCCACACTAACAGGCGGGTGGGAGTTGGGCTTTTAGGCCCATTCAGCAACTTGCAGGAGGTTCTTTAACATTTGCAAAGTAATATTTATGCCAGTTTCCCAGGTAATTTTACACATTTCCTATTTAAATAATGTACACAATTTGTGTTCATGTAAACAGAAGCATTTTTCACATCCAAACAACTCTTACTTCAGTTACAGATCAGTCATCAACTCCTACAATTCTGTGCAGTAATGTCTAAAGACATTTAAAGAAATAACTACCTACGGAGCTATTATTAGGATCAAGGACAACTCTTTCATTCTAGCATCCAAGAAAAAAAAAATGAACATACACAAAACCACTCTCCCACGCCTTATGTTTTCACATTATTAGTCCTTGTACACAGTTTGTTGACCGGGCCCTCTTTCATCATGCATTATATGCCTCCTGACATGGATCCGTCTTACTCGCCTGTCGCCTCCCGTAGCGCCCTCTTCCTCAGCTCCCAGCGACGAACCTGATCCTCTTGAGTCTAGAAGGTGGATGCCTCCTGGACCAGATCCTCTGCCATTCTCATAAATGAGGATGTTGAGGGTTTCTTCAAAGATTCGAGCCTCAGGAAACTCAACCTAAAAATCAGTACATGATTTGGTCATTTTGATGCACTAAAATTACCAATACATTTCCAACCCAACATTTCCAACATAAATCATTTAACTATATTACAAAACAAATTGGTTAGCCATTTAAAAAAATAAACTACTTTGTATACAAGAATGCCGGAAAATAGCGGAAAAGAATAGTTCCACATGTTGGAAAATAAATAGCGACACAGCAAATTTCAATGGAAGCTACAAACTGGTGCCCGACTCTTGTCGCTGTGTGACGGTATGACAGGTGTGATGCACTACAAATCAAAGTTAAACTGGTCCCAACTTTTATCAGCACTCCAATAACAGTCAACCAATCATTTGTTTTTGTTTCTGTTCCATCAAAAAACAGTTAATCAGATCCCAGTGCAATTTAACGACAACTAGTGTGAACGCAGCATCAGTTGCTTTCTGGCAGAGTTAGATATCGCTCTCTAGTCTGTTAAATATAAAGCTTGGGCATGTTATGTTAGCTTAGCATATAGACTGGAAACAGGAGGGAACAAATAGGTTTACTGTCCCAGATATGCGTTAGTCATCTTTCCATCACTGTGCTAAAATGACAAACAATTGCTTTAAAGATTTCTTGAACACACTAGGTCATGCTTACTTTGGTCTGCTTCTTCTCTGTGGCGTAGACAATGGACGTACAGCATACTTCAGCAATCTTGCGGCCTTCACCATAAAAAGACCAGCAGCAGATCTCATCCCCAAGCACATCTTTGACAAACAGGACGCGGCCATTAAACCGTAGCACGAGTTTGTCAAACAGTTCAATGTTCTTCAGCAGGTTATCATCAGAGTTGCTGGTCACAAGGGAGATACAAAGAGTAAGCAAACATCAACTGAGAAGATTATAAGCACAAAAAAGTGAAGCTAAAATGTGTTGGTCAAGTGAACGTGTGAAATGATAGTATGTTATGGAAGCAAGCAACTGACAAATGTTTTTTCAAACTACTGGTAGGACACAAAGTCTGCCTTATTTTTTGTTTTACCTTGTGTAAGAGTATTTGTTGTTTCCTCTGTTGTTCTGCAATTTCACTACTGGCTGTAGAGATAAGAAAGACAAATAAATCCATGTTATTCTATAGTCCATACGTGGAACACTGTTTTCACAAAGTAGGTGTACATACAATTAAAGAAATACTGATAAATGTTTCCTTACGACAAAAAACCCAGCAGAAAACAATATCCATCCATCCCTTACTCCCCCCCACCCCCCACCCCTAACCGGGGGCAAGTCACAGGGGCAGCAGGCTTAGGAGGGAATTCCCGACGTCCTTCTTCCCAGCAACGCTTTCCAGCTCCTCCTTAGGGACCCCGAGACGTTCCCAGGCTAGATGAGACATATAATCCCTCAAGTGTATTCTGGGTCTACCCCAGGGCCTCTTTCCAGTTGGACATGCCCAGAAATCCTCTAAAGGGAGGCGTCCTTGAGTGGTCCTAATCAGATGCCCGAGCCACCCCAACTGGCAGGTTTAAATGCGAAGGAGCAGTAGCTCTACTCCAACTTCCCTCCAGATCTCTCACCCTCTCTCTAAGGCTGAGCCCAGCCACCCTACCAAGGAAAACTCATTTTGCCTGCTTGTATCTGCTATCTCATTCTTTTGGTCGCAACCACAATTCCAATTCAAAATCTTTTTAAAGCATCTATCATTTTTTTTCAATTGTGTACAGACAATCTAAAGGCGGGTCCACACCGCACCGACTGCCCGACTCGTGAAGTCGGGCTACTTAACATGGCAGACTCGAACAACGACTTGGGCGGTTCACACCTACGGAACTACAGCCGAAAGCATACGTTCCGCGCTTGCGCGAGATGTAATGTCTCCAAAACAACAGGCGGCACTAATCTGTATTGTGCGCCAAAAAACACGTAAACCGGAAGTAGGCGGTCCTCTCTAGACCACCTTCTTCGATTCTACTGGTTATCTGGTATGTTTACATCGTCACTTCCGGGCTTCACTGATTCGCTAGTCAAGCTGCTAGCCTCCACCAATCAGAATGGTAAAAGAGTCACCGACTCGCATGGCGGATTACACATTTGAATCGGCTGAAATGAACACTGACGTGGGCCGATTCGAGCGACCACACCAAGCAGACTCATGTCACGGAGGCCGACTCTCTCAAAGACGCCGATTTTCGGTCCGGTGTGGACTCGCCTTAACCCTTGGTACACAGGAGAACGCTAGACGATTAAGGTTTTACTGCTGCTAATCTGATTTTGTCATTTAATTGAAATAAAATGCAATATACCTTTCTACAAGTAGCAATCATCTTCTGTTCTTCTTTGGCTGAGGTGATCATAGGGATGCGACAAACTGTTTCAAAGACATCCTTTTGTTTCTGAAGGTAAACAATGAGAGTACGTGAAAATACATCGTTGACACTTGTTTGTAAGTATCAATCAATCAATTAAGTGTATACAAAATAACATTCATAGTTCTTATGTCAAATACCCATCATAAAACATCCAGGTCCAAAGTAATAGTGATTTACCTGCATGGCACTGAGGCAGTGCTGGACCAGTCCCTGAACCCGATAGTACTGGGCCTCCTTCAGAACCTCATCCAGTTCTCGGTGGTCCTCTGGAAGTGGAACCGAGCCATCTCTCAGGAAGTTCAAAACCAGTCCAAAATGTCGGCCACACCGATCCAAAACTACCCAACCTGAAAAGATATTTCGAGTTATTTGCATTCTTCGGTAACTTTATTACACTCGGCCAGTGGCCCCAGTATGCAGTAGTTAACTGTGGAAACCACACACAAGCCTTTCCTATAGAACCAATTCAATAGGCCACACCATGACCATACAAGATAAAGTTGGTAATTACAGGCTGTGCCAAAGTGTGAAACACCAAGCATACGGATGTCATTATAGTATTTTAGAGCTTTATTCTTTTATAGCACAAAACTGTTTTTTGCCCTCTATTGTAGATTTTTTTTTGTTAAAGTCTGAATAAAATACACCATATGATAAAAGTGTAAGGTTTAAAAGTTGATACTGATGTAAAAGTAAAGTATGTTATCATTTTGGATAGCCTTCAAGACATTAAACAATTACAATGTTGATCCTGTAAACATATTATTGCTTGGCAGACAGACACAGCCACTCACCTTCTGAGTCCAGGGAAACCTCTGTTCCTCCATTGCATATGCTCCGCAACAGACTGTCTTCCTTGCTTAATGTCTGGACCGTTGTATAATGCAATGAGCCACCCACGTTTAATTTGACATACTTGCTCCCCAGGAGACCACGATTTCTGAGCTCATCGGTGCTGTGGAAGGCAGGCTGGGAAACGGCAGACTGGGCAGAGTCAGCAGCATGACTGCCTACTGACGCCTCAGCAGACATGGGGCTGAAGAGTCACTTCCTGACTGCAATACAGAAGGATATGATGGCTTGTTAGGGTTTGGACTAGAACAAGCGATGGAGGATTCATTATTAATGTCAAAGTACATAATCAATATCTAGTTGTCTCTTAATTGACAACTGTGTGATACAACCATGTATAACGGCTGATCTGATAGTAGTCTTCTGTTGTTACATAGTTCACATGGTTACTTGTATTCACAAAATCACCAGATGTGGTACAACATCCAGCAGGAAATATTCAAATGGCTAAAAACCAGGGAAATTCACACTAGAAAACAGTAAGTATAGTGCCCCACTGTGTCAGTTAGGGTTAGGCTAATTGCGACAGTTAAATATTGGGACATTCCTGAATACATACATGTAGTATGTCAATATTCATCCTGTGTAGCCAATCGATCATAATATTCCCTTTGCTTTTACCAAATATGTAGTTATTTGTAAGCAACGGCGGGTGGGGAATGAAGCCCAGCAGCAGATAGTTGTTCAGCTTTTAACATTTGGGAAGATTGAGCCGTTATTTTCATTGTCCTCACAGAGAAGTTAACTTAGTAAAAGGACTGCATTCATAAAAACATATTTTTCAACCACACCCATTGCGTGTCCTGCGTGTAAGTACACTTAAACATGCGATACATAATGCTAACTAATCAGGCTAACACAATCTAACATCAAGTTAGCATGATGTTATTTAATTGTACTCACCACACTGAACATCCAACGAAGCTGCAAGAGCAAATATAGCTAACGTTAAGCCAATACAGCTAACGCTAAAAGTGTTGAATCAGCCAGCAATCGATAATCAGCTAGCAAGCTAATACTCACAAAGCACACAAGTGAGTTTACAATGCAGCTAACGTTTGACAACTCATTTTAATCGCAGACAGCCTAGCTAAATCAAAGAGGCTAACAACAGCTAGTCGTTAGAGCTACGCGTCAAGATAGCAACGGTCCGCTGTTTTGCTTCGCTTCTTGGGTGGAAAATCAGAAGCAAGCCGTCAGAAAATGCTAACTGCTAAATTAAGAACGGCCAATTCCATTGTTGGACATAAAGATTATTGACTGATGCTAAGTAGGTCACTCGGAAACGAAACTCGCACATCTTCTTCCGCTGCTTTCTTCTTCTACTTCAATTCTGTGCTTAACGGCAACTTGTGACGTGGATTAGCGCCACCTTTTGGTAGTATGTGCAGGTCCACAGCATAACTGCAGATATGCAGAATGATGGGCTATGTCAAAAATCTATTCATAATGTTTGTGTAGCCAATTGCCAGAACATAATACTGGCAGTATTTAAATGTACGAGAGAAATATCAACTTAAATAAACTTAAATTTACATTTATTATTACTAAGCAATTATTTGAGAAGGCTTACTATGTATTTTGTTTGTTATCTTAGAAACAGAGTAACTGTTTACTGTATATTACCTCAAAATAGACAGAAATTCTGTTTTCTGATATTTGCCAAGCTGGACAAATAATGTTGAGGGCATTTTTCGTAATTGGCGAGTCTGTACAGTGAAAGTGGTGTTAATCTATTAAATATTAGAAAAACACAATATACGATCAGATATATCTTCATATCCACATGGTCACCTATTAGTAAGTACATCTAAAACAACTGTATTTACAATTATAAGTCGTTTTGCCCCCCAGTGGTCACAGTGAGGAACTGCAGACGTGTATAAGGCACCATAATATCCGTATATGTGTTTTAAGAATATGAATATCTACAACTAATACTATTGTGACTTTTGGAAATGAGAACAGTAACAGTCACACTTAGTTTATCCTTGTAATAATGTTAATTTAGCAGCAAGCCGGAATACAGTGTCATGAATCTAAAGTAATGGGTGCTTACTGCCCTCTAGTGGTCACACACAATGTGCCTTAATTTCATGTTACATGAATAAAAACATAGTTAATAGCTAATAAATCCCCCCAAATTCTACACAAGCGTCCTTTAAAGGGACATTTTTGTTTCCAAATAAAATAATTGTATGTGAAACGTAAAATATTAGTATATGCTTCCCCTTTGTATTTTAATTTACTTACATTATCTGTTAGCTATGAAGTAAATATATCCATCCATCCATCCATCCATTTTCTACAGCTTATCCTGTATTCAGGGTCACGGGGAGTAAATATATCTCTAAATCTAAAATAATACTTTCCCATCGAGATTTTTGATTCCACTGGTTGAGTTGTATATGTATCAAATGGTGTGTGCACTGCATATGCACAAATGTGGGTCAAACATGTCATTTTGAAAAATAAAAGGCTAATTTCTACACACTTGACACCATTCAACAGAGACTTTATTTCCAGTTCAGCAATTAATTTACTGCCTTCAAAAGATTGTATTCATATATGAAGCAAAGAAATGCTACCGATGGTGAGAGAAGAATTAAGTCTATAAAGCAACAGTCTCCAGGATCCTTCATTTGGCACAGTGAATGAGACTACATTCACTGTTCAAACAATCAGTTGTAAATAAATACATAATGCATCACAGCAAGCAGCCAAGTTTGTAATTTTTCATCAACATAGTGCATACAACATCAAATCTGATAACAATGATAACTGTCAATAACTATAATGATAATGGCAAGATTGAGCAGAAGCAATATAATTTACAATCAGTGCATGCTCTAAGCATAATGACATTCATGTCTTCTCCTATTCCTTGCATGTCATGTGACCCTGGGTGCCGATGCACGCCAGAAACAGTGAAGAATAAAATAAACTGCCTTTGTAAACAGTATTGCAACAACAGATGAAACACTTAGGGACATTAAATTATTTAACATTATATTTTGGCACTGAATTTTCATTATATATATATATATAATGAAAATATATAACCCCCCCGCCACCATGTATAACTGTATATATGAGGCTTATATATATATCATTTAGTATATATATCAACCTCAATTAATATTAAGTCAGATATTTACATTCAATGTACGTGTATGTGTGTGTGTGTGTGTGTTACACAGAGAGAAAGACAACGTTAAGTAGAGAGAAAATGACATGTGTTGATCTCAAGCTTTTTCTCATTAAAATTAAAATATTATTCCCTTTTTACTGTAGTAGTTAGTAAAATGTAAAAAAAAAAAGGAAAACATGAGCCGCTCTAAAAATGAGAGAAAAACATTCAGCATGTTCTGTATGCTCATGACTGTAACTTTTCATAGTGACAAATAAAATATTGCCAAATTCTCTAATGTGTTGGCCTCATAATCATGTTAATAATAATTAATAAACAAATACATTTTCCTTCACCACTTTCACCTCTCCTGTTCTTAAGTTTTGTTTTGTTCTGTCATCAATTTCTTACCCTTCGTAAGGCACCAGTCGTAGTGATACAGAAAGTAGGACCCACGTTTGGTAGACCACCATATCAGTGCAACAAATCAAAATAAAGCACTTCCACAAATTTTAAAAAGCAGAGATACAGTGATGGTAAAATCATAAATAAATAAATAAATAAATGTTAAAAGGGGGAGTGAGGCCTCATAATACTAAGGGCATTATCCTTCAAAATAATTCAATCTGCCTCTGATTTTCAATTCAACCAAGACATTTTCTCCTTTAAATGGATACTTCATACTCCCGCGTATCCTGTGGGCAAAGTTAGATATTGATCAGTAAAAAGTAATTTAATACTCATTAGTTTAGATACAAACACACACATATAAAAAAGCCTCAAGGCCCAATTCAATCTGAATTACAGGAAAATTGTTTAAAGAATATTCCACTTACCCCTGCCTCATAGAGAGGGTTGTTGAAGTCAGACTCTACTGTAATGGGACTGTAGGAGTGTGTGTGAGAGAGAGACTTCCAGAACAGCGGCTTCCAGTCTAGTCTGCATATGCTGGGAGTGAGACAACAAAATTACATATGACCACATGAATAAATGCTACAGTTTATACATGATCTTGAACGAAGATGACGAAAGTAACAGCAGTGTAACACATCAATCAGTGATTAAATCGACCCACTTACTTTGTATAGTACATGTAAATCCCTCCAATCAGGAGAATGACAAGAATGATTGGCAGAATGATTGCCAAAGCAATGTTCTCACTGAGGATCTGATGGGACGGCTCGAACGACTGGGCCACTGAAATAGTAAAAAAACATCATAAAAAGAAGCTTTTTCATCAACCAGGTTTGTTTTTTTCCTGCAAAAATGTCAAACACATTAATAAAAAGAGGCTGACAGATCTGGAGAAACTCAACGCAATAGTATACCATTTCATAAATTTCATAAATTATCTTACAGTGACCGTTTGAATGACTCTGCCTGTATTAATTGCACACTACAAGTAAATTGAAATATGAAAAAAAACATCTTTTCTAGCAGAATATCACAATGTTGTTCTTAACATTACCACTAGATGGTGCCAAAGTAACAACTTTAAATCCTACAATGAGAGGCCTCATGCCAACGACCTGTTTGGTCACAAAGAAGAGAAAATAAATCACCTTCTAATTTGTGTTCATCCAAAAGTCCATCATATGCCACTGTGTTAAAAAAGAGAAAGAGAAGCTGATTCATTGGTTATAAATGATACGTCCTAATAAGTCCTAAATGCACCTTCAGGATCTCATTAACATAGTTTCATTCATATCTAAGTTCTGTTACTAAAATAATGGCAAGAACTCTGTCATCAACAATCATTGAAATTAAACATTGTTGAACAAAACGATTCTTAAACACACAGTGAACGACTTTCCTGTTCTCTTTCAGAAGGTTCTTGATACAATGATAACCTTTACCTTTGCAAAAGGGCGGCGGGCTGTTCCACTGAGAGGGGTGGCCAGGAACACAGCTGATGATGACCTCACCGATAAGTTCGTAGCCCTCATAGCAGAAGAAACGCAGAGTTTCTCCTGCCTGGTAGCTGTGCTTGTACAAGGTTTGGTAGCCATTGTCAGGGACACCAGGGTTTGGGCATGGGTCATATTTTACTGTTCACGGCACACAAAAACACACAGAGGTCAGTCATGCACATTTCTCAACGTGCAGCGATGAGTATCATCAGCAGACAAATCCAGCAGGAAAGGCACTCACAAACACACTTTGGGCTGCGGTCACTCCATTTGGGGGTGCCAGTGTCTCGTCCGTGGCAAGAGATCTGGCTGGGACCTTCCAGCTGATAACCCTGGTTACAAGAGAAACGAACGACTGTTCCCACGGCAAAACCTACTTCGGGGCGCACAGAGCGCGCTCCGTTTACCACCTCTCCTGGGTCGGGACACTGCTGGACTGTGGGGGACAAAGTGTGACGCATGTGACTGTATTTCACAGGATTCAGCGTGGAGTTACGATCGTTAAAGTGAGCCCCAGTACTCAGTCTCACCTTTGGCGCATGTAGGTGGAGTGCTGCTCCAGGAGAGGTCCCACTGGCAGGTGATGATGTCAGAGCCACTGATGTCATATCCTGGTTGGCACTGATAGGTAAGCACACTGCCCCTCACAGGGGAGGAGTGGGACGAGCTGATCCAGCCGAAGTCGATTTGAGGAAGAGTAGGGCAGGTGTCGTTTGGCTCAACCTCTGCACGACACACATACATATACGTTTACATCGGTCTACTCACTTAGTTTGAATGTAAAAATGTGTATTTTACACTTGATGAGTGTACTTACCACGATAATGAATAAGGAAGCCCTGACTCAGGATAAAACTGGAATCATCTGGATCGCTCTGGAACTGAATGGTGATTTCTGACGCCCCAGACACAACCTGGAAACGCTCTCTGGACCCCAGGTATTGTCCAATCACATGGGACATGAGGTCACGTCCGTCAAAAACGGTCAGCACATCGGTGTGGCGGATATTTAAACTTTAAAAAGGAAAGACAAGAAGGAAAAAAAAAGTGTCATTTCACTTCAGACAGATACAGTTTAGTCTTAATAAGAGCAGTCCTGGGAAGGGAAGAGAAATTGATGCTCTGAGATGTTAAAATAAGAAGAATAAATGAGAATAATGTTGGTTGAAATTGTTTATATGTGGTGCACATATGAGTTGACAGCAGGACGCTTGTTAAATAGATTTTCCGGTCCAAGTTAGCGCTGATCCTATTTCTCTAAGGGGAACTGATTCTCGTAAGCATATTTATTTTCATATTTCTGTGTCATTAAAAACGTTTCTACCATCTGCAGTACTTTGAGTGAGAACTCTGTAAGATATGTTTCTATTGGTCGCATGCAAAATAAAACAAAATGTGGTATATTTTATTTTATATATTGAAACATGTGAATATAAATCAGTGATGGGAATGATGTGTTTTGTCTGTCGATCTTGAACACAGCTTTGGCTTTATTGATCTTGCTACACACACACACACACACACACACACACACACACAAACCACTGAAATCGGCAATACTCACATCTGGACATCCAGTTCAATGCGTTTCTCCTCGTTGCCATGGATCTGCCATACACAGTCCAGCCCCTTGGAGTAGCTCTGGGGCCAATCAGGAGATAGGATGGTACCAAACGACTCGGTCAACTCCCCTCCACACAGAGCTTACAGAGCAGAAGAGAGGAGAGAAAGTGAGGCAAGGATGTGAAGGGGCAGAGAGAATGATGAAAGGGGTCAAAGTTTGATTAAATAATAATATAAAAAATAATTATTAATGGAGGAAGAGAAAATAAATAAAGTCCCAGTAAAATGACAAAGATTTAAGAAGGCCCAGAAAGAAGAGCATCTTGCCTTAAACTTACTCATCTACGTTGTTTCCATGGCAACATTGAACACATCAGTTACATCACTGTAGCCTGTTTGTTGTTTATTATTCTGCAGCTATAGGCAGATCAATTACAGGAACTATTAAAAAAACGTATCACTTCAAAATAAGCAACCTGTCCTGGCAGGAATACGATTGAACAGCAAGGACAGTGTGTCAGTACGGAGATGACAACCACAGGATGTAAACTGAAGTGATATGAGCTTCTATTTCCATTCAAACCCTTTTGCCTGAGAGAACATATTCAGTTTGATTGCGTTTGGAGGATGCTGTTGTCTTCAAATGCGATGCCGGGACTGGCTCTCATACCAAGCAAGTCCTATTAAAATGGGCATGAAACTGTGAAGCCAGATACACAAACACACACACACACGGACACACAAGTAGCCCTTGGTTGTGTGTTCTGTGCATGAAAACACACTTGCTTGGAAACATTTTAACCATAACATTTGTCGAGTATATTTCTGTGAGAGCAAAAAGAGCTGATATGAGCAGAATAAACACTGTAAATTACCAATCAAAGATACTTGTTTTTGAGCTTCCACTCTGAGAGCTACAAGAGCTACAAGCAGAAAAACCACACAGCATACGGCTTTCAGAATATCTTTTGCTTGGTTGAAAGTATAGCACCTTTGTTTTAATGTCTCTGCCAGTTTGATATCTGCCACAGTCTCTCTGTTGCTCTCACTTTTCCCAGCATGCCAGCAGCTCAGCAGATGCCACGGTCAGAATGGCTGCAGCCTTAAAGCTACAACATCTTGACGCTTCAGGCACCAACCATAACACAATGCAATTTCAATATCAGTGCATGGAATGACTGAAGATTGAGATTTAATTGATGATGAAAATGAAGCCAGAAACAACAGAAGAACGGACAAAAGAACAAGAATGTTTGTAATTGATTAAAGAAATAAAAACCTACCTCTGCACACGGGCTCGCTGTCATTCCAGTGGGGACTGCTGGGGTCGACACACTCGATCGCCCCCGAACCTTGATCCATGACGAAGCCTGGGGAGCAGGTGAAGGTAACCGTGGTGCCCAGCTGATATGTGATGTCACTGCTGCTGAAGTTTCCATGAGGCATGTAGGGCTCCCAGCAGTGTTCATCATCGAAAGCTAAAAAATAAAAAAGATCAAAAGAAGAAAAGATATTTTCTCTAGCAGAATAGTGTTAAATATTGTACAATAATGAGGTTAGAAGGATGTGTAGCGACACACTGCTCACTGCTCACCCTCGTATCGCAGTGCCAGAAGCAGGGGGATGGAGGAAGAGTCAGCGGTGAGCTCCAGGTACAGAGTGGAGCTCTCACTCAGCAAACCACGCTCTGGGACATCATCCAGGTCTGAGTCAAAGAGCGGCGGAGACAGGGAACTGTTTCCACTGCGCACAATTAACCTGAGATTCAAGCAAACCACAAAGATCCCCAATGTAAGACTTTTTATGATCAGTGTCTGAATAAGTACTGAATGAATGTGCATGTCTGGTGTCACATGTAGGAGTACAGTAAAAACCAAACCAATTTTATTGTTTTCTTTTGTGATGCCTTAATCATTTTTACAAAAAATCAGTTAAAAGCTGTACAGAGAGACTTCCTGGCTTACCTGGGAGCACGTAAATCTGATAAATACATGATGTTAAATTGGTTTAGTTTGCTCTAATAAATCAACAAATACAATATGATTTAAATTTGTTTCAATTTAAAATAAACAGAAAGCTGCACTGACATGACTCGAAGACAAACCTTATTTTGTGGAAAGATACGAGAACAAAAACATGTTTTAATCAGCAGGTGTACTCAGAAAACCACACACAAACGTACTTATCATCATCTTCATCCAGTGCAAATCTCTCAAAGTGTAAGTGGAGTCTGTGTCCCTCTTTGGCTTCTATTAACCAGTGACAGCTCAGATTATTTCCATTACTGTGGTTGCTGGCGGACGGAGGCGGTGGAGACAGTATCCGGCCCACCGTTGCATTACGAATCCAACCTCCGCAAGACACAGCTAATGAAAAATAATATCCCACAAATTAATCTCCAAAATCCACCACCTTAACAATCAAACTGTTACCAAAGACAAGCCTGAAGGGGTTTACCGACCGACACACTGTGGCCCAGGAGTGCTCCAGTGTGGTTGCGTTGTGTTGACACACGTAGCCACCTCATGACCGCGGACCTGGAAACCTGGGTCACAGTGAAAGTGTGCCTGACCTCCGGGATGGATGTCTGTCACCGTCACTCCTCCGCCCTCAGGAGACAGAGGAAACGGGCAGGACAGCAGGAAGGCTGTTGGTGTCGATTAAACAGGAAGGAAATTATATTTAGAAGATAAAAAGTTTAGGTTCAAAAGTTTCATTTTCAACAAATTCTTCTACTAGTGAATGTGAACTGTGCATGCGGATCATAAATCTCCACCACAAGTCATCTACAAGTTAAATATGCAAGTCTGCAGGTTTCCGTTCCAGTCACATTAAAACTCCTCAAGCGAAAAAACAGCAAAATCATCTTACTCTTCAACAACAAAATAGATCCCGAGTACTCACACATTTTCTTTTATATTTGATGAACAGCGTAGGGTTATTTTACCTTGGTAGTGGAGGTTGAACACACCATGGTTGGTCTGTTGGAGACTGCGATAGTGTATGTACACCTGATTGGTCGTACTGCGAATCACCTGACCCTCTCTCATCAGGGTCTCGTTAGCTAAGAGCTCTGGTCCCAAACCTCCATACCCCATGATCGTCAGAGACTCCTTCTTAGAAAGGTTCACCTTCCTCACCTAGAGGGGGGAAATAGAGGGAATAATGACATTATATTACACATGTTGCAACAGCTGTCTTTTATCATCATGACACACCTGCAATAATGCATCTTTAAGATGAACAAATTAAACACACCAATAGATGGTGAACTGTGTGAAATCGTCTTCATTGACTTGAATAATGAGAGGCATCATGTCCTCGAATCCAGTTCAGAAAAGATGAGTGATTATGGATTCATAGGAGATAATGCACATTACCTGAATTTCCACACCATAACCTGCATACACAGTAATGCTGTAGGTGCATTCCAGAGGGGTAAAAGATGAGGATGATGATACGGGATCTGGTGACTCGACAACATCCTCCATTGCTGACATAGTTGCATTGCATTGTACTGTGAAAAGAGGGAAAGGGCAGGAGAAGAACAATCTAAAATGTGTGTCGAAATACTCATTTAACAAGCATTTTAATGTATCTTCATACAGGAAAGCTTTAGCAAGAATAAGTAAAGGTTTTTACAGCATGACTCACAATATTTTGACTTAACATACAGTAGTATAAGAAATTTAAGTTTCTCAGCGATGAAAAATCATAGAGCGCTTTTTTCCCAGCTTATAATTTCACAGCCAGTAAAATGATTTTTGGATGGTGCCCTGTGCAAAGGCAAGTCAACATGCATGTAGCCTGATGCACATGAGGAAATTAAAATCAATGGTCTGCATTAATTCGAGGCATGTATGCTTGTGCTGGAATTAAATGATTTAATGATGATATTAGAGGGTACAGACAGGCCTCTCTTGCTGATGTCAGATGCAGGGCAACGCTGTGGTGATTTAGTTAACTGAAAGGTAGACCTTGATCCTCCAAGCAATTGTGTCTGGCTGACAAGAATTATGACCACACAGACTCTTCTTGGCTGCCATTATTGCTATAACGAAATTAAAAGATTTCTGGTGTGCCTATTAATGCATTTAACGGCTCAGGAATGCAAAAGAACAGACAATAATAATGAAGACTTTTTACAAATTATTTTGGAAAGGTGTGACCCCTTCAATGTAGCTGACGAAAAACGAAAAAGTCCACATATTTATCATGAATAACCACGTTATTGCTATGAGTCTAGTTTATTTATTGTCACAATAACACATGAAGTACTAACTACAGTATAATCACCCGACCTGGGAATCGAACCTGGGACCCTCTCGCTGTGAGGCGACAGTGCTACCCAAACTACTACACCGTAATTAAGTTTGAAATTAAAGGTAATTTGTATCAGTAAGCACTGTCTCGGGTGAAGCTGTGGAATATAGGATTTCACTGCATTAAATGATTTTATTGACCACATGGCTGAAACTGCTACTACGCTTCTGTGGAAACAAATTATTATTGACCACCCTTTGTAATACAAGTGGCATCTGGAGAGGAAGATAGTTTTACAATCATTTTGGCTGACAATGAACAGGCAAAGATGGGAAACGCAACATGTTTAACGTTTGTGTCCGATTTTACAAAGTGGCATCAAGTCATTCAGCTGACAGTGTTAACTGAGCACTGATAACTCCGGCCTGGACACAAATATGACTCAACAAAAATGATGCCCGCTTGGATGCAGCAGGAGTTTAGCAGAGACACTTGCGTGCTGTCCCATAAATATTTCATGACAAATAATGTATAATAAATTGTGTGCATGACAGATTATGTGCATTTCAGAGCTGAAAAAGTTCTACAATATACATGTATATGTAGGTGGAGCCAGCAGACTGGAAGACTGGAAACAGTAGGAAAAAGTCTACCAGGACAAAGTGTATGACGAGTTCTATGGTTGTATCCCTTGGCTGGGACCTGGACTATCTGCTGGTTGCCCAGCAACTAGTTAAAGTGCCAAGAAGTAGTCCTGCACGTGATTCCTTGTCCACGGCCTTGTATTTGTTGTAATTTGCTGTTTTTCCAATTTGGTTTGGTACAGATTACACAAACAAGGCTCAGCATGTAAATCATTGAAGTTCAGAGATGAGGGCAGATTTTGTTACCTTGCTCAACCCATGCTAGCAGCATCTCCCTTACGGGCAATTAAATAGGCCGTCTATTTTAAGCTTAGTGAGCTGTAGCTTCATATTTCCGTACAGACGAGAGAGTGGTATCAATATTCCCTTTAAACTCTACACAAGAAGAAGGTGTATTCTCAATTGTCAGAAGTTCTCTCAGGGTACAATTGATTTTCTATTAATTGGTAAACATGTTGGACATTGTTTTCTTGTTACTTAGAGGGTGTGAATGAAGATTCCCATTTCAAACACAATAAAAACATTGGATCCACACAGTAACACACATGACACACACCTGGAGATTTACCCTAACCCTAACCAGTCTAATCCTAATCTGTTCCCTAAATATAAACCAAGTCTTCGTCCTAATATATTGATTTACGTTATGGGGGAAATTAATTTTTTAAGGTTAAGGAAGGCAAGACACTAAATTCCTCACTGATCATCTCGCAGGACATTTCTCTCCCCACATCTGTTGTAAATCAGTTGACTCACCTTCCACCTGCTCAATGACATTAACTCAACTCTTATTTGTGGCCATTGCTCTAACGGTGTCTTTTATTTCATGACCAGAATGAGTAAGAGCTCTCATCTACCTGCAGTGAGAGAGAAACACCAGCTAAAGGAGATGCCATACTGCTGATTCACTTAACTCCATTTCTGACAAGGATGCTATCCTGTTCTTCACCACTCCCTATTAGTATTCTAGTCATAATATCATCGTTGACTGACTGATTTGTCATATTAATTATTCTCTTCTTATGATATTAGGACAGTAACCGGGCTGATATTAGTATTCATGTGTTCACTTGGTTGCTCTTTATTCAGTCAATAAGTTGTTTTCATGCTAAATGATTAAGTTTAAGTTGTTGTTAGTAATAATAAATAAAAGATGACGTGTGTTTAGACTTTATTGTCAAGATTCTTCTTGATACAGAACTTTGCGTGTGACAACGTGAAGAGAACTTTAACAGCAAATGTATCGTGTGACGATAAAACATCTCGCTGGTTTCAAAGCATGGAAATATTTTTTATAAGTCATCTGCTTTTCTTTATCTCCATAGTCTTGTGCTTTATGACTGAAATAATAAAGACGGGATCAGAATGTTTACTTGGATTTAAACCATCTGTGTACTTCACAGAAAGAGCTACGGGAAAAGTGCATATTGTATGAAGTGCATGTGTTGGTTCACTTTGGAGCAGGCAAGGGATGGTCTTCAGTGACAGCTATTCTCACCATCATCAAGTCAAAGATGCACACGTCTATGTAAGTCAAATTACGGATACTGTACATCTAGTTATGGTCACCTGACAGCTGTTCAGGTTGGTAAGTCTAAGTCTGGTTTCTTGCTTTATGTTATTGAGGAGAATCAGGGGGGAAGAGGTGGTTTCACTGATACTTTGAGCAGGAAAGGAGTGCACTTCATCAGCATATACTCTCATTTCTTTGTGTCCCTCCAAATGTTTAAAGCATGAATCCTGAAAGAACAGGAAGCACATTATTCCTGCAGAAATGAGACCAGATGCATATAGAAAAATCCATACTGAGGTTTCAACTCATATTGTCTGAGCCAAGAATCTAAAATCCGTACTGGATACTGAACATATGTTATCGAACGTCACTTCACATCATTAGCAGGAAGCTATGTTGACTCTGTAGTTATTAAAAAAATATAGTAAGCTGTTGATATTTCATCATTAATATTCTATAACTGTTTTACGTTACCTTGTATGTCAAGATATTCTTGTTACAGGGAAGAGAAATAAGAAGGAATATGAAGGAAATGTGATTCAGTGGGAATTTGTGAAAATGTGAATTATTTGCTCCGATTTTTTTTTCTCATCCCTTTATCAGGACCACATCATCTGGCATCAATAAACAACCCAGACTCAGGGGAAGCCAAGTGATGGCATGCAGGTACCTGGCATGTGCATTGTAGTTATGGTGGTCGTGGTGATCAGAGTGGTGGTCGTCTCCTCCTCTGAGGGCAGCGAAGACATGGTATTCCTTGATCCCCTCTGGCTGGCAACAGAAGAGGAGCTCAAAGCCGTGGTGAGCAGCCCTGGAGATATGACTGTTGCTGTTGACTCGCTCTGCCCAAGCCCGGGCACAGCCTGTGTTGGGTTGGTGGTAGTCCCTGCAAGTCCAAAAATTCAATTCAATGTGTGCGATTTCCAGTCATCAGTCACAGATACTGTACTTCAGGTGCATTGAGCCTAAACATCCATGAAGGTCTGCGTTCATGTACCTGTGCTTGATGAAGTCTCTCCTAAGTATTCCTTACTCTGCAGGGCAGCATGGATTAGATCCCCCAGAGGGTTCGAGTCTGGGGTTGACGTTGGTGGTGTATCAGGCTCAGGGGTCATGAAGCTCATACCTGAAATGTCCAGGAATGATTACTGCATTTGTTATTTGCAAATCATTTATATATAAACATAATCAAGGTGAGACGAATTAAGTCTGCATTAGTCCATGTTTGTGGTGAAACAACAAAGAGCAATGCTTAAAGAACACACACACACACACACACACACACACACACACACATACATACACACACACATGCACACAACATACCTGAAACCAGGTGGATCATGGTGACAGAAAGCATCACAGCACGGCATGTGAACCCCATGGCTTTGGATACAACTGAATGACCTGAGAGGGTAAAGAGAACATATTGATCAGCACACTATAGTGTCATAATATAAATAGAACAATTACTGTAATGTAACTGCTTAATAGCGAATTAATAGCTAATTAATAGCAGATCATTAGTCATATCTTGAGAAACACTCGCAATCCAGGTCGGCTACAGAGCATATGTTTACATCACACAGGCCACAATGACTCGGATCAGGGGATCACTGCGATGTGATGCTGTAAAAGCTCAGCCCCATCAATCCGGAAGATATCCACTCAATACATACGATATAGCGTTAGTGAGAATCTCATACAAGTCATTTTTTAGTCTGGGAAAAATGGCCAGGTAGCTACACATCGCCCACGGTGTAAGGTTATATATCCCCCCCTGCATTTTCTCAACCAAATCTGCAATAACATGCTCGGAAATGCGCTATTCCAAAATTCTCCAAAGGAGCCTTGCCTCACCGCAGGTACCCTTCAGCCCGTATTCATATTCTTGCTATCAACCTGTTAGTGGTAATGTGTCAATAAGCACCTGCGCTGCTCATTCGAGGCGTTTCCTCGGTGAAAATGCCAGCCTGGTGTGTGACAAAATGATGGGGCTATATACGAGAAAGCATCACTCGCACCTCCCCCGGCCTCTTTGTGCAGAGGACGATTTTTTTTTTTTTTGGCAGCAGTCATCACTACTGTGAGAACCAGCAACCATCTCAGCAACGTCGAAAGGTGCCTGCCGCTTACCTTTGTCTTCCAGGCTGCGTCTCGTGCTCTTCCGCTGGGACTGTATCCTGTTGCTTTAGGCCCCGAAAACACGGCGGGGTTTTGTGCTGGTGAGATGCCCCTAGCTGGTTACCGTGTGGTTGACGCATTCGGCGATGATGTGAGGGCATTTGTGTTGAGGGTTCAGGTGCACCCTAGCGGTCGTAGGCGGCAACTGCAGCGGCGTTGAAGGCGACAGCCACATTTTGTCTGTGAGCGCTGGAGGAGCTGTCCACCAGCACGGTGCTGAAGTGTGTCCGACACAGCGTTGCGCGGTGTATATCAAGGTAATCAGTCAGGGATGTGAGATGCGGCACGCAGTGGGTAAATACCGTCCGTTCATTTAAAGCCCTGCATGTGCCGTACGGTATGCATGGCGAGCGTTTGTGAGCCGCGGTGTCCTGTAACGGCGGGTGTTTGCGCTAACATGGAATGCAGGCATTAAACATGAGCCAGCTGAGCTCTGGGGGCTGGTGCAGAGCAAGAAAAAAAAAAGAGAGAAAAAAAAAGAGAAAGAATGCCGGAGCGATTGCAAAACAAACAACACCCACGATCACAATTTATAAACACCTTTATGGTGCGATCCGTGCAGTAGACTAGTGTTTTCAATGGGCGGTATCGACACAGAATGTAATTGATGCAACTACATGATTCCTTAGAACAAGCCTATTAGGAAGGAGCCCACCCACTCAAAATACAACCACACGCATGCACGTACACACGTTTTCTTGTGGGTAACAGTAAAAAAAAAAAAAAAAAAAAAAATATATACGTCTGGTTCTCTGTATATCTCCCAAACACACTCAAATTAAATCAATTTTCTAGAACAAATGATCACACAAAAGAACTTGACCTGCTCTCTTATCTTCTACGTTTAGGAGTTCTTTCTTTGTCAGTGGTGACAAAGTCGTATATGCTACCACCTCAAGGGTGCTCTGCACATTTCACTTTGAAAAGATACAATAGCATTGTTTCTACCAATTTAATGTTAATATTGCATATATTAATTCATTTGAACACTGTCATCATTTTAGATTACATCAATTTCCCCCAAAGTGACAAATACTATTTACGTTAGCTGGAAGTATGTGAACAGAGACTTTTCAACTAATTGGTGTCCATTACAATGACTTTGTTCATAATGTGACAAAAGTTCAGACTGATAGGGAAAATCATCCAGAAGTTAAGAAAGTAGATCTAGCAATCATTCTTAAGTGGTTTAAACGTGACCCATTCTTTACTTTGTAGACCCCACAAAGGAAAATACAATGCATGTCAGGAATTAAAGGAAATAATTAGCAGCCATGGTTCAACAGTGTAGATGGAAAGCCTTGGTATGACTTTAGGATATCGCTTGCTGTGAAATCTTTAGCTACACCCACAGCTAGTTTGCTCAGAGAGATGTGAGATCAGGACTTACGTAACGCCATGTCACCACTCAGTGTCAGAGTCAACTTAACCAAGGGGTCAGGGGCTCCGTGATGGAGCGGCAACCTGACTGACTGTTCCCTGTGACTCACTAATTTCTTTCAAGTGCATGCTGGGATAGGCCTTCGCTCCCCGTGACCCCGAAGGGGATTAAAGTGAAAGAAAAAAAAAAGAATGAGAGGGCTGTTTGAATCCAGGACAGTCCATCATTTCCTTTAGGCTGTACTTGTTGGTAGAGCCTCCCACTTACAAAGATATAGACTTTGACAAGCCGAAAAATATCCTTGGATTGTAGGAAAGACCTGTAGCTACTGTTGTTTTTATTATGTAAACTAATAAAACAATCCCACTGATTGAAAACATCACCATCAAGGCTCATAGTTCGGGCTATAGAAAGTCTGGAGTTACCTAAAGAATTTGTAAAAACATATTGTTTTATTTTACTGAAGGATATGCAATTACACTTTATCATATTACACGTTTTCATTCATGTAATTTCTCAATTTGCTTCTATTTCAGCATCTCATCAATTTGAAGGATGCACTGGTCAATGAACACACTGCCCTTGCCTCCATATGTTGAGCTGGGTGTCCATTCACTGAGTGGCCTTCTGTGGACCCTTCTGCTCCTCTTTCTGTGGCACTGTTATCGGATGGGCTCCGACCTGCCGATTCCAGGCCATGTACACGCTGGAAAGCTCAAGTCAGGCTCACGGCGGTCCATGATGTCCCGTGGCGGTAGCTGTGCTGGAACAAAGTGTAGCGCGCGATCCAAGCTGTCAAGAAGTGATCAAATTACATCCTTTATTTCCATGGAAACGGAGGAGGATGAGGAGCAGGGACAGGGCTACCTCACCCCAGTGCTGAGTCATGCCTTATTCCCAGCCCAGGCATCTGCAGAAGCCAAAAAACTGTATGCAGCGCTGCAAGAGTATGCCAAGCGCTACAGTTGGGTGGGCATGGGTCGCATTCATAAGGGTCTCCGCGAGCAGGTACATGTTAAGTCCATGCACATACATGCATACATACTTGCTGGCAGTTGACGTCGCCTGATGTTTTCAATAAGATGAATTCCACTGTGGTCAAAGATTTGTTTAAATCTAATGTCCAAAGCAACCTAAGACCTCATTTGGTGCTACTTTTGTTCAAGGGTAAACAGCGGAGGAAGTTGTTAAGAAAGAGTCATTGATTTCTCATTGTTCTCACTTTAGGTCAGACTGAATGATCACTCTGCTATACAGAAGCCTCATCTCTTCTTCTTGCCAGATGTCCCAAGTGTTCCTTTCTTCCCAAGAGATGCTCATCGACATGACATTGAGGTCTTGGAAGCCAACTACTCTGTAATCTTGGCTGAATTCAAGGCTGTTTACCAGAGGGGCATCGACTCAAAACTAGGCTGGACCTGTCTGGGACCAAAGGTACTCAATCGACTATTTCAGGCCCATCGTGAGTAAAGGGACAATGCAAAAACACTTCTGTCTTGTGTATAATAATTGTTATTACCTGTTATGAGGAAGGGATATCTGTAACAATAAATAAATTGATCAATCTCTTAATCACACAAATGGTCCTCAAACCTCCAAATACATAAAATGTCTAACATCAAAATTCTCCACCAGCTTGTTCCATAACCACCTGGTTAGTGCTGTGGTTCCAGAGACTCCTTATATTCTTTTCTATTGATTAAATAGGTTTAATAGCAGTATAAATTGATTGATCTGGTTTCATTCTGATGCAGTGTCCTACCTGAGTAATATGTTGATTTCAGGTCATTGTCTCTTTTAGGGTCAGGCAGTGTTTCCTTTGTACAGCGCAGGTGTCTCTGTGGCTGGAAACTGTCGTTCCTGTCCTTGCACCTACCGGACACTTCTCTCTCTACGTACGTTCATCGGAAGCAACTCATTGGGATCTGCTGGATTCTGGCTGTTGCGGCCAGGAGCTACGTTGGGGAGCTCATATGGACCCACCAATACACGCCTACGTTGTCACCTTGGTGAGTAAAAGATTCAAGGATCATTTAAAGTCATTATGCCACACAGAGTACCAAAAAATACATAAGTAAAACATGACAAAACAGGTGCAACAAAACAATTCTCTAGGAAGATAACATGGTATTTTAATATTAAAATCACGGAAAACGTCGTATTTATCTGCATTTATCTGCATCTTAGACAAATCTTAAAATCCTGTCACGGACTAGCACAAAAGGAAATAACAATGACCTGATAAAACACTAAACCATTACATAATGCGATACTTTGTGGGTCATGGTTGAGGTTAATTTCCTCCTTAGCCCATTTTGTAGTGTGATCCGTCTGACTTTAATCCTCTCTGTTTTAAACACAGACAGGGGTGGAGTGCACGGCCTTCTAAGCTGAGGGAAACAATTATCCTTACAGTTTTAAAGTTTTAAAACAGACATCACTTTTGCAGGTCTGCAGACTCCACCCCTGTGTGAGCTGGTGGTGGGAGGGGAGCCTCAGTGCTGGTCAGAAGGACACTGCCTCCTGGTTGATGACTCATTCCTCCACACGGTCTCCCACAAGGGTTGGCGAATCACGTACAATTCTGATCAACAAATGTTTCTTACATTTATATTTACTCTGAAACGGGAGTAGCTGCCACACTCTTACCTATAATTGTATTGTTTCTCTAAAGGGCCTCCAGATGCTGGACCCCGAGTCATTTTGAGTGTGGACCTCTGGCATCCAAACGTGGCTGCAGCAGAGAGACAAGCTTTGGACTTCATGTTCAGCCCTGACCTCTGAATTTGCTCCTGCCAATACTATCAACATACGACATGCAGGGATGCCTTACCTTAGCCCTGCTTGCTGTGGGTCATGCATTTCATTCCAGTTGATGAATCACTGTGTGAATCTGCCCTACAAATTACACAAGCCATTAGCTGTGTTTTCAAGTAATGTTGGATTTATGGTCTGCAGCAGGAAGTGCCACAAGAGCCTATTATTACGGGTGATGTTAGACAATGCTATTTGCTAGACAATTTGGCTGCAAATTATAAACTGACATCACTTGAAAGCACAACGAAATCTGAGTAGATCCAGTGTTAACTATTGTAAAACTTAGCTTGACATGATATGCTCTGCTAGTGAATACTATCTGCATGTGAAAGCAATCTGTCCTGACTACTGTTTTGAGCTGCTGATGCATGTGCACGATTGCACGAGTCAGCCTGGGATGCTTTATCGTAACATTTAGATAGATTACCTATGATTCAACCAAAAAACTGTGAAAACATGAAAATAATATAAATGTAAATGTATTTTTTGCTTTCTAAAATGAATGCCAAACGTATATTACCTTTTGCATACTCTGATTATTCTTCATATTCATATTTCTTCTGTGTGCTTGTATGTTTATTTTGTTTCTACAGATCTATTTTTTCCTTGTATGTTTATATAATTAGCCCTGCCTTCGCCCATTGTCAGCTGGGATCGGCTCCAGCCCCCCCCCCCCCCCGTGTGACCCTGAATACGGGATAAGCAGTAGACAATGGATGGATATTTATATAATTGTTGGTTTGCTCGTGGTTAATATGCATAAATCAGGTTTTTTGTCAATTCAGTTTTTCTTGGAATCCAAATAACAAATGAATAACAATAAATCCATATTGACTGTGAATAGATTAATCAAGTAATACACTTGTACACCTTTATTTATATAGCATGTTATTTGTAGGAGGAACATGTTATAAAATTAGTATTCAAATATGTTTTCTTATAAGCGACGATTAAAAACAAAAATAAAAATGTTTAGGTAATTTAATATCTATGGAACTGATGAGAAAATGTCCAGTTTTGTTGTTTTTTTGGGGAAAACATTCAGTCTGCAGCCTGTAGTGAATGTATATTCTGTGATTTAACACACTACAATATGATTCTGATTCATGACGCTCCATCTTTGGTGGTGGCGTGTGGGGGTGTGGGGTTGTTACTTTTTTTTCAGTCAGTAGATGAGAATTAGAGTGGTGATTTTGTCTTATCTGCCATCTGCTCATCCATGATGAGGATTACAGAGACTGAACTAATCCATCCCACAGAAACAGATTATTCCTGAGATTGTTTATATGTACTGTAGTTGCATGTATGTTATTTCATGATGTGTGATTCATTCAAAACTGGACATTTATTTTTGAGCTATGTGGGATTTGGCAGGAAGCTAAACATCATTGACAAACGCACAAGCAAATAATATATAAACTCAAACACTGAATGTGACTGTCAAAGGTTGGCATTAAGGGACCAAGCTTATGCACCTTGCTGTGTCTCTGTTATGCCTTGTTATGTTTTATGTCTTGCGTTACTATTGGTCAATGCCGGTTCATGAAACAATATTGTTTTGCGTCCCAGCAACTGTATGTCATTACATTGTTTCTATAACACATGATTGTTGTTCTTCACATTAGCCTTCAACCTCAAAAGATTATGACCAGCACTTTTTTTTGAAAGACAAAAATAGCTACTGTCGTATTTAACAGTTTACATGTTGGCCTTTTGTCATGCAAAAGCATTAGCAACCCCAGAGGGATTATTTGCAGAGATGTCAAATGAACAAAGTGGTTGAAAAACAAATCTGTTATTATTATTATTAGAATTATTTCTTCTTCAGAAATATCAGTCTAGACTGGACCAAACTGTTGATTACATTCCGGGTAGTACATTTTGACAGCAGTGCATCTGTGAACAGTGTCTGTGGAAGGAATGCATGTGGGGATATTTGCTGGCAAATCGCAAAAACATGTGAAATTTGCCAAGAAAATAGGACAAATCGCAAACATCCGCAAAATACCTTGCAATTTTATTTTTGAAAAATTGAAATTTGTCTTTGAGATTCAAATATTATGTAAACATTGTGAATGTAGAACACATGTAAACATATTTTACTTCTGTAAAAGTATACCACAGTGTAAAAATTTGTAAGTTAAAGTCACATTCAAAATCTTAGTAGTAGTCGTGTATTGGCTGTACAATATACTGAGTTGTAACAAAAGTAAAAGTACTCATTGTGTATAATGGCCCAGGAAAATAAAGTAAAATTATTCATAAGAAGTAGGCTGTCATCAGCATAATTTCATTTTTTAAAAATGCATCCTTTCCGTTCACTGTCATCCATTCATTCTGTTGTCCTCATTTCTGCGACATCATCTTCACAAACTCTGTAAAGAGAAGAGACAACAGATATTGATCAGATAAATTCTACAGCAGGTTTTTAGCCACCTGTGAAAAACTACAACTCTGGGAACGTCCAACTTCCAGCCGCGGCTTGGAATGATATAATATATAAATAAACTGGCAAATGACACTTCTTTGATAGAAAAAATAATTATATATGCGTGAACACGAATCAAAACAAATGATTTTAACAGTAGATTACCAGAGCCGTGCCACTTTCTCACAAATGTTTTTTGGATGAATTTATTTAACTCAATATTTAGACAGCTTAGGGTGACATAAGGCTATTAAAAAGGGTTGTATGTGCTTGTATATACCCTCAAAGTCAACTGTTCCATCTCCGTTGTTGTCAGCTTCTCTGACCACTGCATCGATCTCATGTTTGCTGGTTTGTTCTCCTAGTAACTTCACCATGGCATGCCTCAGCTCCTGAGATGTGATAGAACCATCACCATCTATATCAAACTGAAGGAGAGGAGAAATAGAAGACAACAAAACAAAACACTAAAACGACTTTGGCCGTTGTGGACCGCGATTATAACATACTGTTTTGTCAGATTTCAGCATGTTTACAGTGTGTTCATTTAATATCCACCATGGGGTGCCAAAGACCAGAAAGAAAGAATAGGTATGCTGAGCTTACCTCTCGAAATGCTTCTTTCAGTTCTTTCAACCCAATCATCCCTGCAGTTTCAGCCAAGAGCTTGGGGGTCATTAGTTCCACGAAATCGTCAAAGTCCACCCGACCCCCCACTGTGATAAGACACATGACGGCACTAATATAAGTAGAAGAAGGCAGTAGCCGGAGAACACAGCTGAAGAAAAGTGTGAGCGCTATAAAACCATTGTGTCTTTTAACTTGCTGCAGTGATACTAACTTAACATATAACATTTCAATAACAAATAACATTTGTTATTGACTTAATTCAAAGCTCAGTGAAGTGGAATACTTCATTGATGTGCATGAGATGGTTCACATTCAACTGTCAAATGTGATGTACAAATATAGTTTAACTAAGATGAGAGCTATGCTTTGCTGCCACTGACATACGAAAAGCCAGAAATATGCATGCGATTGTTCCTCCATTTGGCCAGCTGTACCTTCCGAAAATAGAAACATGCAAATATGTCTCAGGAGACCTTTGTGAGTGTGAAAGACACATTTCCTTACACATTCAAAAAAAGAAAGAAAGAGATGCTTTACATGATTCAGATGGCCACCCTGGATGAGAAACCTGCATTCAAAGAAGAACTGACAGGAAATAACCAATGCTTTTGCTTTTTTCGGTAGCGATAAAACAAATATGAGATATGTATTGTACATGAACTATAGATCCATAATGGTGAATATGCTGAGATGATACATTGATGTGTGTGTGTGTGTGTGCTGCATAAGTAGTAAATGGCGTGCACTAGGGCCCATCATAATAGCGTGCACAGGGACCCGTCGTATACCTTACACCACTTACAGCACATATTAAAAGGTTATATTACTCCACTTACGATTCATGTTGATGTTCTGACTCAGTTCTATGAGCTCCATCTCAGTCGGCATGTAACCCATAGTCCTCATCAGGTTCCCCAGGTCCTTACAGGTTATGAACCCATCCTTGTCCTTATCAAACTCCACAAAAGCTTCACGTAACTCTAGACACAGAATATGATTGGCATGTGACTCAAATTTAAGACAGGTGATCAACATTATACAGGACTCTAACATGCATATCTGAAAGCATAAACAGCAGTTACCTTCAATCTCATCGTTTGTGAGAGCTCTAGTCTGCAAAACAATAATGGCATTGATAAAAACATGAAATTATGTTAATGTTTTATATACAGCAGTTGACCACAAAATGCACAACTATCGTTATATCCATGATTATCTACATTGTTTCAAGGCATTGACCTCCATACATAAATATACAGATATGTTTTGCATATATGAAAAATTAAGCCTCTTTGGAATAAGCATATACTAAACACACTTGTTTGAGGGGGCGGTTACTCATAGTTTTACACCATTTTACCAAAATGTTGCCTGCATACTGCCTGAATACTGCATTCCTTGAGTCCTAAGATACACCTGTGGGTGCTCACGGTCAGAAACACAGATGAAATGCAACTTCACCAATAGGCAATGGAAGCAACCGCCTGCGACCCCCTCAACAAAATGGGCTCCAAAAAAGACGTTTAGCATTGTGCTGATAATGCTGTTCAGGCAGCATCAAATTTAAATAAAAGACTGTGCGGTATTAATAGTTTTACATAACAAAAAAGGTAGTAAAGCAAGACAAAGTTTTCATGGGCCCCTAGATAAAAATAAATAAATAACTAAATCAATACATTTCCCCTGAAAAAAACACCCAGGTCACACTTACTCGTGTTCAGAAACATCAGTGTGATGCAGTTGCAGAAGTTCCACCTCTGCTGAACAGAGTCTTTTGCTTGTTTATTTAAGTTCATCGATATTTAACGTGTTGTGAGTCCAAATTGCACCCAATTTGTCAACAACGGCCAATTGTGCAGTAGATCAGATGAACGGTTCTGGAGATGTCAGAGCTAGATTTCTGTTTTTATTTGTTTTTGTTGTGACACACATAATTGTGCCATTGTTAATGTGTCACAGTTTCCCAACGTGTTTAATTAAAATCACAATATTTTCTCCGCTGAACATTTATTATTTCCACTGTAGCTCATAATATTAGGTTGTTTATTTAAAGATTACACTGATATATAAATATACGTAATTCATCTGAGATTTAGAAAAGATATAAGCTTAATATATGTCGGAAAAAAACGATTCTATGATGCATCACGATGCTTGTTTAACGATTTTTGTGGCAATATTTTTTCCACATTTTATATAAGAAATGTAGCACATCAACAGTATCATACAAACAGGAATTGGTTTGAAAGATTTGAAGGAAAACTTGTCATTATATTTAAATCCAAAAAAGAGATGCATCGTCATCGAGAATCGTTTAATAATAGAATCGGGATCACCTGAATGGTACTCAAATCGAATTGTGAGGTAACTGACGATCCCCACCACTAGTAAAAAATACATAAACAAGTATTAAATCATAAACTACACCCGTAAAACCATTTTAACTTACTGGTCTCTTCGTTCCTCCCCTGAGAAAGATGCAGGCTTGTTGAATACTCATGGTGATGGCCTTAGTAGAGATCCTGGCTGCTTGTATTTGTGAATTTCTTTGTTGAAGAAATGATATGTCGCTAAATCATTCAGCTTCTTTTTTTCTGTGCGAGCATGTGTCTGTGTGTAAACTGTGACCAGCAGTGATCTGCGTATATGCCAGAGGAGGGATGAGATCTCGTATGGATTATCTCTGCAGCTTTCGACGAGAAAAGGAAAATAGGCTTAGTGCTGTTTCATATAGTAAGTCAAACAAATGTTTACAAATGAAAAAAATAATGATCTCACTTCATCTTTTCACCTTTCTGTGTGTGTTTGCTTATCGTTTGCAATTTGGTGACTGCTTCTATTCTTTCATATGGTGTTTGTTGAGTAAATGACTGCTGGATAAAGCGTTCCATCTGTAATGAGTAACAAAAACAGAATACAACAGATGGGAAAATGGATAAGGAAAAAAATCTAGCATTAATAATCATGTGAACCACATGTCTATAGATGCATGCTGAAATGAATAAAAATCATACAAAAAACAATTACAAGTTATCTGATTATAAATACATGAATTGCAGCACGTAGAATGCTTGTTCACTGTATTTTCAAACGAGAGTCAACCTCATCAGCCTATTACATAAGCATATGCGTAAAATTAAAGGTTCTGTGTGATGTGTGGAGATATTCTCAGTCAATGGTCACATTTGTGGATGAATTGTTTGTTGCATTGCATGAGAAGCCCAAGAATCATCCAAATAAGCGCATGAGCAATTTGATCATACAACATTATATTTGTCCGTCTGCATGTATGAGCGGGATCAGTATTATCTGAAATCACAATCAGGATGCCAGATAATGCCATGAAATCACTTTTCATTTCTTTTTACATAACTGCATTGATCCTATTCATATACGTATACGACGCAGGGAATGATTGGATTTTGTAAAACATTTCTTAATGAATGTGGCATTTCACTCAGAGTTACATCATCCTTATGCTTGGAATATATTCAAAGATTGAAGTGATGAATAGGCGTTGTCCATTAAAAGAAACTACTGTATGTCATATATGACACAGTAGCATGATGACATGTTTGAAATGTTTGATTTCTCTTGAGAGGTTTTAGTTGAACGGGTAATTTAGTACGATCACAGTGGTGCTGTTGGGTTTGATTAAGCTATTCTCCTGCAGTTTTTGTCTGTTGCAAATTATTGTCCAGACAAGCCTATAAAAATGGTATTATGTTATAAAAATTTGCATTGACAGATCATTTTAGTTGCATGGATGGTGAGAATTTAGAGGACCATTTGATTTTTCAACCATCCTTTCTGGAGGATGACTGGATTTGATTTCAGTCAGTAGGGAATTGGATCAGACAGCATGCAGACAAAGCACTTAAATGGATGGGGGCTATTTACTTTGATGCAAGGCAAACTATTTATGCAAATAGTGTACAGGGGCCTGTACAAATCATCAGAGATAATAAAAACAAGATGGCGTATCTGAGAGTGTCCAACATAAAACCAGAAGAATCTGCTGTGTATTACTGTGCTAGATACACACACTGTGTATTACAAGCAGAGGGTCTAACAAAAACAACTTACTTTTCCAATCACCAACAGCAAAAGATATTATGTTTAACATATTATGACAAACCAGTATGTCACCATACCTACAGTTACAGAGAAAAGTCCCCACTGCAACAGAAGAGGTTGTGGTTTGTGACTTCCTCTTTTTTATGTTTTCTGCCAACATGTGCTTTTCTACAACAATGTATGCTGCTGGTTAATACTATTCCCACCTGTTATTTTGTAAGGCAGGTGTAAATCATTTTACGTTACGTTATATTTAAACTATAGTAAAATTAGAAATTGTAGTAAAATAAAATTGATGATTGAAAGGACACAACTGAAGGTGCTAAAGTCATGTAGCAGTAAATTCCTCATAAAAAACAATGCATAGACTAAAAAAAGTCATCCCACTAAATCAAAGAGTAGAAAGACAAAATCAATTGATTTGTATCACTTCTTGCATGGGGCCTATCATGGGATAAAGAACGTGCACTATAAGAACCAATGAGATTCGATTTACTTGACATTAAAAGTGCTGATGATGGTATATTTGTCCAAATTAAACCCTCCTTCCGACACTGAAAAAAGCTCCAGATGTTAATTACACAACGCCGCTTTTTGCTTAATTGCCTAAGAAGATGATTTCAGACTCCAAGCAGCTCCACACCACACCAAACCACACCACAGCAGCTCATCTGAAGACACTGAGGTGTCTGCTACTACTAATAAGTTGCTCAGCTCCACGCCCACTTTCACATGTCATAGGTTTGATTCCATGCAAACTCAGTAGTCTTGCTTGCAACGCAGTTATAAAAACTTCCAATGAGATGGTCAGTGGAGGTTATAGAGCATCAGAATCTCAAATTCTCTTCACTTTCAGAAACCATGTTCTCTGTCGCTCTGCTGCTGCTGTTTGCAGCTGGATGTGAGTCTCCCTGGATTTGTTAAAGTCAGTCCTTCTTCTGTTACAGTAGAATTTGATCTTTTTTTTTTTACCAATCTTTTTTTTTTTTACAGGTGTGAAGTGTGAACAGCTGACACAGCCAGCCTCTGTGACTGTGCAGCCAGGTCAACGTCTGACCATCACCTGTCAGGTGTCTTATTCTCTTAGCAGCCACTACACAGCTTGGATCAGACAGCCTGCAGGGAAAGGACTGGAGTGGATGAGTAGTGACTCAAATGTCAAAGATTCACTAAAGAACAAGTTCAGTGTCAACTTAGACTCTTCCAGCAGCACAGTGACTCTAAACGGGCAGAATATGCAGCCTGAAGACACTGCTGTGTATTACTGTGCCAGAGACCCACAATGACACAAACCATCAGTAGAGCTGAACAAAAACCCCTCAGTGTCTGAACTCTTGTAACATGAAGCCACCAGAGGAGGAGCCCTCGGACCACTAACCACTTCTACCAGCTCATGTCACAGTAAAGAAGGAAACAGTCTTTAATTTAATGATTCAAGCTTGTGATCCAACTAGAGTATAAATGAATCCTCATAAAGTCTCATTTCTCTTACATGAAATCATTAGTTTAAATTCTAACAGCAACTGAATCTGTAGTGTTTAGCCAACTTCATGATGATTCACGTCTTTTATGTAACATTTATGTTGGCAGCACGCCCTTGAGCCACATGAATGTTTATATTGTTCCGATAATTGTAGACTCACTCTTCTTACAATTAATAGATAAGGCCTATTGTCACAATGCCTTGTCATTTTTAAAATGTGCTTTCATCAGAGATTAAAGTTCTCTTTCAAGAACAGCTGAACATTTCATCTTCATTTTGATTCATTTAAATAACTTGTAGTCAGCTGATTTATTATCATCAGTATGTAAATCAGCCTCCTTGTGAGTTGCCTTATAAGGAAGTGAAGTGTGTGTGTTTGTTGTGTGTCAGAGACAGAAGAGCTCACATCAGTTCATCTCCAACATCATCATGTTCTCTGTCGCTCTGATGCTGCTGCTGGCAGCTGCAACCTGTGAGGAGCTTTTAGTGGATTCACACTATTAAACACATTAGAAACGCTGAACAGTCGGTGAATGATGGAGATCATGTTGATTTGTGTTTCCACAGGTGTGAACAGTATTGATCTCATCCAGCCAGACTCGATGGTGGTGCAGCCTGGACAGTCTTTGACCATCACCTGTCAGGTCTCTGGTTATTCTTTGACTGATAACAGCTATGCAACAGGTTGGATCAGACAGAGTGAAGGAAAACCGATGGACTGGATTAACCATCAGTGGGGAACAAGTGGCCTTATTGAAAATGGAGCTTTGAAGAACAAGTTCAGCTACAGCAGAGACACTTCTGCTCGAACAGTGACTCTGATAGGAACGAATCTGCAGCCTGAGGACACAGCTGTGTATTACTGTGTCCGTTACACCACAGTGATACAAACCACCAACAGACCTGCACAAATACTCAGCAACCATGTGACTCAGCCCCACACACACACGTTAACAATGAGACATAAAAATAAATAAAGTCATCTGCAGTTACTCCCTGATAGAAGCTCACCTTAACATGATAACAAAAACTCAATTTGGGGATATTGTAAAACTGATGGTCAAAGTCTTCATGTGATGCAAACTGCTTAATAATGAGCACAAAAAAACTTGTGAAACAATGTGTTTCCTACTTTTCCTAACCTATTCCACAAATAATACTGAAATATGCTAGAGGGACCCGTGTACAGTAAACATTTATTTTTATTTTTCACACCAGGAAGTGATCAAAGTCAAATCTATTCCACACTGTGAGGAGGAGTCGATGCAAACCTGGGATGTCTTCCACCTCTACTTATGTGACTGCAGAGAGGACAGAGGACAGTGGACACACAGTTCAACATGATGGACTACAGGACAGGACTGCTGCTTCTAACTGTCTGCTGAGCAGGTGAACATTGTCACTAGTCTTGATTTGACAAACTTTCCTTTTGTGTCACTGACATATTTCACATGTTTTATGTTTGTTTTAGGTGTTGATGGTCAGACTCTGACAGAATCTGAACCAGTGGTCAAAAGACCTGGAGAATCTCACAGACTGACCTGTACAGCCTCTGGATTTACACTCAGCAGTTATTATATGGCTTGGGTCAGACAGGCTCCTGGAAAAGGACTGGAGTGGATTGCCTGGAGTCATAATGCTGGTGGCACCGATTACCACTCTCAGTCAGTTCGAGGCCGGTTTACCGTCTCCAGAAACAACAACATGCAGCAGCTGTATCTGCAGATGAACAATCTGAAGACGGAAGATTCTGCTGTTTATTATTGTGCTCGACACTCACAGTGACTGGAGTTGGTGTAGCAGCTGTACAAAATCCTACAGCACTCATACTTATAGCTCGACCCTATGAGGAAGAATTTCTATTTGATGTTGTTGTTCTAAATATGAAAAGTGGCCATGACAACGATCATTTTTAACCAATAACAAGTACCATTAAACATAAATGATCACAAAGTAGCCAAGGAGAGCAAAACATAAGTAAAAGATTAGATTAAATCATTGTCAAGGTACAGTATGCATAAAATAAATAGAGATCTCAGCCATAATATCAGTTTATTATGTAGTATCAGGTTTTTCTCTCCTCTCCTCCTCATCTGAACTGACTGACTTCTTCCTTTACAGCAGACTGGCCACTTTTTTTAAATTAAAGTATTAAGATTTACACTTGGATCAAGTGGATGTTTGTGCCAAATGTGAAGAAATGTCCTCCAGGCATTTCTGAGATATGAGAATGGGACGTATGGTAAGCCGACCTTAAAACATAATACCTACTGCCACAAAAATAATTCCTCTACCAAGTCATTGGAAGAGACGACCAGTTTACACCTTCAATCGATTCACATGAAAAGTAAAAATCAACTCAACAACATGCAAGTGGAGGACACAGCTGTGTATTACTGTGTCCGTTACACCACAGTGATACAAACCACCAACAGACCTGCACAAATACTCAGCAACCATGTGGCTAAACTAAAAATATTATGATAAAAAAACACTACTAAAACAAAAGCTCCCGTCTCTATATATCATATTGTGTTCCACATGGATGGACGAGCAACAAGAATGAAATATATGACCAAATTACAAATGTTACAGCTAAATTAAACAACAGAGTGCCGGTTCAGGAGCCACTCCCTCCCTATGATATCCTCATGCAAATCTTCAGTCTGTGCAGGGTACTTCAGCCCTGCTGACTGCTTCTCTACTTTGTGTGGAGCATCAGAGGTCACATCTCCAGACTCAGGATGATAAGCTCACTCACTCTTCTGCTGGTTGCTCTCTCTCTGCACTGTGAGTTCTCCTGCCTCTTGATGTTTTATCTTCTTACAGACAACATCCACTGATGGTCAGTCAGTGATACCAGAAAACTCCCCAGATGACTGTCTCTCTCCCTTCTGTGGTTCCTCTCTCCTTTCATCCCATCAGGTTGCACAGGTCAGAGGATGGAGTCCATTCCGTCCGGCTCTGTAGTGACAACGCCTGGGGAGACTGTCAGTCTGTCCTGTCAGGGATCTGGCTTCACATTTAGCTGCTGTGTTATGGGCTGGATAAGACAACCTGTGGGAAAAGCACTGGAATGGATAGGGAGCGGCTACTCCGTTGCCAGTAAAAATAAGTATGCCAGCAGTGTGCAAGGGCGTGTTGAAATAAGGAGAGATGATAGCAACAGCATGGTGTATCTTAGTCTGTCCAACTTAAAACCAGAGGACTCTGCTGTGTATTACTGCGCCAAAGAAGCACACTGGTTAAAGGAAGTACAGAGGCTTTACAAAAACCTCAAACAATGTATTTTTAACAAGTACCTACAGGTGGCAGTAGACGATATGAAGTCAGATATCACAAAACGAGAGAATATGACGGTGCATCGGCTGATGTTGTGGTTTGTGACTTCTTGTTTCTTGATGATACATTTAACATGTGACTTCCTACAACAATACAGCAGGTGTTGAAAATATATTTGGATATTTTTGCATGATATATTCAGGATATGAATGGCCCATTAAATGCTGCTGAGCAGAATAAATAAATGCATCAAATTTACAATGGAATAACTTGAAATGCAACTTGGAAATGCCAATTATAATAATAAGTATCTGAAAGAATGATACAAAACTCTTTTCTCCAGAGATGTGGTGAGTTTCTCTTTGAGGATGAGTCAATGCAAATCTCTACATGTGTGCTGCAAAGACACTTAATCACAGCAATATACACTGGAGACAATTGTCTTTTACAATGGTCAGACCCACAGTAGGGAGCAACTCAAACAAAAACTCAAACCAAGTCAAAACTTTGCTTTCTTCGTTTCACATTCATAGAATAAACGTTCATTCAACCTCATCAATACACTCAGAGCAACACAGTCTAAATAAAACTGCTTCATTCAGACGGGATTTATTACAGCTCCCCCATAGGAGTTGAAGCAGACATTAAATATTCTGTTGATGTGAATAGTTTTGTCTAAATTGTCTGACTTGTGTGAGAAGTTATGTGAAGAAATAAAGGGATTCAGTCAAGAAAACCGATAGTGACACCTGGTCCTTGATAGATACCTGATCCAGCTTTTTGAGTCATTATTGATTGGAATAAAATAAACTGGAGGTTCGTACGATACATAAGATTCACTGAAGGACAAGTTCAGTGATAAACTTAGAATCCTCCAGCAACACAGTGACTCTAAACAGACAGAATGCAGGCTGAAGACACCGCGGTGTATTACTGTGTAACACACACAGTTAAAGTGACCAGAAGAATCTATTTTAACATTTGTTTAATTGTTTGATAATAGAGTCTCAGACTGTTGGTGTCTAAATGTGATTGTATTTATCTGTGTTACAAGGCTTGTAAGGAATAAAACATTAATTGTAAGATATTATTTGAAATATTCACATTCTCTCCAAAACAGTACAACTGGGTAGAATTTTCTTTCATTAAGGAATAACATATTCAAGTGATCAAAATAACACGGGGCTCCCCAAATGTCCTCTACATGCTCAACACTACTTAATATTAGAAAACAATGAAATATCTTAACACATTGAAGTGGAAGACACACAGATGTAAATAACAAGGTCACCAAGTGACCACATTCAAATAACAATAATAATAAGTTAAGGTTAAAAAGTCAAACAAAATAAATTGTAAGAGATACAATGAGTTTCTTTAAAACACACATAATAAAATATGGTCAATTAGGAGAAAGCCATAATCGTAAAAATGAGTTTTGTAGAGAGATTGAAAAGATGACACTGTTTAATTGCTCCTCTGATTCCAAAACTGAGGGACAAATACAGCAAAGCACAAGTTACCAGTTGAATCTGGTTGACTGTTTGTGAGGAGGAGTCGATGCAAACCTGGGATGTCTTCCACCTCTACTTATGTGACTGCAGAGAGGACAGAGGACAGTGGACACACAGTTCAACATGATGGACTACAGGACAGGACTGCTGCTTCTAACTGTCTGCTGGGCAGGTGAACATTGTCACTAGTCTTGATTTGACAGAGTTTCCTTTTGTGTCACTGACATATTTCACATGTTTTATGTTTGTTTTAGGTGTTGATGGTCAGACTCTGACAGAATCTGAACCAGTGGTCAAAAGACCTGGAGAATCTCACAGACTGACCTGTACAGCCTCTGGGTTAGACATTAGTGGCTACTGGATGGCTTGGATCAGACAGGCTCCTGGAAAAGGACTGGAGTGGATTGCCAGTGTTTATGACACTAGCAACATCGCCTACTCTCAGTCAGTTCAAGGCCGGTTTACCGTCTCCAGAAACAACAACATCAAGCAGCTGTATCTGCAGATGAACACTCTGAAGACGGAAGATTCTGCTGTTTATTATTGTGCTCGAGACTCACAGTGACTGGAGTTGGTGGAGCAGCTGTACAAAATCCTACAGCACTCATTCTTACTGATAGACTTAAAGTATTTTTCATTCACATTATTTTCATTATTCTTGATATATTTTACAACATATTTTTTTTTACAAATTATAAATTATTCTTAATCTACACATGAATGAAAACAAATATTACGAATAAATATGATAAAGATTACATGTTCATAAAAGGGCTAAAGACTGCTCAGCAAAGTTGTTGCTAAAATAAAACTTCATACTTTAACACTGAAATTAAAGTACGATAAAATACAAACAAGTGAGTACCACTGATGTATGACTTCAAAGATATATTTCATGAATCACTCATACAATTTTTTTTTAAATATTGCTTGAAAATACAAACTAAGTGAAAACATTTCACTCTTTCCATAGTTTTGATCTATAAAATGGAGGAGAAGTAGAATGATTACAGCATTTTACTTACATGAACCTATAAACCTCAATGCCTTTTGATTAACACTATTTTTTTCATCTAACAAAACACACAAATGAACAATAAAGCATTTGTTTTTTGCATTTTGTAATAAATGTTTCAGTTCCTGAGCAGCTGTGCACATCTGCAATCAATGAAACCATCAAAAATATTTCATGCAAAGCTGCAAACCAGCAGCATCGCTGAAGTTAACTTAAGTTTCATACCATTAACATGATCCTGGCTGCTGTCTCTGCATTTCTGTTTACAGCAAATAAAGTCAGAAAGTCAACAAAGAAATCAAGAATGCAATAATTACAAAAAAGCTGAACTCATGTGGTTCACGTTTTTTTAAATAACAATTATATAGATAGAATACACAAAATAAACATTGATAGTTAAAAACAAACTTTATCGTTTTTTATTTCTGTAAATACGGGGACTCTTTATTAAAATGTTACTATTAAGTGTGTCATTAAATTAAAATATGATTTCCAGGCATGTTTTCACCCTGCACATATAAACACACTGAACAGACTCTTATGGCTCAATTAGACCAATGTTGATGTTTAACATGTTTGATTGTATGCAAACTCAGTGGCCTTCCTCTTTACGCAGCTATAAAACATCACATCAGGCTGCCAGTGGAGTTCACAGCACGTCACTTCCAACATCATCATGTTCTCTGTCGCTCTGCTGCTGCTGCTGGCAGCTGGATGTGAGTCTCTTTGGATTTGTCAAAGTCAGCAGTTCTGCTTTTGCAGTGTATTTTTTAAACATTTACTTTTCTTTTTACAGGTGTGAAGTGTGAACAGCTGACACAGCCAGCCTCTGTGACTGTGCAGCCAGGTCAACGTCTGACCATCACCTGTCAGGTGTCTTATTCTCTTGGCTACTACACAGCTTGGATCAGACAGCCTGCAGGGAAAGGACTGGAGTGGATCGGACAGAAATATACGGGAGGCTCTTACTATAAAGATTCCCTGAAGAACAAGTTCAGTATCAGCTTAGACTCTTCCAGCAGCACAGTGACTCTAAACGGAGAGAATATGCAGCCTGAAGACACTGCTGTGTATTACTGTGCCAGAGACCCACAATGACACAAACCATCAGTAGAGCTGAACAAAAACCCCTCAGTGCCTGAACTCTTGTAACATGAAGCCACCAGAGGAGGAGCCCTCGGACCACTAACCACTTCTACCAGCTCACTGTCAAGAGAGAAACCATGTTAGATTACATCAAAAAGGTCTTCATTAAATTGAACTCCAGCTGATTTTACTAAAGTACTCTGACATCACAAACACTGATACATCATTGCATGTAACCTTCCAAGTGATGGAATAAAATCAGCTCATAACTCCAGTTCAACGAGCAGGAAGTAATCCTCAAATGTCTGTTACTCTTCCATGAAAGTGTTATAAAAAATGATCAGGATTATTTTTATTATCTGAATCAAAACCACATTAGCGGGTTTTAATTAGTGGATCTTCACGAAATTTTGTTTCTAATAACACATTAAAATATTTGCCCGAGATTTAAGTTCCACTTTCTTATGAGATGAAGAACAGCTGAACATTTCATCTTCCTTTTGATTCATTTAAATAACTTGTAGTCAGCTGATTTATTATCATCGGTATGTAAATCAGCCTCCTTGTGAGTTGCCTTATAAGGAAGTGAAGTGTGTGTGTTTGTTGTGTGTCAGAGACAGAAGAGCTCACATCAGTTCAGCTCCAACATCATCATGTTCTCTGTCGCTCTGATGCTGCTGCTGGCAGCTGCAACCTGTGAGGAGCTTTTAGTGGATTCACACTATTAAACACATTAGAAACGCTGAACAGTCGGTGAATGAAGGAGATCATGTTGATTTGTGTTTCCACAGGTGTGAACAGTATTGATCTCATCCAGCCAGACTCGATGGTGGTGCAGCCTGGACAGTCTTTGACCATCACCTGTCAGGTCTCTGGTTATTCTTTGACTGATAACAGCTATGCAACAGGTTGGATCAGACAGAGTGAAGGAAAACCGATGGACTGGATTTTACATCGGTGGGGAGGAGGAGGCTTTAACCAAAATAATGCTCTGAAGAACAAGTTCCTTTACCACACACACACTTCTACCAGCTCGGTGACATTAACGGGACAGAATCTGCAGCCTGAGGACACAGCTGTGTATTAATGTGTCCGTTACACCACAGTGATACAAACCACCAACAGACCTGCACAAATACTCAGCAACCGTGTGACTCAGCCCCACACACATGTTAACAATGAGACATAAAAATAAATAAAGTCATCTGCAGTTACTCCCTGATAGAAGCTCACTTTAACATGATAACAAAAACTCACTTTGGGGAAATTTAAAACTGATGGTCAAAGTCTTCATGTGATGCAAACTGCTTAATAATGAGCACAAAAAAACTTGAACAATGTGTTTCCTACTTTTCCTAACCTATTCCACAAATAATACTGAAATATGCTAGAGGGACCCGTGTACAGTAAACATTTATTGTTATTTTTCACACCAGGAAGTGATCCAAGTCAAATCCATTCCACACTGTGAGGAGGAGTCGATGCAAACCTGGGATGTCTTCCACCTCTACTTATGTGACTGCAGAGAGGACAGAGGACAGTGGACACACAGTTCAACATGATGGACTACAGGACAGGACTGCTGCTTCTAACTGTCTGCTGGGCAGGTGAACATTGTCACTAGTCTTGATTTGACAGAAGTTTCCTTTTGTGTCGCTGACATATTTCACATGTTTTATGTTTGTTTTAGGTGTTGATGGTCAGACTCTGACTGAATCTGAACCAGTGGTCAAAAGACCTGGAGAATCTCACAGACTGACCTGTACAGCCTCTGGATTTACACTCAGCAGTTACCCTATGAACTGGGTCAGACAGGCTCCTGGAAAAGGACTGGAGTGGATCGCTTTCATACACACAGGCAGTTCTCATATCTATTACTCCCAGTCAGTCCAGGGTAGATTCACCATCTCCAGACACGACTCCAGCAGTAAAATCTATCTACAGATGAACAGTCTGAAGGCCGAGGACACAGCAGTGTATTACTGTGCCCGAGACACACAGTAAAAGACCATAATAGGAGAGTCATACAAAAACTACTTCCTCTATGCACCACCACCACCGAGATAATTCGGGTGTATCAGTATCACTTTTTTTTGCAATAAATAAAATGAATTACATTCTTTGTATCAGTGTGTTGAAACTGGCTCACTTATGTCTTAATAAGAACATCCATGAAGATCATGCAACAATGTACATTTTGATACGTACAAAATTTAAAGCTCTAACATGATTTGCTGTAAACCAAATTTCTTTTCTCTGAAAGCTATTTTCCCTATACATAACCAAATCCACACCAAATCCTGAAATTAATGTATTTTACAGCCAAACAAAAAGGAAAAACAAATGTCCTTTCCAGAGGCATTTACATATTTAGTCAGAATTGGCAGCTGTGTTTTTGAAAGTCGATTATCTGAAATAAAAGAGATAAATAATGTTCTCCTCAAACTCAGCCGATTCTGATGGACTTATAACCTTTAACCTGAATTAAATAAAGTTATATCACTGTTTTCAATATATAGCATAAACCACGAGGATAAGAGAACTGATGTGTTTGGAGCCTCTAAAAAAATAAAATAATAATGGTAATAGTTACAACAACAACAATTTTAAAAATAGTAATAGTAACAACAACAACAACAACAAAATAATAATAATAAGAATAAGAATAAGAATAAGAATAATAAGAATAATAAGAATGATAAGAATGTGTGTGCAGAAATCTCATGGAAAAATCTGCAACGTGCCCAAAAATCAAAACACTTCTACCTCCACATCTACCTCTATGTAGAAAACCATGTCTAGTTCTTTGCAAAAAAAAACTCCAACAAAAACAAACTATTTTTAATATTTCAAACATAGAGAGACAGTGTGCTTATGGTTCAGCATACCTGGTCAATGGATAAGCAATTGCAAAAACAACTGTATTGTGACAACAGAATACCTTAAGGAGACATTCGGGTTACTTGCCTCTGAAACAAAACTTACAAGATAATTTCTCACTACATAAATGAAACCCAAAATAAGTATATTAATACACTTTATTCATCAACAGTTGTGATTTTCCATTTTTTGTATGTTGCACTGGACAAAATAATCTCAGAGCAAATTAACATATTGAAAGGCTCCAAATTATTACCATAAGAAATCAATATCATCAGGTAATAGATTTAAATAAAATTAAGTTATGATGATACGATTCAAGGAATAACACAACATGCAGTTAAAAGAAAGCCATAGCATGAAAAATACATTTTAAAGAGATTGAATGGAGAATACTGTTCTATCAAAAAGGAGGAGTCGATGCAAACCTTGGATGTCTTCCACCTCTACTTATGTGACTGCAGAGAGGACAGAGGACAGTGGACACACAGTTCAACATGATGGACTACAGGACAGGACTGCTGCTTCTAACTGTCTGCTGGGCAGGTGAACATTGTCACTAGTCTTGATTTGACAAAGTTTCCTTTTGTGTCACTGACATATTTCACATGATTTATGTTTGTTTTAGGTGTTGATGGTCAGACTCTGACAGAATCTGAACCAGTGGTCAAAAGACCTGGAGAATCTCACAGACTGACCTGTACAGCCTCTGGGTTTGACATTAGTGGCTACTGGATGGCTTGGATCAGACAGGCTCCTGGAAAAGGACTGGAGTGGATTGCATATGTGTACTCGAGTAGTAGCATCTACTACTCTCAGTCAGTTCGAGGCCGGTTTACCGTCTCCAGAAACGACAACATCAAGCAGCTGTATCTGCAGATGAACACTCTGAAGACGGAAGATTCTGCTGTTTATTATTGTGCTCGAGACTCACAGTGACTGGAGTTGGTGGAGCAGCTGTACAAAATCCTACAGCACTCATTCTTACTGGGCTGATAGACTTAAAGTAGTTTTCACTCACAAATATACTTTATTCTTGATGTATATTTAGTTTTTACATTATAAATCATATTTTTCACATATAATTAATTCATCATTATCTGAAAATTAATGAAAAAATAATGTTAATAATAAATATCATTAATAAACATTAAATATTATAAGGATTAAATATTCATTAAAGGGCTAAAGATTGCTCACCAAAGTGGTTGCTGAAATCATACTTTAATACAGAAATTTAAAAATGATAAGACAAACATTTGAGTACCACTGATGTATGACTTCAAATATTTTTTTTACGAGAAAATAAGATACTGACAAAATTCTAATCATATTGCTCAATAATACAAACCAACTGAAAACATTTCACTCTTTCCATCACATGTTGTATTTAAGTGCTTCAAGAAAACCATTTCTGAGACGAGACAGTGTTGATCTATAAAGTGGAGGAGAAGTGGAATGATTACAGCATTTTACTTACATGAACCTATAAATCTCAATGCCTTTTGATTAACACTATTTTTTTCATCTAACACAACACACAAAGGAACAATAATTTTTTTTTTTTTTGCATTTTGTAATAAAAGTTTCAGTTCCTGAGCAGCTGTGCACATCTGCAATCAATGAAACCATCAAAAATATTTCATGCAAAGCTGCAAACCAGCAGCATCGCTGAAGTTAACTTAAGTTTCATACCATTAACATGATCCTGGCTGCTGTCTCTGCATTTCTGTTTACAGCAAATAAAGTCAGAAAGTCAGCAAAGAAATCAAGAATGCAATAATTACAAGAAAGCTGAACTCATGCGTTTAACGTTTTAATAAATAACAATTATATAGATAGAATACACAAAATAAACATTGTCAGCTAATATTTTTTTTATTTCTGTAAATACGGGGACTCTTTATTAAAATGTTACTATTAAGTGTGTCATTAAATTAAAATATGATTTCCAGGCATGTTTTCACCCCGCACATATAAACACACTGAACAGACTCTTATGGCTCAATTAGACCAATGTTGATGTTTAACATGTTTGATTGTATGCAAACTCAGTGGCCTTCCTCTTTACGCAGCTATAAAACATCACATCAGGCTGCCAGTGGAGTTCACAGCACGTCACTTCCAACATCATCATGTTCTCTGTCGCTCTGCTGCTGCTGCTGGCAGCTGGATGTGAGTCTCTTTGGATTTGTCAAAGTCAGCAGTTCTGCTTTTGCAGTGTATTTTTTAAAACATTTACTTTACTTTTTACAGGTGTGAAGTGTGAACAGCTGACACAGCCAGCCTCTGTGACTGTGCAGCCAGGTCAACGTCTGACCATCACCTGTCAGGTGTCTTATTCTCTTAGCAGCTACGAGACAGCTTGGATCAGACAGCCTGCAGGTAAAGGACTGGAGTGGATCGGACAGAAATCTACGGGATACACTTACTATAAAGATTCACTGAAGAACAAGTTCAGTATCAGCTTAGACACTTCCAGCAAAACGGTGACTCTAAACGGAGAGAATATGCAGCCTGAAGACTTGCTGTGTATTACTGTGCCAGAGAAGCACACTGGTTAAAGGAAGCACAGAGGCTTTACAAAAACCTCAAACAATGTATTTTTAACAAGTACCTACAGGTGGCAGTAGACGATATGAAGTCAGATGACACAAAAAGAGAGAATATGACGGTGCATCGGCTGATGTTGTGGTTTGTGACTTCTTGTTTCTTGATGATACATTTAACACGTGCCTTTCTACAACAATACAGCAGGTGTTGAAAATATATTTGGATATTTTTGCATGATATATTCAGGATATGAATGGCCCATTAAATGCTGCTGAGCAGAATAAATAAATGCATCAAATTTACAATGGAATAACTTGAAATGCAACTTGGAAATGCCAATTATAATAATAAGTATCTGAAAGAATGATACAAAACTCTTTTCTCCAGAGATGTGGTGAGTTTCTCTTTGAGGATGAGTCAATGCAAATCTCTACATGTGTGCTGCAAAGACACTTAATCACAGAAATATACACTGGAGACAATTGTCTTTTACAATGGTCAGACCCACGGTAGGGAGCAACTCAAACAAAAACTCAAACCAAGTCAAATCTTTGCTTTCTTCGTTTCACATTCACAGAATAAACTTTCATTCAACCTCATCAATACACTCAGAGCAACACAGTCTAAATAAAACTGCTTCATTCAGACAGGATTTATTACAGCTCCCCCATAGGAGTTGAAGCAGACATTAAATATTCTGTTGATGTGAATAGTTTTGTCTAAATTGTCTGACTTGTGTGAGAAGTTATGTGAAGAAATAAAGGGATTCAGTCAAGAAAACCGATAGTGCCACCTGGTCCTTGATAGATACCTGATCCAGAGTCATTATTGATTGGAATAAAATAAACTGGAGGTTCGTACGATACATAAGATTCACTAAAGGACAAGTTCAGTGATAAACTTAGAATCCTCCAGCAACACAGTGACTCTAAACAGACAGAATGCAGGCTGAAGACACCGCGGTGTATTACTGTGCAACACACACAGTTAAAGTGACCAGAAGATTCTATTTTAACATTTGTTTAATTGTTTGATAATAGAGTCTCAGACTGTTGGTGTCTAAATGTGATTGTATTTATCTGTGTTACAAGGCTTGTAAAGAATAAAACATTAATTGTACGATATTTTTTGAAATATTCACATTCTCTCCAAAACTGTACAACTGGGTAGTATTTTCTTTCATTAAGGAATAACATATTCAAGTGATCAAAATAACACGGGGCTCCCCAAATGTCCTCTACATGCTCACCACTACTTAACATGGAAAACTATGAAATATCTTAACACATTGAAGTGGAAGACACACAGATGTAACAATGTCACCAAGTTATCACATTAAAATAATAATAATAATAACAGGTTAAAAAGTCAAAGAAATAAATTGCAAGCAATAAAATGTGTTTCTTTAAAACATACATAATAAAATATGGTAAATTAGGAGAAAGCCATAATCTGAAAAATGAGTTTTGAAGAGAGATTGAAAAGATGACACTGTTTAATTCCTCCTCTGATTCCAAAACTGAGGGAGAAATACAGCAAAGCACAAGTTACCAGTTGAATCTGGTTGACTGTTTGTGAGGAGGAGTCGATGCAAACCTGGGATGTCTTCCACCTCTACTTATGTGACTGCAGAGAGGACAGAGGACAGTGGACACACAGTTCAACATGATGGACTACAGGACAGGACTGCTGCTTCTAACTGTCTGCTGGGCAGGTGAACATTGTCACTAGTCTTGATTTGACAGAGTTTCCTTTTGTGTCACTGACATATTTCACATGTTTTATGTTTGTTTTAGGTGTTGATGGTCAGACTCTGACAGAATCTGAACCAGTGGTCAAAAGACCTGGAGAATCTCACAGACTGACCTGTACAGCCTCTGGGTTTAACTTTGGTGGCTACTATATGGCTTGGATCAGACAGGCTCCTGGAAAAGGACTGGAGTGGATTGCATATATCAGCTCGGGTAGTAGCGACATCGGCTACTCTCAGTCAGTTCGAGGCCGGTTTACCGTCTCCAGAAACAACAACATCAAGCAGCTGTATCTGCAGATGAACACTCTGAAGACGGAAGATTCTGCTGTTTATTATTGTGCTCGAGACTCACAGTGACTGGAGTTGGTGGAGCAGCTGTACAAAATCCTACAGCACTCATACTTACTGGGATGATAGACTTAAAGTATTTTTCATTCACATTATTTACTTGATTCTTGATATATATTTAGTTTTTAAGTTCTACAACATATTTTTTTACATATAATAAATTATTCTTAATCTACACATGAATGAAAACAAATATTACGAATAAATATGATAAAGATTACATGTTCATAAAAGGTCTAAAGACTGCTCACCAAAGTTGTTGCTAAAATAAAACTTCATATTTTAACACTGAAATTAAAGTACGATAAAATACAAACAAGTGAGTACCAATGATGTATGACTTCAAAGATATATTTCATGAATCACTCATACAATTTTTTTTTAAATATTGCTTGAAAATACAAACTAACTGAAAACATTTCACTCTTTCTATCACATGTTGTATTTAAGTGCTTCATGAAAACCATTTCTGAGACGAGACAGTGTTGATTTATAAAGTGGAGGAGAAGTGGAATGATTACAGCATTTTACTTACATGAACCTATAAATCTCAATGCCTTTTGATTAACACTATTTTTTTTATCTAACACAACACACAAAGGAACAATAAAGGATTTTTTTAATGCATTTTGTAATAAAAGTTTCAGTTCCTGAGCAGCTGTGCACATCTGCAATCAATGAAACCATCAAAAATATTTCATGCAAAGCTGCAAACCAGCAGCATCGCTGAAGTTAACTTAAGTTTCATACCATTAACATGATCCTGGCTGCTGTCTCTGCATTTCTGTTTACAGCAAATAAAGTCAGAAAGTCAGCAAAGAAATCAAGAATGCAATAATTACAAAAAAGCTAAACTCATGTGTTTAACGTTTTTCTAAATAAGAATTATATAGATAGAATACACAAAATAAACATTGACAGTTTAAGGCAAAGCTTATATTTATTTTTTTTATTTCTGTAAATACGAGGTCTCTTTATTAAAATGTTACAATTAAGTGTGTCATTAAATTAAAATATGATTTCCAGGCACGTTTTCACCCTGCACATATAAACACACTGAACAGACTCTTATGGCTCAATTAGACCAATGTTGATGTTTAACATGTTTGATTGTATGCAAACTCAGTGGCCTTCCTCTTTACGCAGCTATAAAACATCACATCAGGCTGCCAGTGGAGTTCACAGCACGTCACTTCCAACATCATCATGTTCTCTGTCGCTCTGCTGCTGCTGCTGGCAGCTGGATGTGAGTCTCTTTGAATCTGTCAAAGTCAGCAGTTCTGCTTTTGCAGTGTATTTTTTAAACATTTACTTTTCTTTTTACAGGTGTGAAGTGTGAACAGCTGACACAGCCAGCCTCTGTGACTGTGCAGCCAGGTCAACGTCTGACCATCACCTGTCAGGTGTCTTATTCTCTTGGCAGCTACTACACAGCTTGGATCAGACAGCCTGCAGGGAAAGGACTGGAGTGGATTGGACAGAAATATACGGGAGCTTCTTACTTTAAAGATTCCCTGAAGAACAAGTTCAGTATCAGCTTAGACACTTCCAGCAAAACGGTGACTCTAAACGGAGAGAATATGCAGCCTGAAGACACTGCTGTGTATTACTGTGCCAGAGACCCACAATGACACAAACCATCAGTAGAGCTGAACAAAAACCCCTCAGTGCCTGAACTCTTGTAACATGAAGCCACCAGAGGAGGAGCCCTCGGACCACTAACCACTTCTACCAGCTCACTGTCACAGTAAAGAAGGAAACAGTCTTTAGATCTTCAATACTGTAATATCACATACTGTAATATGACACTACAATCACTGTTACATCAGTGAGGATATAAAGTACACACTTTCAAGGGATTGAATACATTCAGCTCACAACTTGATTTTGTCAGAGATTCTAGTTCCACCTTCTGTTTGTGTGAGATGAAGAACACATGAGTGTTTATTTTTCTTTTTAGATCATTTAAATAAAATGGTCTTCAGTTACTTTATTATCATCGGAATGTAAATCAGCCTCCTTGTGCTCCCCAAATGTCCTCTCTCCGGCCTCTACATGCTCAACACTACTTAATATTAGAAAACAATGAAATATCTTCACACATTTAAGTGGAAGACACACAGATGTAAATAACAAGGTCACTAAGTGACCACATTCAAATAACAATAATAATAACATGAGGTTAAAAAGTCAAACAAAATAAGTTGTAAGAGATTCAACGAGTTTCTTTAAAACACACATAATAAAATATGGTCAATTAGGAGAAAGCCATGATCGTAAAAATGAGTTTTGAAGAGAGATTGAAAAGATGACACTGTTTAATTGCTCCTCTGATTCCAAAACTGAGGGACAAATACAGCAAAGCACAAGTTACCAGTTGAATCTGGTTGACTGTTTGTGAGGAGGAGTCGATGCAAACCTGGGATGTCTTCCACCTCTACTTATGTGACTGCAGAGAGGACAGAGGACAGTGGACACACAGTTCAACATGATGGACTACAGGACAGGACTGCTGCTTCTAACTGTCTGCTGGGCAGGTGAACATTGTCACTAGTCTTGATTTGACAAAGTTTCCTTTTGTGTCACTGACATATTTCACATGTTTTATGTTTGTTTTAGGTGTTGATGGTCAGACTCTGACACAATCTGAACCAGTGGTCAAAAGACCTGGAGAATCTCACAGACTGACCTGTTATGCCTATGGGTTAGACGTTAGTGGCTACTGGATGGCTTGGATCAGACAGGCTCCTGGAAAAGGACTGGAGTGGATTGCAAATATCAACTCGGGTGGTGGTAGCACCTACTACTCTCAGTCAGTTCGAGGCCGGTTTACCGTCTCCAGAAACAACAACATCAAGCAGCTGTATCTGCAGATGAACAGTCTGAAGACGGAAGATTCTGCTGTTTATTATTGTGCTCGAGACTCACAGTGACTGGAGTTGGTGGAGCAGCTGTACAAAATCCTACAGCACTCATTCTTACTGGGCTGATAGACTTAAAGTATTTTTCATTCACATTATTTACTTTATTCTTGATGTATATTTAGTTTTGACATATTATGTCATTTTTTTACATATAATAAATTAGTCCCTGCAATATAAACATTCCTGAAAAATCTTATTAAAAATATTATTAAAAAACATTAAATATAATTACAAAATTACATGTTCATAAAAGGGCTAAAGACTGCTCACCAAAGTGGTTGCTAAAATTAAACTTCATACTTTAATACTGAAATTCAAAATGATAAAACACAAACATTTGAGTACCATTGATGTATGACTGGCTTCAGAGATACTGATAAAATAATAATAATCATATTGCTCGATAATTCAAACCAACTGAAAACATTTCACTCTTTCCATCACATGTTGTATTTAAGTGCTTCATGAAAACCATTTCTGAGACGAGACAGTGTTGATCTATAAAGTGGAGGAGAAGCGGAATGATTACAGCATTTTACTTAAATTAACCTATAAACCTCAATGCCTCTTGATTAATACTATTTTTTTCATCTAACACAACACACAAAGGAACAATAAATTATTTGTTTTTTGCATTTTGTAACAAAAGTTTCAGTTCCTGAGCAGCTGTGCACATCTGCAATCAATGAAACCATCAAAAATATTTCATGCAAAGCTGCAAACCAGCAGCATCGCTGAAGTTAACTTAAGTTTCATACCATTAATATGATCCTGGCTGCTGTCTCTGCATTTCTGTTTACAGTAAATAAAGTCAGAAAGTCAGCAAAGAAATCAAGAATGCAATAATTACAAAAAAGCTGAACTCATGCGTTTCACGTTTTTTTAAATAACAATTATATAGATAGAATACACAAAATAAACATTGACAGTTTAAAGCAAAGCTAATATTTGTTTTCTATTTCTATAAATACGGGGACTCTTTATTAAAATGTTACTATTAAGTGTGTCATTAAATTAAAATATGATTTCCAGGCATGTTTTCACCCTTCACATATAAACACACTGAACAGACTCTTATGGCTCAATTAGACCAATGTTGATGTTTAACATGTTTGATTGTATGCAAACTCAGTGGCCTTCCTCTTTACGCAGCTATAAAACATCACATCAGGCTGCCAGTGGAGTTCACAGCACGTCACTTCCAACATCATCATGTTCTCTGTCGCTCTGCTGCTGCTGCTGGCAGCTGGATGTGAGTCTCTTTGGATTTGTCAAAGTCAGCAGTTCTGCTTTTGCAGTGTATTTTTTAAACATTTAATTTTCTTTTTACAGGTGTGAAGTGTGAACAGCTGACACAGCCAGCCTCTGTGACTGTGCAGCCAGGTCAACGTCTGACCATCACATGTCAGGTGTCTTATTCTCTTAGCAGCTACTACACAGCTTGGATCAGACAGCCTGAAGGGAAAGGACTGGAGTGGATGAGTAGAGACTCAGATGTCAAAGATTCACTGAAGAACAAGTTCAGTGTCAACTTAGACTATTCCAGCAGCACAGTGACTCTAAACGGGCAGAATATGCAGCCTGAAGACACTGCTGTGTATTATTGTGCCAGAGACCCACAATGACACAAACCATCAGTAGAGCTGAACAAAAACCCCTCAGTGCCTGAACTCTTGTAACATGAAGCCACCAGAGGAGGAGCCCTCGGACCACTAACCACTTCTACCAGCTCACTGTCAAGAGAGAAACCATGTAAGATTATATCAAAAAGGTCTTCATTAAATTGAACTCCAGCTGATTTTACTAAAGTACTCTGACATCACAAACACTGATACATCATTGCATGTAACCTTCCAAGTGATGGAATAAAATCAGCTCATAACTCCAGTTCAACGACTACAGCAGGAAGTAATCCTCAAATGTCTGTTACTCTTCCATGAAAGTGTTATAAAAAATGATCAGGATTATTTTTATTATCTGAATCATAACTACATTAGCGGATTTTAATTAGTGAATCTTCATGAAAGTTTGTTTCTAATAACAAATTAAAATGTTTGCCTGAGATTTAAGTTCCACTTTCTTGTGAGATGAAGAACAGCTGAACATTTCATCTTCATTTTGATTCATTTAAATAACTTGTAGTCAGCTGATTTATTATCATCAGTATGTAAATCAGCCTCCTTGTGAGTTGCCTTATAAGGAAGTGAAGTGTGTGTGTTTGTTGTGTGTCAGAGACAGAAGAGCTCACATCAGTTCAGCTCCAACATCATCATGTTCTCTGTCGCTCTGATGCTGCTGCTGGCAGCTGCAACCTGTGAGGAGCTTTTAGTGGATTCACACTATTAAACACATTAGAAACGCTGAACAGTCGGTGAATGATGGAGATCATGTTGATTTGTGTTTCCACAGGTGTGAACAGTATTGATCTCATCCAGCCAGACTCGATGGTGGTGCAGCCTGGACAGTCTTTGACCATCACCTGTCAGGTCTCTGGTTATTCTTTGACTGATAACAGCTATGCAACAGGTTGGATCAGACAGAGTGAAGGAAAACCGATGGACTGGATTAACCATCGGTGGGGAGGAGGAGACTTTTACCAAAATGAAGCTCTGAAGAACAAGTTCAGCTACAGCAGAGACACTTCTGCTCGAACAGTGACTCTGAAAGGAACGAATCTGCAGCCTGAGGACACAGCTGTGTATTACTGTGTCCGTTACACCACAGTGATACAAACCACCAACAGACCTGCACAAATACTCAGCAACCATGTGACTCAGCCCCACACACACACGTTAACAATGAGACATAAAAATAAATAAAGTCATCTGCAGTTACTCCCTGATAGAAGCTCACTTTAACATGATAACAAAAACTCACTTTGGGGATATTGTAAAACTGATGGTCAAAGTCTTCATGTGATGCAAACTGCTTAATAATGAGCACAAAAAAACTTGTGAAACAATGTGTTTCCTACTTTTCCTAACCTATTCCACAAATAATACTGAAATATGCTAGAGGGACCCGTGTACAGTAAACATTTATTTTTATTTTTCACACCAGGAAGTGATCAAAGTCAAATCTATTCCACACTGTGAGGAGGAGTCGATGCAAACCTGGGATGTCTTCCACCTCTACTTATGTGACTGCAGAGAGGACAGAGGACAGTGGACACACAGTTCAACATGATGGACTACAGGACAGGACTGCTGCTTCTAACTGTCTGCTGGGCAGGTGAACATTGTCACTAGTCTTGATTTGACAAAGTTTCCTTTTGTGTCACTGACATATTTCACATGTTTTATGTTTGTTTTAGGTGTTGATGGTCAGACTCTGACAGAATCTGAACCAGTGGTCAAAAGACCTGGAGAATCTCACAGACTGACCTGTACAGCCTCTGGATTTACACTCAGCAGTTATTATATGGCTTGGGTCAGACAGGCTCCTGGAAAAGGACTGGAGTGGATTGCCTGGAGTCATAATGCTGGTGGCACCGATTACCACTCTCAGTCAGTTCGAGGCCGGTTTACCGTCTCCAGAAACAACAACATGCAGCAGCTGTATCTGCAGATGAACACTCTGAAGACGGAAGATTCTGCTGTTTATTATTGTGCTCGAGACTCACAGTGACTGGAGTTGGTGGAGCAGCTGTACAAAATCCTACAGCACTCATACTTATAGCTCGACCCTATGAGGAAGAATTTCTATTTGATGTTGTTGTTCTAAATATGAAAAGTGGCCATGACAACGATCATTTAACCAATAACAAGTACCATTAAACATAAATGATCACAAAGTAGCCAAGGAGAGCAAAACATAAGTAAAAGATTAGATTAAATCATTGTCAAGGTACAGTATGCATAAAATAAATACAGATATCAGCCATAATATCAGTGTATTATGTAGTATCAGGTTTTTCTCTCCTCTCCTCCTCATCTGAACTGACTGACTTCTTCCTTTACAGCAGACTGGCCACTTTTTTTTAAGATTTACACTTGGATCAAGTGGATGTTTGTGCCAAATGTGAAGAAATGTCCTCCAGGCATTTCTGAGATATGAGAATGGGACGTATGGTAAGCCGACCTTAAAACATAATACCTACTGCCACAAAAATAATTCCTCTACCAAGTCATTGGAAGAGACGACCAGTTTACACCTTCAATCGATTCACATGAAAAGTAAAAATCAACTCAACAACATGCAAGTGGAGGACACAGCTGTGTATTACTGTGTCCGTTACACCACAGTGATACAAACCACCAACAGACCTGCACAAATACTCAGCAACCATGTGGCTAAACTAAAAATATTATGATAAAAAAACACTACAAAAACAAAAGCTCCCGTCTCTATATATCATATTGTGTTCCACATGGATGGACGAGCAACAAGAATGAAATATATGACCAAATTACAAATGTTACAGCTAAATTAAACAACAGAGTGCCGGTTCAGGAGCCACTCCCTCCCTATGATATCCTCATGCAAATCTTCAGTCTGTGCAGGGTACTTCAGCCCTGCTGACTGCTTCTCTACTTTGTGTGGAGCATCAGAGGTCACATCTCCAGACTCAGGATGATAAGCTCACTCACTCTTCTGCTGGTTGCTCTCTCTCTGCACTGTGAGTTCTCCTGCCTCTTGATGTTTTATCTTCTTACAGACAACATCCACTGATGGTCAGTCAGTGATACCAGAAAACTCCCCAGATGACTGTCTCTCTCCCTTCTGTGGTTCCTCTCTCCTTTCATCCCATCAGGTTGCACAGGTCAGAGGATGGAGTCCATTCCGTCCGGCTCTGTAGTGACAACGCCTGGGGAGACTGTCAGTCTGTCCTGTCAGGGATCTGGCTTCACATTTAGCTGCTGTGTTATGGGCTGGATAAGACAACCTGTGGGAAAAGCACTGGAATGGATTGGAAGTGGCTTCTCTGATGCCAGTAGAAATACGTATGCCAGCAGTGTGCAAGGGCGTGTTGAAATAAGGAGAGATGATAGCAACAGCATGGTGTATCTTAGTCTGTCCAACTTAAAACCAGAGGACTCTGCTGTGTATTACTGCGCCAAAGAAGCACACTGGTTAAAGGAAGTACAGAGGCTTTACAAAAACCTCAAACAATGTATTTTTAACAAGTACCTACAGGTGGCAGTATACGATATGAAGTCAGATGACACAAAAAGAGAGAATATGACGGTGCATCGGCTGATGTTGTGGTTTGTGACTTCTTGTTTCTTGATGATACATTTAACACGTGCCTTTCTACAACAATACAGCAGGTGTTGAAAATATATTTGGATATTTTTGCATGATATATTCAGGATATGAATGGCCCACTAAATGCTGCTGAGCAGAATAAATAAATGCATCAAATTTACAATGGAATAACTTGAAATGCAACTTGGAAATGCCAATTATAATAATAAGTATCTGAAAGAATGATACAAAACTCTTTTCTCCAGAGATGTGGTGAGTTTCTCTTTGAGGATGAGTCAATGCAAATCTCTACATGTGTGCTGCAAAGACACTTAATCACAGCAATATACACTGGAGACAATTGTCTTTTACAATGGTCAGACCCACAGTAGGGAGCAACTCAAACAAAAACTCAAACCAAGTCAAAACTTTGCTTTCTTCGTTTCACATTCACAGAATAAACGTTCATTCAACCTCATCAATACACTCAGAGCAACACAGTCTGAATAAATCTGCTTCATTCAGACGGGATTTATTACAGCTCCCCCATAGGAGTTAAAGCAGACATTAAATATTCTGTTGATGTGAATAGTTTTGTCTAAATTGTCTGACTTGTGTGAGAAGTTATGTGAAGAAATAAAGGGATTCAGTCAAGAAAACCGACAGTGACACCTGGTCCTTGATAGATACCCGATCCAGCTTTTTGAGTCATTATTGATTGGAATAAAATAAACTGGAGGTTCGTACGATACATAAGATTCACTGAAGGACAAGTTCAGTGATAAACTTAGAATCCTCCAGCAACACAGTGACTCTAAACAGACAGAATGCAGGCTGAAGACACCGCGGTGTATTACTGTGTAACACACACAGTTAAAGTGACCAGAAGAATCTATTTTAACATTTGTTTAATTGTTTGATAATAGAGTCTCAGACTGTTGGTGTCTAAATGTGATTGTATTTATCTGTGTTACAAGGCTTGTAAGGAATAAAACATTAATTGTACGATATTATTTGAAATATTCACATTCTCTCCAAAACAGTACAACTGGGTAGAATTTTCTTTCATTCAGGAATAACATATTCAAGTGATCAAAATAACACGGGGCTCCCCAAATGTCCTCTACATGCTCAACACTACTTAATATTAGAAAACAATGAAATATCTTCACACATTTAAGTGGAAGACACACAGATGTAAATAACAAGGTCACCAAGTGACCACATTCAAATAACAATAATAATAACTTGAGGTTAAAAAGTCAAACAAAATAAATTGTAAGAGATACAATGAGTTTCTTTAAAACACACATAATAAAATATGGTCAATTAGGAGAAAGCCATAATCGTAAAAATGAGTTTTGTAGAGAGATTGAAAAGATGACACTGTTTAATTGCTCCTCTGATTCCAAAACTGAGGGACAAATACAGCAAAGCACAAGTTACCAGTTGAATCTGGTTGACTGTTTGTGAGGAGGAGTCGATGCAAACCTGGGATGTCTTCCACCTCTACTTATGTGACTGCAGAGAGGACAGAGGACAGTGGACACACAGTTCAACATGATGGACTACAGGACAGGACTGCTGCTTCTAACTGTCTGCTGGGCAGGTGAACATTGTCACTAGTCTTGATTTGACAGAGTTTCCTTTTGTGTCACTGACATATTTCACGTTTTATGTTTGTTTTAGGTGTTGATGGTCAGACTCTGACAGAATCTGAACCAGCGGTCAAAAGACCTGGAGAATCTCACAGACTGACCTGTACAGCCTCTGGGTTAGACATTAGTGGCTACGGGTTGGCTTGGATCAGACAGGCTCCTGGAAAAGGACTGGAGTGGATTGCATATGTGTACTCGAGTAGCATCTACTACTCTCAGTCAGTTCGAGGCCGGTTTACCGTCTCCAGAAACGACAACATCAAGCAGCTGTATCTGCAGATGAACACTCTGAAGACGGAAGATTCTGCTGTTTATTATTGTGCTCGAGACTCACAGTGACTGGAGTTGGTGGAGCAGCTGTACAAAATCCTACAGCACTCATTCTTACTGGGCTGATAGACTTAAAGTATTTTTCATTCACATTATTTACTTGATTCTTGATATATATTTAGTTTTTAAGTTTTACAACATATTTTTTTACATATAATAAATTATTCTTAATCTACACATGAATGAAAACAAATATTACGAATAAATGTGATAAAGATTACATGTTCATAAAAGGGCTAAAGACTGCTCACCAAAGTTGTTGCTAAAATAAAACTTCATATTTTAACACTGAAATTAAAGTACGATAAAATACAAACAAGTGAGTACCACTGATGTATGACTTCAAAGATATATTTCATGAATCACTCATACAATTTTTTTTTAAAATATTGCTTGAAAATACAAACTAAGTGAAAACATTTCACTCTTTCCATAGTTTTGATCTATAAAATGGAGGAGAAGTGGAATGATTACAGCATTTTACTTACATGAACCTATAAACCTCAATGCCTTTTGATTAACACTATTTTTTTCATCTAACAAAACACACAAATGAACAATAAAGCATTTGTTTTTTGCATTTTGTAATAAATGTTTCAGTTCCTGAGCAGCTGTGCACATCTGCAATCAATGAAACCATCAAAAATATTTCATGCAAAGCTGCAAACCAGCAGCATCGCTGAAGTTAACTTAAGTTTCATACCATTAACATGATCCTGGCTGCTGTCTCTGCATTTCTGTTTACAGTAAATAAAGACAGAAAGTCAGCAAAGAAATCAAGAATGCAATAATTACAAAAAAGCTGAACTCATGAGTTTAACATTTTTTTAAATAACAATTATATAGATAGAATACACAAAATAAACATTGACAGTTTAAAGCAAAACTCATATTTATTTTTCTATTTCTGTAAATACGGGGACTCTTCATTAAAATGTTACTATTAAGTGTGTCATTAAATTAAAATATGATTTCCAGGCATGTTTTCACCCTGCACATATAAACACACTGAACAGACTCTTATGGCTCAATTAGACCAATGTTGATGTTTAACATGTTTGATTGTATGCAAACTCAGTGGCCTTCCTCTTTACGCAGCTATAAAACATCACATCAGGCTGCCAGTGGAGTTCACAGCACGTCACTTCCAACATCATCATGTTCTCTGTCGCTCTGCTGCTGCTGCTGGCAGCTGGATGTGAGTCTCTTTGGATTTGTCAAAGTCAGCAGTTCTGCTTTTGCAGTGTATTTTTTAAACATTTACTTTTCTTTTTACAGGTGTGAAGTGTGAACAGCTGACACAGCCAGCCTCTGTGACTGTGCAGCCAGGTCAACGTCTGACCATCACCTGTCAGGTGTCTTATTCTCTTGGCTACTGGACACATTGGATCAGACAGCCTGCAGGGAAAGGACTGGAGTGGATCGGATGGAAATATACGGGAGACTCTTCCTATAAAGATTCCCTGAAGAACAAGTTCAGTATCAGCTTAGACACTTCCAGCAAAACGGTGACTCTAAACGGAGAGAATATGCAGCCTGAAGACACTGCTGTGTATTACTGTGCCAGAGACCCACAATGACACAAACCATCAGTAGAGCTGAACAAAAACCCCTCAGTGCCTGAACTCTTGTAACATGAAGCCACCAGAGGAGGAGCCCTCGGACCACTAACCACTTCTACCAGCTCACTGTCACAGTAAAGAAGGAAACAGTCTTTAGATCTTCAATACTGTAATATCACATACTGTAATATGACACTACAATCACTGTTACATCAGTGAGGACATAAAGTACACACTTTCAAGGGATTGAATACATTAAGCTCACAACTTGATTTTAAAGCTTGTGATCCAACTACAATAGAAAATGGTCCTCAAAATGTCCGTTTCTCTTCCATGATATTATTTACAAAAACATTCACATAATTATGTTTTGGATCATAACTGCATTAGTGACTGACTCAGTAGTGTAAAGCCAACTTTGAGATGTTAATTAGTCAAACTATAGAAAGGTTTGCAACACATAATGTGTGTTTGTCAGAGATTCCAGTTCCACCTTGTGTTTGTGTGAGATGAAGAACACATGAGTGTTTAATTTTCTTTTTAGATCATTTAAATAAAATGGTCTTCAGTTACTTTATTATCATCGGTATGTAAATCAGCCTCCTTGTGCTCCCCAAATGTCCTCTCTCCAGCCTCTACATGCTCACCACTACTTAATATATGGAAAACAATGAAATATCTTCACACATTTAAGTGGAAGAAACACAGATGTAAATAACAAGGTCACCAAGTGACCACATTCAAATAACAATAATAATAACTTAAGGTTAAAAACTCAAACAAAAGAAGTTGTAAGAGATACAATGAGTTTCTTTAAAACACACGTAATAAAATATGGTCAATTAGGAGAAAGCCATAATCGTAAAAATGAGTTTTGAAGAGAGATTGAAAAGATGACACTGTTTAATTGCTCCTCTGATTCCAAAACTGAGGGACAAATACAGCAAAGCACAAGTTACCAGTTGAATCTGGTTGACTGTTTGTGAGGAGGAGTCGATGCAAACCTGGGATGTCTTCCACCTCTACATATGTGACTGCAGAGAGGACAGAGGACAGTGGACACACAGTTCAACATGATGGACTACAGGACAGGACTGCTGCTTCTAACTGTCTGCTGGGCAGGTGAACATTGTCACTAGTCTTGATTTGACAAAGTTTCCTTTTGTGTCACTGACATATTTCACATGTTTTATGTTTGTTTTAGGTGTTGATGGTCAGACTCTGACAGAATCTGAACCAGTGGTCAAAAGACCTGGAGAATCTCACAGACTGACCTGTACAGCCTCTGGGTTTAACTTTGGTAGCTCTTGGATGGCTTGGATCAGACAGGCTCCTGGAAAAGGACTAGAGTGGATTGCAACTATCGAATATGACAGTGACAGAATCTACTACCCTCAGTCAGTTCAAGGCCGGTTTATCGTCTCCAGAAACAACAACATGCAGCAGCTGTATCTGCAGATGAACACTCTGAAGACGGAAGATTCTGCTGTTTATTATTGTGCTCGAGACTCACAGTGACTGGAGTTGGTGGAGCAGCTGTAATAAATCCTACAGCACTCATTCTTACTGATAGACTTAAAGTATTTTTCATTGACATTATTTACTTTATTCTTGATATATATTTGGTTTTTACGTATAACATCATATTTTTTACATGGAATAAATTCATTATTATATAAAAAATCATGGAAAAACAATATAAGTAATACTTATCATTAATAAATATGAAATACAATAACGATTACATGTCCATTAAAGGGCTAAAGACTTCTCACCAGTGGTTGCTGAAATTAAACTTCATACTTTAATACTGAAATTAAAAAATGATAAAACACAAACATTTGAGTACCACTGATGTATGACTGGCTTCATTTTTTTATGAGAAAATAAGATACTGATAAAATAATAATAATCATATTGCTCGATAATACAAACCAACTGAAAACAACAAGTTTCAGTTCCTGAGCAGCTGTGCACATCTGCAATCAATGAAACCATCAAAAATATTTCATGCAAAGCTGCAAACCAGCAGCATCGCTGAAGTTAACTTAAGTTTCATACCATTAACATGATCCTGGCTGCTGTCTCTGCATTTCTGTTTACAGCAAATAAAGTCAGAAAGTCAGCAAAGAAATCAAGAATACAATAATTACAAAAAAGATGAACTCGAACACTTAACGTTTTTTTCAACGATTTAAGAATTATATAGATAGAATACAGAAAGTATACCTTGATAGTTAAAGGCAAAGCTAATCATTTTTTATTTCTGTTAATATGGGGACTGTTATAAGAATTTTGTATAACCTCATGTCTTAAAGTTTTCTTTTTTCAGGTTACAGCTTTATGTGTTGAACTGTTTATTACTTTAGTATCCCCATGGCTGACCTAAATGTTATCAGAGGCCTGGTAGTCATGATGTCTTGTTCTGCATGAAGATTAACTGTCAATGATGCATTATCTCCTGTGCCTTTAAAAGACTCAAGTCACAACAGTGATTTGAGCACTTCCTCTGTAGCATCCTCACACGTTGTTGCATTGTAACTGCTCGTCTCGTACAAGATTAAAGTGTGACTTGAGTCTTTTAAAGGCACAGGAGTGTGTCAATAAATTAAAATATGATTTTACAAAAAAGCTGAACTCATGTGTTTAACGTTTTTTTTCATTATATAACAATTATATAGATAGAATACACAAAATGTACTTTGATAGTTAAGTGCAAAGCAAATATATTTTTTATTTCTGTAAATACGGGGACTCTTTATTAAAATATTACAAATAAGTGTGTCATTAAATTAAAATATGATTTCCAGGCATGTTTTCACCCTGCACATATAAACATACTGAACAGAGTCTTATGGCTCAATTAGACCAATGTTGATGTTTAACATGTTTGATTGTATGCAAACTCAGTGGCCTTCCTCTTTACGCAGCTATAAAACATCACATCAGGCTGCCAGTGGAGTTCACAGCACGTCACTTCCAACATCATCATGTTCTCTGTCGCTCTGATGCTGCTGCTGGCAGCTGCAACCTGTGAGGAGCTTTTAGTGGATTCACACTATTAAACACATTAGAAACGCTGAACAGTCGGTGAATGATGGAGATCATGTTGATTTGTGTTTCCACAGGTGTGAACAGTATTGATCTCATCCAGCCAGACTCGATGGTGGTGCAGCCTGGACAGTCTTTGACCATCACCTGTCAGGTCTCTGGTTATTCTTTGACTGATAACAGCTATGCAACAGGTTGGATCAGACAGAGTGAAGGAAAACCGATGGACTGGATTAACCATCGGAGGGGAGGAGGAGACTTTTACCAAAATAATGCCCTGAAGAACAAGTTCCTTTACCACACACACACTTCTACCAGCTCGGTGACATTAACGGGACAGAATCTGCAGCCTGAGGACACAGCTGTGTATTACTGTGTCCGTTACACCACAGTGATACAAACCACCAACAGACCTGCACAAATACTCAGCAACCATGTGACTCAGCCTCACACACACATTGTAAAAGTACATTTTTAAAAATAAGAAATGATCGAACCGCGTATGCGTGGAAAGTTACTTATGGCCTTCTCAGACGGAACACAGCCATCCTCAAACTGGGCCTTCAGTTTGATCTCAACTACGCACACACAACTAAACTAAACACAGTTGTGATGCCATCACGGGGACAAAATGTGTCCAGAAACCTATGAAAACCTGGCAAAATAATCAAAACACACAAAAAAAATCTCACTGGAAGAATATGAGGTTTTGTATTTGAACATTTGTATTTAGATTTTTAGAGAAGAAGAGGAATAATTCCGGTTTCATGCAAATATTTAGGCAATTAGCCAAACAATTGGCAAAACAAATATTATAAAATATAGAAAATTTGTATGTACATTTGAAAAATGAAACTGTCATCTGCTTATTCAAGATTTCAAGGCAAGAATTCAACCGAAAAAAATGAAATCCACTTAAACAAGAAGCATCCTACTGTATTTTACAATCCAAATAGTTGCCAGGTATTTGGTATTTTTCCATTGTCGCTGCACTTCGAAAACTCAAATAATATTTAATTACATCTGCTTTCCATGTTCTCTTTTTAAACCTGAAGAGGGCGGTCCATGCAAAATCTTCCTTCCTTATAATAACGCCATGAACAGCTCACATATCACTCTGGGCCCCTTGATAATCTTTCTAACATTCAGATCAAAACACTGGCTTGCAGTGTTTATTAAGCAATGGAAAATATGATATCTTGGAGTTTATTTTTAATCGTTTCTATTCATGGTAAGGATAATTTCTGCTTTAAAACACAAAGACAATCTTTTGTATCTTACCTGTGATAATGGTGTCGGATGAATCTATTTGTACTTGCAGGAGTTTGGAGTGAGATCAAACTGGACCAGTCTCCCTCTGAGGTGAAAAGACCTGCAGAGACAGTGAAGATGTCATGTGTCATATCTGGTTACAGCATGACAAGCAGCAATATTCACTGGATACGACAGAGGCCAGGGAAAGCTCTGGAGTGGATTGGGAGGATGTACACAGGCAGAAACTCTGCAAGCTATGGCAGCTCCTTCCAAACCCGTTTCATCATGACTGAAGATGTTCCCAGCAGCACCCAGTACCTCCAGGTCAATAGCCTGACAGCAGAGGATTCTGCTGTTTACTACTGTGCTCGTTATAGCACAGTGACTGAACACAGTGGAGCAGCTGCACAAAAACCTTCACTGACAACAAACAGCAAAGTGACATTAATGACATCCAGGTTTCCATCTACAAAGCCCTTTAAACCATAGAAATGTAAAGTCGACATATCAACCTCGTGACCACACGTTTGTTCTCTCTTCTCTCACAGTTATAGACAGTGTTCTTTCCATTATCAAAGCATGATTTAACATTACATTACCCATGTCACACTCACAAGAACACACCATGAAATATAAGAAATATTTTTGAAAAGAAGAAGCTGGATCAGAGCTGGAGTAGAGAGATGAACTATCCATGATCTAAAATAAAGCTATTTAAAATGTTGGTGGATAGTAAACGTGAGATGACAGTAAAGCAATTTACAAAAATTAGCTAATCTGCAGCCATATATGCTTACAGGGGGCAATGAGACAGCAAAATTAATATTCTTTAACTAAATATTGTTGGCAAATGTGTCAGACTTCTGAACTAAAACTAAAATGTTGATGTTTTATTCAAAGAAAAGCCAGAAATGTGGTTGTGGTGTTGTACATTTTGTGCAAGTCGAAGTAAAACATGATTTACTTCAAACTTTATATCAGTTGGAGGACTTGGAGGCATGATGCCAGAACACAGATTCACCAGTTTCACCAAACAATACACTGAAAGCCAGGTGCATTCTGGTTCTCTGCTCACTGTGAGGAGGAGTCAATGCAAAACTCAGAGATCCTCCACCTGTACTTATCCGACAGCACAGAGGAGGCCAGAGAACGGTGAACACAGCGTAACATGATGGACTGTAGGACAGCACTGCTGATTTTAGCTATCTGCTGGGCAGGTGAACATTGTCACTATTATTCTCATGATGATAATTTAGTTAGAAAAATATCTCACGTTACGAGTATCAACTTTGTGTGGCTCTGTTGTGATTGAACTGCTTTTGTCTCAAGGTGTTTCCAGTCAGACTCTGACTGAGTCTGAATCGGTGGTGAAGCGACCTGGAGAATCCCACAAACTGACCTGTACATATGCAGGGATATCAGATAGCAATGCTCATATTAGCTGGGTAAGACAAGCTGAAGGAAAAGGACTGGAGTGGATTTCCTACATTTCTGCTCCGAGTGGAAGCACCAAAACGTATTCCACCTCAGTCAAGGATCGCTTCACCATCTCCAGAGACAACGACGTGGACCAGGTGTATCTGCAGATGAACAGTCTGAGGACTGAAGACTCTGCTGTTTATTTTTGTGCCCGAGCATCACAGTGATACAGGAAGCCACAAAGCTGTACAAAAACCCCTGCAGATGTCACTGGTAGAGTTATTTAAAAAAATAAATAACATTGGAGTAATTTCTCATTTAAACACCCATAAGCCACGTCATGCTCTACTAATCACAGGTAAAAAAAAATATATATATCTGTGTGAATGGATTAATGTGGATTGATTTTAAAAATGCAAATTAGTAGCTTATAGATACATTATTAAATATAGTTTAGTTGATAGGTTTTGTTTTATTCTTACCCTCTGCTAACAGAAAAGAGCGTTTGGTTTTTGTATTAGGGTTTATCATTGTGATGGCTGGGTGGGTCACTGAGATATAGATCCATACAAAAACCTAAGAGCAACAATCTTACAATCTCCCATTCTTGTGATGAAAAACAGGACATGACAGAATGTTTCTCATTTGAACATGAGGTAACTACTCTGTTGATCATGTTTAACAAGGAGATTTGTAATTAAACGTAAATTAATTTGTAATTTAAAGTCACAGTTAGTGCACAGATGTAAATGTCATCCAGTAAATATTAACTTTAACAACTGATTAAGAATCACAACAAAACATATGCGGACATGATAAAACCAGAGTATTTTTTTGATCAGGATTTCATAGTTTTTTTTAGTCACTTAATGAGGTTTTCATGCATTTTTCTGTTACGTCAGGTTTTTGTTGAAGCAGTGAGTGGAGATGCAACACTGTGCTTATTTCGACTACTGGGGCCAGGGCACTGCCGTCACAGTATCTACAGGTAAGTCACATGGAAACATTATATTTGTAGTTTATTTGTATTTTATTAACGTGATTTCTGGTGTTAGAGATGTTTAGCTCCTGGTCTTTAATGTACAACCTAGAAAGCAGAGCAGACAGATGTTTTTTAACGCAGCTGTTTCTTAGAAAGCATTTTAAAAATGGATTCTTCCGCATTACCACTTAATGCCCGGCGATGGATGAAAGTTAGTCTTTTTATTCACATGATTGTGTGAAATACATGTTCACTATGTGTTTCAATGATATATAACTGAACACTGAAAAAAGGCATTTTACTTTCATATAGTATGTAGTAGATATAATAGTTTCTATCACGTCAAGTGACTTCTTTCCAACAAGTTATTTATTTCAGTTATTTTAGTTTGTTTATTTTCTATTTTTACTAAAATAATAAATTAACTTATAATTACAAATTGTAAAAAGAGGACTTTAGCCTACAAAACAAAGCAGTGGTTTTGATTATGAATGTTGGCAGAAGCCATTGTATTAACATGCTCAGGTCTAATCTGTATAATTGTGTGCTACTATCAAAAATGTACTAATATGAAAGAAATTGTACTTGAAACAGTCATAATTGCTAGTGTGCTACAAATAATATTTTTCACATTGATATTATCATGACATAATATTATTTAATAATTTCTTCCATTTTTAGTTACTGTGAAATATTATTATTTAATTGTTTTAGATAAACCTGGCATAGTTCCTGGAAAAAAGAAAGAAATTGGTAAAATAAATAAAATAAAATAAAAACTATTCACTATTCTACTTTGTGAAATGTTCCAGTCCTTCAACAATGAAGTTGCATTTAGAAATTGATAATGATGCTGATTCTCTTGGTTATAATGATTACAAAAAGCTTTGGTTTGCTGGAACTCAGGGGAAATAATGTTTTTAATTAATTAATTTACATATTTTGACAAAATATTACATTGTATAAATTCAGATCCAGTTTGTTTATATATGTGTGCTGAGCAGATAAGGAGAAATAATCAATAGGACATATTATTCATTAAAATTATTTCTTGGGCAGATTTATCTGCCTTTAGTTTCATCATTGACATGTTCTGTCTTATAAAACTCTTTCACAGAAACAGTTACATCACCGACTCTGTTCCCTTTGGTTCAGTGTGGTCCTCTGAATGAAACTCAAATCACTGTTGGTTGTCTTGCAAAGGACTTCTACCCAGAAAGTCTTACTTTCCAGTGGACTGATAACAGTGGGACCACCCTGACTCCTGCACAATATCCTCCAGCTTCGAAAAGCAATACAAAATACACAGGAGTCAGTCTGCTCAAAGTATCAAAATCAGACTGGAATTCAAGAAAGTCTTTTAACTGTTCTGTGACTCACCTTGGAGGCCCCCAAAGTGTGATATTGGAAAAAGGTATGTGATTTTTAACTGACAATCATGGCTCTCACATTGTATGTCTGAGTCCACACGAATCACCTTGTTAATCTTGTTATTCTTGAAATGTTCAGAAATCATTTCTGTTTCTCGTGTTTAACCTCAACTTAACTTTAACTTTTTTCTTCCACATGCTTATGACGCGCTTCCAACAATAGAGCTTCCACCAAAGGTAACTTTGCTAGCAGTGCCAAGTGGTGATGATCAGGATCTAGTGTGTACAGTCCAGGAGTTTGTCACAGAAAGAACCGACAGTCGAATGGACAAAATATGATCGTAACACCAAGAGCGAAATCTCTCAAACTTCCTCCACTGATTGGACCCCGAAATTAATGGGACGCACATATACAGCAATCAGTGTCCTGAAGGTCAAGAATGGAGACTGGGACAGTGACGAGGTTTACACGTGTAAGGTGACGCACCAACACAAAATATATAAAAGGACTGTCTCTAAAGGTAAAGGGCTACAACACACATTAAACAATTATGTTGTACTGTAACTCAGAGTAAACTGTTCATAATACAGTAGGCTATAACAAAGTTTTACTGTTGCACCTAATTGGTTTTGTCTCTTATCTTTTCTGCAGTTCCCATCAAATTGACACTGAATCAACCAATTGCCAAAGAAATTTTCAACAACCAACAGGCAAAGTTGCAATGTATCTTGTCCGGACTGCACCAGATCAGTGGAACAATCAGTTGGAAAATCGATGGACAAGATGTGACGACAAACATCAATGAAGTATCTGTTGAAGACAGGAAAATCAGCACGATGACTCTTAGTTTATCAGTGTGGCAGGGAGTCAGAAACGTGGGGTGTGCTGCAACTGGAGATCTGACAACAATAACTCAAGAGCTGACGGTCAACAGAAAAGGTATGTTACCGAGTGACAGCGACTGATGGTACAACAGTCATCTGTAAATCTGGGGAGGCAGATAATTTACGCTCACAAAACACATCACAATCTACATACGGCAAATGTAAAGCTTAAATATGAACCTCCTTGGTGAACCGAGTTTCTCTTTCAGATGGGATCGTGCCACAGGTAACTGTCCACATCCTTCCAAATGAGGACCTCAACGGAACGGAGGTCACGATGGTGTGTCTGGTTTCGAGTCCTGTGCTGCAGGATTTCTACATCGCCTGGTCAGAACAAAGTGGACAAGCCGCCAGCAACTATTCTGATGGCATTAACTTCCCCATCCAGAAGACCAAACAAGGCTACTCAGTTACAAGTGTTTACACCACTACAAAGAAAAAGTGGACCGACTTCTACAAGTTCTCCTGCAACGTCTGGCCTGCTGGTGGCAAAGTGGCTATAATAACCCGGGAGGTGTCTCATACCTCGTGTCAAAGTAAGGAATATTAGATTCAGCTTTAAATGTGGCGTTTTGAGCTCATGTCTTGTTATGTCCGTCTGTTCCCTCTGCCATGGGAACCTGCCTTTGTGCTTGTAAAAAATAAGTCAACCGTCAATTTACTTCTGTTCGTCATCATGTTGTGTTTTCATCCGTCTTTGTTACATTGTCTAAAGGCTTGTCAAGAGTGCTGACTGTTTCAAATAAATGTTTCATGGAGACACTGTTGTTACATGTTTATGAATTATTTCACTGTTTTAAAGACTGTTCAGATAGATTAACGGCCACATGATCAGTGATTTATGCCTGATTCCAGTTTCGGAGCACTATTCAAGAGAGAAAAGGAAATGTGTGTTATGTTAATAAATAAATAAAAACTGACAAATACACACACACCTAACTGCCTATACCTTCCTCTCAGATTTTATTCCAGAGTCAAAGCTGCATTTTGCTATGAACTGCATAAATGATGACATTGAGGAGGATGAGTACAACAGCCTGTGGTCCACAACCTCCTCCTTCATATTCCTCTTTATATCCTCTTTGCTCTATAGCATGGTATTCAGCCTGGTCAAGGTAAACATGTAGGCTTTCTCTGCCTTTCAGTTGGATTATGGACTAAAGATTCTTGATATAACATATAATACATAATAGAGTATTCAGACATTGACTGAAAATGAGTTTGACTACATATATTACAAAATATAAAATTATGCTTAGTCTTGTAAATAAGAAAAAAGCTGCACATTTTACCTAATATATTATTATACCTAATATAATACCTATTATACCTATACCTAATATATACCTAATTATTATATATATATATATATATAAAAATGATTATTATTATTATTATTAATTAAACAAATATGTAATTGACTATCAGACTGTCATGTCTGAAAAGTATTGACACCAAATCTTTCTTTGCTTGTGAATTGCTTTCTCTCGCGCTTTAACAAACCTGTTATATTACAGCTTTATTGTGTACATTTTGATTGAAACAATGACACAGAAAAGTGGTGCAAAATTGCATCACTTTCAGTGAACAAAGTTTATTTGCAAGGCCAAATAGAGCAGATGTGACAGATCAACATTTAGCAGCAGCAGAGTGAAGAGCCTCCCCAGCCACAGAAAATGTGCTGGTTGGTGTGTTTTAAATGGCTCAATACCATACTGATATTCATTGAATTAAACAAAGATCTTCACAATCTTGAAGTAAGTTTAAGTAATAAACCATAGTTACAATGTCCTGGTGAATGAGGATTATATGCAATTTGCTTCAGTCCAACATTTAATATAATTGACAGAATTGCCCAGAAGCAAAATTGCTGGCCCAAACTGTATTTAATTGTTCGTTTGTTTGTTTGTTTCCCAGATGAAGAGACCAAGATGAAATGGATGCACAGCGTGGATGACTGCAGATCTTCATTTATGTTTGTCGTTTTTTATCGAGTTATAAAAACATGTAAATAGATGATAATATGTGCTTGATTAAATGATTGTTTTATATAAATAATTACCTAAGTAGTTGATTTCTCTGTAACCCGTAAAAAAATAAAAATTCTTAATCATTGATATGAATAGAGAAGTTATTGATTACTTGTCTTGAACACTTTTAGGGTCATCAAAATATAAGTTAAGAGTGTGTATATATATATATATATATATATATATATATATATATATATATATATATATAGTTTCATCTTGTACCTCCCTTTAATTCAATAGATACTTACAATTAAGATGTGGACAGCCACATTAAAGAGAATATGAATATAAGTGATAACATGCTTGTGTTAAACTTCAACACCACATTTAATCTAAGAAAATATAATACAACACCACATCAAGTCAGCATACCAGAAACGTCTGTTATCAGTTAAGTTCTGAAGGTCTTTCGATTTCCTGGTGTTTCTAAACATATCATTTTTAGAGAGTCACTTCCCCACTCTCTCCACACCTCAGGGAGCGCACCTGTAGAAGTGACATTTTATGGAAACCGTCAGAGCTACAAATAAACTTCCTCGAAACAAGAAACCCATCGTTCACCGCATATATTTGCATACCAGAAGTGGCTAACATGCATATCCAGACACATCCCTGGCAACACAAACATCTGTGAAATACCATGAGGTAGCAAGATGAATTAACATAGATATGAAATCATTTCATGCTGAGTTGTACGTTCATCATTAACATGAAGATTGATAGTTTCATATAAGCGTTATTCCTGCTATCGAGAACATAATGGAAGCAAACTGCAAAAGGAGTTGGAAACCTCACCAGACATATTTATAGCATCCAAAGTAGATAAGTGAGGTGCAACATAATTGCTTGACATGAAGCTTTTAAAAGGGCAAGATATTTTCCTTTCCAAATAGCCAAATGTATTGATTAATATCTATAAATTAATCAAATCAAGAGGGATCTGGAGAATTGGACTAAAAAACAAAACAAAATACAATTTCCCAGAAGAAATTCTTCTTTGGTACTCTTATATATATATATATATATATATATATATATATATATATATATATATATATATATATATATATATATATATATATATATATATATATATATATATAGTGGTTATTTGTATAAAAACAAACAATATTTATTAGGAAATTGATGATTGTATTTTCTTTTTTAATATTTGCTTTGATTAATGCAAATGCCAAGGGGGGGAATTAGTAGTTTTAGTTATAAGCTGTTTGGCGCCTGTGTTAGGAAGAAAAATAAGTAATAATAATAATTTCATATTGCAAACATCTCCTTCAAACAACAGTATTGAAGATGAGATAAGAAAAACCTGTATTAGTCCTTTACAATAACACAGCAGCAAAGAGGATAGTGCAACAACAAGAGGTTTTATATCTTGGAGGGACACATGGTGAAAATGCCAGCTGGTTAACAGAAGAAAAGTGAATGAAGACTGCCATCCTGTGGCAAAGGGTTTGTGAGAACTTGGAAGAGACGTGAATGAGAACAGTATTTGAGATGAGATAAGAAAAACCTGTATTAGTCCTTTACAATAATACAGCAGCAAAGAGGATAGTGCAACAACAAGAGGTTTTATATCTTCAGCTTGCTGGAGGGACACATGGTGAAAATGCCAGCTGGTTAACAGAAGAAAAGTGAATGAAGACTGCCATCTTGTGGCAAAGGGTTTGTGAGAACTTGGAAGAGACGTGAATGAGAACAGTAAACACCTGCATAGATTTATGTGCTTATATTATGTACACATAAATACAAGTACAGAAGATAGTGTGATCAAAAATACATAGAATTACTCTAAGCTTCTTCTTTTTTTGGTTGGTAGAAGTGGCTTGACAATGTTGAACACCATAAAAAAAGTCACACATTAGTGTGTCATGACAGCAGCGTGTGCAAGGTGGAGTGTTTCTATGGAGTTATATGACAGTGCAGAATGATGGCCACAGTGATGCATCAGATGTAGTTCTCATACGGAAGACAGGTGAGACAATACCAACAAACGTTTTAAATGAAAAGCATGGATTTATAAATACTGACAATAACGTGATCTTACAGAAGGGCTTGAGCATGTGGCACTTTGTATTTGGTTTACACAGAAATCATTCTGGGTTTTATCCTGAAAAAAAAAAGAGGAAAAAAAGGAGACACTCCAAACAAAAACTAGACTTTATCGATCATTTTTAAATATAGGCCCTATACTAAGAGACAGCATTAAACTAAAAATTACAATGTGTTGGGTTCACCCAACCTTTGGATGATATGCTTAAAAACTAGGAATTAAATATTTATAGTCCCATCACAGCCTAATGATCTTATGTTATGTTTTATTTCTCATTCAAATAAGGCGATTTATTCGTCAATTTGTCCATAATTTTACTGCAAAATTAGTCTGTATTATTAGGCTATATCTGTGCAGCACTTTTCAACAACAATATCGAATTAATAAATAAGTAATTATTAAAAAAACATCATCTGGGAACTTTTGCACTGCTGACACGTTATACTCCAACACTTGTTACAGCAAGTTACAAGTTAGACCGTTAGTGTGTTGTGATGCCCACTAGCCAGTGTCCTCGGTAGCGTTTTTGTATGGAGATATATTACAGTGCAGTATACTACAGTGGGGTAGCAGCCACAGTGATACATCATGTGACAAAAACTTCTGAACTGAAGCCCGACGTCAAGTAAAAGAAGAGATCAGATAAATTCCCAAATCCCTGTGCATAAAGGTAATATTCAATGAATAGGTAAATAACAATCATGAATACATAGAATTAATTTTTGTTGTTTTGTTCAGCAGCAAAATAAGGACAATTAAAACACCTCAAGAAAAGTTTTTTTGTCATGCTTTGTATCACAGTTTGTATGTTTCACATGTTTCTGAAAAACAACATAACTAATTAAAGTTATTATTGTTATTATTATTATTATTATTATTATTATTATTATTATTATTATCTAATACATTTTATTGATGGGTGCCTTTCAGGACACTCAAGGACGACTTTAAATCATCAAAACAGATGCATAACAGTAAAAACAGAACAAATAAATACAAAGCAATGAAAAACAACAGACAAAAGGAAGAACAGGTACAAATACTTAATTTAATTATTACTTAATTTGACGTAAATACGTTTCCAAAGTATTTAACTATCAAAATAACTACAAACGCTACCCATCTTCTTTTAACTTGCTAAAGATGACCCCTTTGTGTTGGGTCACCCAAACTTTGGAAGACGCCTGAAAAACGATTCTGGATGTAATGTATCATCCTGTCAGAGGCTATAGATCTTGTTTGATGCTACATTAGTTTTTTTCTCATTCAAATTAGGTTGATTTCATTAACAAAACAAATTAACAAAAATTATAATAATTATTTTTTACCGGAAAACTATTCCAGATTCCTTCCACATGATTATACATTAATATACAGTATGTGTTAACATAAATTAAGAGCATTTGTACTCGGTATTGTCAAGTACTGCAGGGTGGAGTTTTTGTATGGAGATATATCACAGTGCAATATGGGAACCACAGTGATATATCATGCAACAAAAACCTTCTTCCACTGAGAAGGAAATGCTGGATATGGTTCTGATACAGAAAACAAGTCATATGGTGAGAATGACTTCTGTTGCTTGTACGGACTCAACAAATATCTTCTATGAAAGAACAAACAGGTTTAAAGGCCGAGAATAATGTAATGTCATGATCTTAAAAGTGATCCCTAACACACAGGGGATCATGTAAATATTAACAAAATAAAATAATAAAATAAATCAGTGATAAGGTCACTTAAAATAACGTAGGCAAAATAAAAAAAATAAAAATGTTTCATAGTTTATTGTTAAAAGTTGAAAAATAAAGTGAATATTACTGCTGAGTACAAAGAGTACAAATACTGACATTGCACTATAGCAAGCAATGGTTTTTGTTTGGGTATCAGGCACTGTGTATGGAGTGGGCTGGGCACAGTGATATATGGTAAGACAAAAACCTGCTGGATCTGAGGCTCAAAGGCAATGAGGCTGGAAGGATGAAAGGTTATTTGTTTTTCCAGATGTATCCTGTAAACCTAAGAAAAGCTTAATTTGTTGTTATGGGTCATTCCATGTCATTTCATCAAATGCCTCCCACCTGACCATCTCAGAATGTCCTGTAAAAATTCTAGTAAAAAAACACTCTTGTTAATAGGAAAAATCCAAAATATATGATCTCTACTGTCAACAGTTTTCTCATGAAAAATCATTGAATGAAGGGTAGTTAAGACGGTTTTGGCATCATATTCTGAAAAGCCATTTTTAAACAGCAATATCTGGAAAACTATTTCACCTGTGGCCTTCAAATTTTCTACAGTGTATATCTGTTACTAATAGCCCTCAGACATGGAATATCAGGGATTAAGCTCAAGTATGACCTAGTATGGTAGGTACTTAAACTTCTCCCAAAATTTTGCTTGTCGAAATGAAGTAGCAAATTACACTCAACAAAAATATAAACGCAACACTTTTGTTTTTGCTCCCATTTTTCATGAGATGGACTTAAAGATCTAAAATTCATTCCAGATACACAATATTACCATTTCTCTCAAACATTGTTCACAAATCTGTCTAAATGTGTGATAGTGAGCACTTCTGCTTTGCTGAGATAATCCATCCCACCTCACAGGTGTGCCACATCAAGATGCTGATCTGACATCATGATTAGTGCACAGGTGTGCCTTATACTGCCCACAATAAAAGGCCATCCTGAAATGTGCAGTTTTGTCTCACAGCAAAATGCCACAGATGCCACAAGCATTGAGGGAGCGTGCAATTGGCATGCTGACAGCAGGAATGTCAACCAGATCTGTTGCTCGTGCATTGAATGTTCATTTCTCCACCATAAGCCGTCTCCAAAGGCGTTTCAGAGAATATGGCAGTACATCCAACCGGCCTCACAACCGCAGACCACGTGTAACCACACCAGCCCAGGACCTCCACATTCAGCAGGTTCACCTCCAAGATCGTCTGAGACCAGCCACTCAGACAGCTGCTGAAACAATTGGTTTGCATAACCAAACAATTTCTGCACAAACTGTCAGAAACCGTCTCAGGGAAGCTCAACTGCATGCTCGTCGTCCTCATCGGGGTCTTGACCTGACTCCAGATCGTCCCCGTAACAGACTTGAGTGGGCAAATGCTCACATTCAATGGCGTCTGGCACGTTGGAGAGGTGTTCTCTTCACGGATGAATCTCGGTTTACATTGTTCAGGGCAGATGGCAGACAGCGTGTGTGGCGTCGTGTGGGTGAGCGCTTTGCTGATGTCAATATTGTGGATTGAGTGGCCCATGGTGGTGGTGGGGTTATGGTATGGGCAGGCATCTGTTATGGACGAAGAACACAGGTGCATTTTATTGATGGCATTTTGAATGCACAGAGATACCGTGATGAGGTCCTGAGGCCCATTGTTGTGCCATACATCCATGAACATCACCTCATGTTTCAGCAAGATAATGCACGGCCCCATGTTGCAAGGATCAGTACACAATTCTTGGAAGCTGAAAATGTCCCAGTTCTTGCACGGCCAGCATACTCACCGGACATGTCACCCATTGAGCATGTTTGGGATGTGCTTGACCGGCGTATACGACAGCGTGTACCAGTTCCCACTAATATCCAGCAACTTCGCACAGCCATTGAAGAGGAGTGGACCAACATTCCACAGGCCACAATTGACAATCTGATAAACTCTATGCGAAGAAGATGTGTTGCACTCCATGAGGCAAATGGTGGTCACACCAGATACTGACTGGTTCTGAGTCCCCAGACCCCCAATAAAGCAAAAAAAATGCACATTTCAGGGTGGCCTTTTATTGTGGACAGCACACCTGTGCACTAATCATGATGTCAGATCAGCATCTTGATGTGCCACACCTGTGAGGTGGGATGGATTATCTCAGCAAAGCAGAAGTGCTCACTATCACACATTTAGACTGATTTGTGAACAATGTTTGAGAGAAATGGTAATATTGTATATCTGGAATGAATTTTAGATCTTTAAGTCCATCTCATGAAAAATGGGAGCAAAAACAAAAGTGTTGCGTTTATATTTTTGTTGAGTGTAGAAGAGTGGCTGAGCTCCCATTTTTGCAGATAAAATACTTATATCACTTCTGCCTCTATCTCTGGTGTTAGCTTAAACACTCTACAAAATATGGTCTCTCTTAGATGATTAGTTTCACAGATATTAAGGCTCAAAAATGGAAGTAAACACATCTTTTTCAGATTTTGAGAAATTTGATGAAATGACACAGAATGACCCTTATGCTTTGTAAGATATTTTCATATACTTTAAAAATAGCACAATAGCATTAAAAGTATTTCTATGGTTGTATTATTATGTCTTTATCATGATTGTGAAGCTCTTTCCCAGAATTTCTACAACATAAACACAAAAATCATCAGGGAAATCAGGGTTTCAAAGGCTAAACCTAAAATAAAATGAAAATGAAAGGTGAGATGTTATTCAACATTTTCATAGTTTTGCCGGAAAAAGGAACTGAAATTTCGTAAATACTCTTGCTGAAAGACAAAGAATACAAAATACTGACTGTGCAGACATCTACCATATCAAAAAGGTTAGGAATCAACAAAGTCATTAGGTTTCATCATCTGGAGACCATGAATGTCTGTACATAATGTCATCGTGATCTATCGAACAGTTTTTGACAGCCTGGATCAACGTGTTGGACAGACTGAAGAACCAGACCAACTGTTCCATCCCTACAGCCATGGCTATGCAATCACCAAGATGTGATATGTGAAAAACAACTGAAAATGTAGGTTCAAAGTGTACAATTAAAAGAAAATTGAGAAAAAGTTGAATGCCGTTTCATGTCTGCCCCTGCTGAGTATATATGGTACGAGCAATGCAACGTATCAGCTACGAACGGTTTTTGTATCAGTATGTGACACTGTGTATGGGGGCAGCCACAGTGATGTATGGTAATACAAAAACCTGCCCTGAACTGAGGCGCCTTCTCACTGTGCCTTAAGAAAATAGAAGACCAGGTAGTGTAGTTTCACAATATTCATGTTTTGTATCAGTAAATATAATATATTTCACATATTACAGACAAACAATCATAAAAAGACTGATTTGTGACTATTTTGATGTCAGACTAATTAAAGTAATGTTTTAAATAAGTTAATTGTCACAAATGAAAGATCCAATGAACATTTAATTATCACATTAACTACTATTTTCTACCCATAACTATAAGCGTCCATCTAAGCTAACACACACAGTGTAAAACTCTATACAGTTAGAATTAAATGAGAGATACTATCAAAAGAGAAATGAAAATGTCCGAGCGTTTCAGACTTGTGGTTATCAACATCCCTCCTGGTTAATATTTATGTAACATTGAGAAAAAAAATCTTCGCAAAAACAGGTGCTTCCGCAAAAAACTGAAACTTCAGACTGAAGGCTCACACACCACAAGTGAAAATAGACATTGTGATACGATACAAAGAAGAAGGCCAGAGAAACTGGATTTGTATGTTTTGAACATGAAAAAAATTCATAATTCACTCTGATACCATTTGTTTACACCACGGTATGTCAATTATTAGTCATTATAAAAATCATGTATACTGGAGCTACTAAATGGGGTTGAGGAGTTTAAGCATTCAAGAAAAGATGAAAACAAAAATGACTAAAACACAGTGCTGAACCTTATGACTGTTATTATTATTATTACTGTTAAATATAATATAATACTTATTTTCCAAATAGCGCTTCGGTAGAATACATTTGGCTATTTGGAAAGGAAAATATCTTGCCCTTTAAAAGCTTCATGTCAAGCAATTATGTTGCACCTCACTTATCTACTTTGGATGCTAGTCTGGTGAGGTTTCCAACTCCTTTTGCAGTTTGCTGCCATTATGTTCTCGATAGCAGGAATAAAGCTAATATGAAACTATCAATCTTCATGTTAATGATGAACGTACAACTCAGCATGAAATGATTTGATATCTATGTTAATTCATCTTGCTACCTCATGGTATTTCACAGATGTTTGTGTTGCCAGGGATGTGTCTGGACATGCATCATTCTTATTTTTAAATATAGGCCCTATACTAAGAGACAGCATTAAACTAAAAATTACAATGCGTTGGGTTCACCCAACCTTTGGATGATATGCTTAAAAACTAGGAATTAAATATTTCCCGTCAGAGCCTAATGAACTTATGTTATGTTTTATTTCACATTCAAATAAGGCGATTATCATTTGTCCACAATTTTACTGCAAAATTAGTCTGTATTATTAGGCTATATCTGTGCAGCACTTTTCAATAACAATATCAAATTAATAAATAAGTAATAATTAAAAAAACATAATCTGGGAACTTTTGCACTGCAGACACGTTATACTCCAACATCACTTGTTACAGCAAGTTACAAGTTAGAGCGTTAGTGTGTTGTGATGCCCACTAGCCAGTGTCCTCGGTAGCGTTTTTGTATGGAGATATATTACAGTGCAGTATACTACAGTGGGGTAGCAGCCACAGTGATACATCATGTGACAAAAACTTCTGAACTGAAGCCCGACGTCAAGTAAAAGAAGAGATCAGATAAATTCCCAAATCCCTGTGCATAAAGGTAATATTCAATGAATAGGTAAATAGCAATCATGAATACATAGAATTATTTTTTGTTGTTTTGTTCAGCAGCAAAATAAGGACAATTAAAACACCTCAAGAAAAGCTTTTTTCGTCATGTTTTGTATCACAGTTTGTATGTTTCACATACTGAAAAAAAAATTTAAGAAGATTAAATATAATGTAGGTGCTAAGCTATCAAAACAATATAAAGAAAAGGGTAATGCCCACATGATTGTAGTGTACAAGCATAAGCTTTCTTCTTTGACATACTGAAAAACAACATAACTAATTACAGTTATTTTTATTATTATTATTATTATTATTATTATTATTATTATCTAATACATTTTATTTTTGGGTGCCTTTCAGGACACTCAAGGACGACTTTAAATAATCAAAACAGATGCATAACAGTAAAAACAGAACAGATAAATACAAAGCACTGAAAAACAACAGACCAAAGGAAGAACAGGTACAAATACTTAATTTAATTATTACTTAATTTGACGTAAATACGTTTCCAATAGGTATTTAACTATCAAAATAACTACAAACGCTACCATCTTCTTTAACTTGCTAAAGATGACCCCTTTGTGTTGGGTCACCCAAACTTTGCAAGACGCCTGAAAAACGATTCTGGATGTAATGTATCATCCTGTCAGAGGCTATAGATCTTGTTTGATGCTACATTAGTTTTGTTTCTCATTCAAATTAGGTTGATTTCATTAACAAAACAAATTAACAAAAATTATAATAATTATTTTTTACCGGAAAACTATTCCAGATTCCTTCCACATGATTATACATTAATATACAGTATATGTTAACATAAATTAAGAGAATTTGTACTCAGTATTGGCAAGTACTGCAGGGTGGAGTTTTTGTATGGAGATATATCACAGTGCAATATGGGAACCACAGTGATATATCATGCAACAAAAACCTTCTTCCACTGAGAAGGAAATGCTGGATATGGTTCTGATACAGAAAACAAGTCATACGGTGAGAATGACTTCTGCTGCTTGTACGGACTCAACAAATATCTTCTATGAAAGAACAAACAGGTTTAAAGGCCGAGAATAATGTAATGTCATGATCTTAAAAGTGATCCCTAACACTCAGGGGATCATGTAAATATTAACAAAATAAAATAAATCAGTGATAAGGTCAATTAAATTAAAGTAGGAAAAATAAAAAAATATATGGAGTTTTCATAGTTTAATGTTAAAAGTTGAAAATATAGTCAATACTACTGCTGAGTACAAAATACTGACATTGCACTATGCAATGGTTTTTGTTTGGGTATCAGGCACTGTGTATGGAGTGGGGGGTGGACACAGTGATATATGGTAAGACAAAAACCTGCTGAACTAATCTGAGGCAGAAAGGCAATGAGGCTAATGAAAAAACAACATAATATTATTACAAAATCAGGCCATTTCCCAAACGTTTTAGAGACAAGAAATGTGGAAGGGTGAAATGTTATTTGTTTTTCCAGATTTATCCTGTAAGAAAAGCTTAATTTGTTCTTATGCTTTGTAAGATATTTTCACATGCTTTAAAAATAGCACAATAGCAATAACAGTATTTCTGTTTCTATTGTGAAGCTCTTTCCCAGAATGTCTACAACATAAACACAAAAATCATCAGGGAAATCAGGGTTTCAAAGGCTAAACCTAAAATGAAATGAAAATGAAAGGTGAGATGTTCTTTCATGATTTCATAGTTTTACCAGAAAAAAGGGACTGAAATGTCGTAAACACTCTTGCTGAAAGACAGTAATGTCATTGTGATCTATCGAACAGTTTTTGACAGCCTGGATCAACGTGTTGTACAGACTGACCAACCAGACCGACTGTTCCATCCCTACAGCCATGGCTATGCAATCATCAAGATGTGAAAAACTACTGAAAATGTAGGTTCAAAGTGCAATTAAAAGAAAATTGAGAAAAAGTTGAATGCCGTTTCATGTCTGCCCCTGCTGAGTATATATGGTACGAGCAATGCAACGTATCAGCTACGAACGGTTTTTGTATGAGTATGTGACACTGTGTATGGGGGCAGCCACAGTGATGTATGGTAATACAAAAACCTGCCCTGAACTGAGGTGCCTCGTCACTGTGCCTTAAGAAAATAGAAGACCAGGTAGTGTATTTCACAATATTCATGTTTTGTATGAGTAAATATAATATATTTCACATATTACAGACAAACAATCATAAAAAGACTGATTTGTGACTATTTTGATGTCAGAATAATTAAAGTAATGTTTTAAATAAGTTCATTGTCACAAATGAAAGATCCAATGAACATTTAATTATCACATTAACTACTATTTTCTACCCATAACTGTAAGCGTCCATCTATGCTAACACACACAGTGTAAAACTCTATACAGTTAGAATTAAATGAGAGATACTATCAAAAGAGAAATGAAAATGTCTGAGCGTTTCAGACTTGTGGTTATCAACATCCTTCCTGGTTAATATTTATGTAACATTGAGAAAAAAAATCTTCACCACAACAGGTGCTTCCGCAAAAAACTGAAACTTCAGACTGAAGGCTCACACACCACAAGTGAAAATAGACATTGTGATACGATACAAAGAAGAAGGCCAGAGAAACTGGATTTGTATGTTTTGAACATGAAAAAAATTCATAATTCACTCTGATACCATTTGTTTACACCATGGAATGTTGATTATTAGTCATTATAAAAATCATGTATACTGGAGCTACTAAATGGGGTTGAGCATTCAAGAAAAGATGAAAACAAAAATGACTAAAACACATTATGACTGTTATTATTATTATTACTGTTAAATATAATATAATACATATTTTCCAAATAGCGCTTCGGTAGAAGTGGGTGACTATTCCTGCAGCCTTCCTTGATGTTTTGGTTCTGACATACGTGCACGCACTGTCAAACTGGCGCAGCTGAGGGGGGGTCAGCGTGGGGGACGCCTTGCCATGGCGACGGGAGAAAACAGAACGTTGATGAGCCAAACCAGCCGTGAGGATTTCCCCTTATAATACGCGCTGCTTCCCTCGTGTTGAGGCCTATCATTAGAGCCGCTAGTTAAGTCCAAGCCTTGATAAATGAGGCGAACATTGAGACTATGGCGGCCTAAATTAGATTAAAAACACGATTTATTTACCATTCATAAATATACTCGAAAAATTCCCATTTTCTCTGTATATTGCTGTGAGAATGGAAAGATAAATGACAGAAGGCGTATATGCACCAGAATGTGAATCCCCGATAAAAGACTGAGTACAAGTACTTCAATTTCACTACTTGCTGATACCGAGTAGCCTACCGATATGAGTACTTAATAATAACATTACAGTTCTAACAATAACTTTGTAAACATTCAACTTTGTGTTTTCCCAATGCAAACAGAGCAGTGTTTGCAGTCGGGATATTAATATCAGGATATTAATCAGTTCCATCCATCCATTGTCTACCACTCATTGGGGCTGGAGCCGATCCCAGCTGTCATTGGGCGAAGGCAGGGTACACCCTGGACAGGACGCCAGTCTATCGCAGGGCCGACATGTAGAGACAAACAACCATTCACGCTCACATTCACACCTATGGGCAATTAAGAGTCATCAATTAACCTATCCCCATCCTGCATGTCTTTGGACTGTGGGATGGAAAATACCCACTACTACTGTTTCGTACATTGTGGAAGGCCCAGATACACTGGGAAACTAAGCGGCATCCTGTCTGAGTTCATAACTTTACCCAGAGGTGCTCAGTGACTTTCATAAAGCTGTATTCACTGTGAATAGCAAGACACATATCACTAAGCGGTATGCTCCGAAATGAAAAAACTATGTTGTGATTTAATTGATGATTGGTAAAAACTCCAAAGTCATGTTTGTCCGTTAAGACAATACACAAATTACTTTTAAAATGCTTGTTTTGGCAATGGAGTTAGGCTATGCTAACTCCATAGCTGCTTCGTAAACACTGAAAATAACATCGCCTCAGCATAAATACGGCAGCGACCTTGTTTGTACCACAGACAGCCTCTGGTTTGAACTCATAATTTGGTTCGGTCTCTGTATGAGATGTAAGCTAAGCTATGCTTTTCCTCCATTACTAATTCACTGACAAGTGACAACATGAGGAGAATCTCAACGCTGATTGGCTTTGCGTCAGAGCGCCGTTGGAATATTTCAAATTTCGCCTCATTCGCATTCCCTGATGATGAATCTGCGAAAGGTCGCATCTGTGCATTGACTCGGAAAATTTGAAGAATAGTGCTGGTCCACCTTAAAGGTCAGGCGTCAGGCCACCATAAGTGTTCCTGAGCCAGAGTTGATGCTAACTCCCTTCACTTCAATTATCAACTGGCTGACATGGGAACTAAGCTTGTGTCTAGTTGTAGCATTTATTCACCCTCAAATAAACGGCACACACACTACACTGCTACATTCACAGCTCACATGCGTAGTAGCTGTAGTACCTGTAGTACATCGGTGATACTCTGATGGATTATATCAGCAGACACACATCTGACAACTTCACAGCTACATTAACTGATGTGGTGGAGACTAACTGGACTGTCTTTTTAGACATACTGCAGATGCTGACAAATGATGATTGAACATGTTTGTTCTTCAGGTCATTGTTGCAGCTGGGCGTCCAAAACAGACACTAGAGGAGTACCTACGAGTCATCGTTTGAGGCGGAGGGCTTCCGCCATAGTGTCAGTATTGGAAAGAGAATGTGTTGTTGTGTTGTTCATATTTATTCTATTTAGAATAGTACAGACAATTTATGATTGTGCGTCGATGCAGTTCGTCATTACACCCTTGATTATTATCCTTGTCAGTACAGATACAGTGATTACACACTACAAGTATGTCAGACTTTCTGTACAACTTTTTTTTTTTTTTTTAAAGAAGGGATTTGATGGTCTCAAACCTCCCAGGAAAATCTCTCCGTTTAGCTATGACTGTTAAGTTGATGTTTGTATTCTTTAAATGTGTTCGGATCTGTCTTTTTTCCTCTTCGGGCATCTGGTTAATAAGTTAATATACTTTACATTAAAACTTACCGAATCAAATCGTAAGACATGATATGTTAGCTAGGATGGTCAGATATGGCTGTGATGGATGGAGTGAACATGTACAAAGATTACATATTTAATAAAAGTGAAAATGTGGATACCGGAGCTCTTTATCTTAAACTTATGTCAAATCGTATAGTAAATGGCTGAATCAAGCCGATGCAGCAGGAACTGGAGCTGAGCAGAGGATCTGATAAAGAGGAAGTGTTCACGAACCGTTGGCATGTCACACTTAATTTTATATAACTCAGACCACAGGAAATGTATGTCTCAAGGGACGTGGTTAATAAATAGTACAGTGGAAATTGCTTCATCAGTGAACCCTGTATGCTTTACTTGGTTTAAGCAACAATTTTGGTATTTGTATTAGAGCCACATTGTAATAAATCATTATGATGGCTACTTTGACTACTGGAGGAGAGGGACACAAGTCACAGTGACTTCTGGTGAGTAAAATAATCCTATTCTATCTTAAATCATTTATTTTCAGTGAAGACAATTCCATTCATGTTGATGGCAACTGCACTAAAACTAAGATTTAATCGAAATATGTAGAATAAGAACAGCAAATGGAAGAGCAAAGGCATCGGGGTAAATTATAGGTATATTTAGTATAGTACTGAAAAAGTACACAAATTTATTAAATAGAAGCTGTGGAATATTTTTGTAGTAGAGAGCCATTGAAACCGATCACTGTGACTACTACGGCTACTTTGACTACTGGGGAAAAGGCACGATGGTGACCGTCACATCAGGTAAAATAAGCTTTATTTGTGTTCATATTGAAAAGGTAATAATTGCATAGTTTAAGAAACCATATTTAGAGCCCAGTGGCATAAATAGTGCCTTGGCACTTGTTTCTGTACATGGGATGAGTTGACATGAATCACTGTGACTACTACTTTGACTACTGGGGAAAAGGCACGATGGTGACCGTCACATCAGGTAAAATAAGCTTTACTTGTGTTCATATTGAAAAAGTAATAATTGCATAGTTTAAGAAACCATATTTAGAGCCCAGTGGCATAAATAGTGTCTTGGCACTTGTTTCTGTACATGGGATGAGTTGACATATATCACTGTGACGACTACTTTGACTACTGGGGGAAAGGCACGATGGTGACCGTCACATCAGGTAAAATAAGCTTTACTTGTGTTCATATTGAAAAAGTAATAATTGCATAGTTTAAGAAACAATATTTAGAGCCCAGTGGCATAAATAGTGTCTTGGCGCTTGTTTCTGTACATGGGATGAGTTGACATATAACACTGTGACGGTGCCTTTGACTACTGGGGGAAAGGCACGATGGTTACAGTTACATCAGGTAAGTCATTCTTATTTTTATTTCTCTAATGGAGAAATTTTGATTTATAACCAATTCATAACCTAAATATTTTTGATGCTTGGAAATGACCATGCAGTTCGTTCATTCATGTGAAATATGCTCTGAACGGGTAAACTCAATTTAAACTTGTGGTGGTAAAAATATATTTATTTTCTCCCTATTTTCTGGATCCTTAATTGCTTAAGCCAAAGTAGATATGCAGGAGGGTGGGTTGTCATAAGATAACGTACAACAGAAAATGTAGATATGTGGGACAGGTTTTTGTATGCAGTGGTTAATAATTTGCTGAACTGTGACTATGGTTTTGACTACTGGGGAAAAGGCACAATGGTCACCGTCACCTCAGGTATGGAATCTTATTATCTCTGATTAGAAAATGAAATTAATTAATGATTTTTATTATAAAGTAGTCATAACTGTTACCAGATGGCCAGTAATAGGATAGCCAACATTTTTTTTTTTTTGAAGCATGACAAACTCAGTAGCGAGTTTTTGTGAGAAGTGTAAACGGACTTTCTTAACTGTGACAACTGGGCTTTCGACTACTGGGGAAAAGGCACTATGGTAACGGTGTCGTCAGGTGAGATTTCTACCATTTAAAATCGACAGCAGAGTACGTTTCACACTGATAGACGTCTCACTTCAAAAGTAAATTGTTTTAAAACAGTATGTACTGTAGCGTTATTCTCAGTAGGAGACAACGATGGATATTTTTGGTTACCGATTTTACGTTGGTGTTTTTTTGTATTGTATTTATAGTTTGTAAGAGGATTAATTCAATACAAAGGCAGACTTACACTTGCCATTAGATGTTGCCTTTTCACACTACATTCAGCACTGTGCTATTATGACGCTTTTGACTACTGGGGAAAGGGTACAATGGTAACTGTTTCATCAGGTAAGAATACGCTTTAATCTCATTTATAACTGCTAAATATGGCATAAGGTAATGTGTATTTAATATGCATTTGTAACAATATATATCAAATTTGTGCATTTAAAGTAATTTACCTATTTATATCTTAAATAACATGAAAACGCCACAAATAATATCAGGGGAGGGAGGTTAAAATTAGTGCAACATAGAACATCTAAATATTTAACATAACGAAACATAAAGATGTGTGTATTGTTACTGTATTGATACTGTGTCTTGTTAAAATATTGATCAACTTGATTGTCTTTGTTCTGTTTTAACTAATGCTTGGTGAAAAACTCTTTTTGTTTGAACTTTTGTATGATAATTGCACGTTTGTTTTTTTCTTTCCTAGTCACTTCAAAAGGACCGACTGTCTTTCCTCTGATGCAATGTGGTTCTGGGACCGGAGACACAGTCACTCTTGGCTGCTTTGCCACCGGCTTCACGCCCTCCTCGCTGACCTTCGCATGGAACAAAGTAAATGGGGGTGCCTTGACCAACTTCATTCAGTACCCTCCAGTGTATAAGGACAACTATTATACAGGAGTCAGTCAAATCCAAGTGAGCCGAGCGGACTGGGAAGCAAAGGAGTCGTTCAAATGTATCGCGACACATGCTGCAGGAAATGGAGAGGCCACCATCGTGGAGCCAGTTCAAACACGTAAGACTTTTTAAATCATATATAAAAGCCTTTGGAAATCTAGCCGGTTTACATGGTGGATTTTTTATGATTGTGCAAAATTGTTATGGTTTTCTCATTAAATGCATTACTACTAATACAAAAAATGTAGAAGTTTGGTTATAATAATTGATACTTTATGTGACACCTTATTGGCTGAGGATTGCTAGAGCACAGGATAATACAGCATCAGTTGAAGAAAAGTTTTAAATTTCACAGAGCATAGAAAAAAGGATACAAGGTTACTTCTATTTACCTCTACTTATGATAAGGATATAACACAGATAAATAAATAAACATAACACAGAGGAGGGCATAAAAATAAACTATAATAAATAAATGCATGAGATATCCGTAAATATATTTTATTTCATGAGTAGACCTGAGAGACAAACCAAACAGTGAGGTGGAATGAGAAGGCTGAAGCTCAGCTGCTGACCATTTTATTCTTTGCTAATATGCTTGTCTGTCCTCTGCACCTGTCTAAGAGAACAGATAATTGCAATGTGTTCTTTCCATCTGCATAATCCTAGTTCTTCTTGATGTCTGTCTGCCTCCACTCCCAATCTATGCTGATAAGTAACATGACATATCTGTCCACTTGCCTAAACAGTCAGTGTATATGCAGAAGCGAGCATTAAAGTTCTTAGTTCTACTATATAATTTTGTTAACGATGAAAATCTAATTTTTTTTCCCACTCTTTCTGCACAATTTAGTAACAAGCTACAATAAGCATTAACTTGAGGACTATAATCACAATGTGCATGTGTGTACGTTTAATAATATATAGTAAAAAAAATGAAACATTGATCACCATTGCTTCTGCATACACACACACACACACACATACATAAATGTTCCCTGCTTCTGCATACATATATTTGTGTATATGTTTGTTTTTCAGCAAAGATTTATAAGTTGCCAACTCTTAAAGTGTTGGCCTCCTCTGCTGAGGGAACCGAGGCTTCCTTCTCCTGCTTTGCCAAAGATTTTACACCAAATGATTATGAGATCAAATGGCTGAAAAACAACGAGGAAATCAAACAAATTATACGAGACCAAAACACCTATTTCCGAGGGACCAGAAGGATAAGAATGGAACTATACTGTACAGTGCAGCCAGTTTTCTGACAGTGGAGTCGAGTGAGTGGACCGTTGGTAGTACGTTTACATGCAAGTTCAAGGGGAAAGATGGAAACGGCCCAACATACACGAATTCATCCGTGTCCTTCACAGAACCAATCAGTGAGTACATTTTTACTTTCTCTTCAACAAAAAAATGTATGTGTAATTAAAATGATTTCTGTTCAATAAGTATTCATTAATTCCACACTCCCACAGTTGGTCCCTGTGCTGGATCAGAACTGGAGGTAAAGATCATACCCCCCGCAATGGAGGATATATTCATATACAGAAAAGGAACTGTAAAATGTCAAGTCACAGTATCCCAACCATCTGTGGATAAGATTTCATGGGAGAACGGGGTTGGAAATGAAATACCAGGAGGTTCAATATCCCCACCTAAAGGATATAAAGGCGTATTAACCCTTCCACTTGACATCACATATGACGAATGGAGCAAGGGAGCAGAGTTCCAGTGCATTGTTGAACATGACAATTGGTTTGAACCACTTAAGAGAACCTATAAACGGATTACTGGTAAGAAAAGCATCCAGAAAGCACGCACTAAAAGCCTGTTTAATATGTCATCAAACATATTATGATTGTTATTTCTGAAATATTTTGTAACAGATATTACATACAGCACTGTAGGTACTTTAATTTGTGGAGGGAGCCCTAATTGTTCTCTCATGCTTGCAGGAGGACAGACTAAGCGACCTTCAGTATATATGCTACCTCTAGAACATACTAGAGAAGAAACGGTGACCCTGACTTGCTATGTGAAAGACTTCTTCCCTCAGGAGCTTTTTGTGTCTTGGCTTGTCGATGACGAGGAAGCTGACTCAGAATACACATACCATACCACAAACCCTGTAGAAAACCAAGGATCCTATTCTGCTTATGGCCAGTTATCTCTCAGCCTTAACCAATGGAAAAACAACGGCAGTGTGTATAGCTGTGTAGTTTACCACGAGTCCATGGCTAACACGACTAAAGCTATTGTCAGGTCCATTGGGCAGAGAACATCAGAACAAACCAACATGGTTAACCTCAACATGAACATCCCGTGCAAGCCCCAGTAGATGTTACTCTGTGTCGTTATGTCTTCTGTTGTTCGTTGTTTAATGTTTGTTTCTTGTGGTATGACATTGTATTTGTCTTTTTAATGCAGATTCAAAATAAAAAAAAAAAAAGCACTTTGTATGTTGCATGCTGTTCATGTCTTTATTTAACCAATGTTTTCGTCTACGTGTTTTTCGTAAGTGTAGCATCACAGTGCTATCCTAATGCAACAGAAATTAGGTGGAGTTATCACCATGTTTGATAACAATATATCAAATCAGATTTTATTCACTAGAATAACACCACCACCACATTCATTTTAGGCAAATATTTAACTAAAGAAATCCTATGTGTTCATTGTTATGGCGGTGCCTTAACATCGTTTGTGACTTGTCTTTGTGCATGTGTGTTTCATCCACTGGGTCTTGCACCCCCTCCACAGAACAAATGGTTGTTTGAGGTCCAACTCCAGCTCTGGTCAATCAAATGAGAAATATACTGAGTCACATATCAAGTCATCGACGCCAAAACAAATAAGGGGGTCTTTCAAAAGCAATTCAGGATCATTGTAGGACAACTTGAATCAACATTTTACAAGGACATGCAAAACAATTAGGCCTTATGGTACATTAACAACAGTGTGATAAGATACCAGAATTTTATTTGTCTATTTAATACTTGGATTGACTGACAAAAGTGATTGATTTATTGATTCAATCCATTAACTGTGATGTTATAAAATACATTGCCCTTTAACAGGAAAGGGATCGAATCTGGTAATCGTCTCATGAGCTACTGTTCAAAGCTGAGTTTGTCCCGAGTGTTAACTGAATAATAACTGTATCCAGACTACAACAGTGCAATGGAGGCAGAAGATGATAACATGAGAAGCACAGCCATCACCTTCATCCTTCTCTTCCTCATCACTCTGCTGTTCACCATCGGAACCACCGCTTTCAAGGTAATAATGAATGAATGTGTGTGCACATATTTGGACTTAATGAATGATAAACCAGATAAAGGCAAAACAGTGTTATGCATACAAACAACACAGATGGGTCCTCTCACATGAGGAGTGACAATAGGTCCATACAGGGCATAGTCATGATGATAACAATCATCTAGTTCAGATTATACAAAAATGTGTTATAAATGTTTAACTACATCTTGTGGCTATTACAATGACTTTATTTTAAGTGGCCATCTCTAAGATTTTAATCCATAAATACATAAATAAATGCCTGTTGAGTCACTATCTATCGCTAAAGGAGGTAACACTCAAGCTATGAGCTGTGACGCCATTTCTGGCTAAATTAAAAAATATATATATTTGTTTTTCTTTATTGTAAAACACACAAAAATGCAGATAACTGAAAATGTGAAGCTCACATATCAACAAAAACCACAAACTAAAATTAGAGTCATAATCATCATAATATGCATCCTAAGGGGGTGCACACATAGACATTAACACTTAATGATTTAATGATATAATGATTTGCAATAATACACTAAAAGTAAAAGCCACCTTTGTGTTTTCCAGACTATACTTAAGAGATGTTGAATCCACTCTGTGGCAAACTGTGGTATATTGAGTATACAATTTAACATTGTGAGCTCAAAAATAATGATTTAAAATATATTATACTAAATTGTAAGATTTTGTTTGTGCCATATATTAATACATTTATTCTTACAATATTAATAATCTAAATATGTTATTGTTTTTCTGTCATTTCAGGTTTAATGAAACATGGTTAACTTTCTGATTTCTTTTTTTTTTTTTTTCACACTGTCCTCCTCATAAATTGATAGTATCATGTAAGTAATCACAATTGTCCATTTTCACTTTAATTACAAGAGCTTTGTGTCTTTTTTTGAAAATAAATGTTTAAATGAAGATTAATTGACTGCTCCTGCAACTTTTTTCCTCTATTTTGAAATGATATGCCCAGTAATTAGAGAGAATAATAATTGTTAATAATTAACAATACTCTTTATAATAGTAAAAATGTATGTTTTTCAAACATTTTATCTTTTAACAAAAATATTGTACCATGCAATATGTTGTTTCGTCCATCACCTCCCTTGCACCTGGAATCGAGTCCCCATGTTCAACTCAATATGTAAATTTGCCGATTTATAGTTGGTTGGTTCTTGAGTCTATTATTAGACCTGAGAATAAAAACCTTTACCAAAGTCATGAGAAGCTGTGTAAAGTCTATCTGAAAACGTATGTAAATTGATATGAGACATTTAAATGTGCACTCTCGCTTCTCTTACTGGCACAACCACTCCTTACACCTGGTGTCTGTAATGCACCGTTGCTCTTTGCACTGTTTCACTTCTGTCTTCGGCACTTTTTTGGGACCTGGGTGTTACTCAATGCTTCAGCTTGCTGCTCGCCCTGATCATGCTGTCCCTGTCATGCTGTGACAGCTGCAACAGAGCTCCAGCTTGGTCTCCACCTAACTTCAGACAGTCTAAAAGTACAACTCTGCCACCTAGTCTAAAAATAGAGGTATTACATTTAGAATTGAGACAACACAGTTAGTTACCCGACCAGTCTGAAGGTATGTATACCGCTAATATTTTTAAAATGTATACATCCAACATTTAGAATGAGGCAAGTTGATGGATAATTATTTTCTCTCTATTTCAGCACCGCAGGTTGTCCCTCCAATCATCACATTACACCCTGTCTTGGAAGGTGAATTATGGGCCTCGCCACTCAGACTCGTCTGCACCATAAGTGGCTTCTTTCCAGACACACTGAGTGTGGCGTGGGAGCAGGACGACAAACCTCTCAACAATACGCAGATCAACAGGAAGCTGCGGATTGTGGAGGAAGAGAAGGAAACCTTCAGTGTAAGCAGTGAGATTGAGCCAAATATGGAAGAATGGGAAAATGGCTCAAATTTTACATGCAAGTCCACTCACAACGATCAGGAATTTATAAGGAGAATAAGTATTTGTCAATGTAAGTATGTACGACTACAGTCTCCCAGCACTATATGAAAATTGCTGATATATCGCCAATGCTTTAAGACAAAAAAATGCCTATAAAGATTGAGTAATTGTAATAAAATTAACATGTCTATGGCCAAATATATTGTTTTTCCTCATGCAGACCATGCAAGTGATCCTTCCATCCATGTGAAGATTCCCAGCTTCAAGACAGTCATGACAGAATCTGATGTAAATGCAACATGCTTGGTCCACACTGTTCTTGATGCCAAGGTGACCTGGCTGATGAATGGGAAAGTCACACCAGGTATCACAGTGCCCCAGGACAAAAATAAAACTCACATAGTCAGTGAAGTGACAGTTCCTTCAAGCCAATGGAAACAACTCAAGTCTATAACATGTAAAGCCGACCATAAGTGCTTCTCCACTGAGAGGACTGTGAGTGTTGCAGGTAAGACAACATACAACATGAACATCAGATGTCTTGCAACAGCAAAGGACCTAAAAGAATAAATTCTCCTTTGTTTACTCTGCTGTTTCACCCAGGGCCAGCAATCACAGCACCATCGATTGAGATCAGGAGATCTCTCAAGGGTTTGCTGGAACGAGAGAGTGCTGTGCTGGAGTGTGACATCACAGGACTCGTATCATGTGACCTATACGTCACCTTTCAAGCCAACGATAAGGAAATCTTTAGAGAGTATGTTGATCTTCCTGAAGCCCCAGGCCTCCATTCAATCAGTAGACACTTCCCTGTCCCTTCAAACACACTTGAAGAAAGACACAAGATTCACCTGCAAAGTGACCCAAGGATTCTCCAGCAACTTTAAGTCAAACCCACTGACAATTTTTTGGGTGAGAGGGGCCACGATTCTTTCTCTTAATGGCAGCTTAGTTCATGTTTTTCACTTTATTTATCTCAAATAGACCCATTCATTGATTAATTGATGCACTGCTTCATCACCCATTTAGTGGAACCATCAATGGAACTTCTACTGGCCCCCATTAAAGAGTCAGGACAGAGACTCGTTTGCTCTGCTTGGGGCTTCAACCCACAAATTAAATGGTCTTCTGAGTCTCAGCAAAGATCTCCATCAACCAGCATGGGTGCAGATGGACGTGTGACAGTAACCAGTCAACTTCAGATCCCTCACACAGAGTGGAAAACTGGGAAAGTCTTCACTTGTGAAGTATCGGACAAGTTTCTGAATGTGACAAAAAACATCAGCCTCTGCTCAGGTAAAGTGACAACATAATGGGTGAAGAACAAATATATTCTAACGTTTTCTGAATCAGCCGTTAAATTTTGAGACATTTTCTGTTGCAATTTCACCCCCTTTAATGTCATGTTCTTTTTTTTAGTAACTCCAGCATCATTCCAGATGGTTGGCGTCTATGTTCAGGGACCACCACTCCAGAAGTTTCAGAACAAGGAACAGGTGACTATCACCTGTCTTCTGGTCGGTCCTTCTCTTGATGATTTCTCCATCACCTGGAAAGTAGGTGGGAACACTTACTCCTCGAATGTCCACAAGGAGCCACCAGTTATACACCCCAATGGGACAGAGACTTTGCAAAGCTCCATCAATGTGTCAGCTGAGGACTGGCATGCGTTTAAACAAGTGTCCTGTGAGGCAAAGCACAGATGTTCCAACCAGGGCTACGAGGACCACACAAAGAAAAGCAAAGGTAGTGTGCAAAGATATTTCTGTATTTCGAGTAGTACATAGTAGGGCTGCACAAAAAATCGTTAAAAAATCGCGATCTCGATTCACACTTACACGTGATCTCATTTCTACACACGGCGATTCTGAAGCATTTTACATCTCGAGCGGCATCACAAATGCTCCTATTTCCTTCCGGATTTTTTGAGGCGCCCCCAAACGCAGCACTGCCGCCCCTCAACCTATGGTAAAGCGTCTTTACGACACGTGATTCAGTGGAGGAAGCCGCCTGCAGTTGAGTGTTTGGAAAGAGAGAAGTTACGTGTCCACAGGCAGCGGTGTTTCCCCGCGTCCCATTCATTGCGCTGGGCTCGACTCGCCGCCTCGGGAACGTTCGCGAAAATCTTCTAAACTGAATGTTGTCGATCTAAAATAAAGACCGATTCAGCAACGGCATAGCTTATTTCTCGCTTAAAATGTTTTCAGAAACACCTTTCGGTGAACTATTTCCGTGCAATAAGAGAAAGTTTCCAAACGAGCCGCCATGTTGGTCTGCGTGAACTCCGGAGCAGACAGGACAGCTGTAAAAGCGATCGTCCAATCAGGTGCAGCCATGAAGTGTGCGCGTGATTGTATGAAGGAGAGCGCCTGTCAATCATCCTCTAGTGGCAGCCCACCAAACGTGCAATACATGTTTTTTGTTTTTTTTACTTTTGTAAAAATTACTTATCTTCCAATGATAGAACTACTACTATGCCTCTGCCAAAGCAACAAACGTTTTTTTGTTTTGTTAAAGTTCATCAGTGCAATAAACATTTTGTGGAAAAAATCGTACAAGAGAATCGTGATCTCAATTCTAAGCAAAAAAATCGTGATTCACATTTTTTCCAGAATCGTGCAGCCCTAGTACATAGTTTAAGAAGGCAAGATTGCATCACAAACTCCATAAAAAAAAAAAAATCTCCATGATGATTGTGGTGGTTGTGAGTGAGCAAAGATTTAAAAATGGTAAAAATATTTGCTTTTATCTCCTTTTTGTGTTTCACAAGTCCTGTATCCACCAGCAGTGAAGATCATGAAACCAAGTGCCTCTGACCTGTCTACGTCAAACGTCCCTGCACTTATTTGCCTAGTCTCTGGATTTTTCCCATCTAACGCCGTAGTGCATTGGGAAGAGAATGGCCAGAGACTCCCTTCAACTGACTACACCAACAGTCCTACATGGAAATACACAGGGAGCAGCACATATTCAATGAGCAGCAGACTTAACATATCAAAAACTGAGGACAAGGAGTCGACGTATTCTTGTGTTGTGAGACATGAGTCATCCGAAACACCCTTTGAAAGCACTATCATGGATGTGTTTGGTAAGCTAAGATTTAGCATTTAGTAAAACTGCATTTCTGTAGTGTTGTTCATTATACGAGTATAAATTCACGGTCTACTCTGATTTATTCTAATGGTGATCACAATCTGATCCGATACTGTATGCTACTGTTGTATCCACCTCAGCCTGCCCTCAATGTTGCTCAATAGCAGTAGTGTAAGCACAAAGGTAAAGAAGAAGAAGATGCATTACAGTGTTAGACCATTTGCTCTCACTGGATTAAAGTGTTTTTAACATGTGCAACTATTTTCCCCAGCCTCAGTGACCCACAGTGAACCTTCAGCCACCTTGCTCCAGGGCTCCGGTGAACTTGTGTGCCTGGTGTTTGGCTTCAGCCCTGAATCCATTACAATCACTTGGTTTCTTGATGACACCAAGGAACTGCTGAACTACAACACGAGTGAACCCAACAGAGGCCCAAACGGAAAGTTCAGCATTCAAAGCCACCTTCATCTATCTAAAGTCATCTGGTTACCTGGGACAAACATCACCTGCAGGGTGACACATGCAAACACCACCCTATCGCTGGATATATCTAAACCAGGTGCTAGTTTATCCACTGATCCAAATCTTTCTAGCCGTTAAAGATTGCACATACTAGGTTAACTACCTATTTCACACATGTGTGGGTATGTTTGGTAACTGCATGGATTATTTTATTTAGCCCCTCTTCCAGTTTAACCTAGTGTAGCTAACAAATTTTAATTATTTCACAGACACCTTGGAGGACTGTGATTTCTTGGATGACATCATGCATGCTGCTGTGAACCAAGACACGGGTGTGGAAAGCTGGTATACTTTCACTTTCCTCACTTTTTTCCTCATCTCCATCATCTATGGCGTGATGGCTACCGTGATAAGGGTAAGATACAACTGTTGTCGTAGCTTTGGTACATTAAAGTAATGTTCCAGTACATCACTAGACATGTTTATATATATACATATATGTTATGCTTAGTATTGTAATTATTCTGGAATTCTACTCATATGTTGAGGTAGTTTGAATTTTGCTTTTTTGTTATTTTTTGCTTTTTGATATATTTTTTACAAATCAAAACTGTTACTGCATCCTAACACATTCACTATGTTTTCTCGTTTTAGACTAAATGATGATGATGATCACAGGACAGATCCCAGCATCCAAAAGTGGACTTTTTAGGTTTAAAGTGTAATGTAATGATGATGATATATGAATGAATGAATGAATGAATGAATGAATGAAGCTTAAAATTCTGACTTTGACATTAAAATATCAATGTAATTAACAATTATTACATCACTGGACTCATTATTGCATTGAGAAAAATACATTTGAAACACGGACAAATACAGATTGTGAAAATTTGCCTCATTGATTCCAATAAAACAAATGATTACACAAACAACATTTATTCTTCAGGAAAATTATACATGATGACAATATACCTTCTCACACCATCAGCATTACTCTGATTGACCACTAGAGTGAGACAAAGCTTCACATACAGTGGTGGTGATTTGCCACCACTATGTCAAACATGCCTACAGGTCTGATGTAGAATTACTAATGGTATGATACAGAGCTGCATTCACTTGAAAACAGACACCATTTCTATATTTTCTCTTTTCCATACATAAACACACAGATCACTGTAAATGTGTGCACACTATGTCTTTGAGTTCGAGCTGCATGTTTGTGTCTGCATTTGTGTACCTTGTGGGTTTAAAGGAATTCACATCTGGGAGGGATGACACTAAACACATCCACGCTTACCATTGGCTACCATTGGAGTGTTCTGGCACTGTGTGCGCCTTCATTGGCTGGGGACCCTTTGGCAGCCAGCCCAAATCTGTGACGCTGTTGCTGGGATGGAGTCACAGCATGTTGCTCCAGTGCCAAGGCACCGGCAACAGGGAAGCAGGGCATCATGCCAAGCAGGCTGCCTGAGAGCGTCTCCCTGTCTAAGACCCCCTCCCATCCTTTAATGCCAAGTCTCTCCTCCCTCTGGGTCCCGGCTTGACCCCTTCGGTGTGCCCATATAAACCAGCCTCACAGATATAGGATTACTATTCTCTCTACAACTACTGTTGAAGTATCACTGAGCGAGGTAGTCAACCACAAACTGCCCGGTGGCCCACAGTAGACTGCTGTGGTTGTACTGAGCAGCTCCCAGCGCTGAACGTGTTGAACTGAATGCGAAGTACAACAGCGCTGCAAAGAGAATGCATGCTCACTGAGCTTTACCTGGGAAAAAATATGCATCTTTATCTTTTGAGTAAGATTAATCGTAGAGGTAATCAGTCGATGAAGCATTCAGGCCTTGTCAAGTATTATCATCATTAGTATTATTATTGGCATGATCATCACACACACACACACACACACACACACACACACACACACACACACACACACAGTGTGTAGTCCTAGTATTAGACATGGTCTACAGTGAACAGACTGAGGTCATTCTTCCAATGTCCATCTCTATTTTTCACAAAAACAAAGAGACAAGAGAGAATTTCACAGTCACACACAACTTGTTTTAGCTCATCTGTTTGTTGTGTTGGGCAATACAACACTGTTTTCTTATTCCACCACATGCAAATATCTGGTTCAATCGGTAAACCACTACGCAAACATATCATTGTACTGGTAGTTTAAACGTTTATGATGCTTTGGTGTCCGTATTGTTTACCTACTAGCACCGTGAGAGTAATATGATAGATCCACATATCAAGTTACAGGACTTGTTTGTTCAGGTGGAGTTGCTCCAATTTCCAATTTTTAAAATCACAGTTGAAACAAAACAAAATGCAATGCATGTGCATTTTAGTTCCAGCAGGTGGCAATATTCCACTCATCATATTGACCCATAATGTAATGTCACCAGTGGGCCTTTTCCACATTTACCGTTTTTATCATGTCACACAGAAAGCACCGGTGAAAAACAACCAAACGAATGACGGTGAATAGCATTTTGCTGGCTCAGTTTGAGGATCTACGTTAGCTGGCTCACTTCCGTTCCCATCTGGGACCTTTCAATACACAAGGCTATCATTAATCTTATTACCTGTGCGCTTACTGGAATCATTAATTAAAACCAGCTGCAAACAACTTTAGCTTAATGTCTCTCACCAAACATTAGCATGCTAGCCAACCATCAACAGAGGTAATAATAATAATAAAACACCAGCTACAACAACCATAAGGACAAATATAACTGCGGCGTTTTCATTTTCATTTAAGCGTTAAACTCACCACTTTTCCCGAGTGTGAGTAGAAAACGACAGAAGTGGTTAACTCCTCGACCCTATTCACCTGTGTGCACTAATGGGGCCTTGATAGGAAAGGGGCGGGGTCGGACCACAATATGGGTCGGACCGAGAATGACTTCCTGTTCCAGTGGTGGAATATAATTCATATAAGTACATTTACGGGTTGAATACAAATTTGAAGAAAGTATACTTTTTTACTATTGTTCCACCAAATTTCCACGTGAAAATATTGTACTTTTTAATTTTTAATTTTACTTTATTTATCTGACAACTTTAGTTACTAGCTACTTTTCAAAATAAAATGTTTACATAGAAAACAAGGTTCAAGACAAACACATGAAACTCATCTATTGTTACAAACTAAACTACCATAATGTACAGCTAAAACGATAAGTCGATTTAATTGATCAGTTGAGAGAAATTTTATCGGAAACTATTTGTTTAATTGTTTAATCATACAAAACATTTGAAATTACCAGCTTCTACATTTTTTTAGGATTTTGTATTATTGGTTGGACACAAAACTACTTCGTCTCTGGGTAATGTTGACATCATCTGTCATTATTTTCATAATTTTAACAAGCACCCAATCATAGCAAAAAAATAATCAGCAGATTCATCCATAATGGAAATGATCATTTGTAGCAGTCCAAAAATAGTATAACAATTGGCTCCCTTTAATGTCCTGCTTTTACAGTAATGTTTGAATAATAATTATCTACTCATATAATATACACACAAATCACCATGCTCTTAATCTGAAAATAAGCAGGAAAAAGCAGCACTGATTTAGATTTGATTATGTTCAGATTTCAGCACATGATCTAAATATATGAGCATATTAATGTTTTCTTCTTACCATAATATGATTTAAAATCACTTGAACCGTGATCACACTGCAGGTGGTGCAGGACCATTGTTGTCTCAGTATACTTAAAGTTAGGCTTTTATTTTCTTGAAATCGCACATTATTGCTGTTCATTTGTTTTCATGTACCTCTAGGTGGTGGTACAAGCTCCAGCAATGTGGAGTGGATTGCTCAGCCATCAGATGTCTTTTACCCCTCTTCTATTTCTACCAGTTAAACTGAAAAGTCAATGTTTGCATCTTCATTCAAGTCACAGGGACTTGGTCACGTCATAAGAAATGATATCTTTCCCAATTAAAATGCAGCCATACTGGCATGCTCGGACAGTGCAGTCTGTATTCAAATGTATATTATGTTCTCTGACACTGAAGTGGATTTAAACCAAACAGATGTTGTTTAATTAAGGACCAAGCTTTGATATTACACTTGTATTAGGCTTCTGAGGCAGTTGAAATGTGGCATAAGTGCTGCCATTTTCATTTTAAATTTTAAAAAAGCTGCACTTAAAGCTGCACTATTAGAGATTTTGCACCTTGAGTTTGATTGGCAATGTACAGAAAATATTTGAAATTGAATAACATTATCATGGTATCACTTGTGCTTTTCCAAAAACAACAAGTTGACTAACCGGCTCCATCGGTGGAGACTTTGATGTGACACAAAGGTGAAAGTATCCGCTCATGTTTCCTTATCTCTTTATCTCTGATCGTGCTTTTATCAGCTCACTTGAATGCCACGACTGGGAGTCTTAAGCTGAACTGGAGTTTGCACAGCAAAACATTTAATGCCATAAATAAAACTGCAACTTTCAAAAGGCCACATTTAAAGCTACTGATTGTAAAGCAAGGGGCAAAAAAATAACAGAAAACAGAATGATGGGTTTCCATTTAGAGTGCACCCAGACACAAATGAGATTTAGTCAATATATGCAAAATCTGAACATTTTGTGTCATGATTTGACACTTCAATTCCTCACTTGGGTCACACTTTTACATTAAAATGACTATAGTCAGATGATAAGCAGACAATTGTCCCGTTAGGGTACATTTTCTCTTTACAATCCTAACCTAAGATTGGACTCCTCACAGCTGTAAAACCAGTTTGGTTCCTTTAATGAAAGTTGCAGGTTCCTTTTTTCATCTGACAGCATTCCCAGTCATTGCCGCCATGCATGAAGGCGCTGTATTAAAGACAATGAAGCCTCCAGGTGTGAAAATGTGAAACGTTGTGAGTGCATACTTGAAACAATAAATGCACGCAGGCCTATAGATGCACAGGATGGATATGAATGCACATTTGACCTATAGTTACGCCCGGACATGCTCAGGCTTTGTCAGTTGAACACAGGTACGAGCAGGTACGACGGCCAGGTGAGTTGGTGCCCTGTATTATAAGGTCCCGCTTGTTTACAGCCAACAAGGGCGCGTCACTATCCCGACTAATTATATGCGCGCGCCGAGTTCAGTCAAGTTAAATAAGTACACACGCACGGCCTACTTTTCCCAATTATATCGCTCATATGCAGAGAGGGGGGGGGGGGGGGGGCTGCTTTGCTGTGCCAATGCGCAAACAGTCCACGCCGCCGTGGGATTATGGGATAGGTCTCTCCCCCAAACAGAGTCAGCGCTCGGAACGATCATGCGATTGAATGACGCGCGCGTCATGCTCGTCTCCCTCCGCTCCTGCTCCGCGCGATCAGTGGCTCTGTGTTCCGCAATCCCCTGGGATACTGTACCGCCCTCGATGGCTCTGCTATCGGCGCTTCGCTCACACTGAATGGCTGCCGGGAGCGAGGAAAGGCTGGGAGAGAGAGCGCTGCGTCCCTTCCTTTGAACCGAGTCTGCATCAACATCCCAGCGAGGGGGTGAGTGTCTTTGCCTGCCGCGGTGTGAGGCGTCCTGCCGGGGTCGTCTGAGGATCCACCGGCGGCGGCGGCGGCGGGGGGGAGGAGGGGGCGGGGAGGGGAGACGGCTCTGTGCCGGTGTCCTTAGTTAGCGCCGCGGATTGGGGTTGATGGTGAACGGTCCAGTGGAGACGGGACAATTAAAGTTTGGGAGAAGTGGGCGATGCCACTTCGGGAAAAGGGTCGAGGTTGGCACGGTCCTAAAACTTTCTTTCGCCTGTTCAAACAGTGAAATGTGCCACATTATCGCCACCGGAGTGCGCCGTTCTAAAATGGTTTATTCCGTGTTGCCTGACTCTTCTCTCAAATATGCGAAAATGCCACGGCAGTCAGGTTTTTTTTTTTGTTTTTTTGGCACGGCAGCACTTACGAGCGCCGTTTGTAAAGAATTGTGCCTTGTTGTGCTCCCACCTCTCTCTCTCTCTCTCCCCCCTCCCCTCCCCTCCCTCCCTCCCTCCACTTCGTGCCGCACTGGTTCCGTCTGGCTCGCCCTCAGCTGCTGCGTGTCCTGGGATGACCTGTTGATGTCGGTAGAATGGAGAATGGCAGGGGGAGCGATTTCCCCCATCACCAAAATATTTAAATAAGCAACATTTGAGCTTGACAGCCGGGCGTCGCAGCGCAGCTCCCTCCCTCCCGTCCGCACAGGCAGTAAGTGTCTTGTTTGTACTTTGAGTGGGGCCTATCGCGGAAATGCTTGACATTGTGCAGCTGGGCTGAGTGTGCATGAGGTGGATGGTGCGCCGGGGCGAACCCAAAATATTTAACAGGAGTGTTAGCTTAGCCATTAGCAGCTCCATAGGCCTGCTGCGGATGGGAGAGGGCATGGGACATTTCAACGCTGTCAGCCGCTGGTGGGGGAGAGGGGCATGATACCGCTTATGCTTTCGATTATTACACCTGGATGTCATTTGACGGCTCGTAAACAGGAACACGCCGTCGCCTTCACCCGGGTATCACCGAGGCTTGCTGCCATCCCGTGTCGTCCCCCCCCCCTGCACCCCCCCGTCGCCTCGCGGCTCCGCTGCCAGCAGACAGTGGAGCACTCCCGGCGGGGAGACTGGCACACGGCGCGGTGCGTTAAACGGCACCATCACCCGTTCACAGTCGCCCAGCCAGCGGCATCCCCTTTCCCCCCGTTCACACGCTGCTGCACGCCGTGCAGGGATGCACGGCTCCTCGGCATATGGAGTCAAGAAGTTTAGAAGCGTTTTGATGGTGCTGCTGCTGCTTTAGGTTCAGGGAGATCCCTGTTATATAAGTAGAATCACGAGCCAGGCCTGTGCATGTGTCTTGATCTGATAGGAGTAGCACAGCCATGCAGGGCATGGGCACATGAGAACCAGGAAATGCCTATAGAGGGAATGCATTGTGTGCCAGCTGCACCAATGACTCCACAGTAATCATCCACACAGCAGTGCCAGAGCTGTTTTCTGTGGTGGAACTGGATAAACTGGAAAGTAGTCGGACTCTATAAGTTCTAAAATATGTTGACAGCTGTCCTATCATAACATAACACAAGCCCACTGAATGTGGGCAAAAACATTCTTAAGGCTTAATATGAAAAGACTAAGTATGTTGTGAGTATGTTTGACCTACTTTTCCCATTCCAGGCTGGTTGGCATAAGACGGGGTGAATCTCACTCGTTCACGTTGCTGCACTCTGTATGTTTAATGGAATAAGGACCTGAGATGATCCCTCATTTCTGCAGGCCTCACTGACCCTCCTTGGTGCATAAAGACACACATGCACACCCACACCCACACACACACACACACACACAGTCACATTCTCTCTCACTGTCAGGGCAAACTGTGCAAACACACCCTGCTCTCAACCCCCGTGTTTGTGTGTCTTTATGTGCACGCATGTGTGCTCACTGCGGCTTGCCAAACTGTAAACAAGCAGTATTGTCTAATGTCTGTGTGTGACTCAGTGTGCCTTTTGTGGGTTTGTTTGAGTTTGTGTGTGCGCATCTGTGTTTTAGTATGAGGGAGATGGAGCTTGAGTGAGACGGAGACAAAGAGAGCATTTCTCTTTACCCCGGAGCTTGGCTAGGTCCCAAATGAAAGGCTTTGGATATGATGGGGCGGCTCACTCCGGCCCTCATCACTCGGTCACACCAAAGTTGGTTGTATGCCTCCTCCAAGGTGGGCTTCAATCAGTCTATTCTCCCAGGATCACAGATTGCTTTTGTTTGATATGTATCTACGTGTGTGTGTGTGTGTGTGCAGCTTTAAAGTGGTAAAGCATCCGTGTGTGAAAAGCAGCTTTATCTAGGCCTGTATACTCATCCGTATTTATATATATCTGTGAAAACACTTGTGTCATTTTGTGTAAAGGTTTATAGCCAATGAAATGCCACCATGTGGGCTTATCAATGGATCGTTTGTATTCTGCAATCGTTGGTTCAGAGGGCATATAATACGTATACGTGTGAATCCCTGAACTGTCCTGTAGAAGGAGGCCGTGTGTACAAATTCTAAAAGAAAATATCTAGTGTTTTTTTAATATTCTGACAAGATACAAAGCTTGATATCACAGGGTTCGTATCCACTGCAGAGGGACCGTTGGTCCACTTTAATTTAATATTGACATTCACAATATAGGAATCTTCAAGAGGGAGCAGGGCAAGGGGCTGTGTTTGCCTTTGACTGTTTAGACAAGTGAATGGAAACATGCAATGTGGTGTTTGTTTAGGCCACGCACTTTTCCACATAGAATAACAGGCCATGGCCCAGTTATCTAAGGACACGGGGGTTTTATGGCCCATAGAAGACTTTTACTGAGCCCACTGCTGGCAATAACAACTACTGCAAGGCTAAAGTGACGTATAGGATTAATGCAATGTAGATTATCCACTGGAGCTTCAACAAAACTTTGTTTTGAAAAAGCAACGTCCCGCGAGTCCGCCAAGAGCCTTTAGTAGGACTGTGTGAAGGAATATTTGTGGTCAGTGAGCGTTGGATATGCCAAGAGATAGAATGCTTTCACAGGACTTCTTTTCCCCGAGAAAAGAGGTGTTTCATTATGAATAATTTGGCCAGGAAGTAATAAAAACGCCATGAGATTTACTGTTTGTTTGGTGTAACATTGTCCCCGTGAAAGACGCTCAGCCGTTTTATTGCGTCCATTAATGGCGGTGTCTGACATTCCTCACCTGCTTTGTTTCAGGTCTGTTCTTCCCGAGCTTTTCTGTCTTTTCACACAGCCATGTAACGTTACACCTCCTACTTGCATTGCCTGCTGATACCCTCCTCACACCAAAGACACCGCACAGGATACAGCAGGCTTGTCATTCTTGTGAATGGGCCTGCCCTGTTTACCCCACCTGGGACCGTGACCCTGCTCATCACTGGGGATAACGCATTGTGCACACTTAAAATCAAAACCCTTTTTCTCACACTTTTCATTTCTTTCTGTTTCCCTTTCTTTTTCCCAGCAAGACCCTTTGGTGGTGTGCGTAGGCGCGCCATGGCCCAGACCCTTCAGATGGCGATCCCAAACTTTGGCAACAACGTTTTAGAGTGTCTGAACGAGCAGCGGCTGCAGGGCCTCTACTGCGACGTGTCCGTGGTGGTCAAGGGCCATGCCTTCAAGGTACGAGACCAGCCAGTTACTATTGTTCTCATGCTTGTGTTGAAAAGGGGACGGCTACATTTAGAGGAGCCAAGGCTTGGGTGTAAACAGTTAGTCCTGTGGCTCCATGGCAGCCATGTTGCGTGGAGGCTGGAATGCCAATGCACTTCAAAAGGAGTACTGTTTGGACAGTCTGGAAAGAGGGGGGGGGCGCCGTCGTGACTCTTTTTTTTTTGTCACTTTGTTATGACGATACACTTTCACAGAGACTTTTAATCCCAGTTTTCTTTAGAGAGATTTGACTAAATGGCTCCTTTCTAGCTGAAGGTTTAGCGATTAGATAAATCCCCTGCTTTAGTCGACTTGGAATGACAACTGGACCTCCTTAATTGCATGTCATTTCCCACTCAGGCAGTAAAGACAAAAGGGTTAGATTGCCCCTAATTACAAAGCCATGAGCCTTGGTGGGCTGTCATTGCTCATTCTTATCATGGCAGATTTGTAAACCTGCCCTGTAATCTTGTTTTTAGGTCCCAATATTTCAATAACCCCACAAGCAAGACAGCTGGGACTCTGAGTGTGCCTTTCTGTCCAAGAACTTCAAATCATTTTTTAGGATTCATGTTACATTTAAAACCTTTTTAGTCAATAAATGGCTGGAAATAGAGCATCCATACTAAATGCTTGCTTAATGGTTCATATCTTATTTGTTATTTGTATTCATATCAAGGAACTTCCTCTGATTTGAAATCATTAAGTGAGAGAGAAGAGTAAGTTTTAATGGGACGCCTCCCTTATCTGTTTTTGTCTCAGGCCCATCGAGCTGTGCTGGCTGCTAGCAGTTCTTATTTCCGGGACCTTTTCAGCAGCAGCAACGGTGGAGGTGGAGGCAGCAGTGAGACCAGCCCGACCATAGTGGAGCTCCCGTCAGCTGTGCAGCCCCAGAGCTTCCAGCAGATTTTGTCCTTCTGCTACACAGGCCGTCTCAGCATGACGGTGGGGGACCAGTTTCTCCTCATGTATACTGCGGGCTTCCTGCAGATCCAACAGATCATGGAAAAGGGCACGGAGTTCTTCCTCAAGGTAAGGCTATTGGAGTTTTCAGTAACTTTTTAAAGCAAGTAACGGTAGCTGAGACATGATCTGGAAAAAAGGGCCGGTTTTTAGAGGCTTTTGAGTGTTGAAAAGTTGTGCTTTAAAAACGCAATAGACATACAAATAAAATGCCAGTTACGTGTTTTAAGGTCAAATCAAAAGACAACTTAATTACCAAAATAACAATTTAAGGTTAATTGATTAATTTGTTTATTGCAAGCTGGAATTTTACTGTTTAAAATGGAGCATCTGTTCCAGTTGGAATGGTTGTGAAATATATATCGTGGTCAGAGTTTGGAAGTGCAAACGTATAAAAGGTTAATCTGCAGTGGAACATTTTATCCGCTCTGGAAATTTCGGGACAATCTGTATTTGTTGGAATAGCTTTTCATCAGTGAAAAGTGCTGGTGGAGGTAACATTATAGTGTGGTGGTGGTTTAGGATAAGGAAGAGGTCACTTAGTCACGTACTAAAAAGCATGAATAGACTGTGAAGGGAGCCAATGGTTGTTGAGAAGCTTAACTGTGGGACGGACAAACTGACCATCCTTCGGCAGAGCCACCAGCATGGCAAAACCTTACAAGCAAACGGTATCTGTTGGCACGTCGGTGTGTTTGTGTATGCTGACACATAGCTGATGTATACATTCATTTCTAGGTCTCCTCTCCCAGATGCGACTCCCAGGGCCTTCACGCTGAGGAGGCGCCCCCTTCAGAGCCCCAGAGCCCCGTAACGCAGACCAGTAACAGTGGATGCCGGCCCGCCTCCTGCGTGACGCCACTCCCTCTGGTATCGCGGGTGAAGACGGAGCAGCCCTCTAGCCAGCCGGAAGCAGCCACCCCGTACTCGGTGGTCTGCACTCCTGTAGCCAAGCGGCTTTGGGAGGGCGGCAGCAGCCGAGATGGGAGCGGGGCGGGCTCAGGGGGAGGAGGCGGCGCCAGGAAGGCAGCACGTTATTCCCAGGAGGCGGTGCGGGGCAGTGCCATTCAGAGCCCCGGGGCCCTCGGACTGGCCATGGGTATGGGTGCCAACGTAACCAGCCTGGCGGGCATGGTGGCCGGCGGCGGGCTCACTGGCAGCGCCAACACCAACACCAACGGAAGCTCTGCGACAGGCCTCGGGATGTCCGAAGGCGCCAGCCCCGGCACCCTCAGCACCTACGCCAGTGACTCGCCCATCAGCTACCACGATGATGAGGAAGAGGAAGAGGGGACGGACGAATGTGCTGAAGAGCAGTACAGGCAAATCTGTAACATGTATACCATGTACAGTATGCTGAACATGGGAGCTGCAGGTAATGGACACGAGACTGAACATTAGACAAAGAACGTTCTTACTTCTTTGTTCTATTTCTATGAACTCAATAGTTGCTTGATGTAGTTCTGGTTTTAGCAGATCTATTTTCTCTGCGTGTGGAAAGTGATATGGTTCTATTCTAATTTAGCAGTATTGTTTTCCCCCAGCAGCTGGTGAGCGCGTTGAGGCTCTACCAGATCACACGGAGACGCGGGGTCGGATGCGAGGCAGAGACCTCACATGTCTCCCCGCAGAACTCATCGCCCAGATCGGCAACCGCTGCCATCCCAAACTGTACGAGGAAGGAGACCCTGCTGAGAAACTGGAGTTAGTCTCAGGTACGAGTGGTGTGTGAAACCTGTCCAACACAGACAGAGAGGATGCACAGTTTTTATAAGTGTTTACCTAACAGTTAGGAAGATACATTTACATCTATATTCGAGAGGCATACACTTGAGATATAGAACATAAACAGGACATGGCCAACGGCAAAGATATGTATACACATATTTAGAGGAAGCTGTCCTCAGATGACTTGGCATTGATATACAGATCACATGGCGGTGCTACACGTTTGACTGTGGCTTTCTCTCAAGGACATCCTGCAGCAGTTCCGTGTCTGATAGCTTACAGGCTGCTGTACATACCTCTCAATATACCTGACAGCAGTAACTAGTGGTGTTAAATAAGAAGAAGAACAAATGCAAAATAAGTGTATTGTAATGTATAATTAAAATTATAAATCTTTACATTATGAAACCTGTGACATTTTATTATTTATATATAGATATGAGCAAAGATCATGATGTAAATCTATAAGTCTTATAAGATGAAATGGTCAAATATGTGTTTGTGTACTGTAGTCAACATCTAGTGTGTAAACAAGGCTGTGCAACAGCGTTCAGGCCATATTCTAGTTTATTTTTAAATCTTCCCCCGCTGCATTTACAAACGGGCAGCGGGCCACAGTTGGGCCTCCCCAGCTCTAAACTATGACGTATCGCTAAAACACAGCCTCCTCACTCCCCACCTACAGCTGCAGGGTTCGATATGAATCAGACAAATATTCCATTCCAGAGATTCAAACTGAAGATCTTTTATCGTTTCTGTGACACATCAAATCGCAACTTGGAACCGACAAACTTGCCCGAGACACGAAATGAGTCATAAATGGTGCTAACTCCTGATGATGTTTGTTGATGGTTCCCTGCATGTGCTGTTCTTTGCAGGTACTTCTGTGTACATATCGCGAGCCCAGCTAATGAACTGTCATGTGAGCGCCGGGACCAGACACAAGGTGCTGCTGAGGAGGCTGCTGGCTGCCTTCTTTGACAGGTTTGTTCCTTCTCTTCTGTGCGTCTGTGTCTATTTCTGCAAGCCTTTCATGTTAAGTTAGCAAAAGGCTTGTTTAAATACAGAGATTAATGCATTTTTGTTTTTTATCTGCTGGCATTAGATGGTTGTAACGACTATTTTTGTGTGCCTCTGTTGTTATTTCTTGATCCATCAGGAATACTCTGGCCAACAGCTGTGGAACGGGCATCCGTTCCTCCACCAACGACCCGAGCCGTAAGCCCCTGGACAACAGAGTTCTGCACGCGGTTAAATGTGAGTACGAGTAGAAATGCATTCTTATTTTACACATTCATACATGCATGCTGTTGCTGAATTTGAACTCTATTTAAAAGTAAAACGTGGCGAGTTTTAGGCTACTTTTGAAGTGCAAGTGGGAGATTATTTACATCCTACTGCACCCTGTGACGAGCATTAGGTAATAACCCACAGTGACCACTAGATAGCAACATCCACCCAGGTTCACATACGTGTGTGAATTTAGCTGATGATGTGGTCAGGCATTCATGAACACTTAATGAAGATGAATACATTTCCCTCCATTTGGTTGGTGGAATGAGAAACACAGCCGGATATGTTTTCAGAGATCAGCTGCTCCATTCAAAAAGAACATTTACAAATCAAGTGTCGCAGCCTGTTTTATCTCGTTAAACGTCCTACCTTAGGGGGACGTCTATACTAATTACCAACATCAACTGAAGTGCGTTTGAATGTAGGACAAAGTCTTTCAGATGATTTAGGATTTAACATATACATTAAAATCTGTAATCTAAAAATGAGGAGGAGGAGGAGCTCTGATACGTCAGCTGTAGATGAGTTTGTGCCAGAAGTCCAGTGGAAAAAATGACCTTTAAAAAAAAAAAAAGCAGAAGGTGCATCACCCTAACTGTCCCCCCCCCCCCCATTTTCCATGTCAGTTTATTGCCAGAACTTTGCCACCACCTTCAAAGAGAGCGAGATGAACGCCATCGCAGCCGACATGTGCACCAACGCCCGCCGCGTGGTCCGCAAGAGCTGGATCCCCAAGCTGAAGCTGCTGATGGCGGAGAGCGACGCCTACACCACTTTCCTCCCCGACGGCGTCAAGATGGAGGACGACACCCTGGGGGCGGATCCAGCCTTCGACCCCGCCTCTCTGGAGGCCGCCGGTGGCGCCGGCATGGAGTCCGGCGGCTCTTCAGGTGAATCGCTACCAGGTGTGGGGGGGGATGGAGGACCGTTATTTTGAACATTGTGTCCGGGGAAGTTTGAAATTTGGTGACACGTACCAGTATTCCCCCAGTTCTGCTTGCCTCCTCACTCTTTGGCCCACGCTGATCTCTCACATCTGACTGTCTATACTACACTGCTAGGGCCAACAGCTGTTGTTGCCCTGATGTAACCAGGACGTGAAAACTATAATTTTTGTTTAATGACTGTACAATGGAGTTAGTGGAAGAAAGGGAGAGAGTGAGAGGGTTTTCTCCTAACTGCCCTCTGCCTCCCCTTGTCTTTTTAAGGTGTGTAAGCGCATCCACTGTTGCATATTAAATACATTCCCTGAAATGCAGGTGATGATGGAGGAGGAGGAGGAAGAGGGGGGGGTTACAGTGTAGCTCTAGGGGGAAGGATGGATGTATGGAGCTGCTTGGAGAGGTGGCGAGTACATTGAATGTAAGTGTCAGTGGTTTTCTCTATGCAAGCCTGACAACTTGTATTCCAGGAACAGGTACTAAATAAAAAATTTAAAAAACTAGAATAATAAACATTAACACTACCTGTTCTTCCTCCCCTTGTATCTTCCACTCATCACCCTGCAAGTTCTTCACCACATCACCTTTCTCGAGACCAGAGAATCTCACCCGAGTGTTCCACTGTGCAGTGTCTTATAGAACTTTATCTCATCTTTCTCTGTTTTCTAAATTTCTAGCATGTTTCTCCGTCTATGAAATGAAAAAAGTGATCCAGAGAGAAGGGGGAAAGCTTTTTACTGAGATGATTGTAAAGAAAATGTAAAGGGCAACAGGTAATCATAGATGGTCATATTTTTTAGAAGACAAACTATATTTATACAAGTGCCCATACCTAGAATGGTGTGAGCAGAGAGAGTGAGAGGGATTGTTTTAAAATCTCGATCTTCATGTTTTATTGAAAGCGGTCTTGTCAAATAAGGAAAAGTGCTATTTTTGCATAAAACGGAGTATAATAAAGCAGTCTTATCACAAGACCCATAGCCATTTATTTTTATCTTTATTTGACAGTGCAGAGTGATGGAATGAGCAGTTGAACTGCTAAATTAGAAGCGTTTCATCCTCGGTTCATTGGCTTAAAAGGAAGAATTAGACTGATTCAGCTGGCTTGACTGTTGTCTTTCGATAACCAGTTGTGAACCTGCAGCGTTCGATAAAACATCAGCCCACGACTTTGAAGATTACATGTAGAAATATTATGATATTGATCCGACAACAAATAAAAAACTGCTGACAAATGCAAAGTGACAGGAAACAATTATGGGATATTGGAATGTGCCTTTTAATTAAAATCAATAAGCAGACGCCTGGGATCAGGGATGTCATGAGAGGCAATAGTGCTCGAAGCAAATGGGTTTTATGGTACTATCCATGTGTGCAAAGCAGTTCTTTGTTGGCGAAGGAGAGCCTTTTTGCGCAGCTTTGTCTTTTTAATATGTAGTTTATTCATGTATCTAGTGCACCACCTCTTTAACAAGGACATTCAAAATGGCTGACGGTTTTATTTTAATAGTTTTAAAATGATTTTTGCACCTTCCATGCCAGTGGAGGTTTCTGCACCTTAATGAGAAGAACCAGTGGTTCATGCACCTTTATTGACAAATGTTGTGTAGCAATTGAACCCCTTTTAGGTGAAATTTGTTTTCCCTTTTTTTTTTTCATGTCTGCCTGTTTCTTGTTTAGAAGTGGCACGAATTCCTACTGTAAATAATCAAGATGACTGTTGAGTTAAAATCCCAAGTGTTCTTCCTTTCTGTTGCTGGATGAATCTGATTATGAAATGTCAACAACTGACCTTTTTTTTTTTTTTTTTTATTTGAACGTTTGTGTTTGCTAGAAGCGACCTGTGTGAGTTCAGGGGATTCCTGCTTCCTGCTGCAGATGGATAGAAGAGAGAATGCTGTGGGTGGGACTTAAGAGGGTGAAATGCTCTCCCAGATGGCGGTTCTCCTTCTGGGGGGGCATTTCCAAAAAAAAAAAAAGAAGGTTCTACTTTTCTGAAAACAGGTACAGGGATAAAAAATAAAAAAAAACAGGAAGAAATGGATGCTTTTAATTTTAAGACAGTTGAGTCAGTCTTATTGAAGAAATAACGTGATGGATGAAGCTCAGCCGATTTTCATTATTGATTAAAATTCTACGGATGAGTTTACTGAAAAGGTTTGACATGAAGATAGACGGATAGAACAAACATGCAGTACCTTGTAAGTATTCTGTAAAGGGTAATGACTACAAAACCTCAGTTCGCTCTGCATTTGACTGTTGATGCCACGAGAGCACCCCTCCCCCACATACCTCTCCAGTACCTTTGAAGACTGCGGTGCTTCCTGTCCTTCATGCAGCTGGTGTCATATTTCACTTCCACAAGTGTATTCATGTGTCTCCGTGTGAGGCAAACGCAGTGAAGTTAACCACTTTAGGTGGTTAAATCCAAGTTATAATGTTATATGTTTCATTTGCTCCGTGGCTTTTAGCCGGGCCAAGTTTACAATTTAACTCAGATTACATCTCTCTCCCCCCAATATTTTTTTTAATTAAAACACTGCTTAAGTTAGTGTAAAAGTTTTCCTAAGATATCACTTATTATTAAAACTTTCATTTCAGATTTTAAATACGTCTAAAGTTTTTCAAAACAAATCCACTATAATAGCAGATTCTTCTCGATAAATAATTTGTGTGAAGTTAAAGGACCAAGAGACAAGCCCAGACCTCTGAATTCATTTCAGAGAGTTTTTAGGACATTAAATCTAGCAATGGAATCTAATTGTATCTTTCTTAATATCTTATTCAGCATGATGGGTCATAAATCTCTCAATGTTCCTGTCTTAAGATACCAGTTATGGCGGCCAAATTACTGTTCAGATGTCCATGATTACAGGGCTGTTATTGATCATGTCCTACAGAGGTATCGGTGACCTCTGGCATCACTAACAACCTTAGAAAAACAGTGAGCCTTCCATAGTAAAAAGCTTTTAACTGACAGTAAACATGCTACTGTGTGTGAGTCCGGTCCAAATACAGAAAACAGAGAGTAGAAACGTCTATTGTCAGGCGTTTTTACCTAAATGTCCCAAAGTCCCTCCCTCACTATCAACCGACTGGCACCCTGCTTCATCCACAGTACAACAGACGTGCCCACGTGTGCTTTTCTGTACATTCTGGGCACACCTTTCATGTGTTTACACTCAACAAAACATGTAGACCTACGCACTTGAACAGATAAGGTGTGGCACGGCATGGGGAACCTTTTGTCACTAATCAGTACATATATAAATATGATTATACACATGTATAGATGAATACTGTATATTATATATAGACGCACACATAGAGGTCAGATTGTTTGTTGTGCACTTGCAGCATGAGGTATATATTTACCCAGAAATGGCGCTTCTTCACAACCTGTGCAGTAATTTGTCTGCCCATGTCTCTGCCCCTGCTCCTTGCCCTCTGTAACCCTGTAGCGCCAGTGGACATACTGTACTGCTCATCCTATTTCTTTGTTCCAAGTGCCAATAACTTTGTGAAAGCCCTGTAACTGTGACCCAACATTATCAAAGGTAATTGCACATTAACAACTGTAAAATAAATAAATACAAATCATAGAGAAAATGTCAAAATGGATTAAATAATGAATATCTTAATAAAAGATTTGTAACAATTTCTCTTTGACTCATTTTTTTAAATTATTATTGGGATGTTACCTTTTAGCTGCTTGTTTTGTCGGGTTGTTTTTAATACAATTTTCTAATTAACTAACTAGAATTTCATTAAGCAATTAAATTGTCTACGAGCACCTTCTTTATAAGCTTTGACAATATCAACGTTAATTTAGGTTCATTCATATGCTCAAAAATGTATTTACAGCATTAGAAGTCTGTTTTTGCTTGTGCATTTCTGTGCAGAAATCCTTTTTTTACTGTGAACTAGTTTAATGCTGTTCCCTGTAAGCACTGATCATCAAGCTACAGATAAGTTTAAACATGCATGCTCATTGTTGCGTGTTTCTCTTCATGCTCCGGTACCCACACCTGGAGGCGGCCATGGAAACCGCTTCATGCTTCACGAACATACTCACACCACTCACATGTGTTGCTGCCTTTCACACGTGATGTAAAGTACTACTAGTAATACTTAAATAAAAATGGTTTATGGTGAGTATAAGATTATTTGTTTATGTAAATGTGACTGGATCAACACTTAGAATGATGCACTGTAAGTTTTCTTTGCATGTATGACCTCCTTAAACCAGAAGCCCAGAGCTCAAAGCAGAATCAAGTGTTTTTTTGTCATACTTGCACTCTTAGAGCACCACCTAGTGTTGGAAGGCTGACAAGACAGCAGGACATCAAGTGGATAAAACCACGGGCAGTTCAAACTTACTTGTTATGGTGATGAAGGAGAAATGCTAAAATGTGACAACACTTGTATTCATTGTGCACATTGAATTTGCGACAGATATACAACTCACTGAGACTAACTAACTAACTAACCAAGGCAGCAGCTTTTGAGAATAACTTTTAATCCGTGCTTTAAACCTGTATTACTATATCATTGTGTCTCTTTTAGCATGCTCTTTCATTTGTATTGCTTGCATATTTTATTTATGGTGAGCTGGTGTCAGTTACCCAGCAACACCAGCATGTACAAATATTAAAAAAAAAACCTTCAGAAACCTAATGTACTGTGTACCCAGTCAACAGTAACAAACAGCACTCGGACACATTAGCAAATACAGGAGGTAGAGACCACGATAGAGCTAAAAGATTAAGTTAGTTGTAGTTGTTGTGTATCCGCCTGCTTGTTGTGGTGTTTTACCGACTCACTAAGGGAAATACATTGCTTAATATCATGGTATATTGCAAATTAATTCACCACAGTTCAGTGCAGCTGTTCGATCATTCCCCTGGGTGTATCAACATGTTTGGTTCTTCTAGACTAAAAGGTGGGGCATCGTATTACAGGTTAAATGCAGGACACACATTTGATATTAGACTCAGATGTCATGAATAAAATGATTAACTAATGTAAAGAGGGATTGAAGGGAAGTGAGACAGTGTTACACTGCTTTAGGCTGTGCATTGGGGCTAAAGGCAAGTGTGTGTCTGGCTAGGTATTTCCTCTCCAAGTGCTATGCCATAGCTCTTTACTAAGCTCCACTCTCAACCACTTAGCTTCAATGCCACTGCACAACCACAAGAGGGCGACCTTCCATCTATTATTGCACTGAAATAAAACCAAGTTTCTCTGTGCCTCTGGGGTGATTTGGAATTTAACCATGAGCTGTGCTGACTTTCCAAACATCAGGAGGCAGTTAGGGGGAACAGGGCGCCGTTGTCCCTGTAACACTAACCGATTGTATGTTTAAGAGTGGCAACCGGTCAATAAAAGTCATGATCGGTTATGAATTATTTGTCAATGTCAACAGAGGATTTTTTATTAGCTTTGTTCTCCAAATGCTGCTTATTGATTTCGATGCATTGGACCACACAGACAAGTATGTTTCCAAACGCCAGCCTGTTATTGTCTGCAGCTGATGTTTTGTGAACTGCAGCCACACCAGAAACAATCACCTGCATACCACACATTCCCCTGGAATTAGCATTAAAAAGGAAATCTCTCTCTCTCTCTCTCTCTCTCTCTCTCTCTCTCTCTCTCTCTCTCTCTCTCTCTCTCTCTCTCTCTCACACACACACACACACACACACACACACACACACACACACACACAGATGTGATACACTTCATACTTTATACTTAATTTACGGGAAGACGCTGGGTCTACCCGTAAATGAAGTATAAATGTACCCTGCAGCTACTGATCAAAATCTGGAGGAATGGATTCCAATGCCCAAATATGGACTGAGGGAAGTAAAGCCCTGACGCAATCAGTGCTGCTGTTACTTTAAATGGCTTCAGGAAACAAGGGCTCCCACTCACGTCATGGGTTTTCCTCCGCATGTGCCACAGCAGCCGGATGTGCTTAATATGGGCATCCGTCCTGGGGTTTTTTTTTTTTTTTCTTCTTCGAAAAGGAAGTAACACACACTGGGGGGATGGGCGATACTGAAAGAGAGCACAGACACTGTTATGAGCAAGCTTTCTTCACCGTTCACCAGACGAGTAAAGCAGTGGAATGGTATTCATGTGACTAAATATAGACATATATTTCATAAGTTACACACTTCTCCTGCTCCAGGTTATCAAAATAAAAACACGGTGTTGAATTCATGACTGGTTTGTAATGTAAGATCTAATGTTTTGGCATTTGTTGATTTTTTTTTTTTTTTTTTGTTATAACTAATTTAGACTATTAAAGCAACACATTTGTCATCAAAACAGTCCGGATTGATTGGATCTATCCAGCGGAAAGAAGGGTGCATGTGTGTCCTGGCCTATCAGAGGGACCAAAGTCCAAAGCATGTGGTGACGTGTTTATGTAACGTGTAGTAAAATACCTAAAAGTTGTTTTAGTTATTATCTAGACGACATGAGCTGATCATTTATTTAAAAAATCAATAAACCATGAATTGTCTGTGCTAAAAAATAATATTCAAGAGTCCAGATTGTAATGTTATAGGTCTCTGGAGGGGGTTTTGTTGCTTGTTGCTGATATGGTTTGACGTCACCACATCATTTGTTGATTGTAGTTCAGATTTGAGCGGTTAAATATGGACATGATGACGGACTGAAATAGCCTCGGTTACCTCGCCAGTTGTTGCTGTTCGAGATAGTAGACCGGTGGGCGGGGCTCCCTCGTATGACGCCGGGTCAGTGACGTCAGCGAGGTGATAAGTAGTTGTCCTGCCGCCGGTCTGGTTTCGTGCTCGTGTGTGAAGTCAAAGGCGAGAGTCTGAATTCACGAACGGTGCGTTGTTTTTTGTTGTCGTGGCCTCTTATAAACAAACCAACGGGGACATGGAGGTCAGCGCAAAGGCCAAGAGGATCATGGTCGTGGCTTTGGGGAAACTGTACAGCTCCCGGACCCAGCGAGGGGGTCTCCGTCTCCACCGGAGCCTCCTCCTGACGCTGGTCATGAAATCCGCCCGGGACATGTACCATGCGGCCCAGGCGACGGCGGAGAGCGTATCGGCGGCATGGGAAGACGAAGTGGAAGGAGAAAAGGAGCCCGAGATGATTACAGAGACTACCGGCGTCCAAACTGAGCTTCAGGGACCCACTTCAGCCGCCACGGGGAAGCCTCGGACTTTACCCCTGGAGGAGGAGGAGGTCGTGGGCTCCCCGGCGAGCTCCGCCGCCACGCAGAAAACAAGGAGAACCTTTGCCCGACTGGCCCGGCCCAGCACTCGAGGAAACGGCGGGGCAAAGCGGCCGTGGAGCCGGACTTCCTGCCGTGTAAGAAGGCAAAACTTGAGCAAACAAGCTGCTCTCAGCAGCTCAAAGTGAACTCCGTTTTGTTGGACTATGTGAACTGCAGCAGTCAGCTGGCTGCGCCCCCCTCCCCCATGCCTCTACACAGAGCCGTTGCCGTGTGTTGAAAAGCCTGAACACATTTTTTATTTTAAAAAAAAAAGGCAATGAACTTTTTCGACAACGGCCCGGGAGCCTGAACGCGCCTCCGCGGAGGCCTCTTCCGGGGCTCGTTGTGGATTCAACACCCAAGACGGGGTGTCCGGAAAGTCCCGACCACGGCTCTGAACAGGCCCGGGCATGTTACAGCCATCGGGTTGTGGTGTGTCGTCGTCCCCGGGGGGTTTTTGGCGGAATTATGGCGGCTCCACTAACTGGTTTCAGCTGGCCAAAGGCGGAACTAAAAGCTCACGCGGACGCGGCCTCGCGCTGCCTTCATGAACATTTCAGCATATTTCAGCTGACTGACAAAGACTGGCAAAATGTGTTGGATAATAATTCAAGTGTAAAACATTCTACCTCAGTATTTATTAAACATGTTTCTATTGTGAATTTCGGAGTCATGAGTTGTTTGTAACAGTCATATCTTCAGGAATCTTGGCGGTAATGACGGTTAGCTGAGTAACGTCTTAGTCATGGTAGCAGGAAGAAATGCTGCTGGGGACTTGCTAGGTGATCAGTGTGAAAGTAGTGTGTGTGACAGGAAACCGTGTGAAGAAGTTTGCTTCCTTCCCCCACAACTTCACATCCCCCACACTGATTTGCAGCACAAAGACAATTCAAAGTGTGTGTGTGTGTGGTGGCCCTAAAACCACTGACTGGGCATAAACTGGAACAGTCAGCGTCCTCTGACTCCCTTGAGTGTACTCTCGCCCAAATGTTACAATAATAGTGATTCAGGGTCCAAAAGGCTAGTAGGTACATTCTTCTATTTTTGGAGGGAGTTGACAAATGGGGAAAGTGAAGGTAACAAAAGTTACAACAAACTAAGAAAGGAAGATAATTGAGTTTAAAAACAAATTTAAAATCTAATACAATAAAAGCTTTTATTTATGTTAAACTCAGCTATAGGCTGTGGGGTGCAACGCCCCTGCAGACTTTTGAGTGGGTGCAACAGGCATTCACCAGTGTGGTGGGGGGTGGGGTTAGCCCAGGAAAACAGAAGAAGGAATGTGGGGGGAAGTGCATGTGTGAGGCCCCCGACTGTGCTGCTTATTCTTCCGGCTGAAACCAGAGCACCCTGTCTGCGTACACAGGGCTGGAAGGAGTGGCCGGAACTGTCTGGACATGTCTGTGAACACACACTACACACACACGTTCGCCTTCTCGGGTTCAGCCTCAGATCACACATTCTTTACGTTTACCTCTCACGCGAACTCGCTGTGAAGGAATATGCCGACACATCCGTGTCTTCTGCCTAACTAAGCACACGGTGAACGTTTTCCTGGTGGACATTTGGTGTCGGATATCAAAACCTGCTAGAATTCAGAATGTGATTTAGATCACCCGTCCAGCACCAAACAGCAGATTAACAATGCTATTAATTAACTGGTGAACACAGTGGAGCTGTAATCTCACTGTTATTACCTGTCCAGTACCAGGTCAAAGGTCAAACAGCTAAAGTAGACTTTCAGCACATCTGGTTAAAAGGTCAATCTGTCAATGTTGTATTAACTCTTTGTTCTACTGCACTCAAGCGGCCACAGAAACAAGTTTTCTGTAAAAGTGCCCTCGTGGACGTAAACAATGCACTTTTCAAAAAGTCTTTGCAAATGATTTATCGGGGAGGAACTGCATCCAACATATTTTTTCGACTTCCTGGATTCTTCTACTGCATTTTGACACTGAAATATCAGTTGTTTCTTCCCAAGAAAACTCCACAGGGCACCTTTAAGCCACAATAAGTGTCTTATACACCCTCAAGTCGCATCTTTATAAAGACGGCAGCAACGACGTGGACAAGAAAGGAGGCAACGCGGTGTGCATTCTCTCTGGATTTTATTCTTTAGGAAGAGTTGTTTGGAGTTACAAAATGCACTGGTAGAAATAGCGGTGAGACAGCTTGAGAGTGCGACAGATAAGAGTGAGAGAGAGACAGAGTTAGAGAGTTAGAGAGAGAGAGAAGAGAGAGGAAGAGAGGGAGTGAGTGAGAGATCAAAGGTTCCATAGCCAGTTATAGTGAGTACATCATCAGATTTGGCTAGCTCCTGCACCCCCTGACCCCCATGAAAAGTAGAAGGGAGAAAACACCATCTTCTGAACTGTACTTTCTTTTCTTTGTATATATTTTTTTTAAAAACAGTTCTTTTTTTGTGTGTGTGGTGTCCTGAACATGGTTGTGCGTCAACCCCATGTAACAGAAGGAAACAAACTCTCACCAAAGTCTCTTTTGTGTTTTTATTCTTTAGACATTTTTTTTTTTTGGGTAATTTTTAAACTTTTTTTGTTCTCAAAAATAGAAGGAAAAAAAGAAAACGTTGCTTTTTAAAAACATCTATCTATTTATATTTCTTTTTTTTTTTTTAATTCCTCTGAATTCATTAATCTGCTTTTTCTTTTATGTCCTGAAGATGACTGTTAACCCACGGTGTGGCATGCACATAGCACATGCATTTCTGGAACTAGATATTTTTTCCTTTTTTTATCTTTTGTACTTAAAAAAAAAAAAATCTTTTTTTTCTCAGTAGCGGCTTTACATTGCTTTTTGAAGACTTGTGTGGTTAATCAGCATGTTAGTGGATTTCACTGCAGCATAGACACAAAGATGGATGGTGGGTATGTTTGGGGCTTTGCACGTTTCATTCAGGGGGTTAGTGACATCTCACACACACACGCACACACACTTGAAGGACATCTGTAAAATTTCAAAAGGATTTTTGGAGACAAAGAATTATAAGAAAAGTAAGCACAAAAAACGCTAAAACTGATCTGAAACACACTCACCCATGTACACACACACACACACATGAAGAAAACCCACGTACACACACACCACAACCAGGAGCTACCTACTTAGTGTGCTTTCTGATGTGAAAAAATACTTGTCTGTGACATTCCACTGAGATTGGAAAGACACTAATAGGCAGTTTTTTTCTTTTCTATTTTTTTTTTTTTCGGTGCATTCTCTGGTCAACATGTGATAGGCCAAAAATGCAGGCCTACGAAATAAAATAACAATAATGTTGGGGCTGACAGTGGTGTGCGTTAGTGACACGTGTTAGTTTGAGGCACACAAGAGAAACACACAGAAAGAAATCAAAAGATATACCGGAGTGATACACGTAGAACATTTTCCAGACATCTTTTCTCCAACCCATCTGAACTGTGCCAATCAGTCGCCTGTGTTTACACGTGGTGAACACAAACCAGGTGGTCTACGAGTGAGAGAATGAGCTTATCCGTATTCTTGGTGCGCTGATGCTGTAGAACCACTCGGAATCCGAAGTGAAGTAAAAGGAGAGGTACAAAAACTAGAGAGACACTGTTTATCGTACTGCGCCAGCGGAAGGTCACAAGCGGCGGTGGAACTCTGCTTTAGCATCTGCAGGAGAAACGACTCGTCCGCTGTGCTTGACCTTTTAAAAAGGGGGCAAACGATCGAACACGCCCGCTGGCTAAATTCTACATAGTCAGACGAGAAAGACAAACCCATTGACTGCTTTGGGTAATCCCTGACTCCCGTTTGCCCTCCTGCACTCATTCCCCCACAATGCATCTGTGGGCTAGAACTCCACCTCAGGGTTGGAAAAAGGATTAGCTGAGCACAAAGTTAAACAAACATACAGAACAGAATATCAGACCAAGTATGGAGAATCTGTCTCATAATCAAGATTGGCGTGATCATTAGAAGTTATTATATTATCAGTTTATCCATCATTACGGCCAATAACAAAGTAAACAAAGATGAAGAGTTTCTCCCCTTTCTCCGCCTTTCTATTGGTCTCTTTCACTCGGATGTCTCGGTTTCAACCCCAAACCCTGGAAGACTTTGAGATGTTACTGATTTGTCTGACTTTCCCCCCCAATATGGACCCCACATCTTTTTTCTTTTTTTTATCCACTTTACCCTGCTTCCCGGTACACCGTTTTATCACCCTAGTTATTAAAAGTTACTTTCACAAAAAAAATCTGTGCAATTCCAGCTGGATCAGTGGCAGGCATCTGGCACAGGATGCAAGCAAGCAAAAAGTAATCATTTTGTTCCTTATAGATATACATACAGTAATTATCCAATCTCCTGATAGCCTTCTGTCACTTGATTTGAGTGTAAATGAAGGTACAGAGAGAGGAATTTCATACAGAGGAGAGAGAGAGAAACAGAAAGGCATGTCTTTACTAAAAAAAAAAAGAGAGAAACCCTGCAGACCACAACAGAAAGGACCAAGTAAAATTTCCCCCCACATACAGTAGATTCTCATTGTTGCTATTATTATTATTATTATTTTTTGTATCATTCATGCAGGATTCCACAGGGTGTACAACTCTGCAAGTTTAAAAAACGAAGCTGTGTGGGGTGCAACAGAAGATTCAAGCTTCAATGTTTTGAAGAAGTAGAAGAGGAAGAGGAAGAAGAAGCAGGAATAGAAGAAGAAATACTGCAGAAAACAGTTTTTTTTGTTGTTTCTGAAACCCATCTCCACGTTGTTTTTCTTCTCTCACAGGTCATGGGTTGAGGTTGGTTAAACAGTTTGTTTCTGGGAGGAGGGTGTTCTATGGGAACAACGTTACCCCCGCCTCCCCAACACACCCATCCTGTCCTCTAGATTTTGACCAAGGGACCTCTCAACCCTGCGCAACACTCCCCAACTCTCCCACCCACTTAGCCTCCTCACCTCATACAGGTGGAGGGCTCATTGTCATTTTTGTTCTTATTTAAAAACACAGATGATAAAACTCATCAATATTCAACTGGTGGCTGGGAGGGTTGGATTTTATTCTTTTTTGCAGCTAACTTAACTCAAGTTAGCTTCGAGAAGCAAAACAACAAAAAACAAAACAAAAACAAAACATCGTGCTTTTGTCTCTGACTGTAAAGTGTCTTTTGTCGAGTCGCAACTCTTGACATCTTGTAAGTGGCTGTAGCTCGTTGCCAGAGGCATAATTTAAGACATACAAAGACTAGTGTTCGTCACCCCTCCTGTTTGCATCCTTAAAAACTGCAGTTTGAGGTTGGTCTTATTTGGCATCAAGATTTGAATGCAACAACAATGCAAGCAGAACATGGAGGTGGTTTCCCCTTACACCACTTGTTTCTCCACATCCTGCCTCAGCATTCTTGTTCCATCCCTTCATCCTGAAACCTGTCTCTTCATCTAGCCCATCATCACTGGGGCATGCCAAGCAGTGGAGGAGAGGGAAACATCAAACAGGCAAGAAAGAAAGAATCATGGCTTCCCTTGGCAGTCAGAGCTCTGGCTCAGAGCTTCACATCTTCATCTTTTGACCCCTCTGTCAATTCTTTTTCCTCCTTACAACCCCCCTCCCCCCGTCCCCAGAGGCTAGCACCAGTCGTCGTCCTCCGTCTCGCTGTAGGGTTCATGCAGGCCCTTGCGAGGACCTCTAGGATGCCCAGCTGGAGGAGGGACCTTGTGTGGCCCATGGGGTCCATGGAGATTTGTGGAAGGTGATGAAGAGCGGTAGCCGTTGGGAAGGCGGCGCTGGGCAGCAGGCTGCATCTGGCCCTGTACAGGCCCAGTCAGGGCGTTGGTGGGAGGGGGCGCAAGGCCGGCAGTCCTTGGTGAGGTGCGACTGGGCTGTGGGTGGGGCGGTGGATGGGGGTGGGGATTGTTTACTGGGTGTGGCTGAGGTGGAGGGAGGGGATGGGGGTTATGTGGCTGTGGTTGTGGGGGAGGCGGCAGTGGATGGTTGGTCAGAGAATGGGGGTGAGGGTTGCCACCTTGCATGGGGCTCTGCTCATAGGCAGGTGGTTCATGATGGGGCTCATAGTCCTGGTAGTCCTGGTTGTAAAAGCAGCCGTCCCCTTCCATAGAGCCGCCTCCTCCACCTGTGTCTCCCCAGCGAGGAGGGGGATGATGACCCTGGCGGGATGTGCCATGGTGGGCCAGTGGGAGGCCAGCGGGGGGAGGGCCCTGGCCTTGGGGAGGCTCAGGAGAAAAGTGGCGGGGGACTGGGGCTGGGGGTCGGCCCTGTGGCCCCCCAGGTTGTGTGGGCATGGCCTTACGGACTACAGGGGAGTAGGTGACATGGGGTCGGGGGGTTGCAGGGGTCTGAGGCAACTGTCGACGGCCTCGACGTGGCGTACTGGTCCCCGAGGTTGAGGGGACGGGACTTCCGCTGACCGAACTACTGCCCTACACAAAAAGTGAAATAAAGCAAATAAAAAGAACGAACCACAAATTCAACGACAGAACATGTAGAATAAACAGGATGGAAAAGATAGAGTATAAAACAAATAGAGAGGGAAATAAAGAAGGCAAGATAGAAAAGGCAGAGAGAAGGCAATAAAGTCCAGACAGAAAAGCAAGAAAAGACAAGAACGAGAACCACAGCAGGATCCAGAATAAAAGCACCAGTCATAACGTGCATGGAGTGGAGGAGAAATGAAATGCATCAAAAAGTAACAGAGCGGAGGATGAGGACAAAAAAAAGATGAGAATCCAAAAAGCACCATACATAGAGAAGCAACATGTCACGCAGAGGAAAGAAAACAAAAGACGACAGGAGAAAAGAAGGGTAAAGGGTTGATTTCTGGAGCAACAAATGAGGTACAGGGTAAATATGATGTCCAAACAGACACAAAATGTGTTCGGTCTATAATTATTCTTAAAGTTAGCTGTGTGACATGCATGCAACAAGTCAAGCTCTAAAAATATATATTTCTTTATAACACAAATGCAAAAGTTCAAATTGGAGGAAACAATTCTTCCTCAATTAATATTCCTTTGCAAGCACGCTATAACATAAAAATTAAAAACACACGACTGAATGGTGTGCATCATAGAAGTGTTTCAGCAAAGGTTCATGCTTTTGTTTCCTAACTTGATAGGAAATGTTCATGTGTTTGGAAAAGGATGCCATAAAGGAATGGGAGTGGGGGAACATGAGAGAACATTGGGCAGCAGTCAGGCACTCAAATATACATTTATATGCATATTTGTTTGGTTGTTGGAACAGTTGACAACAGTGACTTCATTTAACAATAAATTGACCTGTATTTGCACAATTATACACACAATAATGAATATGTTTGTGTGCATGTAGTCAATCATATATGTATAAAGAAATGTACATAAAGGGCCTCAAATGGCAGCAGCAAATAGTCAAGAAGAACTGTACTGTAATAACTCATCATGCTTCTTAATCGCTCCATCTATTATCATATTAAATACTTTCTGGTCAACAGTGAAATTATAGTACTTCTGAGAGTCATATCCAGAGGTTCCCTAGATAACGTTGATAATAAAACCAGTTTTATATTATTCACCTTAACACTGAAAATGTGGTTATACCACTGCTTTTTATACTCAAACGAGACACCACATGTCCCACCTGTCTGTGCGTCATGCACTCGCGACCCTCGCTGGGCGATCGTGACCAGCGACGGTCCCTTTCTCTCTCCCTCTCCCGGTCGTGCTCTCTGTCGCGGGAGTGTCGGTGCCCGTACTCGCCCCCTCGCTCTGCTACATAGCGCTCCTTGTCCACAGAGCCGTGGTGGTGGTGATGATGGTGGTGGTGCTTGCGGTCTTTGGACCGGCCGCGATCTCTGTCGCGGTCTTTGTCCTTGAGAGTGAGGTCACCTGACTGGGTGGTTGTGCTCAGATCTGTGCCCAGGCCTGATGGCGGAGTTTAAGGGAGTTATTATCAGTGTAATAAAGATCGCAATGACATTAGATAACAATTCAACATCACACTTAATGTTCAAACAAGACCTTTTCTGTTTTGAGTAAATGTTTGTTTCTACATTGTGCAACTGTGTTAACAAAGCATCTACCAAACCATCATCACTGTTTTCTATATATGCGGTTGTGTGTGTGTGAATGTTGTCTTTCCCACCTGTGTCGGCCTCCGTGTAGCGACAGAGGGACCTCTCAGATGCCCGATGACTCCGGTCTTTTCGCCGGTGTCCATGCCTGGAAGTTCTCCCTTCCTCGGGTACACGCTCCATGGTGTAGTCGTCTGGCCCTCCTTTGTCTCTGTGGCCCCGTCCGGACCTGCTGTGGCCCAGCGACGAGGCTGAGCGTTTCATGGGACTGCTGTCATTGATGGTCTAAGAAACGAAGCCGGAGACCACCGAGGAAGGGAAGGAGGAGAGGGGGGAGAGATGCAGGGAGAGGTGTTTCCTTTGATTGTTAAGTTGGAGTTGTCTGTGAGCTTTATGGGTTAAGAGACATTGTGTTTGTGTGTATATGTATGTGTGGGAATTGCATCTGTTACTTGAACTTGCCCACTTGCCTTCCTCCCACATTAGTAACATTGTTCCATCATGCTACTTTAAAAATGTAAATACTTTATGCAGATCACAGGGCAGGGGTCGGCAAAAAGAAGCCCATTGGCCAAAATTGGTCCCCTACATAAAATAACAAAAAATTCCCAGATTAATACAAACCCACTCTTTATATGAAACCGTTTATAATGGTGTTACAAATCTCATATCGTAACAGATGTATGAAAATAGTTTTTTTCTAAATTAAAAATTCACAGGCGGTAGCCCCCAAAGTGTAAATAAAAACGGTCTCGGGGCTAAAACCACAGTAATTGCCGACCCCTGATACAGAGGTATAAAAAGCATATACGAAAAAAGAAGAACAAGAAATAAAGTAAAAGAAATGATGGCAAATGGCCATGCCTTCCATGCTTCTGTTACTTGCTTTGTAAGAGAATAAAGGAGATAGAAATGTCAGTACGACTTGCAACAGTCCTCCATCCTCTCTTCCCGTAACCCCCTGAACATGACACATTCCAGGCTGCACAAAACCCCTCTATTTCTGCCGTTTCAGCGTGCTTTCCTCCAGCCATGCAGGTACATAGGGGTTGTCCTGAGTCCTCTCCCCACATGAGAACTTCCTTCTGCAGTGCGGGGCTTTGTAGTCTGAGGTGGGACAGCAGGACAGAGCCTATGGTGCAACAAGTTGCTGACCTGGGCATGTAAACCATATTAGGCTACTTCAGTGCTAGATCCTTTTGGCAGCTGAGCTGGCCAGCTTCCCAGTTATTGGGTTGTAGACAAATCAACTACAAGGTGACAGGTTGGCAGATGCATATAAAACACCGGTTTATCTGGCCTCATAGGAGTAGCACTGAGAATCCCAACAACATATCCATTCACACGCACACGAAACCGTAACACTTCCTCTGTCTGCCTCTCGTCAGTACCGACACACGTACACACATAAATACACTCCCACTTCAACGCATTTCAGCACATTTCTTGCATGCAAGTGTGAATGGAGACTCGGACACGGGCAGGGAAACTTTGACAAAATCCTTACAGATGATCACACAGGCATGAAGACATTAGAGCAACAAAGCACTAGCAGCAGCTTAGAGAGAGAGACAGACAGACAAGAGAGAGAGAGAGAGAGAGAGAGAGAGAGAGAGAGAGAGAGAGAGAGAGGCCACAGGACAGTGTGGCATGACTGTTGATAATGACAGGGGCCGTGCAGAGCTCAGCCTAATTCCAAACTGATAGGTGCATGAGAGGAGTAGCTAAAGATGCTGGGATCAGTTTGGAAGCTGGGCTGGCATCAGATTGGTCATGCCAAAAAAAGTATGCCCTAGTAAACCCTTCCCATGATACAGACAACATGGAGACATGACAAATGAGGAAAAAGTGTGTGAGAGTGAAAGAGTGAGAGAAAAAAAGAGGAAGAGAAAGACGAGACAGGGAAGACAGGGTACATACACTGAGGTTACTGCCACGGTGTCTCCCTTTCCTCCGCTGCTGTATGAGCACAGAGAAGACACACACACACACACACACACACACACACACAAATACACCAAAGGTATGGTCACACACAGAGCATACACCCAGAACCAAGAAGGGAGGAAAAGAAGTAAGGGAGACAGGGATGGATTGACACATAATGAAAGAGGAGTACAGTATAAAAAATTAAAAAAAATAAATAAAAAAGAGTGTTAGGTGGAGGTTTAACCCAAAAAGAGATGGGGCGCCACAGTGAAGAGAGGGAAGAGAAAGAGAGAAAGAAGAAAAGAGGGACAGAGAAAGAGAGTCTGGTTAGACACCGAAGCAGCAGTGAAGGTGGAAGAAAAACACTTACCACAGAGACTGGGGGTGTTTGGAGCCAAAACAGGGTTATATAGACAAGGTCCCCATGAATAATGCTCAGTCAACAGCACAACAGTTACAACGGCAATGACGACAATCAGCAAAATAGACGCACAAATGGATATGCACACGCACGCACACACACACACACACACACATTTACAGTCAACTAAATGGCAGACAACAGAGTGACAGAAACAGTGTGAGTTTAACAGAACAGTGAGAGCACGGGAACTGCAGAAAACCCACATATACACACATGTATGTTACACGCACGCACACACACACACACGTATGTAACACGCAATATCATGCTGCTTCCACTCCTGCTTCAAAAAAATTAAAAAATAGCCCCGAAAATTCAAAAAGAGTTCAGCACAGGCAAAACCTTTGATAGGAAGGAAGAGACAGTTTAGTAGAAAAACAACAGGAAAAGATAAATAAAGCAGGGTTTTGACAAAAGAAGAGGAAATAATGGTGAGCAGAGAAGTGTGGAAACTGTATGTATAGTGTGTGTGTGTGCATTTGTATCTATAAATATGTTGTGCGCATATGACAACCAGAGCACTCACCGAGGTATGAACCAATATAAAATGGATGAGTGTGTTACATGGAAATGGGACAACCACGGTTAAAAACCTCCATGCAGGTGGCAAGATGAGAGGAAGAGAGGACGACAACGGGAGAAGAAGAGAAGAGGAGCAGAAGGTCTCACTTTGCCTTGCTGTGATCCTTTTGAGTTCACGTTTGGAGGTCAACATTTCAGCAAAACATGCCCATGTTTTAGCCAGAAATATTGTCATAATATCATGTTTGATGGTAGCCACATTATCAGTGGTTCTTGGGCATAAAAATGTATCTACAACAATCATTTAGAAGAAATCCCTTTTGAAACCGCACCAAACTTTCTCCAATGTGACCGCAGCAATAACTCTTTCAGCAACAAGTCAGACCCTCGAGAATATGATTTGAACAAAAGCGGATGAGGAACAGAGATAATGGGGGAAATAGAAAGAGAGTGGAAAGGTGAGAATGCTGCTCACTTGGTTGTCGCCTGGTAGGCGGGGCATGGAAGCGGCCCTGCCATGGCCTTCCATTGGTGGAAAGTGCTCAGTATCCGAGTAACCATCCTGCCCCATCTCTCTCATCTCTACCGTCTGAAAACAGAGCAGGAGAGTAGGAGATGGTGTGACGGCTGCCATGAAAACTGACAGGGAGTAGGGGGATAGGTGGGAAAGTTTGTTATCCAAAGAAAGCAGAGAATCGAGGCTCTCAGACAGGTAAAAGGAGTCAGTGGGAGAATTTGGTGAATGTGAGGAGGGACTTTGTTTGTCGTCTTAGTTTTTAATTATGCAATGAATGAAACAAAAGAAGGAATTGTTTGGCTCCCAAGATCTTGATTATTCTATCTATTATTCTATTATTGAACGCAAAGATTCTTGGTTTAATCTTCATATGTATTCAAGCATCAATGCCAGACGGAGGAGCTTGTGTGTCACAGCAGGAATGGATTTGAAGGGAAACCCATACGCAGAAACTCAACTGATCAAATGATAGTGTTGATCAGGCGCTGATGCATTTTCAGCAGTACAGGAGGTTGCGTAGATATTAAGGCTATTTTGTTTGGTTATGTTGTAGTTCATATAAATATATATCCAGCATGTTGTTTCAGTTACTCCCAGTAAATTCCCCTGTGCAAATATCCCAAATTCTATTTGTCTGGAGTACAACTTGACAGGTGGAGGTGAATCTGGCAGCTGGAGGCTGTTCAAAAACAGAGGCGTGGCACTTTTTTATTGTCTTAAAGACCAGATAAAGCATTAAATATGACCAAATAAAAGGTATTTGCTGTTGAATATCTCCTGTAGTTGGTTGTGCTTTCTGATTTAATTTGCCTTATCTAACTGTAGACTATCATTCAAACGGGTTTGAATGAAGCCAACAGCCACTCTCTTCTATCCGACTCCTGAGTTGAACCTTCTCCAGACCTCGGTTGATTGACGTGGAGAAGTGGCTATGTTACAGGGCTGACTGATACACAGAGAGCTGTCAGGCCCCCCAGGAGGTCTACAGAGAGGTTTAACAGCACGATGACAGAGACATGAACCACTCTGAAGACAGAGGCAAGATAGACTCTGAATGAAATGTGGGAACGTATGGTGAAGGAAAAAATTCAGTAAGTTGTGTGAACAGACAGGTTTGAGGGATGGAACTAATCAAAGTAAAGTTTAACGCCATGTCAATGCTTACTGAAAAACCATGATAGGAGATTATAGGAAATGAAAATAACCTACTGAGTAGAAATAATAAAGGCAACAAGGCAGTAAAGATGGGACAACATCAGCATTTTGATCAGTAAAATGCTTGCTTTCTACTAACAAGAGCACCCTCAACCATCATCTCGAGTTAATATCTCTGATACTGATTGGACTGGAATGGAGTGTAAAGCTTGAAACAACAAGCAAGTCAATGCCCTGATCGACAAAACATTGCTTTATTTCTACTTTACAGTCAGTTATAATGAAGGTTAACACAAACCTGATGTCCTGAAGTCTCCATCTAATTCACGTAACACACACAGAGGTTACGATTAAAGGCTTTCAGATGGAAGTGCAATCTCCATCTGCATGAAGATCTTAGTTCATTTAACCATTCAAGTGTCCTCGATGTTTCTTTGGAAATTAATTTGATAGCACTGACATGAAAGTAAAAACAGATGCTGAATAAGTAGAGAGTTTGAGTACTTGTCCACACAAGCCTGGTGTGAATGTGTATAGTGTTTGCTGCTAGATGAAATTAGTGTGGTCCTGGGTGTGTGCCTATATGAGCTTTCTACCTGAGAGTTGGTCATGCTTCCCAGGCCATCCTCAGGGTGTCCCTCAGGGCTCCAGCTGCCGACCTTCTGGGACATCTCCTGAGCACGAGCCGTCACCCATGATTGGCTCTCCGGGACCCCCCCACCAACCGGCCTATGACGCACACAAACGCAACACCACATAAACAACTTCCTTAACTGGTGTGCTTTTAACAAACGACCTCCTGAAAAGTAAAAACACCACAACCACATCCAACTCACAGGCTGTTGACCGTCTCTGTCGTCTCAGGTGGAGGGAGGGCATTGTTAAGTCCCGGACCCCCATCCTGGCCGGGGGAAGGCGGCTCCACGCGCTGAAACAGTAATGGCGTTCGATTCTGTGTGAGATATACAACATGGCCGTCGCCAGCTATCAGGCAGACTGACAGGGAAATGGAGGGAGAAGGGGCAGAGCAGGAAACAGAGGGCAGGTAGAGACAGTCGGCTAAAGCGAGGTCAGGCATAAAGGGAATGGGAGAGGAATAAATGGGAGGAAGGGACTCTCGAGCCACCGATGCCCAGCAGCTAGCAGGAGAAAGATATGGATGGACTCCAGAGTGCATTCTGGCCAAACCTTTGAGGCATCCAGGTCCAGGACTCTTAACCATTAGAGTGCTTTATAAGGTTCAGTAAAGAACCTGGAACCTCTGGAGGGAATGATCAGTAATCATTCGGGGTTTCTACTGATCAGTTGTCATCTGATGTTGGATGGAAATACTCTAATTTTGACAGAAAAGGCAGAAGGAACTACCAAAAATAATAGAACAAAACATAGCATGTGTTCACAGCAGGGGAAGTAGAATTAGATCTAATAAAAAGGTAAGAAGAAATAATAGAAGGGGCCTCGTTCAAAGGAGGGATGGAGGACTTCATGGCAGACTTACACTGCAACAATCCTGTGGAGGGCAACATATAGCAGATGAAATGTATGCTGGGACAATGCGATATTTACTGTCATTCATTTTTTAATAAACTAAAAAAGCCTTTGCATTGCTACTTAATAACCACTTTTCACTTTCACAGTGGTCAAACATGTCAAATGTTATCTTTCACTTTCAGGTGTTGAGCTTTGTGATTTTAAAATGAGTCATTATTTTGTTCTTTATACCTTTATTCAAATAAAAAATGTGGCAAACCTGTGTATGAGTTAAAGCTCTAAATAGGACATCATGTAAAACACATATTTAAGTGAATGTGTGATGGTGATGATCTGCACTAATGACGTTTGTGGATCATGAAACACTGCAGAGGTCTCTAACTGGGTGTTGCTACAACAGATGTAAGGCCGGTTCTTCAGCAGCCTATAATGCGGCAGTTGGACCGGGGAGAGGTGATGATGTACAGTGTGTTGGAGAAAGAAGTGAAACAATGGGCAGAGTATGGAGCACCGCCTGTGGCCAAAGGGAGGGAAGGCAAAATGAGATGTGATGTGCATGAGAGAGCAAAAAGAGATATTCTTTACACGTGCAATGAGATATCAGGTTGGTGAGAGTCCTCAGAAGCATGCAGCTCTTCAAATGTGCATGGTACAAACTGGCTGCATAAACCTGATAAGGACCATTACACTTTAGTTCTGATAAGACATCATCTCATGAGTTAAATCACTAAGATGAAATGCAGCTAAATGAATGTGGAGGGTGGTCACCTCTGTCATTGACCTGGAGGGCAGGGTGCAACAATGTCATAATGCAAATTTAACAGTCCAAGGTTACAAGCAAAGGGGATGGGGAGTGAGGAGGTACAGTATCTTCACAGGCAGTCGACACAGGAGAGATTTGAGCTAAAAAGGAGCCATTATAAGGGGTCCTCATGTTGTTCAAGCATGGGCACATTAGGGGCTGTGACAACACTTCAGCTTGCTTTAAACCAAACCCAGCAGTCTGGTAGCTATGCTGCTAAATAAATGCAACACCATTGGTTTAAATCATCTACTAAATTGGAATTTTTCATTAAACTTTGGCCAGCAGATGGCAGCAGTGTTTTGGCCGCTACAGAAGCGTTGCATATAGGAGATTGCACTTGTGTGTGTGTCCCCTCTAAAGTGACTGAATAAGGACTCCTCCCTGGATCTGGTCAGAGGTTGTCACAGCCCCGGCTTATATGAATGGGACTACAGCCCTGCAGCCTTGATTTCAGTGCAGTCAGTCTGCCTTCGACTTTAAAGGGTCAGATGCGGGTAGAGTGGAGTGTTATTCTCCTTGAGACAGCAGTACCTGCTCATCCCGAAGAGCCTGCGAGCGCTTGATCTTGCTCTGCCGATAGTACTCCATGATCATCATAGCAGCATATATTTTCCCAACTGTCAGGTCTGTGGCTGCTGAGAGAATGACAAGTTACCCTGCAAGATTAGACCTTTTGGTATGGACCCTGAGCGCAAGGAATGGCAGAAAGGGGTGAGGCATGCACACAAAACATCTCACACACAACATTGAGCAAATAGTCTTTTCACAGACAGAATTTTCTATTTTTTTCTTTTATTACTATATCTTACTTTCGTTAAAATCTATATAGCATGTATATTTGTCACAGGTAAAAATACTCAAAGCATCTCATTGTAAAATAGATCAAAGAAAATTCCGTTGCTCCGGGAATCTGCAATCAAGTGATCGCAATAATCAACACAAATTTAACCAAATCATTAAAGTTAAATACATCTAAATAAAATCTGTGATATCTAGACTCTTAATGACTTCTCAAATGCTAAATGCATCATATATTTTGATAGCTAATCTCATGCATTTCACAAACTAAAGCAACTGCTGTATCATGCAACTAGTGCGTTAGCACCTGTGCATTGGTTGTCGGTGTTATAACACAACAAACATACTCTGTGATCTATCAAGCACAGCCAGCCTAGTGCACACAGGTGACTGCCCCTGAAGTGAAAAGACGTCTATAGAGAATTGATCTATAGTGAGGCACCCTCTGATCTCAGGCACAGAGAGGTGGAGCGGTGGTGGGTTCTGAGACTGGTGGTTTTGGTATTCTGGTGAGGGGGGTTTCTGGAGCTGAGAGAAAGGACAGGAGGTATTGGGGTATTATGTGTGTGTGTGTGTGTGTGTGTGCAGCCTGTGCTTTATCAGTTCTTCCGTTTGTTGTCTCCACATAGATCTGATGTATATGGGTGTGGATGTGAGGGGTAACGTGCCAGCTGTATCAGAGGGTGCAGCAGTGAGAGAGACTGACTGAGAGAAGCGGTCCTCGGGTGGCGTGACGATAACACAACGTTGGAGCACTGGGAGGCACAGGGTGGCTGCGTCCAAGCCACATCGCTGCACCTGCGCAACACTCTGCAACTTACACTTGTGTGGCGTAACCAGCAAATCCAGAGTCTTCTGGGAGAGGTTGGGCCATATCGCCATCATCTCTTTCCTCAGCTCTGCGTCCATCTGGTGCTTGTCGACACCACCTAAACAGGCATGTACATACGGATACATGCATACATACATACATACATGGACATCCATGCCCAAGTACATGGACACATTAATTCAGACATAAGAACATGCACACACAAAGAAATGTATATAAAAAGCAGTGAACAGACCATTCATACCCATTTAGATTGATACAAAAAGATATAAGAGAGGACATACAAACATGAAAAGAAAGACAAACAAAGAGAAGATTTTATCAGTAAGGTTGTGATAATTGCCATGATCAACTCATAACTGTACTGAAAAATGTACACAGGTGATTGAAGTAAGTAGGATACAGTAAAAGAAGCCTCAGGAAGAGCTGAATGTTTCTGGGTTCAGGACAGAAATAGCAGACGGCACTGCAGTATGGGGGAAAAAAGAAAAAGAAAAGGTGAAAATTGGACCAAAGGAGATAAAAAGGGATTCCAAACCTTCAGCACCCTTGGCGATCTTGATGTCCAGTGCCGTGCGGATCAAGGCCATGAGGGTGGAGTTGAAGTGGACCGTGTTGTCATCGGCCACAGGCAGATCCATACGCAGCAGTCTCTGTGGGATAGCCAATCAGGGTGAGCGGTGAGAAAAATGGGGAATTGAGTGGGCTGGCATGTACGTAGAACCTCCAGGTGACAAGGGGGGAGGGGCGTTGAATCGGTGGCAGGAAGGGAGGGGGGGAGGGAGGGGTAAAGGAAGTTGAAGGAGCTGTACATAGCATCTGTGTCAGGCTCACTGTATCTGCCTTTGACAAGTGACTCAGCTACAGTGTCGAATATTAGATTTTCAGTGCTGCGGTGACAACAAATTCACATGCAGGGGTTCACAGATTTGAATTTGTTTTGCCATATGAAAGAACCTGTGAGTGTAAACGTTTAAATCAAGACATTCTTTTCAGATTTCTCCCTCAACTTATACATTCATTTATTATATAAGCATAATGTTGTCTATGTACGTTAGTTGACATCCAAAATACCTCACAGGTTGGTTAAACTGGCGATCAACAAAGAAACAGGGAGGACAGGCTGAGCAGCAGTTGCTATTATCCAGAGCTCCCCCTAGGGGTTTGGAGGTTCACAGTGAAAACAACAAAGACCAGATGATAAACCAATAAAGCAAAGACAACCAAGGGACCGATCTAAGGACGGGAGACACTTTGGTTTTCGTTTATTGGTTTGAACCTTTTGTTTGGTCTTGTTGGTTTATAATTGAAACAGACATCACAAAGACACACACCAACTCACAGATGACAGAGTGACGTTCGTGTGTGTTTGGTGACAGAAGACGGTGACAACCCAAACATGCAGCAAATCATGCACCCCAACCCTTCCACCCCACCCTACATCCCCATCAAATGCCTCTACTTGAATCCATCCACCAAAAACTTAAAAATAAAACTTTATTTCCCCCAAACCCTTCTTGCACATCCCACCCTCATGCAGCATGCAGTTCAAACGCAATACGCCTCTCAGGACAAGCAGCTGCACAGCCGTACACAGAAAGCATCCTCTGTTGGCGACATTAAAATGAGTTTGTGAGTTGTTTTAACGTGGTTGTTATAGAAGGGAATAAGAAAATTTGTAGACGATGGGGCTTGGCTTAAATAATAGAGCAACTAGCTCTATCGCTAATTATCTGATGTCTAATGTGTGAAAAATGGGCACAGACTTGGAGGGTTAATAGGTGAGAGAGAGCAGCGTTCCGTGGAAAAAGAAAGAGGAAACAGAAAATGGCCACCATGGAAGTTGTGCTCGGGTGTAAAATGATTGTTCAGACGAACATAATTCAGGTATATATATATATATAGTAAAGATGAGGTGAAAATAAAGATTTATTCTGCCAGAAAATAGATATAAGAGTTGAAAGGGTAGAGAAATAAAAAAAAAATCAATAGGTTAATAGGTTGGGGCTGGAGCGTGTAAAGAGAAAATGTTACCAAAAAGAAAACTGAAATGAACATCACCACACTTAATTGGCAGTGTCTGTAAGAAAGCGGTCCTGTCTGAAGGCTCTGCTGTCTCTTCAGGACACAGAAGATCAATGGTTAAAAGCAGTGGATTGTTCTGTGGACTGGTCGGAAGGTCAAAGGTAAGGTTTGGATTTCTCTCATTGGCATGGTGCTCAGGGAAAGTGATAAGGGAACGAAGGCATAAACACAGAGATGGCCACCTTGGAAAATTCTTCCAGTGGTTATTATCAAGGGGAAAAGATGTTAGGGAAGCCAAAACCATGCATGTAAAGCATGTTAGGTTGTTGGGCAGGGGGATAGAGGGTCTACCGTTTAGTTCAGGGAGGAGGCTTTTAGGAAAAATGTTTAAGGGTTAAACCAAAAAGGATGACAGCATCAAATGTAAGGTCCTAGTTAAAGATGAAATATGAGAAAGGGAAAGAGCAAAAGGTGCAAAGCCTGGGTCAAATAATACATTTAGTTAGTTAGTTTACTTATTAGTGTAACGAATCATAGATTTCTTTACTAGACTGTAAATACAAATGATTTTGGTATACATGCCTTGACTGGCAGCCTCTTTAACATTATCAGTTGTATTTATAAACTGATCTATATGAAACTGTAAATAGTATAAAGTGTGAGCATTATTTGGCCCAGGTCTGCTGGAGAAAAAGAAGGGAGATGGATAAAGCAATGGTTAGCGATGGAGTGATCTCCTGTGCCTACAGGCTGTTTGGCCGGCTGCCCCCTGAGGCTCACAGTGATCTGTCAATGATGTTTCATGAGACTGTCACATTGAAGAGGTGTTACAGGAGCATGTGGTAACATTAAGATACATCTGTTGTTATCATTGTGTATATTTCTATTCTGATAACAATTTGTCTGAGGTAAATTGTGTCTGTGTTGATTATACGACAGACTGTGCATGGGATTGGTGGTGGTGGTGGTGGTGGTGGTGGTTATCGGCCATGCAGAAGGCAGGTGAGGGAGTGTACATGTGCAGGAGAGGAGAGCAATATGCAGAGATGAGGGGGGCTGGAAACAGAATAGAACTGCATTGACGACAGAACCAAAGGACAAAGAGAAGATTGGACTTGCAGATAGAAAAGGCTGCTTGGGGGCTTGGAGCTGCTACATGAAGGGTGACAGAAAAAGAACTGCTTCTGTATGGCAACCAAAGGCTCTCTGAGGGAAACACATCACTGAGACAAGCCCTTCTGCTCTCTCTACCATTAGAAGTAATGCATAATAGCTATGTGGAGGTTGATATGACTTAGTTATGTGCGTGTTTGTGTGCATGTGTGTGCGTGTCTGCCCCATCCACAGGACCGAACGAGTCAGAGGACGTAAGTCTAGTGGACCTTCCAAGCCCTGCTGCACACACGTTTCTGTCTAAGAGTGTGTGTGTGTCCACATATGCAAAATGTTTGTCTAATTATATTAATATCTTTAATGTTTTTGTACTTGGATGTTCAAATAATTGCATGATGCTTACTACCACTTTATCTGAAGAATAATATGAGACTATTGATATTAATGTGCACAGCTGTGTGTGTGTGTGTGCTTGTGTGTCCATTGTGCATGGTGCAAACGAGCTGAGAAGGTCCCTCTTTTTCGTCCCCTCCTGTGGATACACCCCCCACCTAACCCTTCACCCTAATTGTCTTGCTACCTCCACCCACCAATCCCACACCACCACACAATGCCACAACACCGACCAGCCCACCCCCACTTTCCACCAAAAGAAACAGAAACAGAACTAATGAGACAACGACACTAAAGTTTACACCACGTTGAGCGCTTAAATCCCTGGCCCCTCCCTCCTGGTTCCCCCAAAAAACCACCCCCAACACCCATAGAAGACTCGGGTGAAGATGGGGTCCTTCCTGACCTTGTAGGCCACCCGTGCTGGACACCTCTTCCCGAGGCCTAGTGGAGGACACATGTGCCTCAGCATGTCATACATTTCCCTGCAACTGATCCTGCCACTGCATCATCAGCCAGTGCCATCACCCCGTTAACAAAAGCACAAAAAAAGGAGAGATAGAGATATTTAGAGGGGGAGAGAGAAGAGGGGAGAAAGTGAGGGAGAGATTGGCAAGATGAGTGATTAGAGGATGGAGTTGAAAACAGAGAAGAGGATCCCAGTGTCAGAGATTGAGAGAGAAAAGGGGAGAAAGAGAGAAAAAGACCAAAACAACGTAAAAGAACAAAACAACAGAAAGACAAGGTTATTGGGCTGATTTGGATAGACTGTGACCGTGTGGCTTCTCTATGAGCTACAGTGCTCGCTAACAGTTTGTCATGTCAAAAAAGAGAGGGATTAAATGACAGAGGGAAGGGAGACAACAGGAGGGTTGGAATATGAGAAGTAAATGTTCTCTTGTAGTATCAGAAGGTAAGTCTTTGTGAGCAGGATAAAGTCATAGGCCCTATATGTGAGTGTGTACATGTGTTTGCAAAGAAGAGCAGGGCAGAGCTTGACAGCAGGCACCAAGCTGCTGCCGCTGCTCAGACGTGAAGAGGGGAGGAGGAGGACGGGGTGTCAATGCAGTTTCTGTCTTTCCCCCAACCCCCAAAAACCAAGAACAATGCAACACTACAGTGAGCAACCGTAGCTTGCTATATTATAGCCATGGCTCTAAGCAAAATAAAATTATATTTAGGAAAGAATATATATATAAAAAAATTAGAACTTCTTAATGTGGATTTTTTTTTCTCTCCATTTCACTTAGTGCATTTCACATGCTTCCCTGGGTGTCTGCATTGTCCTGCACATTCTCTCAGCAGTTCAGAATGCAAGTCGATAATGGTGGAAAAGAAGTTGTAAAATTGAAATGAAAAAAAAAAATAAATAAAAAAATTAAGCGGCATTCACTCCATTCCTGGATGCTGTGGCTAGCAAGTGTGGTTGAGAGATTTTGTTTGAATAGAAGTCAAACCTTGCAGGCCACCCTATGGGGGCATTTCTTGCCTAAGCCGAGAGGCGGGTCGATAACTCGTAATAAACTGTACATGTCCTTATAATGAATGCGCCCGCTGCAAGAAGAATACAGGGGAGTTAAGAAACACACACGTACACACAGAAAAGACACACACACAGCCAGAAAGAAGAGAGAACATTGGGAGGAAGAGCACAAGATTGACAAGTACACAGTTTCTGAAAATACTTTACAGCATGGTTACTGTAAATAACAGACTCTGTAGACACATCTGCACCTCAATGCACCTATACAAACTCTAAACACGTCACTCCATGTCACACATTGTTAAATGTGGTCCTCCACTGCCAATACTCCTTCCGCTCTCCTTTATTCTGTTGCTTTTTCTCCCTTTCTCGTACTTGTCTTTAGTTCGACAGCCCTTTTCTTCCTCTCTCCAGTCCAACCCCTAACTAGATGTGTGCACAATGTAATTAAGGAACTGCAAACAGATTAGAAAAGCATGTGCTTGGTTAACAGCTAAATGCTTAATAGCTGCTTGTGGTGTGCAGATCCTCTCCCACTTAAATGTGTTCAATGCCAGCCAAGTGGTGGATCCCTGTCTTCTGACCATAGTCGGTAAGGTGGGGTTGAAAATAGTTTAGGGAAGGGAACATTCCAACATAAAAAATATTTATTAATTTCTAAGGCATACAAACCAAAGAGTTCAGCCTTTAATAACCTGCAATTACCTATTTAAATCTTTCTGATCACTGTTTTCTCCCTCATTTTAGTCTTTTATACATCTTTCCTTTCTAAATGTGACTATGCATTCCATTCTGTCATTTCTTCTGCCTTTCACACTCTCCCTGTTTAGAAGAGTGCAGTCTATAGGTCAGCATGAGGCAACACACAGGCCCTGGAATACAGATACCATGAAACGTAGCATGTCTACAGTAGACATTAAGACTACAGAGTTGGACATGGGAGCTGTGTTTGGAGTGTACACGTTGCCACATAAAGTTTGTTTAAACTGTATGCAGATTCCAGAAGAGGGAAAAGGTTCAGAAGGTGTGGGAGGTATTTCAGGACACTTTACATAAAGGGGAGGAATTGGAGGAAGAGGGAAGGGGGAGGGGTTGTACGGCGTGAGAGAGATAACCAAACGTCTGATGAGGTTATGCTCAGATCCGTTACAGCCCCCTTGCAGCTCTTTCGCTAGGAAATTCTGTTCCATTAACCAGCTGACAGTGCTTTGTTCTTCCTTGACAATTTGAAACATCTTATTCTGTTATACACAATAAAAAAACACACATTTACATTATTGTTGAGATGTTAAAGATTTCATTCCTTAGGCCTTGCTTACAAGCAAAGGAAATACACAGGTCTTAAGTAATGTGGTTTTATATGGATTACTGGTGCAGACATGTGATACGTTTGTAGAAATACCTTTAGCTTTCACTTTGTTATTTAGTAATCATAAAAGGTGCATCGTGCCAGTGTCGAGGCCTGTCGTATGTACATGTGTATGCATGTGCACCATGAGTGCATGCACGTTACCACTCACCAGGCAGCAGGATCATACTCCGCCCATATCCTGACATACTCATCCAGGTGGTGAGGTCCCAGTATGGATGAATCTCTCGTCAGGTACTCAAAATTGTCCATAATGACGGCTACAAACAGATTCAGCATCTGCACATGAAGACACACAAGTAGAATAGATATATATCGCACATGACAAATCGAGCCACTCAAAACTGATTTCACAAAATCATCAATTTCATAATGAATGTTGTTTTATGAAAGAGCAACGGGAACATGTTAGATTGCCTGTCCATTGGTGAATTACTGATTTTCTTTCCGAGCTGGAATTTAGAGAAACATGAGAATGGGAATCTCTCATCTGGACTCATGCGATACCTTGCTAGAAGACATTGATCTCACATAACAGCGCTCTCTCACGAAACACAGCACATTCATGCAGTATTTTACTGTATATATCTTCCTATAGAATCTGCTCCATGGGCATATATTCCATAATCGCTATGTGTTATGCTTTTTCAGCGATACTCCATCATAAACTAGGGACAGGGATGCAGATGAGGATGATGCATTATGTAGTACATACTCACCAAGAATGAACAGAAGAAGATGAAGGAGACAAAGTAGAGGTATGCAAACTGGCTGCCACACTCTGGCTCTGGATTCCCTGACAGAGGGTCACAATCCTTGTTCCCCAGACATGACAGCATGATCTCGTGCCACGCCTCTCCTGTTGCACTCCTACAACGCACAAAAACGCACCTTGATTCATGAAGCATTTGGAGCATAAAGCCACAAACACTGTATATATAAAGATTCACACACACAAGTTAACACACACAAGCACCTGAAAAGCAGCATGAGAGCTTGTACGAAGGTCCTGAAGTTGTTGTGCGGATTGATGGCACTCTCTCCGTCTTCTTCAATAGCGATATTCCCAAACAGCTGTTGAACGCAATCATACCGTTATGACTGAAAACCAGACTATAGCTGTTCATTAGAGACTTTTCTTTGTCACCGAAGCAGAATCTAAAACTTCAACACTAAAACCTTTACTGCATATGTGCCACTTCCATAATCCCCCTCCCCGTGGTGCGCATTATCATTCTCCCTCTGTACATCCTCCTCATCGTCATTATCCTACCAATATATTTTTAATGTATCCCAAAAGCACTACAGCAATTTTTAGGTTGAGGCCCTCACCCACCTGCATCCCAATGATGGCGTAAATGAAGAACAGCATAGCAATGAGAAGGCAGACATAAGGCAGCGCCTGAGGAGAGACAGATTCGTCGTTAAGTACATGAGTGCACCGTGCATGGGGATTTTGTATGTGTATATGCACACAATACTGGCTATGTGTATTTCTTTAACACATACAAATAAGAATGCATATGATTTGTGTGCTATACTGTGTAATTGGGTGTAAACCTTGAAGGACTGAACGAAGGTCCAGAGCAAGATACGGATGGTTTCTCCCTGCCTTAGCAGCTTGATGAGACGAGCTGCCCTGAACAGCCTCAGGAAACTTAGGTTGATGAAATTATTCTACAGTACAGCCACGACATAACCACAGAGAATGAAAAAGAGGGACAGAGAGAGGAGGGTGTAGAGAGGAAAGTAAAGAAAATAAATGGGAAAGGATACAACAGAGAAAAGCGAAAGAGAGGGGAAAGGAGGATAGAAGGAGTTGGGGTTGGAATAAAGGGAAAGAGTAGTTAGTTGTAGTGCAAAATGTGCAAACAACTTTCGTTAGACAACCAAAACATAAAAAAATGAGAGGAAACAGTCAAACCCAAGATTCAAACTCAATACAAATCAAAACAAAAATTGGGAGCCAAACAAGTCAAAGCAAACCAAAGTCAATTCAGCAAGGCTCCGACAAGCTTTTCATATCCATTAAGTTAGACAAAACCAAACAGAACAACACAGGGGAAGGGATGTCATCCAAATCTAACTAGTTTCATCCAATTGGGTTACGTAGTAGTAATTGTGGTAGGAATGGTGAGTAGTTAAAGTGCAGGGACGTCAGGACGTTTCCTTGGAAAGACAACCAAATGCACTAATTCTCTCAAGGCAAAAAATGCAAGATTTTAAAATGAAGCAAGCCCACAGCATGCAGATGTACGCTAACACAAGGCAAACTTGTAAAGATAATGGCCGCCGATGCACCATTTAATAGGATTGGCTGCCAAAGGCCCGTGACATTCTGTAGTGATGTCACAGACAAATAAGAGCAAGAGGGTGGTCATTAAATCGTAAGTGAATTACTTTTACTTGATGGATATTTTCAGTCTCACCAATATGATTAGGTGCCTAACAAACTGTGCTTTCTATGTGGCTATTAATCTTGATCTTCAATAGAAAGCTTATTCATTTTAATGTTTTACTTTTTAAAAATCAGAAAGTTTTAACATAAATTCATGTGACATCTGTAATACAGAGTTCTTCAACCATGTATCACAGCAAAGAACAAAACTTGTGCAATTGAGTTGAGTTGAAGTGAGACGTGAAGTGCTCAAAAAGGGGGACAGGCAGCAGGCACATGCAGGTTCCAGCTACTATACAGCATGTATTACATTGCTCTGAGTGTGTGTGTGTGTGTGTGAGTGTGTGCGTGTGTGTGTGTGTGTGTGTGTGTGTGTGTGTGTGAGAGAGAGAGAAAATAAAGGGTTACTTTCAGAGACATGCAAGGGGCAGCATGCATCACTTGTTCTCTCTGCCATGGGCAAAGCTTTGGATTCACTCTGTCCTTATGTGAAACACTCTCCCAGTCCCTGTCATATGTGTGTGTGTGTGTGTGTGTGTGTGTGTGTGTGTGTCTATGTATGCGCATACAATGAATGGCTAATCTATTCCAGTTTATACAATCCAATCCTTTACAAACTGAACACTAGTTCTCAGTAAAGGATGTACAATGTGGGTAGGATTTACAGCTGTATAAAATAAATGAATTGTTACAGTGACTGGCAGAGAGGTAACAAATTAAAAATTTAGAGCTCACTCAGGAGGTGACAGTTCTGTGTGGTGGGGGTCAAGCAAAACATGCACATTTCACACCTATACCACGTGCAGGGATGCAGTTAAAACGGATGCAGTAAAATAAGATCTCCAAAAAATTACAAACCATCTACATGGATGTTGCAGACATATGGTTTATAGCAGCAAATTTTTGGATTTTTGGTTGGTTCGAAGAACAACCAGAGAGTTTGACCAAGCCGGTTGTCATGGGTGGACACAGAGGATTCATAGTGCATTTTGATTGGATGGAATCGCAGGAAGTAGTAGGTGTTGGGGGGAGAAGGGGTTGGGGCGAAGTAGATTACAGTAGATCGTCGTTAAGTTTGTGGACGATTTAAAGAAAGCATGTAAAAAGATAAAAACAAGAAAGAAATCAACAGTCATTACAGAGACAAGTTAACAGAGAAGCAGGTTTCGGTCTGCAGACTTTTTAAATTCATATAGCACGGATACCAAGGATCAAGACAGCATGAGGTTTTTGTTGGAAATGCTATGGATTGTAAATAAATAAACATGACTGTACCAACCAGTCAGAGAAATATTTACTAGCATCTAGCTGGACCATCAATTTAAAACTCGAGAGGACTTGAATCATTGGTATCCTTTGCTTCTTCAGACAGAACTGGTAGGTAACGTATCTAGGTCACAGAGCTTCATAATGGCTGTGCAGTTCTTGAACATGGTCTCATGAATACTGTACAATTTTGACTTTGTGTGTTCAGACAGAACGAAAAGCAAATGTTTTATCTTGCGTTATTCTCACAGGTTATTTGTTGAAATATTTTCAACTCGCATGGATGCAACTGCCTCAGTTTGTACGCACTTCAATAGAAGTGATTGGAAACAAAATGAATATTCGTAGAATGGAGGTGTAATGTCATAATTAATTGCCCGTGTAGGCAATCACACTGTCTCTCATGTTCTGTCTGAAAACACCTTCAGAACAATTTCTAAATAAAAAAAGGTCTCTCTCTAAATAACTCTTTCACATACAGATTAGCACACACACGTCATTCAGATGCGTCAGATGTCCATTGGATCTTCAAGATTTCAGCCGTAGTTACTAACAGATGTCTGATGCAAATGTAAAGCCTCTATTGGCCAACCTGAGATGCAATCTGCTAATTTGATTGGCTATTAGGTTGCTTTGCAGAAGCACTGGCTCGCTACAGATCATCAGCACGCTTCCAGCCTTACTGTGAGAGGCTCAGCGCTGGCTAGCTAGAGTCTGGTCTCCTTACGTCCCACCAACTGGGACAATTATATAAGACTTTCAAGAGGCATTCATGCATGACTGAGCATTGCAAGACTCAACAGTGGCCTCTAACTCATGCTCTCCCATAACTCCCTGTCTTGTCTAGTGTATGTGTTTTAGAGAATGTGACAGATGTATAAACCCATAGACACATGCTGAAGCTCACCTAACAAATAGTCATATGAGTATTGACAAGCACACAGTCAACAAACATTGCTAATACAATATCATGTCTGTCTGTTTATAGTTTTGACTACTCAGTACAAAAAAAGTGAATCAGATCCTCCTACTTACCCCGAGCTCAGTAACCAGGATGTCAGTAATGCTGCCCAGAACTGTCACACAGTCAAAAATATTCCAGGCATCTTTGAAATAATTCTGTGAACAGGGCAAGAAAAAGACAAAAGAAGAGAAGCAAGAGGGAGGATGAGGTAGAAATAGAGACGGTGACATGAAGAGAGTGAGACATTAAAATGTAGAAGAACATGGATGTGGCAGGCAAAGATAGGAAAAGGGAGATCAAATATTGACAGATGGGTGATGCAAGGAGACGGATCATAGGCAGATCATAATGAAGAAATAAGGGAATGAGATGTAAAGAGTGACACAATGAGAGAAAGAAAGAGGGAGAGGGAATAAAAGTTGAGCAGAAAGAGAATAAGAACGTGAAAGAAAAAGGCATGTCAGTGTCCGACAGGAAACGGAAAGAAATCCGATAAGACAAATGGACCATCAGTAACGGCATGTTGGATAGATGCCAGCAGACAAGCTAGGGACAACTTGTACCGTATCAGAACACCACACTGGCCATCAAACATCACATACTGTCATGTACATCATCAACCAACCCAGCACAAAGGCTCCATGAATTCCTTCTAGTTTCTAAAACATTCATTAAAACAATATCACGTAGCTCTCCTTACATATGATCAACTGATACAAAATACATATAACCGCAATATACATCAATATGGGTGTTTTATTTGTTTCGCTTTAAAAGTAGAGCAACTGAAAGAGAAAGAGGGATAGGGAGGAACAAACACTGATGAGCGTGGTCGGCTTCTTTTGCTCTCCTACATATTGCCTGCAGCCAAACTGTGCATTAGACAAGTGGAGGGACGTTGAGAGAGCAAAGGGAGGCGGCTATTAAAATAAACTACCTTGATAAACACACACAGATGTCTCTGAGGCCTGGTAATATTTGTGCGCATCATTGTTCATGCTGTGTGTGTGTGTGTGTGTTTGCACTTTCCCAGATTAAAATCCTACCCTGCATAATCTCCACCCTCTCTGAAATCTTTGCTTCCCTTCTTACCGCCTATCTGTCATTCACTCTCGCTGCGCTAATTACTCTATGACAGTTCCTCCTCTGTCCTGTATCTCCTCCTTCCATTCATCCCTAAACTATCTCTCCTATCCATTTTGTCCTCATCCATCTCCCTCCTTTTCCTCTGCAGCTCCGATGACTGCACACTTTACTGCTGACTTCTGGCACTTTCCCCGTTTCTTTGCACATTTGCTTATTTTGCTTTTAATAGCTCATTATTTCCCCACAGTTTCTCCTTAAATGTGTAAGCAATAATGCACAACAGAAAAAGTGTCCAAATGTAACTAAATAATGGATGGGGCCGCCTCCATGACATGAAACAGAGCATCTCTTATTTGCTGAGTCTATTGTTTTCTATGTCTTAAGTCTCTTTTAGCCCATTGTTTTGGTTATCAGGCATGCAGACATATTGAGTCTTACTGTTATCACAAATAAGTGCCTGGAGTAGCTCTCTTGAGATTATTAGAATTACTCAAAAACACAACATTCCTGGGCTTTAAGTAAAGACTGAATTTCTGGAGTACAGTGACATTTAGGTGCTATTGTAATCACTTGTCATCGGCCAAACGCTGATGTTTTTGTTCTTAATAAAATAACGTGGATACAGTGACACCATGTAGTCGTAACTGACTTTCACCAATTCCTACAAAGACACAGCAGAGCAGTACATCCTCACCACACACAGACACTCACCAGTACTCCAAAGGCGATGATTTTCAGTACACACTCCATGGAGAAGAGGGAGGTAAACACTATGTTCAGGTTTGCTAACACAGCTTCATAGGTTTCAGAAGCTCCGTCATACTATAAGAAAACACACACATGTGGAACAGAGAGGAAGGAAAGGAGGAAGAGTGTAAAGACAGTTCAGTTCACCCAATGGAAAGTCAGACATATGAGTGATTAACAATAGTAGTTACTGCTATTTTTTCGGTGTATTTATGTTAATGTGTGCATAATTGCTTCTACGTTTGCAGCATGGAAACGTTTACCTTCATCATCAGCACAACCGTGTTGAGCGCGATCATTGCCATGATAGTATATTCAAATGGCGGCGACACCACAAACTCCCACATTCGGTATTGAAAGCTTAGCTTGTTCTGAGGCATGTGGCGTGTGAGAGGCCTGGCGTTGATGGCAAAGTCTATACAGGCTCTCTGCAAAAAACAAACAGAATTAATTGTTTTTTCCCCCCTATCTAACCATTAGTTCCAATCCTGCTTTCTGCCTTTTGGTCACCTCCCCAATACTCTGTATCTCTATCGACCTTCGCCCTGTTAATCCTTCCTCACCTCATTCTTTTCTAAACTGTAATCCTCCATCATCTTGTCTCCTTGCTCTTGGAAGGTGATGATGATGAGAGCCACGAAGATGTTGACGAAGAAGAAGGGGAAGACCACGAAGTACACCACGTAAAAGATGGACATTTCCATCCGGTACCCCGGGCTCGGGCCCTGGTTCTCATAAGTCGCATCCACTGAATGCTTCAGCACCCTGCAGAAGGGAGCGGTGGAGGGTTACGGGTTGTCAGGACGCATGTGTGCTGCATGTGACTGTTCATGTTCAAAGTATACTCACTGCGGCCACCCCTCTCCGGTAGACACGGTGAAGAGGGTGAGTAGGGCCCAAGCCACGTTGTCGTAGTGGAAATCGTACTTCTTCCACTCCCGCTTCTGCGCCTTCACTTCGTTATCGCGTTCGTACACCAGATATTCGCCTCTGAAATACACGTATTGCATCATCAGCCCAGTGTGTAAAGTGGAGAGTTTAAATGTATAAATTTGTGTTCTTTAATAGATACAGAAGATAAAGTTGAAGGGGAAGGGACACTTGTGCTTGAAAACCAAATTAGGAAAGCTCAGGGTGAATACAGTTGGGTGTTTCCTGACCTGCAATCACGCTCAAACTCCTTGGACTCATCAGTGCAGTAAAAGAAACGCCCCTTGAAGAGCTGCACAGCCACTACAGCGAAGATGAACATGAATAGTAAGTAGACGATCAGGATGTTGAGCACATTCTTCAGAGAGTTCACCACGCAGTCAAACACAGCCTGAAGACGGAGAACGAGGAAAACAGACAAAGATGTTATTGTATGCTATGTATATGAGTGATTGTATGAAGGAAATACATTGACAGACTTAAATTGTGGCATCAGATTTCCTTGAAACAGAGGTCTGAGGTCAAACATTTTCTGTGTTAGCATACCTTGAGTTTGGGAAGACGTTTAATAGTCTTCAGAGGTCGTAACACTCTCAGTACCCTCAGAGACTTGATAGTGCTGATGTCTTTTCCTTTACTGCTCCCCCTATATATGTACACACACCAAAATACACACACGCAAGCACACACACACACACACACACATACACACACAAATAAATAGAGTCAGCAGGTTCAGGCAGATAGCACAGACTCTCCCTCCCAACATGGCAGCGGGCAGCCATTCCTTGATGGTATTCGTGTCCGAGTTAACTCAAAATGAGTAACTGCGTCTGGGTTAAATACAGAGCAACACATGCAGCATTGCTATCACATTACACTTATTTATAAGTGTGAGGTTAGCATTGTAGCTACATGCTACATGAGTTAGGTGGTATTTTTCCAACTACAGTACATGCTACGGGAACAACTAATGTCATTCCTGTCTGAATACTAACTAGCAGCTACACTTGACTAATCCTTTGCAATGCATTTCAATGCTTTACAAAGATGGCTAAAGCCTTGCCTTGCACATGCCCAGATAATGGTGAAATATATTCATGCTGCATTGAAACCTTGCTTTCCATGCTGCAATATTTCTTCTTTTAAGCAGCAGGTTGAGTGATAGAGACTTCTATGCTACACAGAGACATTTACAGAGAGAGTCTGAGAGTCATGTAAGCAGCTGTCTAATGGGAGCCTTGTTACGGTGGTAACTTACAGTAAAATGCCCTCCTGTTAACACAATGACAGCTTCCAAATTCTCCACGTTGTAGTTAAATAAGACTCTTTAAACTATAAAGACAAGCCACAACTTGGTAGTACCACAATATGAATAATTACTTGAATGAGCAGCCAAACTCTCTCTTTTGATGACTCGATCAGTTCATTTCTATCAGCTCTAAACTACGACTAGGATGAGCAGGTTTCACAGCATTGTTCGAACAGCATGGAATCTTGTCTTGTTGGCCATTTCGGCAAAGACAAAGATATTTGAGTGAGCATTTCTTGATTGAAATGCAGAGCCAAACCTCTTTCTTTTAAGCACTTTTGCTTCCTAGATACATGTGTGAAGCACTTTAAAAAAACAAAACAAAAAAAAACGTTTGTTTCAGTTGCACTGAACACTTTTTACACGGCCAAAACCTCTATTGTAAGTACTATAAGTGACACTATACTTGAATTAACTGATGTTGAGATGTTGGCTACCTAGCATCATGGAAATGTTCTAGATTTCTCATATATCCAGTCTGAAGCTAATGGTGTAAAGAGGTGAAAAGTCACTGACAGTTATCCGTAGGGGAGAAGGCAGCTGTATGTATAGCTGCCCATGTCTTACAGCTGTTATACCAGATGGCAGTCTGCTGGTGTGTGTGTCTGTGTGTGTGTGAATACAACTCCTAGGTTCTGCATTGTTTTTTCTATTTTTTGTTTTTAGGTGCACTTTGTTGCATTTGTGGGGTTTTTTTGTTTGGTCAAATTTTTTACCCGTCTTTGGTTGATCATTTTCCAGAAGTTTCCTTTTGCTTTTATTGTACTAATGATATTGTTCAAACGGTATCTGTGTGATTCAGTTGATGACCTGATGCAGGTTGAGATTTAGTTGTGTTTGAGTCTGAGCTGTTCCATGGTGAACAATGGAAAAAGGGGAAGAACATACAAGTACAGTAATCAACTGTGATGGATGGACGGACAGGAAAGAGATGTGTGATCAGAAGAACAGGCGCTGAGAGTGCAGAAGGAGAAAATGAGGAGGAAAAAGACAGAGAACTTTACCCGCCGCCGCTGCTGCTGGTCCAAACGGAGAGATGAGGGATGAGAGACAGTGAGACAAAGAGAGAGAGAGAGAGAAAGCCAAAGGGTGGGAGAAAGAAAAAAAGAATGGGACACAGAGAAAAGAGGGATTTCGAAGGGAAAACATTCATATGAGAGACAGACAGAGAGAGAGAGAGAGAGAGAGACAGAGAGAGAGAGGGAGAGAGAGAACACGCCTATTTTTTACAACTACTGTAACACACATGAACATAAACACGCACACTCAACATGTAGACGTAAGGTGTGAATAGAGCAAGACGAGTTACACTGCATGTCAGATCTTAAATTGCTATTAATAAGAACTGCTAAAAATGCATCAATATGCCCACATATAATCTCATATTAAACACATGATATGTGCTAGAAAAACAAATCTGAAGGTATCCCGTGAAGCTGATCAAACTCAAATGAGTTATCAGAGCCTGTCAGAGGTATAAAGCCCCGTCTGGATGCAGAACTGTGCAGGACAGCAGCACAAGCGGTCCAAGACACAAGCAGCCCTCAGACCAGACTAACTGGATTAAAGGAAAGACAAACATCTCCACTGAGACTGCTGGGCCTTTCTGGAGTGCTGTTTGATTTACACCAATCGAATTAAGGCACTATCTAGATGTATACGAGTCTGTTCCGACTGGTTCGGATCTCCCTATCAGCCATTAGTGTCGTTAACTCTTATCCTAGTTAAATCAGTCTTAATTGGCTCAACTGGCTTGATTGATTGTTTTTTTTTTAGTTTCTTTATGTTAACGCACAGTATATATGACAATTACACAGTATATATTTTTATATATTACGACTTTATCTATCTTGTATTCATTTATTAGTCATATTTACTTCCTTTAACATTAATATACATATTGCATTAAATATGAGTTTAGCTGCTGTGTAGTATTTGTACAATTTTTGACAGGGATTTATTAGATAGTTAACATTTCCATAGAGGCGCAGACTAAGTCAGAGAGAGAGAGCAAATATAGACAACGTATAAATATGTAACGGGAAGAGTTTAGAGGACAGAAGCACATAGAAAAACCCCAAAACAGAAACACATATACAAGTTGAAATTAGGGGGAAGAGAGTTAGTGAACACACAAAAGTGATTCAGAGAGAAAGACTGGAGCAGAAGCCAGTCTTGTAGTTGGAGCACCACCACTACAACCCTGGAGCACCACCACTAGAACCCTGGGGCACCTGCTATGTTCTTATTTTCTCATCTCCACGTCGGCCTGCTACTATTGCAGGAGTAGTAGTTGTTCAAATGACTGACATTTCCTTCATAGTTTTTTTTCTTTAGCCAAGTCCTCATTCAGTGTGCGTACTTCATAGTCCCACAGATAAGCTGTAAAACCAAGACATTGTGATACCATGTTGAAACAGGGCTCCGTTTAGGTCCCTCAGAATAAGAAAGCTGACATTTTTCAATTATGCTATTGCTGCTCGACCAGAGATATTGTTCATCTTTTCACAATGATCTTAATTTACCATTGTGCATGATTCCATAGGACATAATACATAAAAAAAATGTCCAAGCAAGCTCTCAGGTCTAACGTTCTCAGAAAACCTGAACTTACAGCCACGATAAGTTAGTGAAGCCATTAACATTCAACTACAAGCATATTTCAGTTTTGGTTGATTTGTGGACAAAAGCAGAAGTGTTTTCCAAGAATGAAGACTGCATTTCTAATAGGTACCACTGCCTAGTATCACTGTGAAGCTTGTGAGGATGGAAAGATTGGCTCTTCTTTGATCCCATTTCTTGAAAATATTGATTGGATTTTTAAATTCATGAAATAGGATCAAGCACAGCCTAATATATCTCAGCAGATGACCTGTGAGTATTTGTGTCAGAGGCTAGCATTACTATTATAAACCGAGTGTACTGTATGTCTTCAAACTACAGCAATATCACATTACATTTAATGTTGACTGTAGTCCAGAAGGTCTGCTTCACTTTACATTCTCCCTGCCGATACAAAAGCAAGAAAGCAAATCCTAAAATTCACAATTCATGCTTTGTACGCAGCAAAGTGCTCCTAAACTAAGCCCTAAAGCAACCCAGTTGTGCAAATGTAACTGTATTTTATCCTCACAGTCATGCAGATTAGGTAGGGTTTAAAGGGTTTAAAGTACCTGCTTGGCCGTGGAGAAGGGTGTGGAGATTTTTGAGAGCCAGCTCAGCATGACCTGGCCAGGCTGTGCATGGGCCCTTTAACTCTAGAACGCCCTGGGCACTAAAGGGTTACAGGTGCAAAGGGTGGTCCTCACCTCTCACAGGGGGGAAAGGATATGGGTAGCAAGGGAATGCTTGGATACTATTTTTTTTTTTTTTTTAATGTTAGGGCGTATGGGGGTGGTGGTGGGGCTAAGAAATGGCAGAACTGTAGAGTTGAATGAGAGAGAAAACGCAGAAGAAATGGCCAACTGTAGAGGATTGGCCATTTGTAAGCATAGCTCTTGAGGAGACAGGAGACATGCTGACAGAGAGAGAGAAAGAGAGAGGAAATGTGAGAGTGTATGAAAGAACAGACAGGGTGGATGAATAAAGATGAAGAGGGGAGGTTGTACGCCAAGGTGTCGATGAGGCAACAGATAGGCAGGAGAGAAAGGGGAGCGAGGAGGCAAGAGAGGACAGCAGGAGGGAGACTTACGTGAAGGCGAAGGCCACCAGAGCACCACTAACCACTATAAAGTCAAGGATGTTCCACAAGTCCCGGAAATAAGAGCCCTGGTGCAGGACGAGCCCCAGATCCACCATCTAAAGGAGGCAAAGAGAACCTGATTATGAGATGTGAACCCCTGGATATGGACGTGTAATTTGGCCGTGGTGTGAAAAGTGTGTAATCCTCATTTGGGCCGCGGTTCTGGAGGAAGTTGTTGATTCAGTCATACCTTTATCAGCATCTCAAACGTGAATACTCCAGTGAACACATAGTCGAAATAGCGTAGAACCTGCACAAAGAGAAAGAGAATGATTATCTGCCGCATCCAGCTAGTGGAGAAGAATGACAGGGTGAATGTGCACAGTATGATGATTTTTGAATTCAAATGTCGACAAATGATTTTATATTGGGGAGGGATTCATTATTTTAATAATATCTTAATATCATAATTAACTAATAATATAGTATTACACTGAATATCTGGTATGAATGTTTTATCAGTACATTTTAAGATGCTAATTTCACAATTCAAAATTAATCATATAAAAAATACCAAAAGGAGCAGAGTTCCAAATTACATTTGCTTTGTTTATTAGCATAAACCAGCATAAACATGCAGTACTAAAAGAATCTTTCAGTTTCCCTCTGGGTACGTTTGAACATTTAATAACTAACTATTCCATTAAATGTTCTACTGAGAACCAACATAATGGCAGGAGATTTAAGTGCTTCATTTATTTTATTTTAGTTTTATGTCATAATTTAAATTACTATTTAATTTATTAATTCATTGATCCAGCTCCATGAGTGTAGAGGGCTGGAGTGACACTACAAGAGAAAACAACCAGCATATTAAATAAAAATAAAAGCAATATGTATTGTAATAACATAATAACTCATGCAAGAAGTTAGTGTCGACTTCCTTACATTGTTGCGAGGGGATTCTGGCCAGACAGGGTCTTCAGCAGCAAGGGCAATGCTGCTCATGGCAATGACCAGTAAGATGCACATCTCAAAATAACGCAGGGTGCAGACGTAGTGACACGCCCGCCGAAACCTGGATGAAGACGAAGACATTTTATACCATTATATCTCTAATTAGGTACTAGCATATTTATGCATGTGTAAGCATGTGTGCACGTAGCTGTGGCATCATATTAGATCCTTTTTGAATGTTGCTGCATGTTACTTGTAACCACCCGACTTACGGGTTGGTTGTGGACAGAATGAACATGGAGCTGAAGGGAGGCATGGGCCTGGGCCCTCCTTCACCTCCCTTCTCATCATCATCATCGTCCTTGTCCTCCTTGGCTGGCAACGGCTCCGTGTTGGCATTCTTATTGACTGGATCAAATAGGGAGAGAAAAGAGGGGCAAAGATGTGGGGGAATCATCTTATTTAATAAAAAGAGGAGACACGATAGTAGAAGGAAAACAACACATATTCATTCTGCCCTTACCCTGTAAAATGGCATTGGTGGATGGAAAAATTGGCATGTCTACAGCTGTGTAGTCAGGGTGGGGCAGCCTGATGACACTGTTTGTACGGTGGTGGGCAATGCTCCCGTAGCTATCTAATGTGACCAAACTCCCATGAGTGCCACTGTTAGCAAGATGGAGGGCAGATCCAAAGCTTGGGGCCACAATGTAGCTGGTAACTGGATTAGGGTGAGCATCGCTGGGTGGGGTGGAGCCAGAGACCAGTTTGGTATTCATGAGGTTGTCCATATCCTCACTGTGCTGGCTGTCCTGCCTGGAGAGGCTCTTTTGAATAGGCCGTGTAGTGGAGAGGTTAGGGATACTGCATTCCCTAGAAAGAGGGAGCAAGCAGAAACGATTGGCAATAGAAAAAAAGAAAGAAGGAAAAGGGCAGAGACGATATCCAGAAAAATGTGACAAGAGCACAGAGACAAATTCAGTACGAGTACGAGAAGAAATAATGAGGATCATTTTGGGGGATCAGAGGACATCAAAGAACAGAACCATTTGTGAATATCCAAAAATGTCACTGTTGCAATTATCTACAGCTGCGTGCAATGGACATACTTCCTTCTGTGCTGGCACATCCTCTTCCCTTCACCCTCCGTTTGGTTGCCATGGCGATTTCTTCTTGGCCTCCTCTCACTGCCATCCCCAGCTCCCTCCTGCTCTCCTCCTTCTCCACCTCCGTCGACCCCTTTGTTCTTATGCCTCCCTGTTTTTCCAGTTCCTCCACCACCATCCTCACCATCTGCAATTTTTCGATGTGACCTGGGCTTCCTGTGTTCTGACTGCCCCGCCCCCCGACTGCCACTCCGGGTGTGGTGATGGCGCCTGGACGGCCTCTCTTCCGAGCCTTGCCCAGGAACCACTGTGGCATCCAATCGGACATGAGAGCTGTGGTGGTGGTGCTCACCTTTGCGACTCCGCCTGCTCTCTGTGGACTCACCCCGATCTAAGGGAGTCCTGACTGGACCCGACCCTCCTCCACCACCGCCTCCTACTTCGCCACCATGTTCGTGGAGGCGTGTTTGTTTGTGGAGTTCGTCAGCGGGATGGTGCTGGCTGAAGCAGAGGTCTGAATTGTTTGCAGTAGTCTTGTTAGTGTTGTTGTTGCGGTTCTCATGGGGGTCAACGACCAAGGGTCGATCCAGGTGGGTCTTCATGTCTGGTCGGACTTGACGTGCGAAGTTCACCTGCAGGGAGAGGAGAGGAGAGGACAGAGAGACAGCATAGAGGCAGAGATTGAAGGTGAGGATGGAGGTCTTCTTTTTAATCTCCTATTAACAAATAATGACCTTTATATATCCCAAAACCAGGTTAGCAACATGTTTACATCAGTCACCATTCCCATCACTTGTGTACACTGATAGCACAAGCCTAGTGGGCTTTGTTTGCCTTGTCCTTTACATTGTTGTGCTCCTCCCTCCCCGTCCTTGCCTTCCATCGCTCGTCAGGGTCCAGCTCATTATAGAGGGCCTCGCGGCTGGACACCAGAGTTTGCCTCCTCAGCTCCTTGGTTCGTTGTTCCCACACTGACTTGTTGATACCCTTGTTGTTCTTCTGCTGCTCCTTACTGCAAAATGAAGCAGGGTGGACAGGGAGGAGGACGATAGAATTAAAGCCCTGTTTAAAGACATGTAGTGCTCTGAAAATAAACATGAGGAAACATACAAAGACATGAGAATGATGTGAAAACTAACACCAAAAATATAGTTACATAAAATAGCAAGGACATTAAGACACACTGGGGTCCACAGACATTTAAAGGGTCATTTGGTTTGACCTATAGAACAAGGCAGCCCAACAAAACATAGGTGTCTGGGTGTCTACAAAGCTTTCCAAAGCACCGGACAGGGCAGCCCTACTTTGGTAAACTATGTGGGGACACATTATAGAGGACAACACTGAGGCAAGCTCTGAATTTGTTACAATAATCTATATTTAACCTACCCAAACTATGTTAACAGTTTAATGAACAAGCTCTATGCACCCCAAAATCCCCACCAAGCTTAATTGAGTAGATGGCAAAGTCAAAATGATAAGAAGAACCTGTTCTTGGTGACAGTGACTGAGCCATGTTATACCAACTAGATAGAGAAACACCCAAAAACTGTCAGTGACCACCTTACCCTCCAAAGCTTCTGCCAGTAAATAACTCCCTTTTCTCTCAAGGGCCCATAGTCAACCACAGTAAAGCAACAGCCATACTGCGAAGAGCAGGCAACACAAAAAGTACTCTTAAAAATAAGCCAACACAAATAACAGCTACAGAAAGCCTGCTATGTACTTCATAAAAAAGTTAGGAACAAAAGGGACAAGGAAAGGATTTTCTAAAGCACAAAAGAAAGCAGGGAATGGTTGTAAAGTCAATAAACAGAAATGAATAAACAAATAAATAAATACCAGTCCAGAAAGGGGTCGGTAGCGTTGTGACACTCACTGTGTACTTTGTTGCTGAGGAGGGAAACAGCTGGTGAGTGAGATGGCACGAAAGAACAGAAGGAGGATTTCATTCCAAAATTGGCTATCCATCCACCATAAAAAATAAAAAAAACAGCCAGCTTACCCTGATAAATGATCAATATTCAAATCAAATGTGCTATAAAACTGAACTAATACTTCCTGAATAAAAAAAATAAAAATAAAACTGAACAAATCTTAAGAAATGTTAAAATTTTGCCAAAATATTGAGCATTTTGGAATGCAACCCTTCACACACAAACATACACACACACACACACACACACACACACACACACACATGCACCCAGACTTCCACACATACTCACCTCTGCAGTTTGCTCCAACTATGAATCTAAAACAATCCTATTTATTTTTCGCTGTCCTCCTTTTGCAGTCTTACAAATTGCATCTCTCTTGCATCACCTTATCCTGCACGACTACTTCTGTGTCCTGATCCTTCCTTGCTTCTCTTTCACCACATCTTTCTCAACTCCTAGCAATATCTCTGATGTTCCCATTTGTCCACCTTGTATCTCTAATTTTAAAATCTCAATTTTAATGTTTTTAGCTTTATTTTTCCACTTAATTACACCTCATTCCTTTCCCTCCAGTGTTTATATTTTTTAAGTGTACATGTAAGGTGTCCTTGAGTGTCCTGAAAGGAGTCCATAAATAAAAAAAAATATTATATCATACTTATAAAAACATACTCTTTGCTCTTTTTTCGCTTCACTATCACAGTCAAATTTGTCAAATCCTCTTCTATATGTAATATCCTCTTCTAATTACACTACAGAAGCCGTCCCTGACAAATGATGATCCTGTGTGTTTACCATACATGACAACAAGCTTTTATCACTGTGTGCTCACAACATACTTTCTTAGCCTATGCCCATTAGGATAATCCCTACAAAGGGTTACACAGAAATAACTAACTAATGCTACAGAACATGCTAAATAAAAGACTGATTTCAAGACTGTTATCACAAGCTGTTGCATCAACTACTGAACACACAGTCGTGAAATGCTTTCTAGCCTTTTAGACTCACCACAGTAAAGTGATTAAGAACCGATTAACTAAATTGTTACCGTATCCTGTTTAGATGGTATGGCTGTTTAAGAGTGCACTGTGTTGTCATTTTGAGAGCACTAGCTATAGTTATGTAGCCTTACAACTGTTTTCTAAGGGTTTTACGTAGCTTTCATGGCAGCCTCCTTCCTGAATCTACCATAGAATATCTTCTTAAGAGATTCTTCATGCTCCACCGATGTCCCTAAGTTTCAAATCCCTGCTTGAAAAACAAGGACTTTCTCCATTGGCATTTTATATTTCCATTTTTATACTAGAGGAGTGAGGGATTTGGATTCACACTGAAACAGTGAACTGGAACACACATTGCACCCCTACATTGTTAGAACTGTGACAGTTTATTTCAACACTCAACTAAAATCTAATCAAAGGCTACTCTCGACTCTGCCCTCTTAGGTTGTAAAGTTCAACAGGATTAAGCAACGTTTACACCTGTCATATATCCTACATAGACTATGTGCAGGTGGCTGGTTTTCTGGGTCCGTGTTTGGGCAAACAACCTTATCAAGCTCTGCAGGATAAACACACACACACAGACACACACACGCAGATACATGTGCATCGCATTGACAAATACATATTTAACCTCAATAGGACTCCCAGGTAAAGTTTACCTGTACACAGACACAAATGCTCACAGCACAGTGAAGTACAGTACATATACACCACATAACAGTAACATGACGCGTGTGTGATTCACAGAACGATGAACACGTGTGTATGTTTAACTCTAGTCTGACTCTATTTGTGCGATATAAAGTGGGCAGAGACTGATGTGTCAAAGCGGTAAAGGTCAGTTAACTGAGTGTACGTGGTGCGTGTGTGGTATTTCCAAGCAGACGTGGGCTCCCCTGTTGTGCTTTTTTAGAGACAGACCACAGAGTGGTATGTGTGAGCCTCTATGAGTGAGAGTGTGTGAACTTTGCCAGGAGTGAAAGGAAAGACCCCTGTGAATACAGAGAAAAGAGATCAAAGTCTGACTCTCCTGACCAGAGGAGGGCTGGCCCAGATCAATCTAACACTGGCTTGGTGTGTGTGTGTGTGTGTGTGTGTGTGTGTGTGTGTGTGTGTGACTGTGAGTAAGGTTTAGTTTGCACAAGAGTGCGGCAAAGAGAAAGAGCAGCAGGAGAAGCTGACAGAGAGAGAGGAAGTAATAAGCATGTTTTAGTTTAGCACTACATTTGCTGTTGTCAGATACAAAAAATAACTTTAACTGTTCAATCATGGATCAATATATTTATTTAGGGTTTTTTTGTACTGTATTGATGAAGAATGTTTGATCCATTTTAAACAAAAAACGGGAATATTTTGGATGAGGATAATTTAGTCAACTATTTGCAGCAGCATCAACACAATCGTTCATTACACTGAAATTATATCAGGGCTGTAGTTCCGAATGTCTTTTTCCAAACTTGAGCCACATCAAGAATTGCTTTAGGTCAGTATTTTAATATAATCTTCTGAAGTGTGATATAAAAAGCTTTTTGCAACACGACAGTGATTTATAAATCATTTTCCTCATTCCAAAAGAAGTGCAGTATAGTTAGCACTAATGCAAAATCTATTATTCCTGCGTAAGTGCTTGACTCATAGTTGCTGAATGGGTTTCTTCAAAGATATGCACAAATGTTCTGCCCTAAAATTCCTCCCTGGCGTGAAAATGTTTCTAAAATGGATACAAAAACGGGAGTGCAACAGCAATAGAGACAGCAACTCACGCTGCAATGGAGAGGTTGGCAGCAGACAGTGGGCTGACTTCAGCCACCTCCTTGGCTTTCTGCAGGGCGATCTTCTGACTGGCAGCCTCCTCTTCCTCCTGTTCATCCTGCAGAGAGAGAGAGATCAGGAAGGAAATTGAAAAGCCAGATACGAATGAGGTGGGAATAGTGCAAATGAGGAGAGGAGCATTCAGGAAATAAACAGAACAGAGATTTTAAATAAAACTGAACTGTAATGTACCTTGGTCAGTTCCTGTGCATTGGCTAAATTGTCCACAGCGATAGCCAAGAACACATTTAGCAGAGTGTCTGAACACAGAGTTAAAGGAACTCCAGCATGTAGGAGTGTGCAGGTGTATTCAGCATGCACATACCAATTTGGACCAAAAGAAAGTGTCCGTATCTGTGTAACTACATATGCATCTGATTTTGCATGGATGTGTATTTGATCTGAAGTCAGTATCTAAACAAAAATGAAAAGGATCTTAATACATGTGTGAGTGTTTTGTGCGCTTCTTTGCATTTTCACTGTTAAGGGATACAGTTGCCAAAAAGTGTGAGCACGATGAAGAAGACAGAGAAGGCCATGCCCTTGTTGACTCCTCCCTGAGACTTGATGCCATCGTACATCACCATGTTCCAGTCCTCACCAGTCAGGATCTGGTGCACACACACACACACACACACACACACATTCAAATAGTCAGACACGGCCATATTACTCCAAGTACAGGTATTTTATAATGAATTATGCTTTGAATTTAACACTATTCAATCATCTAAAATGATCACCCCCAGAAACATATGCACCTTAAACACACTGACAAGCTTTAGCACAATGATGCTTTTGACTAATGAGATGTAAGAATTAAAAAATAGCATTCTATATTTTATTTCCTTTCCTCGTGTCTACAGTCCTTTAACCAATTTGACCTTATCCCACCCTCATCTTCTCCTCCACCACTCTCTCTCTCCCCTCCTCCCCTTCAAAGCTTCGTCCTCGGCTCACCTGGAACACCGTCATTATTGCTGCGGGGAAAGTATCGAAGTTGGTCGGAGGAGTGCCAGATTCAAAATTAAACCTAGCAGGGGGGAAAAAATCAAATGGGTGAGAAGATGGGTGAGAAGTATTACACAAGTACTACCACAATTTTCTTTTTTTCAAAAAACTACTTAAAAAAATGACTACAAATAGAAACCAATGCCTTAGTAAAATATCATATGCAAACTATTCAAAAGGAAGGAGAGGAGAAGAGAGAAGCCAAGGTAAAGGAAAACAGCACTGACTGTCCTCCGAAGAGCTGCATGCCCAGCAGGGCAAAGACAACAATGAAGAGGAAGAGCAGGAAGAGCAAGCTGATGATGGACTTCATAGAGTTGAGCAGAGACACGACAAGGTTACGCAAAGATGCCCAGTACCTGACAAATAGACAGAAAGCGTGTGTTTAATTCAGTGCAATGTTGTGTCCATTATATTGAAGTAAAATTTAAAAAAAAGATGGAATACAGTAGACTCACTTGGTGACTTTGAAAATCCTCAATAACCTGAGAGCTCGTAGCACACTAATGCCAAACGATGTGCCCGGCTGGATGATGGACCACAGCACTTCGAATATACTACCACATATCACCTAATGCAAACACAAGCATATGCAGGCATGGTCATTCATCCTAATGAGCTGTGCATGCGTCGGCATGTCATCACTTTATGTTTTGTTTTGTGTGTAGGCTGTAATTGTTTGCGCTTGGTTAAGTGTGCGCCTGCTTATTACTTTGTGCTTGTTTTGTGTTCATGTGCGTATTTGTGTGGGACTCACAATGCAGTCGAAGCAGTTGAAGGAGGAATTGAGGTAGGCCTGCTTGCCCAGGCCATACATCTTTACCATCATCTCCGTCAAGAATATCCCCAGGAAGATTAACTCAGCAAAATCTACATGGAGGGATGAAGACAAGAAGAGGTGAGGAGGAATGGCAGCATTTTGTGTGAAAAAGGAATTTTTGTAATTTGTGTTTGTTACGAAAATATAACAAAATCTCTCTATGTTGTTTTGTAGCCAAGGTTATACAAATTGGGTTAGTAACCATGGGTATGATGCTTATATAAAATATATATTTCAATGCATTTTCCATATTTCCATACTTTGATCCCTTTATAATTGGCTTATTTGTATTTTGTTGTCATTTCAATTAATTTTATCCCATTTGTGTGAGTGTAACGTAGGCCTCTGCATTTATAAAAAAAAAAAAAACGAGAGAGAAACAGCAAGAATCTGTGCCAGAGGAAGACATTGTGTGTTTGGATGTGCTTGTGTTAACTGGTTGGGTCAGCTCTTTCATGGATTTAGTCACATTTACTTAAGAATTTGCTCACCCACTCCCTTCCAGTAATCTGTGATGAGCGTATTTGTGCAGATAATCGGTGCATGCTTGCACAAAGTATGCATGGATCCCCCTCCCTCCTACTCACACAGAAAATCTGACAGCGGGTCCGGCTGGTCATAGTGCACTACAGCCACACACAGCGTGTTCAGGCCCACCAAACACAGCACGGTCCAGTAGAAGGCCTGGGACTTAACAACATGTCGGATAAGGAAACGTAGCCGTCGCTCCCGCCGCTTGAAATCTGATCCTTCAAGCTTGGAGCTCTTCAAGCTGGCACGGGCGAACGGTGACCCTGAAAGGATAAACGAGGCAAATGGTTCAAATGGTCAACACTGACGTTTTTTATTGACATTATTGTGTACCATTAGCATCTTGGAAAGCAAAACTGTATGCGGTGTATAATGGAAACTGCTTCCGTGATTTGTGACTTAAAAAACAGAAAGAGGTCTAAAACATTTTAGGAATATTCCCCCCTTTCTACGTTCATTTTCAGTAGCATATGACCTGTGCACATTTGAGAAGGTTATACTGTCAGATTATGTTGCAGTGTCCATGCATACACATATGCATATACCATATTAAAAATGACAAAAAGAAATCCTTTTAAAGAGAAAACAGGGAGAGCCGCATAGCGTTAGAAGGCTGGAGAAAAGGGGGTTGGAAGAGAGAAGTAGGAAGGAGAGAAAGGTTGAGGAAAAATGAGAAAAGTGTAACATGAGGAGAGAAGTGCAGAGCGGCAGAGGAGAGGAGAGGAGGAGAAGAGAGGAGAGGAGAGAAGGGTCAGGTAATGCTGATATGCAAGATAAGATAGCATCTGTATGTACCTGTGGTTTGCCTTTGAGAGAGAGAGAGAGAGAGAGAGAGAGAGAGAAAGAGAGAGAGAGAGAGAGAGAGAGAGAAGAGAGAGAGAGAGAGAGAGAGATATCTTACCTACTGCCAGATCTCCCTCACCCTCCTCTGGGTTTAGCAGCTCTGCTTTGCTCTTATGGTTCTTTGTGGCTCTTCTACGGGAGCCTGTTGTAGCAAAAAAAAAAAAAACGTTTCATTTATAAACATCAACAGTTCCAACATGTCAAAGTTATTAAGATATATTTTTTTAATCACAGTCATGCATTCGCAAACATGTCAGCAAATTCATACCATCATAATCATTTTCATTGTCATCGTCCGCCAAGATGACCTCTTCTACAAAACACACATGGACAAAAATGTTAATATGCCACGTTTAATCTATTACATGTACACATCTGATGACATCTACTATAACTGTCAATCTTTTACTCTCATCAATAATTATTGCTCATTTGAATTAAAACTGGAAACAAAGTCTCCGGCCTGCACCTGTGCTTGCTGCTCATCCCTCCCTCCCGTGTTTTTAGCTTCCTTGTTTTTATGTAGATTGTAGGAGATCAAAGGTCTGCTCTTTCTATCTGCCCCTTTCTCCACTTACATCCATCCCTCCATTCCTCTCATCTTCTCTACATCTTTCCTGCCCCTGGCAGATGGCTCACAGTAAAAAGACAAGAGAGATAAAGAGAACTACAGATAAACATTAGCTATTCTCTATCCAAGCATCAAAGTGTTTTTATCCTTGCCATTGCAATGTAAATCAAGGCTGTTCATTTATATTTGTAGATAAGTGGTTGGCTATAACTCAAGTTTGTGTTACATTCTGAGGAGAGCTTGTCAGGAGAAACTTTCCTGATAATTTAAACTCCATGATTAAATTGTTTGATTGTGAATCATGATAGTTAAGGTGTCAGTGTACACTATAGTACTTTACTTCAAAGCTCAAAAATGATTACCCCAGGGACGATAGGTCATTATTTCCATCCACCAAACCCCCCTTGTTTATAGCCTTTTACTGCGAAGCACCAGCAGAAAGTATTGAGTTTACTTAAATAATGTATTAATAGAATTTGCACCTGTCTGCGACATTTTATTTCAATGTATTATACCTATCATGACAGTGCGCTAAGATACAATACAACAGGTATTTTGTTTGTTTTTGTTTTTATGTTTATCTGTGTCTTTGTGTGTAATAAATGAACCACACGTGATAGAGTCCTATACTGTACATACCAGCTTTACAGATCCACTCCAGATAACCGTTGAGTTCCCTTTCTATCTGCTGCTGTCTTCTGAGCTTCAGGAACTCACTCCTGTTCTCCACACGCTCTCTCTCTTTGGCAAACTCCCTGCAGGGATGCACACACACATCCAATCACACACCACACAAACGTAGATATTTTTAATGCCAACGCCTTGCATTTTTTAGCGTGACATACAAACAATTAAGGATGACATTTTTATAAAATGAATTTCAAAAGTATATGGATATAAATGCTATAATTATACATACACAACCTTTACAGTGGATTTCACAAGCACGCTTCTACAAGCACACACACTTACCCTGACAACACACCAAGCACCAGGTTGAGCATGAAGAAGGAGCCAATGATGATGAGGGGGATGAAGTACATCCAGTTCCATGCACTCCCTGAGGCATCGTTGCTCTGGAAACACATACGCACAGACGGACAGGCATCAGACAGAGTAATCGATGTTTTGCTTTGGGAAATTTGTCACAACCCTTAATCACCAAATATTTGATCGACTGAGACATTAGGCATTCTTGCAACTGCAGAACAAGTAGAATAAATGGCACGGACACGTGTAGAAAGGGTACAGCAGCATTAATCAACTGCAATGGCACATTTAGGTCTGTCTGTGCTGAAATTTAAGGGTTTGTTGAAGTCTGCCTCGGCACCTGTACACCAAAAAAAAAATACCAGTGGCGTTTATTAAGCATCCTTGTGAAATTAAGGTGCATTTATTAGCATCCAGGTACTGCACACATGATATGTGTCTTACTTTCAAAAGCAATACAAATAAAAACATATCTGAAGTGAACATCATGTTAGAAAATTTGCCTCAAAGTCATCATTAAATGTCCAGACATTGTAGCCATTAAGAAATGGAGGTCGGTGCACTCAAAAATGCTGTCCACCGCTGTTGGAAATATAAACAACAGCAGGGCTGACATGATTTTGCTTTAAGTCATCTCAATAAGTAAATGCATATCTGCCACTCTATTTAGCTGCTCAGTGCAGAGTAAATAATGTATAACAAACGCTTTGGTCTCTCTCTTTCTTTCTGTCTCTACCATCCTCCTGTCCAGACTCCCTCCATTTTCCTTATTCACTCCTAATTGTTTTTCCTTTTGCCTCCTTCTTTGGGAGCTGTTTCTCCTGCTTTCCATCCTTATTTCATATATTTTGACGTTTGCTCATACTTTCCTTCAATCCTACATTCTGATGTTACTTTTTTTGTGCAATCCTTCCATTCCTCCTTAATTTACACTGGTTCTTTATTTTACCCTTTCCCACCTGCAGACCCCCTCTTCTCTTTGTCACTTTGCGCTCTCTGACAGCCTCCCTGTCTAACGTCCCCGGTCTCCTCCTTCCCCGTCTCCTCCTTCCCCCATCTTTCCTTCTTCCTGCATGTAAGCTGGTATTGCTGCTCTGTACCCAATGAACCGCAGACCCTTTTTTCTACCATTAAACTTTTATCGCTCCCCTCCCCAGCAGCTGCAAGAATAACTTGAGCTGAACAGGCCCTTTTAAATATAGAGCAGCACCGGGAAGGAGGGACACAGCGAGAGAGACACGGAGTGAGAGGGAAAGAGAGGGAGGAAGGGAATAAAGAGAGGGGAGAGCTAAGAAAGACAGAAAAAAAAAGAGCAATGGATAAGATGGACTGAGAGGGAGAGGAGATGGGGAAAGGGACGATTACAGTAACACTCAAAAGACCCTCATCTATCTCTGGTCTCCTAGCAACCGTTGCCACTGACAGCATGGAACGATTCAGCATTGGGCATGAGTGATGACACTGTTGACATCTGGTACCTATTTTATGGGCAGACTCACAGTGTGCACAGGTGAAAATCATCACACGTTTTAACACTTTATGAGTGAAAATCATTTTGGATGTTTTGGTTGTGCAGCATGAAAATACTACTGAGACAGCTTCTAGACATGTTGGATAAAACACTTATGTTCAGGTGTAATTGACTAGATATTTTTTTTTTTCCCCAGGTATTATGTGGCAGTGTGATAAATACAAAATGCCCACCAAATATGACATAATGGATATACAAATGACAAACTGAAGTATTGTCCCTAAAATCGAATGAATTGTTTGAGGTGTTTGTCTGCTGTTGTAGCCCCTGGTTACTTTTATGCCTCATATTCCTGCTTTACTACATGCATAGCTTACATGCTCTATTTTCCTTGGCAGACCGAAGAGGATAAATACGTCCAAATTAACACTCAGTACATACATAGTAGAGCAGGTCAGTCCAGCCCTCCATGGTGATACACTGGAAGACGGTGAGGATAGCAAACAGGATGTTGTCAAACTGGGTGATGCCATAGTTTGGTCCCAGCCAGTACTTTCTACACATGGTGCCCTCTGGACACAGCCGCGACGGAAGCTCCGTCCCACATGGAAACTCTTCTCGGATCTCACCTGAACATGGAGTAGAGAGTGGAGGGTTTTTAAAACAAAAACCAAGCATATGTGAATATGTTGTTTTCTTTTGTGACAGTTCCAACCACTGGCTAAAATTTGATTTTGGCCTCTACTTTGTGGAATTAAATATGTGAAGCAATAAGCTACAAAAAGGTAAAGGTGACATACAATAGTCATGACACAGAAAAGCAGCAATGGATTAGACTACATCTGTGGAAACTGCCTATACCATCACATTATCATTAAAATGTACTCATTCTGTTGAAGTAAACTGCATTTCCAATCTTGGCAGTGGGACACACTACACACTCCTTTACCTGTGTGATTGTCAAAGCAGGTTGTGTGGAATTTGCCCATGTAGAACTCCAGGCCGATGATGGCGAACATGAGGATGGCAAAGAAAAGGAGCAGGCCAATTTGCAGCAGAGGAATCATGGCCTTCATGATGGATTTGAGCACCACCTGTAAGCCTTGAGGACACAGTGCATACAGTGTTAAGAATTTCACAATTATTATTATTATCCATCATCAATTTGAATGCGTTTTCAACCATTAGAATCAGGTGCAGGGGATCCGAAAGATCAGAAAGATGCCTTCCCTCCTCCCTCTGGGCATTCAGCAGTTAAACTCTGGAGTGTCCTCTACTACCAGCTGGTCCTGATTAAGTGTTGTTGTCATAATAATAACAATAGATACAATTATACCGCTAGATTATGAATATATCATCGACTTACTTTGCTGCACCCACTGGGGGAGGCAGCAGCACACTACAGTTTGTAATGGAGGGATTTAATCTGTGATCACACAATATAGTCAGCATATTCTAGACATTAATTTGTGGTAAAATCAACCATACCTGTGTTTTTTCTCTGTGAACTCAAACAAACAAAGGGTCTCAAAGGCAATATTTTTGTTTAATTTCATGTGAACTGTTGTTTTGGTGACACCCACTCTTAACTATTTATACCTCTTTTTAAATGTATATACCACGGCACATATTGGAATGGAACTGTAATTTAGTTTTCACAGGAAGCTTAGTGACTTTTATGATGAGTAAGCCCTGGTTTGCCTGTGCAGCCCTGTAGTGGAGTCCAAGCTATTAATAACCCTGCAGTGGTGCCGAAACACTACTGCCGCTATAACATTTAGTAAAAAAGAAGCCGAGAGTGCAGAGAAGAACCACTTTTGTTGGAACACTTTGGGTGCATTATGCAGAACAACACAGAAGCTCCATAAATGCTTCTCCGTGCTATTTTGACCTTCAAATATGGACATAAAGTAATGTCATTTCCTCTTTATCTTTAACTTTATTCAAAATTATGAGATGAAGATTTTTGACTTACTGGGAATGCCGGACACCAGTTTGAGAGGCCGCAGTACTCGCACAGCCCTGAGGGTCCGCAAGTCGAAATCTGAACCCACAGTGGACAGGATGCTAAAGGGATGGAGACAAATGCACAGAAGGGTGCAAAGTGAGTCAGGATCGTCACTGTCAGTCAGCCACACACACTTTTACAAACACACGCACACACACAGTAGAACAGCCGCCATGCCAGGTCACTACAAGCACCTGGGTGAGCACTGTATGTAAATCCTGTAAGAGCTGAGCTGATCAATAGAGCTGACAAGTGAAGTCGGACGGAGAAGTGTATCAGGGCGAGAAAGGGTTGGGCTGATGGGTGTTTTGTAACAGGATGACAGTGAATATAACATTTTTGAAAAAAGAGAGGGAAGATGGGAGGTTAGAAAAGAGAGAGCAAGTCAGAGGTATATAGAGAGAGTGAGAGAGAAAGGCAAAGAGAGAGAGAGAGAGAGAGAGAGAGAGAGAGAGAGAGCGCAGTGGCAGATGGTGAAAATCAGAGATGCTGACTTGCTTATTTCAACCTGTTTTAATTCTTGATACGTATAAAAAAGGTATAAAATGCCTCATCAGGGGCTGACTTGTAACTAACATTATGGCAGATGAGCCCTTAAGCAACTCACATAACCGTGTATTCTGATATGTTCTGCTGTTATTATTGCTAATATACCGCATCAGTATCAAGGTATATAGATAAGAAGATATTGCAGGTCAGAAATGGCAACTGTTAAAATCAGTTTATATCTTGATCACGGTTTTGAATAAAGGATAAAAAAAACAACAATATATTTCACATAAATAATATTTTACAGTGTACTACTGAACTTAAATGGATTTTTTTATTAAATGCATTTATACACTAAACTGAGTCAAGGCAAAATAAGTAGGTTGAATTCAGATTGGAATCGGATTAGGCAGTCTTCTGATTTTCATGTTGAAAATGTGGGGATGTGCAGTGTTAAGATTAAAGCATAATATTACATAAATGGAGGTGTATGGATGTGAATGCATGTGTGGAGGAACAGTTTAGTGTAGCTGTCAGTTGGCGTTTTATGAAAGGTCAAACACACACACACACACACACACATTAATACATACATGTCTGTTGTCTGTTGTGTATCTTTGGATTATTGGGGATGCACTACAGATGTCAGTGTAGAAATGACACAGGAATTACACATCATCTTATGTAACCTCTTTCTGTGACTGCAGTAAAGTAATGTACTGCGATTCCAGTACAAACACTGATAATGATGACGATGACGATAAAGAATTCAGTTTCTAAACAGCATCCACCGTCACAAACATTGTCAAATTGATGAGGCAGTTCCTCATTCACACCGTCTCCACGGTTACTGGGCCCTTTCTCATTCATAAGTGTTTCCATGGCAACAAGGACCTTGGCTCATTGATAGAATCTCTGTATCACCTTGGTAACAGGACCAAGGGAGGAGCCTGATTGATTGTTTTTTTGTCATGCTGTCTTCTCTCTATAATGTAAATGCACCACAGCTCACACAGACAAACACTCACACACACTCACACACACACACACACACACACACACACACACACACACACACACACACACGCACACACACCGATGACAAAGGCACACACACATCTGCACAACAAACCGGCGCTGGTTGGAGATCAAACATATTGAGAATAATATTATTCACATATGCACACTAGAAAGTAGGTCATTTGGAATAACCAATGGAATATAATTTATTTCTTGTCAGGGACAGTGATGGGGCCTACAGTAAAACGTATACACTTGAACCACGCACACACACACACACACACACACACACACACACACACACACACACACACGCACGCACACACACACACACACACACACACACACACCACGCACACACAACCACACACACACACACACACACACACACACACACACCTGCACTGTATGCAGAGGAGAAATGATTCAGGAGAATCACATTAAGCGATATTACCATTACACAATCTCCCCACGACCCGTTCTTACGCTGCGCCAAGATATTATACAAAAACATGATCTTATTTGCTCGCTCTCTCCACCCGCTTTCCTGCTGACTTCAGCTAAATGTGGCTAATTAACTCGGTCCACATCACTGACCAAATCACTTCATCTATTCTCCAAACTCTGCTCGTTTCACAACAATTTCATACTTATTAAGATTTATATAAATATCCCATTATTCCTTCTAATGACGTTTCATTTGATATCGTGTAACATCAAAGGAAATGTAAGGTGAAGATAATGACACACAGCTTCAAAACTGTCCTGTAGCATATTTAATTATCTGAACGTGATTGTTGTTTTCCACAATATCCTCTAAACACATTTTAACCTGGGAGACATCAAGAGAGCATGATTTCACAATCCTTCTAAAATGACAGGAGCATGACGGAGACCTTTTTCTTGGAAAAGATCAGTCATAATTCTTAGTGACATTCTTTTAGTATGAACACAGATTTAACTCATTTCAGTTGATTATAGGGTCACTGAAAGGACCTTCCTGGTTTCCTTCCTGCCTCCCCACACTCACCCGTACCAGTCTTATCCAATCAAAAGAGCCTGAACATATATAAGGTGGGGGAACGGAGAGCAGAATGCAAGGCAAGACTGGCTGTAAACTACGGGTAATTGGACTAATAATCAATAGTGGGCATAAAAAACAACTAGCTTATTCCCAGGGCCAAATCACTCAGGCAATTTACTACAACATGTAGGTCAACAAACACACACACACACACACACACACACACACAGAATTCTGCTGACATCCAACAAGGTTATGGAGTGAATAGCTAATCTATCCAGACATGTTAAACGCCATTCGTGTGTTTGTCTTCGTATGTGTCGCACAAGCAAGTGCACTAGGATTGAGTAGGAAATGGAAAGGAATGTTTGAAGTGGAAATGTGTGGGTGTGTGTGTGTGTGTTTGAGTGCGTGCATTGGTCAGTGTGTTATCAAAGGTTTTGTCCAGGGGTGGGTAGAAAGGCCAAGTCGCCTTTCATCTTCAGAGAGCTGCACTGTTAAAAACAAAATCCCCATTCATAGAGAGCTTAAGAAAGAGTGTGTGATTGTGTGCGTGTGTGTGTGTGTGTGTGTGTGTGTGTACATGTGCATGAGTGTAAAATGTATTGACTTCAGTCAGTGTACATAATGCATCATGGGAATGTACAGTATGTGTGCAGTAAGTGCTGCAGCATTATTCTGTCTTGCTGCAGCTTCCTGCTTTACTGCAAAATGGTAACAACACAGCTGGTCGACACAGATGACTGTGGCCACTGGGTGTGTTGTATGATTGTTCACCTTGTAAAAATACATAACGTGTTTATTTATTATACCCCTTTTTAACATCTTCAACTTAATTTACCTTGCTCTATATCTGAACTAGAAATGTCTCTCGTCACAATGTTATACACGTATGTGAGCGCTCTTCATCGCAAGTGTCACTCGTTTCTCATCTGGATAGTAAAGAACAGATAGATAAAATAGTGGTAATTGGAAGTAATTGGAATCTTTACGGACTCTCATGTAATTTTATACATTTATATCTACCTAGTACACCACTACTGTATTTAAATAGCTGATGTCTGAATTGAAGGTCGATGCCTATGAGTGCAGGTACGATTCATCCACCAGATGAAGACAGACTGAATCTTCACATGGAAGGCAGACTGCTAATGCTCTTCCAAATTAACACAGATGGCTGGAATCACCTCAAAAAGAGTCACTATTAATAGCGCTGATATGCCTTCGAACAAAACTTTTAATCACAAATCAGCAAAGGCAAGACATAATCTAAGGTTATGGTAGTATAGGGTGGAGTTTATTTGTTTTTCCCCTCTTTGGCTGCTAGTTCAGTAAGTCTTGACACCACCTACATTACATTATATTCCATTGGGACCTGAGACAAAATGTGCACTGCTTTTAGTCGGTGTCCACTCTGCCCTCTTAAATTTCTGTAAACAATTTCTGACATCCGTTTCCTTCTTGAGGTAGCCTATGGCAGATTCAAGGCAAAGCATATAGAGGGCGTGTTCACGTTGCAGACGTGAGATGTCGGCTGCAAGGCATCTATTGTCCAGGGGAATATTAGCTCGCCAGGATAGAAAATACTGGGAATGCAGCCTAAAGAGAGTGTTAAGACTCAACCTACACAGATATGGCCATACATGTTCCAACAACTAAGTCAGAAAGAACTTTGCAGTTACAATTTTGGAAATGGTTCGTCATTAAATACATTAATTGTGTGAAAATGTGCTGCCTGCATGTAGGATCAACATCCCAGCTACAAGGTCTGCAATGCCTGGGCCTATAGAAGTCACTGATTATTTAACTGCTGTGTCATGCTTGCTCAGGGGGTTTCACTGTCAAAACAGAAAGGGGGATTATGTGAGACCTAGCATTTACTGGAAGTTTTAAGGACTGCCTGGCTTCCTTCTGCTCTACCTCTCTTTCCTCTCCTTCCTCCTCTTTGCATCTCGCTACATCCTGCTGTCTCACTGACACTCATCTTCTCACCCCTCTTCTCTCTTACAGTCACTCTTGTGCCATGCTGAGACGAGCTTGGCTTCGTGATTGCTCTTATTAAAGCATAAGGACATACTGCCAGACTGAGAGCTCACTCACTCCGTATGTGTGTGTGTGTGTGAGAGAGGTGGGCAGAGGGGGGTAATCACCAGTTTCCCTGGTGCTTTGTCAGCAAAGATGCGCATGGTTTATGTAAGCCAGCTCTCCAAATCACCACAAGCATGCATACAAACATGCAATGACCTCAGCATAATCATCTGTGCCAGCACTCCCACACAATCATTCCATTGGACACAGTAGCCTATAGTAACACAGCTTCGCTAGTAACAAGAACTGCACTGCACTCATACACCAGCATGTCAGCATATTATCACATAGCCTGCAATGCTTACAGGAAACAGAACGTGTCTTTAATCATCATGTGGATCAATAGAAAAACAGAGCACCCTTTTATACAATATAAATACGTTTTTATGTGCCTACACACAATCATTGTGCTCTTCTGCCCTCTTTTTTTTATACCTGTCAATTCATCGTATTATCTATTTACTCCGGCCCTTCTCTATGATCTAATCGGTGTAATTCTATCATGCTAATCCTATCATGTGTCTTAACTCACCCTCATTGACACCTTTTCTATCTCAGTCAGGATTAGGCTGCATCCCATTTCCTCCCTTTACCCTTACTTTCACCTTCTTATTGAGCGTTCATTTTAAATATCGTGGTGGCCTGAGAAAAAAAAAAAAAAAAAAAACGCTCATTGAGGTAACGGTTTAGCCCTTTCCTCTCTTTCCAAAGGATTTTTAATATGGCACTTGGCATCGAAAGTAAGAAACATTTTCAGTCCTTATACACAGTCCCAGTTGTGCTGTTAAGGCATCCAAATCACAGTTGGGTTCCTACTTTATGTTGGAGTTACTGTAAAGAAAGATTTTGCTTGTTTTTCTTCCAGCACTCTTGATTAGTCTCTTTCCATTCTTTTCCATTGCTCCTCTGTCTCTGTTTAGCTACCAATACCTGTGAATATTGGTCCATCCCCCCTTCATTCCTTCATTCCTTCCATCTAACGCCTCTTTCCTCTGTGCCCTACACCCCCATCCTCTCTGTCTCCGTGTATAGCATGGCGACATTTGTTCACTACCCAGGCTGCTTGCTACCTGCAGTTCTGCTCTGTGATCTGACTGCTGCACTGCCCAGAATGGGGCCATTCATTAGAGCAAAGGAGCAGGGACATTCACAAACACACACACATGTGCAGACACACACCCAACACAGGAGAACCTACTCCATTTTCTCCTGTTTTAGTAGAATAGGAAAAGAGAAAACAACATCTTATCCTGCTTTCATAATTGTGTGCGCATTTTTGAGTGTTTGTGCAGCCACATACTGTGCATGTACGCGTTTGTTGTAAGTGTTCATGCTATTCTGATTTGCTTGCCACTCACCCTGTGAGCACCACCACAAAGTCCATGACGTTCCATCCATTCCTCAGGTAGGAGTTCTTGTGGAAGGCGAAACCAAGTGCCAGGATCTTTATTCCAGACTCAAAACAGAAGATCCCTATGAAGTACGGCTCTGTATCATCCTGGGGAGAGAGAGAGGAAAGACAAAATGAGTCACCTTTCAGGAGCTGGATGACTTCTGAAGACGCATTTTGATAAATATGTGTCAACTTCAGTGTTTCAAAAAGTTTCAAAATTGCTTTCGATTTTGTGCGTGTATACTGTATATTAATTTCTGAGAGATTGTGTTGTTGCAATCTGCTGCAAGCATCTACACTGAAGTAAAATCAACATGGAGTCATACCTATCACCTGGATTTAATCATGTTTACATATGGCGCACATACTGCATCATGCTTGTTTAACTTACCAGGCGCTCAGACAGCGGCGTCTTGTCCCCATCAGGCAAATGTTGCTCCAGAGCCAAGACGATGCAGTTGGCGATGATGGTGGCTAAAATCATCCACTCAAATGGAGTGAGGAAGGTCAGTCAAGGAACACTTTCTTTGCCATTAATACAGAATTTAAAAAATACAGCTGACAGACACAAGTGCAATTTTGTATATCAGTCATGGCATAATGTGCCACATCTTTATATCTTTTCAACACACGTCTGTTAAGATCATATCAATAAAATTTGTCTGAAAAGGCCTGCTGGCAGTCGGGGTTTTCATGAGTCATTATTGTCAACAATCTCACATCCAGTAAATTTCAATATGCATCTGCCAATACTTAGGAAAATACAGATCTGCAATATAGGGCTATATGACGGATCATGCTCCAAAACACTTAAATCAGTGACACAATAAGAAGAAGAATTAACATATTCAGATAAGTCACGTTAAAGGTAAAATCTAATGTATGCAAATTGAATACAATGAGTAACTGACTCATAAATGGGCCGACTTGTCACTGCTATGGCGCCTGTTTACACACACACACACACACACACACACACACACACACACACAGTCATCATTATGAGTCAGTTAAATATGCTAAGTGTAGGTCCTGGTAACACACCAACCACACACACACACACACACACACGTTATTAAAGTGTTAGTGTGTAATAGCATGCCTGGAAACTGAGGGAATGTATTGTGACATCACCATTTGGCTCTATGTACATAACATCTAAGGGCTAGTTCAGAAAGGGGGAGAGAGAGACAAAAAGGAGTGCATGTGTCACATCATATTGTTATGCCTGTTAGATATAAGTATAATAAAATTGAATATGAATACAAATTTTTACTGGACAAACCACTCTTTCCCTATTGTATTCTACTGAACTCCACTCTCTATTCTAGTCTCTCCACTCCTTCACCTTTTTCCTACTCCCTTGCCTCCTCTGGGAGTCATTCCCATGGCATTGTGGAGGAAGGGAAAAATGAAATGGTCAAGAGCCAGAAACGCAGGAGAGGCTATTTACGGAAGCATACATTATATGTGTGCATGTGTGAAACATACATTACAGGCCTGTGTGTGTGTGTGTGTGTGTGTGCGTGTTTGTTGTTAAAAAGCGACCCAAACCTGGTTGAAACCCACAATGTGTGTATGCGTGCGTTCATCTGTTTGAACGCACACACACATTTCCCAGAACACCCAGGGCACCACTCAATTAACCTCCCTGCCCCCCAACAATGAGTGTGTAGAAATACGTGTGTGCGTGCACATGTATATATGTATACGCGTGTGTGTGTTGGGCTGTGAGAAGGTGGTTATAGTTGACTGAAAAAGGGGAAAGAGAGGAGAGGAGCAAGGAGACAGAGAGACTGATGTTGTGTATTAGAAATGCTCCTCATGAGGGATGACTCTTTCGTGTGCGATGCTCATTGTACCTGCATTATGCTTCAAGGTGCCACATGATGTGCTCCGTCTTTACACAGGCAGTTTGTGTGTGTGTGTGTGTGTGTGTGTGTGTGTGTGTGTATAAGGCATAGATATCCTTAAAGAAGGCCCCTGCACACTCACAAGCGCATATGTCCAAATTCAGAATATGAATATATGACTCACTCTGACAATAACCATTCAATAATGAATCTCCCCTTCCTTCTTCCTCAATGGCTATATATAGCAGCATGACAGAGTTAAAAGCAAGGGAAGGAACAGGGGTGAGGGAGAAAGAGAGGAAGAGAGAGACGAGAATATGTTGCTCCCTCACCATTCCCCCACCCTTCATCTTTCTAATATTTTTTATTTGTCCTCAGTCTCTCCCTCTCTCCTGCCTCCCCTGTGCGTCTAGCTCTACCCGTGTTTCTGCATATGCTTGCTTTTTATTATCAGATGTGCGTCTGTGTGTGTTTATATACTGTACTGGGGACAGCAGTAGGTCGGAGATGGCGATGTCTCGCCAGGAAAACGGAAGTGAGGCTGTCAAAGTACACCACTGGAGCCAAATGACGCACGCACACGTTTGCACAGGTCTACTTGCCTTTTCTTCACCTTGTCCATCACCGCCACCTTACAGTCTTCCTGTTCGCTCTCTCTCTCCTATCTCCTCCTCAGTAAAGCTCCCGCCTGTTTCTCACTGATATATTTCTCCATCTAGCTGCCCTGTTAAGCCTCATCTCTCTGTCTCACATACAGTACCTCTCTGTGTATATATCGCCATCTCCTCTTACTCCTCCTCATTTTTCTTCCCCTCTGCTCTTTTCCGCCTTGTTTCTCTGTCTCCCCCGCGTTTCTCTGTCTCCCCCCCGTTTCTCTGTCTCCTACCTTTCTCACACTGCGTCCTCCCATCAATCACCCCTATCTCTATCATGCCATCTCCATTCAATATCGAATGAGATGCCGCGTCAGCAAGCGCACGGAGACCCTGACAGCAAGAGACAGAGTATGGGGAGAAGAGGATGAAAGAGGGGGATGAAAAAAAAGGATGGATAGGAGGGGAAAGAATATGAAGGGCTAAATGAAAGAGACAGGAGAGTAGGAAAGAAGAAAAAGAAACTGTCCTGTGGGCACAGACATGATTGAAAAGAGTGAGTGGTGGGGAATAAAAGCCAGAGGAGGCGGGAGGACGTAGCAGAGGGAGGAAAACAACAGCGAGGGAGAGAGAAGGACACAGAAGAAGAGCACAGGAGTGCTGAATGAGGGATAAAGCAAGAGAATGACAGGGGTGTGAGAGTATTGCGGTATTTTCTTCTTCTCCTAAGGAGCGCGTATGCTCTGATGAAAAGTAGGTTAGTGGCAGAACATATGAAAATAAAGGAAGGGGGGCTGAAAGGAAAAGAGGCGGTGGGAGATTATAGTGATATCATACATACAGTATGTATAACACACGGCACCATATAAAATCGCTGCAGCCCTCACATGCTTCAGATATTGACATACTACATTTTGTGCCACCACATATACAAGTCCTCAACAACCTCCAGAGCCCTTCCTCTCTCCACCCCATGCACGTGCCATATTGCCATTCAAGCACACATTTTCATACATGTCATGTACACACACATACCAACACTAGACTTCACTTCCTTACACTCCACTTGTCTGCCAATAGAGTCCAGACCAGCTGCTACCCTTTGGAAAGGTGCCAGCCTTCAACCATGCATGATAGGTTGGGCCTTTCTCACTCTGTTCATTTCTTTAAACTACACTTGTTATTTGTACCAATGTTAATATAATAATATCTGTTAAACAGAAATATTAAAAATACAAATGCCGAGCAAATCTCAAAGTAGCGGCTTGTCACTTAAAGTAGAATAGCGCTGGTCCACTTTAAATGTCAGCCTAAATCAAATCAAGTCAGCAGCTGGCTGCCAAGCAAGATATGGGAATTTAGCTTGGGTCTTGAGGAGTTTATGCATTTAATCATCAACAAATAAACTCTACACGCACACTGCAGTGCTACATTCACAACTATTATCATTGCAGCTGGATGGCTTATTAGAGTACGTGAGGACGTTATCCGATCCGATACTGATGCTAGTATTGGTATATCCCAATTTACTATAATACCCAAGAAAAGGCTCAGTAATGGGGCAAATTTCATTATCATAATCCACATTTGATAAAGTTAACTTAAGATTCTGGCTTCGCACATATGAAACACAACGGAGCCACAAGGATGAATTGCCAACTAGTATTCTACCTTCTCTCAATATCCATCTCTATTTGTGTGTGTTATGAAGGAGATAATTTTGGTGTTTAAGATGCGAATATCTTCTGTTATTTTAAAGAAGAAAATAGGATGAAGTTGAAGTCGTAACTAAGCAGCACCTCCTTTACTCTGTGACTTTCTTTAAATCCCTTACTCTGTCCTGTTACATTATGCAGCAGACCACTGGCAGAACAGCTCAAATGATAACTTCATTTTCTTGTCACTTTTCCCTCAGAAGCACTGATTTGATCAAATGAATGGGATTAAGCACTACGGTTGAGACCTATCTATCCTAATTATTTTGATAATCAGCAGCCACAAAAGATAAGAGACGTCGTTGAAGTGCCTCATTTTATTCCTGCAGCACACATTTTTAATAGACTAAACAAATTACAGTAAAAGTTTCCCTTCATATTTGAAATATTGCCTTGCATTTTTACATTTAACAATGTGTTTATGTAAAATATGAAGGGATATAAGTAAGGGTCTCTAAATCAATTTAACATATATTCATTCCAGAATGAGGATATGCAATTTGCTTGTGTCTTCCAACCCTGCGCTAATTTGGCAGTGGAGGTCCTTCACAGCAAGAACATGGCCTCCACTGAGTCACATGGGATAACATCCCCCCAGAAAACATGCATTCAACCATAGAGGATCTAAAAGAGTAGATGTGACATGTTCTAATGACTTGCTATTCTGGGAAGGAACCATATGGCAGCCATCTTACCTGGGACCAGTTTTAAACAAATTGGAACCTATGGGGAAAGAGGCTTAGGTGATAATCCTTGTATGCTACATTTTCCACCACTATTGTTTTATTCACGATAATGAGTGTAAGACAAGTGTGTCCATCCAGAATGGACCAAAAAGTAAAGATTCTTGAATTCTAATTTTTATAGTTACAAGAATCCAAGCTTTCAATAATAAATATAATCTTGCAACCAAACTAAACCCATGCCTCCAGAAAATACATTATTCTACATTTATCCCACTTTTGCACCACGTTTGGCTGCATTGCAAAACAAATGTGCTTGAAGGCCAGTTTAGCCCTGCGTGGCCCCTCTCAGTCTGATTTAACATCAATAAGTGTGTATAGTCTTTACAGCCGCCCACTTCTGCTGCCTGTTTATCCATATGGCATATGCTGTGTCTCTATCTCACCCCTGCCACTGCCTCTCCCTCACCAACCACATATAGCCAAGTTGTCACTTCGTACAAGATGCTGACGGTGGTGTGTGTGCGTGCAAGCCGTGGTCTGTGTGTAAAGTATTAGTGTAGCATGTGACATTTTTTTTTACATGAGCTGTGTGTTCAGGAAGGCAGTGTAGGTGTGTTAATATGACTGCGTACTCGACAGTATTTGCTGGTTTATGCTTTTCACTGCCAACGTGCACGTGTTCATGTAAGTGTGTGGTTTGTGTGTGTGTGTGTGTGTGTGTGTGTGTGTGCCAGCCCACCCTGCAGGTAGAGTGCAGGATTCCAGCAGGGTTCGTCTAGTAACAGCTGCGGCATGTGACTAAAGAATACAGGCATAAAAAAAATCAATCCATCACAGACTCTCTCCCTCTCTCTATTTTTCCTCTCTCCCCACGTATCTGAATCCCAAAAATAGCTATGCCCCACGTCACTGCACCCCTCACACACACGCGCAGACATATGCATTCTCAAAGACACACACACACCTAACACAAACACACACATCCAAACTAGCCAGCAACTGAAAATGAACGATTCAACAGAGCCCGAATGCACAGCTAGGAGAAAGGGGAAGGAGGAAAAATGCAGAAGGAAAGGAGAGAGAAACAAAGAAAATGATGATCTTCTATTTAACGTGCACTGCGAACATGTGCATACAGTAAACATGGATAATCGACGCACACTAGATCTGCTGCCAAAAGGTCAGTTGTAATTAAATCAGGTTGAGTCTATTAGGATTCATGCTGACAGTTTAGAACTGATGAAGCAGATTTATATAAATAATACAATAGAAATAAATCTATACATAATTCTACATCAGAACATGCATATAAAAAATGCACACTAACACACTTAAAAGAAAAAAACAACAACAACAAATAAACAGACCAAACTCCAAAGACATCAGCTATCCATCTTTTGTTCCATTCAGTTCCGTAAATCAAGGATGTTTATCAACATCAAATTTGACCATTAAAGACTAACAAAGTTTATTATTGGCACCATAACACTTGCCTGTCAGGTTTTCTGTATTATAAGTAAGCGAACAGCTATTGATACCAACATTTCTACTGTGATTTATGACCTGGTTGCTACACAGCAGCATGTTTCCATATTGATTTTGCTTCCATTTCTCAATCGCCATATATGTTACAAGGGCACCTTTCTGCAGTGTATCAAAAAACAGCTAGCACGATGCATTCAACAGATTTTAGAGGATCAATTTACAATCTGGGAACAGTGTAGCGTGTCATTTCCAGTTGCTGTTGGTGAGCCGTTCCTCCCCAGCACTTCCAGTCCTTATACATTTACATGTAATAATTTGGTAAATTGTTAGCCATAATAAGCCCATGGGATATAATTACGTGTGGATGTAAGATTGTCTCAGAGACTTTCCGATTTCCAGTGATAAAAATATGTTCTGTGCAGGTTTAAATATTGTGAATAATTCACTTGTCAACAGGAAGAGGGAGAGACGGAGAGGGAGGAAGAACTGTGGATTCCTCACTACCTAGAATGACCTCTGTGTTCCTCCATCTCTATGTAAGAACACTGTGGGAGGACAGACAGATATCTTTCAGTAAAAACACACATGGCCAAGCACACAGACGCACACACATACCCAGACAAGGTAAAAGTAAAACAATGCTCTGCCAATGAGCAATACAACATCAAATGAAGATATATGAAGATTCAATTCTGACCAGCTATTCTATATTCTAAAAACATTGAGTGGTTATTGAGGTTGCTTCTTTTTTGGAAGACAATACAGATGAAAAATACATAGAGCACATAATGAGAAAAATAATATGTATTGTCCAAGTGTGAAAAAATGAAGAAAAACAATTGAATAGATTTTGTTTCTAGTTCTGCGAGTGTGTACTTGTGCATGTGAATGTGTGTGTGTGTGTGTGTGTGTGTGCCGAGTCACCCCACAGGAACTCAGGATACAGATCAATTCACACATTTAATCCAGACAGTCAAACGTATGAGGTATGAGGTATGAGGTTGGCAGATTGAGTCCAGAGGGCACGCATGCACACATAAACAGGAATCATAACACATATGCAAGCAGACACACTTCTTATTGCCAACAATTGTGAGCAAACTAAACCAAACAAGACTTGCAGCTGTCAGGATGTTCCGACAAGTATCCCCGAAACTTCACACAATGCTTTAAATTAGCATTGCAAAAGGCGGAAGCAGCCAATTAAAGCGAGGACAAGCAGCAGTGGAGGACAGCGAGTGGAGCGGCAGGGAGGAGAGAGAAACAGGGAAGAGTGATGGATCAACTTTGAGTGAAAGACAAAGTATAGGTATAGAAAAGTGAGAGGAGACTTCTTATTAGTCAAAGACAGTTAAAAGAGTGAGAGGAAAGGGGAGAGAAAACGTCAGTGTGTTTATTTTAAGTTGTTGCTGTTGACAAAAATCTGTTTAGTCACATTATGGGAAGTCAATGCCTATTGGGGGACAAAAAGTAGCCTCTCCACATGGTAAGCCATTAAATGTTATGGTTAAGACTTTGGTTTTTTGTTACGTTTAGGATTATGATTGAGCTGTTATGATAGGGAAAGTATGTACAGAATAAATGTTAGTCAATGCAGTATCTTTCTAAGTGACAAAAACAAGTTTGTGTGTGTGTTCTCTGGCTGCATTGTAGATGGCCAACCCTAAGTGTTTGACTCTCCACCGCTTTGAGTTAAATGATTTATATGCAGACAGGCAGTTTGATTCTCTCTCTTGCTCTCTCTCCATTGTTTCTCATTAGTCTACCCCTCTCTATAATGTCTCTCAGTCTTACCAACTTCCCCCTCCTCTCTTTATGTCTGTCACTGCATAGTCCCGCTCACTGTTCTGTCTCTGTACTCCAGCTGCATATTAGAAGCAGAGCAGGAACAGCTTTTTACCTCATCACTCTCACTCTTTCCTCTCCTCCTCTGCTTTAGAAAAGGTCATTTAATCACACTGAGAACTAGCCTTACTGCATTTACCCCCAGACCCAAGAAAGTCAAAAACATACTCACTTTTTTAGGACTTAACACAGAAACACATACATATTCTCAATGAGAGTATTGTCAACTTTCCTAACAATCGGGTCTCTACGTCAGCTAGAGAACAAAAGAGGAAAGCAGGTTGAAAGAAAGTGAGCAGCGTATCCCGACAGAAAACTAAACTTATAAAGCAGCTCCTGTTATTTATAGACTGGCATGACGTGAAAGATACAGACCCATGGATGTGACCAGATTGAAGAGAGAGACCCTACGTCATAGTACTGTCGTGTCCGTGTGTGTGTGTATGTTTTACAAATGAAAGAAGACAAAAAAAATAGGCAGAACACAAATGTGACCCAGACTGTGATATACAAACGAATGACCACATCACAAAAATTCTGTACACACACACACAAAACTAAAATGATGTTAGTCTGTGTAGTTATCAGCTGACAGTTGCAAGCTGGAGAAAGGCCAATAAATAATTTAGATTCTGCAGTGAACGTACATCACGGACTCTCCACATCCACCCAAAAACACCCGGTCCCTCTCTGCTGCTGGTTGCATCTCACTATATATATATATATATATATATATATTGCAAAGGAAGTGAGAGACCTGACTTCTCCATGGTGGCCTGGTGAGGTACTCACACTGAATATGTGGGGAAATAACTGCTACTGAGTCAGACACACTCAGAAAATATTAGTGCGCTTCCCTTGGCAATTTGCAAACACAATCAGAAAGTAACACAAACAACAAGCATTACACACCAACCTGCATTTGTCAGAAAGAAACTGTAGGAAATGTCAGTCAATCACAATGTACTTATACTCAACTACTAAAAATCACTTATGATTGACATACATCTTAAGAGAGAGATAAAACCTAGACGCAAATGGTCATTTGATTGGTATAAAGGATCAGATATAGTACTATAAGATTAAGGCACTTCTGCTTCCTCACAAGCACACACAGGCAGTATCCGCAAACTAACTGCGTGTATTTTGGTGAATTAAAATTATTTATATAGTCCACAGATTATTGAAAACAACCTTCTAACTTAACATCTTATGATTGTGAGAGGGTGGTTACTTTTTAAAACGCATTACTTGTATTATATTTCACATTGAGTGTGTCACTATAGATAGCTGGAACATATATTGACTTCCTCTCCATTTACAGCACAAGAAAACACACTTAAGTGTATGCTGATGACGCAGCCAACAGCACCCTAACTTGGCTTGTAGAGTATGTGTGTGTTTGTGTCGGTGGTGGGCTAAAATGAGTGTCTTCCAGATGTGCACATCACCGACACTCAATACATATCTGCAGTTCAAAACATGAAAGTCAATTTGCAGCATTGCATCTTTTACATCAACTCCTGATATGGCTTTGACAAAGTCATATGGGAGAATGTAGGGAACATTTTGGGGACAAAGGTCAGTGGGAAAGCCAATGCGGATTTAATTTCAAAGGTCAGATGCAATGACATAATATAGTGTCAACTTTCGCCCCAGCATGTCACATGATATGTTATTGCTGAGAACATCCCAAGCACATCAGCACAATCACACTGCCTGGTCTATGTCTCTTTCTCTATTTGATATGTACATCATGTATTAAACCAGATGTGATTCAATATCATACAATTCGGCTGTTATTTAATATTGACTCAGCTCATATTTAATAGGCGTGGGTATTTTTTTTTTACTTGTTGCTATAGAAATAGCCTCTCCTGCCACACCAGAAACAGTACGCATTAGCAGTGATAGCCGTCATAACACTTTAGCTCGTCTCCTCAGGGAGGATTTGTTAGTCATATCTTTCTGATTTAATTGTACCTCAGTTCCAGCGTCAGTGTCATCCTTCTGGTGTGTGTCCTTGTAGGTGAAACCACACGGCCTCGGTTACGTACTTTGACGGGGAGAAGTTAGCCTCGGATGTACTTTGGAAGTAGCCCAAGATGCTAACGTTAGCGCCTCACTGCTAGCTGTCGACGACTAGCCAGACGTTACTCGTTACTTGTCATACCTGCAGTACGCTGGTGCATTTTTTTTTTCTTTTTTTTTTTCAAATGTCAGACAGTGTTGGAAACGGTAACGTCCAATATTTCTGAAAAAGTATAACTTTTCCCCCGAAAGACTACGACTCGAGCCGAGGGAAGTATTCCATCGATGATTTGAGGCAGCCGGTGGGGTTCGGGTCACTCGCGCGCGCGCCTGCTGACGCTACCGACGGAGGAGAACGTCACCGTAAATGACTAAATACAATACAATGCAGTATTCAAACAATGCGTATCAAATAATAACAGTGGGGCTGTTGAAATTACCTGCCGCCCACTACAGTGGCTCATATGTTGTAATGTATTATATCATGGTGCTGCCTTCTTGGCCAGGTCATTCTTGAAAAAGAGATTTTAATCTCAATGAATTTTACCTGGTTAAATAAAGGATATTGATTGATTGATTGATATGGTATATTCCGTAAGATTAAATTATTACTCAATAGTTGGGAATGAAAATAAATACCATAAATAAGAAAATCTTGATGTTTTCTTAAAATGTCACTAAAAAAAATAATGTTTTACGCCTCTGAAAGAGATTTTACAACAAAGAAAGAAAAATGTCTCTAGCTTTCATGGCGTTATTTATGTAATTAAATACTTTTGAAGCATGCCTCACTGCAGGCATTGATTCTTAACAAAAATGCAATTCTGAGATTGATCTGTATCTGAACACTATACTCTTGTTTGTCTAAATTTCAGTATGTTAATCAAACTCAGTTTGAACGATACATGCTGGTATTAATTGTATTTAACAAGGCAGCCTACCACTTGTTTTAAATAAGAGATGGCACAGTAACACTCTGAACTCTGTGATGCTAATCTTCATTAAAAAAAAAAAACAAATATTTGTGAAAGCTTTGAAAGCGTTATCGTACGTAACTGGAGTTGCTTTATGTTTTTGAAGACGCTCCACCTCTCTTCCAAGAGGCTTTTCAGTTCTACCTGAGTACTAGGGAGTTTAGGTATTTAACCTCTTGCAGGGTCCTAGCAAACAAGCAAGTCCAGTTGCCTGTGATAAAGCTTTTAAAGATTTCACAGACATCTCTATTGCCACGTCTGTTGTCTCTAAATGTGAGATAGTTATTTATATGGTACTCCCATGGGTCCAGTGAGTTCCTAACTAAATAAAGCTGCGGGTCATAATTCTGCTGAATAGCTTGCAAATCCACTGAGACTCATACATCTGGTGAATCAAAAAGCTGTTTCAATCTCTGTTGACCAGTCAGTTGACCGAATCAGTCCTGCCAATATTTCTGAAACGTTTTCTTCATTGTGTCATGAAATAAGATTTACTTTAACGCTGACCACTGAATGGTCAGTGAAGGACAAATGGCAGATACTGTATATTACCACTAAGAAGAAAACCTCTTGAAATCAGGGATGATTTAAATAAGTAATATTGCGACCCTTAATCTTTTATGGGGTCCATTAATGTTCAGTGTTTGCTGGTATGAGCCAGATATTTATTTTCCCACTATGACAGCCTATAAAGTACACCTCTATAGTTATGGTGATCCAGCACCTGTTTGATGGTTTGATCTCAGTTCTGGATTCGAACCAGTTGCACAAAAGCACATCCGCTGATGAGACACAGAAGCGTTTGGCAGTGGGCTTCGGGTTACCTGAGATGACTTTGTGATTGATATCGGCATTGTCGCCACCTCAGGCAGAGTGAGGACTAACTCACCTGTGACAAGCTTTAACACATTAGGTAATTCAGTAAGACGTATTCCATTCAAAAGGACGGTAAAACATGAATCAGGCAGATGCAACCAAATGGGTGATTTAATACCTCATTATTAATGAGACCTTTGCTCGAAAAAAGGCTTTCAAAAGATGCTGTGGGTTTTGTCTTTGAAATATCGATTGAAGGAGGTTATGAACATCTTCAAAATAACATTTCATTATGAAAGCCATTTTGTTCCTTCTAGCCCTCAGCTTGGTTAGTTTCACCACATTAAGCCACACAATGACATCAGTAACTCAAAGATTGGATGCTATAACATGAATGTATTCCCTGGTGAGGGGGATAAAATGCTGCCAGCTGCACCTCACAATTTATTACAATCCAATTAACAACAATACCACAAACCACAGCTTCAGACATTACTGATAAATTGAATCAACTCCCTGACACAGTCTCAGCAAATATTGAACATTATAAGCTTCACAAAGGTAGGAGTTAGAGCCATTATGTTGGATTATAGTAGTGTTTATGTTATTGTATCGCCTCTACATTGGTATTGGCCAACAGCTGTGTTCTACACCATAAGAAACCAATCCTGAAGTTCCATTAAACCAACAAGACTTACTAATCAGCCAGTCAGCAGAGCAGAGATGATAAATATTATTATTTTTTGATAATATGTCAGAGCAAACAGTCTTGTGAAAATTTGAAATTAACTAATTCATACTCACAGTTCTACATCAATCGCTATTTAATGATGAGATTAACCTGAGAATTGTATTCAGAGCAACGCCACTAAACCCAATAATGTCACAATTTAGCATAATACAACACACGCTGTTCTACTTCTGTTGATGTTTACAATTTCTCTTCACACAGAGAAGATACTGCATTTCCATTGACCGTAGTTCAGCTCTATTCTCTGGGCTTTCCTGCCTTCAACGGACCCATCGTCACAAATGTGGACATTTCCCAAGCTGCCAAATTGATGGGAAGAAAAGGAAATACCGTTTTCTGTAATGAGAAAAAAAAAATTCTGTTCCTAGAATATTTAAAGCTGTCTGGGATCAGCTATATGACATTGTGTTCAGTGACGCACAAGCCTTTTTTTCCACAGCAGACTACTAGTCAGAAAAAGCACAGGTGTTACTCATAACATTGACAATGGCTGCGTTTTATTCATGTGTCACACAGTGAGCCATGACAGCGTGACAGTGAGCCAGCGTGCACATTACCAAGACCTTGAGACTGAAGCAGCGAAATGGAATTCAGCCATCATTCATTGGATTTATCATTTAGGCTACACATTTAGCTTTTCCTACTGTGACATGTCAAAATGTCCTCTTAAAAAAAAAGCTTTCGCAACTTACCGCTCACAGAAATGTCATCTGAACTTTCACCTGAAGTCCAGCTTGAGCCACTTTAAATTAAAAAATCCAGTCACCAGAAGAGCCTGTGCCATTTTTCTTGACCAGTAATATTATTATTTCTCCTTTTTGTGATTAGCTAGTATGTTTTTCTCTCAGCCATCAGTTAGTTTTACATTGCTATTCTCCATCTTCTCCATCGGCACAGTAAACACAAGCAGCCTGCATTTTTATTGAAATGGAAACTTACTTACTATGGCTGATATATCCATAAGCAAGGAACACATCCTGACTAATAACTAAATTGACACCCCAATTCCAAAACGTTTAGTTCAAAAGTAAGAAATCCACCAAGCGTCGTCCAAATGACGAGCTTCATTCAAAGTGAATGTACTACTTCACGACTGCATGGAAATCTTGGAGTTTTAGAGGAGTTATTAAATCACTGTATGGTAATTTGTAAAGGAAATCTATGAATATACAACATCAGCTTTCCTGCACACACACACTCACTCTCTCCTACTAACACACACATCTGTCATTTAGATGGTGAATAGACGTGATTCAGAGGCACTATAAGTAGCTCCTGCATTTCACTGGAGCAGCCCAATTAGTGTGTGTAGTTATGTCACGGCTCAAGCATCAGCATGGATCAATACAATCATTACTCCAATTTCCCCTCTTGTCATTAACACTCACACAGAAACTTACTTCCACATTTGCATGCATTGACAAAGAAACGCACAAACGCTGCAAATGAAATTGCATCAAATCTATCCCCCCCAAATGGTGCAATACGTGCTGCTTTTCATGGAAGATGTAAAAATGCTGGAAATTCAACATCGTGATATACGCACGCACACGCTAGGCTTTTGGGACTTACATTAATTTCCTGGAGACTTTCTCTGAACCTCACTGCTACCAGCCTAATCCTAGCCCTTCACCTAAACCTAACCCTCCCCCTAACGTTAAACCGAGTATTGACCCTATTCATCCCCCCCACACACCGTTTGGATGTGTGGCACATCCATTCAGTGACACTTGCAGCTTGTGTGATTAAAATGAGGCTCAAAATGGAAAAAAACTAAATAAATACTGTGTCAACGCACAAAAAAAGCCTATTAAACTCACACGTACATGCCCCCAACACACACACGCTCTCACATACACACACACCATCTAGAAAGACACCTGCATCACGCTGATATGGGAGCTTGAGCATCACTACAAGGATTCACATTCACACTCACACAAATTGTAGCTGCTTTTTTCATCTCTCTCCCCCTCTCCCTCTCTCCTGCTTCTCTATAGCTGCGCGAGGCGCTGGGCATATACTGCACATGCTGACATCAGCAACCAGCAGCGCCCCTCGACCCCCCCTCAAACCACCACCACCACCAACACACCTACACACACACACACACACACACACACACACACACACACACAACATATATCAAGCAGGTTCCTCGTGACTGTGACGTGAAATTACGAACAAATGTTGATTGATGGAGATCAACCGCCTATAAAAGGGGCGGCTGGTCCATGCCCCCCTCCTCTTAATTAACTATAAATTACATGTCCAGTATTTCCGCTGTCAGCTCCAGGGGCCGACCTCACGTGGACTGATGCAGGTGTGTAAATGCACCTTTGTTATTATGACTTCATGTAAAGGCTTTAAGTCTGGAAATAAGGATGTGAAGCAGTCAGTCAGACATGTATATGTGCACTTTAGGCCTACCTGATCCTCGGGAAGGGCCTACAGTAGCAGCTGTTACTCACTGTACAATGCCAGGTAAAGGATATGGCCATTCGGTGATCTTTTTGGCGTATTTTCTGACGAAGTTATCCTCACTGAAGATGAACAGCGAGCGGTTGACAGTGAAACAGTTCTGGCGCACAGGGATGGGGTTATAGAGGGCCATGGTCCGGGCTCTCTGCGCCATAGACTGCTTGTACACTCTCTGGCCCCCGGGCCCTCCGGGTGGACCGTGGCCGTGGCCGTGGCCATGCCCGTGTCCGTGACCGTGTCCGTGGGGTCCTCCTTGTCTGCTCCCACCGCGGCCGCCGGGGCCCCCTCCGCCGGGCCCTCCGCCATACCTGGCCGGCACCTCATCTCCGAACCGCGCCATTCTCTGGACACCGAAAGCCAATCTTCACGAAGCAGCGGAGAAGGAGACCAATGCTCAGCTGTGCAGCCACACAACATTACATCCCATCTGGATCGGAACGTCTCATATGCACGACGGGTTGTCTCGTGAGCTTAACGCTGGAACACCTGCACCCGCTCGAGCAGTTCGATGCTGGTTTTAGCAGACGAGGACGCCCATGTAGCCACCGTCTCCTTCTCTGTGCGTCTCTGCCAGCAGCCGATTGTGGGTGTGAGGAAATGAAACGTGTGGTCGGTTGGCTGACTGGTTGCACTGTTGGGGTAGAGCTGCTGTTGGGTGTCTCAGTCTTAGTCGGTTCTGTCCGTATGAAGCGGGCTTCGCCCCGAACATGAAATCATAGGGAGCCTGGAGCGCGTTAACATGAATGTTTCATGTTCTCCATGGTTCATGCCTGTATCAGAGCGCACCACAGCCTCCTGCACCTCTCACCACCATTTATTCCGTTACTCTCATCACAGAATGTAACGGCTGTGTAAACGCCTCGGATATTAGACAGGCCTCAAGAAAAGGCTACAGATCGTCGAAAAATAAATCTGAAAAGAATGACCACCTATACAGCTACGGCCGTCAGTGACGTCCAACTTGGCATTTTGGAAACGGTCTCGTCTCCGAAGACTTAAAAGGCATCGAAAATGGGGGGAGAAAAAAGCTACTATTATTTATTTATTTTTGAAACATCCGCAATGTTTGGCACAGTGTGTGGCAATAATTTGGCTCCCGCCACCGTATAGTTGTTTTACCAGTGCGCTCTGACAAGCCTAGAGACCAGGAAAATTGTCACATTTGTTATCAATAAGTCTTTTTTTCCCCCTCAGAGAGCACATTCTGGGAATGGAAAGAATAAGAAAAATACCGTTTTCCTTTGAAATGTCGCGGTCATTGTTGTCGAGCGCTGAAGATGAAATAATTTTTTCTCAAACCAATTCGGTAACATCCTCCCTGGTCGCGACCATCATCTTCTCTCCGTCACCTGCGCGGCCATCCAGAAGCGGAGAAAAGGGGACACACGGACGGCGTCGTCAAAGACAAGGGTATGACGGCCGCGTCTCCGCCGTCTTACACCCTCTCATCATCTTGGTTTGGCTGGTTGAGATGCAGCAGTGCCGAGCGAGTCCCTCACCATCCCCGCCCCGAAAAGTCTACCTTCGTCCGCACTGCTAAGCCCAAATGTCCTGGCAGAGCGTCCTTTCTCTCTCTCTCATTGGAGAAGGGTAGAGCGATCCTCACGGCCTCTTCTCTCTCTTCGTCCAGCGGCCCCAAGGGGAGGAGGAGAGGGACAGACGGACAGACGGATGGATGGATGGATGGATCTGTGAATGGACGGAGACAAAAAAAAAATTAAAAAAGGGAGGGGACCGACTGTTTCTTCGGAATTCAGTCCGGAGTCTGCCTATATAGATTCAATAACTCGCACAAAATTGCTGCTCTTTCAGCTTGTGTGAGCCGTCATGAGAGCCTGATCGGTTCTGCGGCCGCAGCACATGACGCACGCAGCTCGTTCAGTTTCCAGACGTGTGTCACGGACGGATGCTTCGACACAGCCTGGTTATTTTAAGGTGTTTCGGGCCAGAGCCCTGCCCAGTCGGACTGGACCTCTCAAGCCGCCCAACTCCAAATCTATTTCAAATAATGCGCAAAAGAGCCTGTTGGCGTATGAGGGTGAGGTGGCATCGGCAACTGTGTGACTGTGTTTCTCATCCTTCCTTCCACCTATATGTATGTTTCATAAAGACCTAATAAGTATGCTTATTATAGGCAGATGCGCGCGCGCGTGAGTGTGCGTGTGTGTGTGTGTGTGTGTGTGTGTGTGTGTGTGGCAGAGAGAGGCGGGGTGTTGGCATCATGCAGCTTGTGCAAAGAGCTGCAACCCAAGCTGACAAAGATTGCGCGCACACGGGCGCGTGAGCAAGAAGAGTACATGCGCGTCAAAGTGCGCGCGCCGAGTCTGCGTGTGTTTGTTAGGGAAGGTGGAGGCTATTCTTAGCAACAGACATTTGGAAATTAATGGACGAGGAGAGCTCTCTCCTCCCCCCTTCCCGAAACCGAGTCGAGGATCTTCTTTCCTTCCTCCTCTCCTCTCCTCTCCTCTCCTCTCCTCTTCTTTCCTAAGAACTGGTGTCTGTTCAAGGTGCGACCATATGTTTTGCGCTAAAGCTCAAGCACAACCAAGACTTTCCATGACATAACAGAGGAAACAAAGACAACGTGGATGGACAATGCCGAGAGATAATTAAGAACTGCAGAATTTTTGGTCTTTTCGTGTGATGACATTTCTATACAATACACCAATCATTTTTGAACTGTGTCAGTTTCTAATTGAAACCTCCAAGGACGTGGTTTCCGTCTGAATACCGATTACACTTCCATATTTGATCGTGAAGGATGATTTTATTTGATTTTCGTGGAGAGTGCTGACAGAGAATGGTCTCATAGGCTATACGATGAATGTCATGAGTCACTTGCAACTACACTAGGAGTTAGTGGTGCCCCGTTTCAGTGAGCCCCAGAGGAGAGGAGAGGAAGGCTGCAGCCCCCCCACACAACATGCGTGTAATCTATTGTGTGACCTAATTGATTGAATCCAGAAATAACCGCCTCTGTGAATGGGAAATGATCATACGCATACAGACTTAAGGGTGACCGGGAGAATGAATTCACCTCTCGGAGATATTGAATTAGCAGCGGAGCGCTGCACGTGAGAACGCCAATCGATGACAGCGCGCGACCTTAAACGTCTATCCGATATGTCAGAAAGGGATCGTTTTTGCTTTTGTGTCCACTTAAGCATGGCTTCCGGCCGTGAGCGCGAGACTGATCCCACCACAAGGGCATGAAAGGACATAGATAGATATATGGATGGATGGATGGATGGATGGACACTGAAATAGCATACAAATCAACAAACAATAAAACAGAAGTGACACATGAAGCTGCTACCATGGACAGCACCACAAAACCAGCACTGACGCTCTCACGCCGTGGACGTTTCAGGACCATGGAGAGCGCCTCAACAAGGCACCTCCGCGTCTCTATCCCACACAGGAACTCAACGCACGGACATTATAACGCCATTGACATGTAGCCTGTGGCAAAATAATGACCACACCAGCACCGCAGCTCGCGGCTGAGCAGCGTGTAAACGAGTGTGTGGTGGGGAGGGGGAGGGGGGGAGTTTTGACGGGTGACTCCCATATGCAGCTTGTCACTTGCGCGCAGTTACTGGATGAGAGATGCCCCGGCTGGACTCCTGCGGTCTCTTCACCTCTTGAAAGCATCTGGCACATGCTTGTCGTATCCGGTTATTGCCGTGACGCGGTTTCCAGCCACACACTCACACGACGGATGCCATATCTTTAAGCGTTTGGATAAAACACACCCACAAACCATCAACACCAAAAGTATAAATAGGAGAAAGTTGGTTTGCATAGTATGTTTCTGTCTAAAAAAAAATCAGCAAAAATTAAAAGACTGCATACAAGTCAGGATGCAGCATGGAATGTATTTCATTTTTGCTATTAAAAAAACAATCAAAATGTAAAGTTATATCTTGTGTTTACAATTGGGTGTGCTGATCTGTGAAATGATGTATTGCCCTTCAGAGCCGGAGTCTTTGAGAAGCAGCAGCCTTCTGTCCAAACCTGTTATTCCACACAGCCGGCACAAGAAGCACTGAAGAGCAACAGCTCCCAGGTCACCCATGCATAAAACATCGTTACTTCACAGGAACACATACACTGTCTCTATAGAAGACACAGAGATACATGATTACCTCTGTGTATTTATGGCCGAGAAACAGAACGCAACATGATAGGCCACCGTTGTTCCGACGCAGTAAGTGGGACTGAAACTGCACACTTTCTTTAAGATAGGTAAAAAACAGATCCTCCTTTTAAAACATTCAGACAAATATATGACAATTCTCCTGCTTGTCAATAGAATGTACAATATGTAGCATATTAGCAAAGCATGTGATTAACTTCAGGTATTGTTTACACCCTGTTTGGATGCTGAAATCTGCGAGGAAGCAGTAATAATAACTGCATATTCTAAAAATAAAGGTGATTATTCAGCACAACTAGCTGCAGAAGGTAATTAAACTTCTGGTGACTGTTCTCCGTTGTTTTTCCTCTCTCTGTCAGATGTTCAAATGGTGGGTAGCTGTGAGGCTAGAGCTCTGGGGCGAGGGCCTTAAAAAGGAGTGTCGTGACTCAATGATTCATAAAGCTGAATAATTCAATGGCTGGATGCATGTAGAGCACTCCGCTCCTGCTGAACCCAGTTCTCCGCAGACCCAATGCAGACTAGCATGTAAACCTCTGCAAGACTGGTCCGCACCATATACAGCACATTGTGGTTTACATCAGATATGTACTATATGGGGGTTTTGTGACTGCATGAGCACATCTTTACATAAGGGGGAAAGTAAAAGGTGAAGATTCAAGGTTTTAGGCAAACTTTACACAGACGAGGAGGATGCAGAGCATGTATAGGACACACTGTTTGGCAGGACAGACTCACACAGACATGTATTCACATTCACACATGTGAGATGACGATTTCTTGTCCCTCTCCTCTCACTGCTTCCCCCTGTGGGCATGTCCTAAAGTTCACCTCACTGCTCAAAAGACTGTCTTCATTTCACTCTTATAACTGTTGGACTTGATGGTCAAAAGAAGCCACAAAAGGCAACTTTTTCAGACCCTTTCCCTTACAAATAAATGATTATTCCTTGTGTTAAATATCGTCTCTGTGCCCGGTGTCGGTACTCCTTTAGATTATCCTGTGACATTCTGACTTCTTGGGGGCTTATTGTGCAATAACTGCAGGCGGCTTCCACACACGTACCTTCCAAACGGACCGCTGCCAAGTCTTTTTCTGGTGATTTTCCGTTTAATTGCGTGATTCAACAGAATGTACATAATGATGCCTCCAGGGCGAGCTGACCGATGATAATGCAGTGAATCGTAGAAGCTTTAAACGAGTGCACCAACTGGGAATGAGAATATGAAACCCAAAACACTCATCATGGCTGGATGAATGTCATGCTGGGGGCAGCAACATGGCATCCAACAATGAAACGGGCATTAGTTAGTGTGTGTGTGTGTGTGTGTGTGGTTTTATTATGGATGCTCACTGACCGAGACCAACAGCAGGCTCACAGAAGGAGCACTAATAATCCTTGGACATATGCAGTGGATATGCATGTAACATGTAGAGGCTGTATCAGAGGCAACTATGTGTGTTTGTGAGTATAGACCAAACTGCAAATACACTTACGTTAGAGGTTTTCAGCATGCTGAGATAAGCACAATGCGTTTTTAAATATCTGGAATGATTAAGCTGGTCCTACACAAGCAAAATCTCCCTCCTCTCTCTCGTTTCTCGATCTCCTCGCGGATTCCTGACAGTTAAACGTCTCAGATCGGATCTATATCTCTCAAACATCGGCTTTAAGCTCCACAGATTTCCTGTGGAGATGTCCCACTTTCCTTCTATGTTGGTATTTCACTAACAAAAGGTTTGCCTGAGAAACAAAGCAAGGGAGTGAGTGAGAGAGAGAGAGTGGGAGGAGAGAGTGAGAGAGGTAACCTGTCCTTAGTGGTAAATAGGCCAGTGTTTTTTCTGGGGGAATCTCACATGAAGTCTCCACTTTATCTGTGCTCTCTCTCTCTCTCTCTCTCTCCACCCTCTTCCCTCTCTCCCTCCACCCTCCCCCCTCTCTCTCCCCCTCCTCTCTTTTCTATACTCCATTTCCTATTCAACCATTGAAATGCGTGGGCCAAGGCACGCATAATTGAAATTTCCCAACTTAATTTCATTCTGTATTTATTGCTTTCTATGTTTTTTATTTATTTGTAATTTCTGCATATTCTAATAAAGTTATTTATCTGATCTTAAGTCCATTGTTGTAATCAAATATCCCCTGCGCTATGTGATGCACTCCTATACTTGAATGTAGAGAAATTAGAAACACCACTTCCTCTCTGAATGTTTAACTGTGAAGGTTTAGACCAGATGCTGGAACGGGTGGAGTGGAAACCTGACCTGGGTGTGTTTACAATCACGAGTCATACTCCCCTCCAGTGGTCAAAAGAAGGAACTGCTACATCTGCAGTCACGCTTCTCCATGTTGTCACTCTTCTATGGCGTTATATATGAGTGTGCACGTGCCAAAGCTCTGAGATCAAGAGAGCAAGAAGAAGGGTTGCATTAAGTGAGCTTCTTTTCAGGCTGAAAGCTGAAAACACTGATGGTGTTAATGGTGGTTAAAATTCTATAAATCTTCAATATGAAGATTTAATATGAAGATTGATGTCACGTGTGTCACTTCCCAAGGTTAAACCATAATTACTCTCACCCAGGGCGGAGAAATGTCACCTCGTTTATGTGCTGTACCGCCGGAAGACTACGTCCCCCACAATGCATTGCATTTTCCCCTGCAACATGGCGCCTCACATAGCCGCTTGACTTCTGCCAACCCAGCTAAAAGTAAGCAGAGCGTCGTAGCGAGGTGGACCCGACGTATCACCGGCAGGAGGATGAAACTGCTGCTCGCTGCGATACAACGTAGCCACAGAGCAGCCGTTTGCACACGGCACCAGTGCGGGCTGAGCTCCGGTGCCGGCGGCGGCCTCTCGCCGCTGCGGGATGAGGCTCTCGTCGTCGGGTCAAGCCGGGAGCTCGTGCAGGGACTCGGCTCGCAGGTGGAGGTGAGGACGGGCTTCATCACCGAGGAGGAGGAGGCAGCTCTTCTGCGAGAGCTGGAGCCGAGCCTGAAGAAGAAACGCTACGAGTTCGACCACTGGGACGATGTGCGTTAATGTTCACCATGTTTGGTAGTTTAAACGGGATGCATGTAGAGTCGCAGCTCACACTAAATGAAATATTTGTATACTTATAGGGATGTGAAAGGACAACGTCACCACGTTTGCACTACGCTCTCCATATATAGATACCTTCAGAAATTAAACAAACTCGTGCTTGCAACAGACTCGTAAATTAAAACTGAAAAACAACTTACTTGAAATGCTTGAGAAAATGTTTTCACTGGCTCCAAGTGGACAAACAAGGGAAACGCAGGCTGTAAAATTAAATAATTCCAATCGTAACTCATTAATTGGAAAGTTAAGTATGCAAATGCCAGTGACGTCATTGATGCCGTGTTCATGTCCCCTCGTTTAGGCCATTCACGGGTACCGAGAGACCGAGCGTGCCAGGTGGGGGGCAGCGTGTGAGGAGGTCTTGACTCGTGTTCGATCCGCAGCTTTTCCTGAGGGGAGTCCACTCCTAGGACCCGTGCACGTTCTAGACCTGGACAAGACCGGTTACATAAAGCCTCACATTGACAGTGTCAAGGTAGGTTTCCCCCCTTTTTTCCCCACTGACATATCTTTAGTGTGGGCTGTTTATCCCAGCTGTGCTCTGACCGTCATCCTCTCTGTCTTGTGAAGTTCTGCGGCAGCACCATTGCCGGGCTGAGTCTCCTGTCAGACAGCATCATGCGTTTGGTGAAGGAGGACGCCTCCAACGAATGGCTGGAACCTGCTGCTGCCCCGGCTTTCCCTCTACATACTGAGGTTCAGTACATAATAATGCCATGATGGAGTGTGTGCTGTAGTTCCTTTAAACAGGACTGTAAACGTGTTTCCTCTGGTTCTCTGCACCCCCAAACAGGGACCGGGCCAGATTTAACTTCACTCACCAGATCCTGAAAGACGAGGAGTCTGTGTTCAACGGACAGAGAGTTCCTCGGCTGCGTCGCATCTCCGTCATCTGTCGGAACCTCCCGGACTAACGCTTGCATCTGGGATACAAACAGAACCTGGATGTAGAGGACAACGATTAAGCAGATTTAATATATTGTTATTATACACATCTATAGGGGAGTGTCCAGGACATTTATTGCAGTTGAGACACTCCATACTGAGAAATATCGATTGGGTAAAGAGTACTAAAATGAACATGCATACTTACAGTGATGTGTTTTACACGGTTTTTCATATTATCAGGCGTAATCAGCTGAATGTGCCCGTTATCATCAGACTCTGTTCACTGGAGCGTCTCCAAAGTTTTGGGCTGAATAAACACAACCTTCCACAACTGTGCCATCTTGGCTGTAGTTCAAACACTGCAAACATTTGTGGGTTGAACACTAAAAGATGGAGGATTATTTGATACCGATGTGTTTTTATTAGGATTTCCTCTCCTTCTGTGTTATACAGACTCTTGTGAATAATTTCCAAAGAAAATTAAAGTGAACTTGAATTCCTTCACCCTGTTTCTTATTCGGTAGACTGGAGCTCTTTTCATTTTTACTACACGCTCCCAACGTGCTCAAACATGCATCTCTGGTGGCAGGAAAATGTTCAACACGCTTGATATCAATTCTGAGGATTGTGAGCAGTTATTTTTCTAACCATTTGAAAGAACTTGAGTCAATCGATTGAATTTTATCCACATATATGCTAATTTACCTTGATGAAGAAAGAAGTCTACAATATGGCCAGTAGATGGGAGCAGATGATCTTCTTCATGACAGGCATGTTGTAGGAGGAGCCTCAAATGACCTCACACACCTAAACACTGTTCATCACTCCAAAGTGAAGGGGGGGGGGGGGCAAAAACAGGACTGCCTACAGGTAGACAAACTCCAGTGATGTTCACATTCACTTCAGCCGTCCGACAGGTAAGAATCTTCACCTGAAAGTATTTGTGTCGATGTGATATCTGTGTTGCGTGGTGATTTCTGTATTTTCTGTGTCGTTTTCACTCAGAAGAGCAGCTATAGACAATGGGGTCAGAGATGAAGGCGGGGCCGATGCGTGTCCTGGTGACTGGTGGATCTGGGTTGGTGGGTAAAGCTATTGAGCATGTGGTTCAGCAGGAAGGTGGGAAACAGAATGGATCTTCCTCTCTTCTAAGGATGCAGATCTTATGTAAGCTGCTTCTATTGTACTCTTCTGCCCATTGATGCATTACAACCCTAACACCAGAATGCATTGAGTTAAACAGGCTCCCTAAAGTGATAAGATCTTTGTTTTTCCAATCTATACGTGTATAAATGTGGCGTTAACACACGGACAGAGATGTTGGGCAGACCAGGGCCGTGTTCGAGAAGCACCGTCCCACTCATGTCATCCACCTGGCTGCAAAGGTCGGAGGACTCTACCTGCACATGAGGGACAACCTGCACTTTCTGGTGCGACAATGAATGAACCACCACATCCATCACATTTGGAAACGGTTGCAGATAATGTTATTTAAACCATAAACGCGGGGTTGGACTTCTTCACAGAGGGACAACATCAAAATCAACGACAACGTGCTGCAGACGGCCCACGAGATGGGCGTCACCAAGGTCGTGTCTTGCCTGTCCAGTTGTATCTTCCCCGACAAAACCACGTACCCCATCGATGAGACCATGGTAATTATCGGGCATTGATTGGCTGAGAAAGCCGATGCCGATTCTCAAGTTACGATTCTACCGAAGCCTGACAGGAATTATCAGGGTACAATGTCGCTACAGAGCCATGAAATGAAGTGCAATCAGTATGACTTCAGCAAAATGCATTGATTTAACTTGGCCTTTCCTGTCCCGCTCTCATAGATACACAACGGATCACCTCATGACTCCAATTTTGGATACTCGCATGCCAAAAGGATGATCGATGTTCAGAACAGGTAAGCGGTGCAAACAGGGGTGTGGTGTAGACATGAGGGGAATCTGACATGCATTCAACCTCAACAAAAGGGCTGCGGAGGGAGCGCCCCATCAGACAAGTAGTTTCTATTTGTTGCTTGTGTTTGACTTGTGGCTGCCTAAATACACTCCACCGTCTGAGTGTGAAAGCATCCAGAATTGATTGACTGAGCGAGATGCTTTCAGACCAGTCCAACTTGTGAATGTGACAAAGCACAATGTGCACCAAGTTTCTACTTAAAGATACCATAACACTTGAAAAAGACAACTAGATTCATGCAGAAAAAGAGTTCATCCGTGTTACTGTGTGTGTTTGCTGACAGGGCATACTTCCAGCAGTATGGTCATCGTTACACAGCGGTCATCCCAACCAACGTCTTTGGTCCCTTTGACAACTTCAGCATAGAGAACGGCCATGTGCTCTCAGCACTGGTGAACAAGACATACAAGGCCAAACGTGATTAAGTCACACACTAATCCACCATGATGCACACACGGACTGGGACCAGTGATCAACACATACGAACACAGACAGAAATCAGGTAACAGGAGTGTGTTTTCTCGTGTCTCTCAGAGGAAGGAACTCCTGTGAACGTTTGTGGCTCTGGAGCTCCCAGAAGGCAGTTCATCTACTCTCTGGTATGAGTTTATATTTTGCCCTCAGATTATACGTGTGCTTATATGCAAATATTGTGTGTATCTATCATCGAATGCATCTATGACTGTATTAACGTAGAACATCGTCTGTGTTTACCGTCAGGATTTGGGTCGTCTAATCGTTTGGGTCCTGAGAGAATATGAAGAGATTGACCCCGTCATCCTCTCTGGTGAGTACAGTGCTGTGCTCACCCGCAGCAACCATTAAAGGGCACTTCTGGGTAGCGCTCTGATTGTGCGATATGCCTATGACACGTTTCACTGTGGATTCCTCGTCAGTGGGCGAAGAGGAAGAAATCTCAATCAAAGAGGCCGTGGACATGATTGCAAAGGCTCTGGACTTCAAAGGCAAAATACATGTATCCTTTCAGCATTCCCCCGATGTCCCGACGCCCTGCGTGCAAAGTTATCATATTTATACGTGTATACATCTATTATTTCTGAGATGCTTTAATAAACCGACAACCTGTAGATCAACGGTAAAGAAGCTCCATGAGGAGTTGCTTACTTGAAAGCAAAGGATAATTAGATATGTGAAAAATTCACTTTTTAAGGAGGATTTATTCTTCCAAATGTACCTTGTTTTATGCATTCATTCAGGTTATGCTGTATGTAGCCACACAGATCAAATCCGGTCTCCCCTTGACCCCTAACATCAGTTTGACACCACCCTGTCAGACGGCCAGATGAAGAAGACAGCCACTAATGCCAAGCTGAAGCGCTACCGCCCCGACTTCACCTTTACGCCCCTCAAAGAAGGTCTTCATCCTTAAATACAGTGCTGCTGTTGTTTTAGCGCATCTTTTCATCGTAGCAAAATGTCAACTGCAGGGTAGAATATGTTAAGTTTACACTTGTTTGTTTCCTCTGATAACAAAACACCAGGGTGTAACATTAGGCTTCTCAACAAACAAATGAGAGCTTTGAATGGATATTTGCATGCAGCCTCAGGCTAGTAAAGGCAGCTTGTTTTTTCCCCCCTCTCCTCCTAGCTATAACGATGACCTGCGACTGGTTTGTGTCCAACTATGACGTCGCCCGGACATGAAAGCAGCGGACACTGAGCTGGAAATTAACATCGTTTACCCAAGTTATCATCACTGTACAACGTTGGTTCATTAAAAAATGCTGAACATATTTTCTACACCTTTCTTGATGATATCTGCTTGATATTCCTGTATTCAATTTCCATCCAAATGTTTGTATAATAAGAATAAAAAAAAACAACAGCCTGTTGAAGTTTTTCCAAATGAAGACAAAAAGTAAAAATAAAATAAAAAAATAATGAACTGTATATGAGAGACAGGGTACAACAATTAAAGCTTTACACAGCTGCAGATTAGACATTTTATTGGAAAAATCTACCTACGAAAAACAAGTTAAAGACATTTTTCATCATTTAAGTTCCAAGTTAAACTGTTCACACGCTATTCAAAAACTAGAGAAATCAAGTTGTTTTTCACCCAACATTATGTTTCTATTTAATACGAGAACAAAATACTTTTTTTTTTCAACGGCATGTTGATGACAGTTTGACCTTTCCAATTCTGTCTCAACACAACTGGTTTTAAAACGGATACAAACCCTCTTGTCTTCAAATTAGACATGAATTTCTGAAAGCAGAGGTTTCAGTCATCCCCTCCCTCGTCCATCCTCTCCCCCTCCCTCGTCCATCCTCTCCCCTCGCTGCTCCATACCTCTCCTCCATCGCTTATTCAGTCAGGTAGAAGTGCATTTTGTCGTTTACATTTTTGCGCTCCGGATTGAGGCGCTTCAGGATCTGCGCCAGCACGTTGACAGTCTGCTCGCTGCTCAAACCCGTGCGCTTGGTCTGGAACTTCTTCAGCAGGTCTTTGGTGGTCATCGGTTTACGGATCAGGTACCGCCGGACCGCTTCCTCCGTTAGCTGCACATCACTGTTGGAAAAGAGCAAAGCGTTAGAGACTCCGTTCAACCATCTTTAATGCTTTGTTGCAGTGATCTCAGTATAATTCATATTTCTCGAAGGCATGAAGGAGGTACCTGGAGCTGGGAGTGGATTTGCCTGATGGGGGTTGAGGCGTACTCTTCCCAGAGGGAGCAGGGCTCTGAGTGCTGGGCTCCATCTTCAGCCGTTTGGCGGCTGGTGAGTCGGTGCTCGGACCCGGAGTCTGTCTCTTACCTGCAGGATTTAGTGGGAAAAGGACAACAAAAGGGGGACTTTTATTTCAGACTTAATGGCCACTTTTGAACGTTTCACATGAATACATGAATATGTCACACCTTGCTCTAGCTTGCTGGCAGCAGCGCGGAGTGTGTTGGAGGTGGAGGCCGAGTCTATGGACGGCGTCCCGGGGCGACTGCCAGTCCGGGAGCTGCCGGCAGAGCCACGTCCTCCACGTTTGGGAGGCGTGCGCTTCTTCTGAGAGAGTCAAAGAAGAAGATGTGTTTCATGAGACATTTCCTTTACAGTAATTCAACATATTCAAGTGAATATCTACATTTTTGAGCTAGAATAAAATAAATCCATGTATTCAGACACAGACACACACTAATCACCATAAACAGGGCGGAGGCCGTCTCTCCCTCGATGTCACTGTCATCTGAGCTTTCCGACTCGCCGCTGCTGTCTGCGACACACAAAACCAATCCAACATGATTTCCCTTCACTGTTTACGCATAAAGCAGTATTATTTGACACAACTCGTTTTTATTAAAAACTCTGTCTCAATGAAGTCTGTACCTTTTTTCTTCTTCTTTTCCATCTGCACCGGCGTTTTCTTTCCTTCCTCCTCTTCCTCCTCCTCTTTTGTCTCCTCTTCATTCTGCTTCTCCTCCTCACTCTCTTCCTCACTTTCAGATGCCTCATCGATCCCTAGAAAAAAACCCCATTTGAATACCAAGAATGGATTCAGTAAATCAAGCAAGTCAAAAACACTGAAATGTATGTTTTCTGATGATTATAAAGCTTATGTGGGAGGATTCTCATTATCACAAGTCATGCTCCATGTTTAATTGTATGCAATAGAACACCATTAGTATTTTCTATATTCAATAATTAATAGATCTGCAATGTTCACTTGTAAAAAGTCTGACCTTTGGGATGTTCCTCTGCTTTGCTGGGCTTTGCCTTTTCTGGCTCTTCGTCTGAACTGCGTTTGGAAAACAGAAAGACTTGCTCGTAAAAAAGATTAAAACAATGAACAAAGAAAATGAATAATGTCTACAAAGAGGAAGTCTTTGTGTGCAACAACATGACGGATCTGACCTGCTTTCATCTGACATGTAGTCCACCTCTAGACCCTCATAGTCTCCATCATCGCTGTCCTCCAGGGCCTCTTTGTCGCTGCCCTTTTTCTTCTTCTTCTTTGCTTTTCCTTTCCCCGCGTCTTTCTTCGCCTTCGTCTTGCTCTCTCCATCTGCCCAACGAAGAGGTGGAAGGAAAGAGGAAAATCACAAGATGGCTAAAGCTAACCCTACAGCAGATTAAAAGAACACTCAATAACTTTGGTCTGCTTCCGGGTCTTTCTTCTCACCTTCGCCCATACTGCTGTCACTGTCATCGCTGCTCATCTCCAAGTCGTCTTCCAGGTCGTGAATGCGCAGGTCGCCCCCTCTCCCACCTCCCTTCTTCTTCTTCTTCCCAGACTTTTCATTCTCGTCGTCATCGTCATCACCGCCACGCTCACCCTCCCGGAGACGTCTCTGAAGCATGATGCTGAAGTGATTCACCACCTTGTTTCTCCTGTAAAACCAGGGGAACGTCTGATATGAAGTGGTTTGATACACCTGTACCAGTTGGGCTCACCAAACACCAAACAACCATCCACCCCTGTTCCTCCCCCATCCGCACCTGCCCCACTCCTCCTCGGCCTCCTCAGCAGTGAGAGTCCGGTGCTTGGCCTGCGGTGTAAAGTTGTACCAGCCGTGGACAGGAAAGGCCTCGAAAGCTCCATCGGGACACTGTGTGAAGATGTAGTAGGATGCATTTTCCGTCACACCGCCCTTCTTTAGACCTTTGAACCTGCACACAGACAGAGGGAGAGAATAGCTGTGTAGTAAACAGTAGGGAACCCCATCAGGCCTGCGTATACAGGAAGCTACCTCTCTTTGTACGTTGGTTAAATGAGCGTTAATCAAACGGTAAAGAAGTGCCTTTCTCCCCACCTCTTGCCGGCCTTGCCATTGACCTTGAGAATCCAGGGCTGATCCTCCACTTTGAACTCGCGTGTCACAATACCAAACTTCTTTCGCCGAGCTTCCTCGCGCTGCTTTTTGCCAAACTCACTGCCAGCGGCGCCTTCCGTGTTCTCTTCCTCCCCATATATCCGCCGAGCACTCATGTCTCTTTCCATGCGAGCCTGGGAAGGGAGAGGGAGATTTTAAGATGGTCGCGATGGCGGCTCACCTTCAGGTTTTCTATCGTCTTTTAGAGATAATCACGCTATTCGTCATTTCTCTCTCAGCATTGATTCTGTGCCCCACCCAGCAGGGAGTACAGCTAAAAAGATCGGTCATGTTTCGATACACTGACATGAAGCTCACCTGTGTCCAGGTTGAACAATTGACTCGGTCTCCAGCATTGAAAGCCATGATGTTGTACTTCTTGCTGGTGTTTCTATGGGACAGACAAACAGAATTGCACCACTTTAACTGATATCACTGCACAGAAACTGCAAGGAGACACGTGACAAGGCTTGTTCAGGGAGCTTTTCCGTCTGTGGATATTTGCATGCCGGTCCACGTTACTCACTTGGGGACTCGCACGGTGTATTCTGTGGCCGAGGAACTGCTGCTCCCCTGCAAGTCAAACAGATTCAGAAGATTTCTTTTAGAGGGCTGCGTCTCTGCAGTTTGTTTTTATACCATCTGCTATTGAATTTGAATTATATGCAATAAGAAACAGGCCACAGTCCTCTTTTAAACTAAGATCAATGACAACAAAATGCTGCCTGCATGAGGTTATGCACTTACAGCTCACTTTACAGGTACACTTGTTCTATTTTTAGCTCTTACTTTATCGGCAATGATACGTCGTGGTTTCTTTGTTTCCTTCTTTTGACAAATGTACTTATTGTAAGTCGCTTTGGACAAAAGCGTCTGCTAAATGACCTAAATGTAAATGTAAATGTAGTTTATCATGAGATTACAGCAGTGCACAGTGAACAGGTGGGAGAATGTGGCTTTGTATTTTGTAGTAGAGTGAACTTTTACCAGTGAAGTCATGGTTGGTCGTCTCTGTGGGTTTTACTAACACAGCAACTGTTGCTTCAGGCTCGTTGGGCGACGTCACACTATGACAAAATAGCAGAGTTGCGTTAATAACACCCATAAACAGGTTAAACGTGAATAAAAAGCACGAAATCTACGTGTTCGATGGGAACAGCAACCAGTTACACTACACGAGCTTACAACGATAAATCAAATACTATCCATTGTAGCTTATGTTATGTGAACAGAGAGCTTTGTCCCAGGTTTCATTGAAGCTAAGTCAATAAAACAACCGTCATTGAACGCAACATACAACTTGGTTAGGTCTTTATAACGGGCGATATTTTGTACCGTTTATATTAGCTACGGATGCTAACATAAACAGCAGCATCGCACTTAGCAAGCCGTTGTTAGCTGCGGTCTATGAGCTAGTGCTAACCGCTACTGGGTAAGTCTGCTTATAACTCACGTGATATTTGAGTGAGATGGAGCGATACGTTAATATACAAAACCAAAACATTCAACATAAAAACAATTTGCATCGAATTTACCGGCGCGCGCACTCCCACTTTCCGTTCCTATAAACAGTCGAGAGGAAACGCAGGCTATAAACGTTGGTTCCTAGTAAGTTAGCCGCCACCCGGCTTTGTTTAGCTCACGGGGGCTCGGGTCCGCCATGCTTTCCATCCAGCTTTACTGCGCCACATTAACAAAACATAACGAGCACCACTGAGCAATGAACGTGTCCATTTCAAACCACTTTAAGTCACTTTATTTCACTTCTGAATTCCTCAATGCGGGGAATTTATTTTGAAAGTATTTACCGGAAGTGTTTCTTGAGGGTTTGCAGCAGTGCCATGCGTTCCGTGGTTTGGGTGTTAAATACGATTCTCATGCATACTGACACTCGTTCTTACTGTTAATACTATTATTGATATCTCTGAAAAATAATTAATAATTAATTATTACTGAAGATTGTTCCTCCTGATATCATTCGTGACATTAATTTACTTGTCTTGCTGCAGTTCCTCATTGTGACCGCTGGGTGTCAGTGAAAACAAAGTGTAGATCATTAAATTGTCACAAACAATCCATCTCTTTTCAAATGTCTGTAGTTCACTTCAGTCGTTTTGTGATTTGCTGGAAACAAGGACAGACACCACCCTCCCCTCCCCATTTGAAAGCTTATTTGCAGGCATTTGTTAGTTAATTACAAACAGCCCAGATGCATGGCATGTTACAGTTTTACAAGACAAATTGACACGACAGGTAAAATAAACACACACACGCACAGTCTCTCTCTCTCTCTCTCTCTCTCTCTCTCTCTCTCTCTCTCTCTCTCTCTCTCCCTCTCCCCATCTTGACACCTACTCATTTTAGATGAGATAAAACCCCCAGAGGTAAATTTACATTTTTAAATTTTTGCTTGCTATTTCCTAACATAAATCCATCGATATGGACCATGAAGCTAACACAACATAACCACCACAGCAACACATACCATTTAACACAAAAATATACCACAATGAAAATACATTTTACAATTAAAAAGTGCAGAAGCTGCATAAAATATACGAGTGAGAGTTTTGGGCTAAGTTAATGTAATGTACAGAATGACAAATAAAAAATAAAAGAAATAATGCATGTTTTGGAAAAGATCACACTGGTTCTCTCAATCTCTATATATTTATTTTGTAAAGCTCTGAAGCTAATCTTGTTTTTTTTTTCAAACTACAACTAATTGCACAGTATGTCCCTTTAATATGTGCCTTTAATTTTGTTTATGGGATATTGTTTGGGGTGGTGGATGGTGATTTATGTAAACGAAGCCGTGGGCCTCTCGGAGCTGTTCCCTCCCCATGTCTTGACGTGAGCTGCGTTACACTTAAGCATTTCTATCACACGAACCTGTATTTGCATCCTTGTCAAACCTTGTGAAAACAGTTTTTGGATGCAGTGCAAATTGTCCAAAATGTACGTCTACACGGCTTTAACAGTGCTGATTGATGTTTTGTGGAGTCTGACCTGTCATGATGAACTGCTGTGCCTTCTTTCTTCTCCTGGGTGAGTTCCTGCTTCATATGGTTGATAATGTGTGACTATTACAATGAATTCAACTACCTAGAGACTGTTTACTTACTGCTGCACAATTACTATTATTGTTATTATCATCATTATCATTATTGTAAAGGATAAAATGAAGAATGAAATAAAAATGCTGTACATTTAGGCAGTATGTTGCGTCTGCTCTTATAATTTTAGGCTTCAGAATACATCTCATCAATATCATCAGCACCAGTTCAGCATTGACATGTTTCCTCTTATAGATCTCACACACATTTTAAGATTATAGAAATAAAGTTATTAAAACAATAACTCTTCTTATGCCTTACAGGCTCCCTCTTCATGCCGGGCCGTTGTGTTTTCCCTCCAGGTAAGAACGATGTGCACTCCTAACACAAACATGGTTACAGGGAGAATATGTTCATTATTACTGACATATGGTACATTTTTACTGTTTCACACAGGTTCTTGTGATGGATACACAAACTTAACGGACACATGGCGCAACTACTTATTTGATTCAACTTCCTTTGTTGGCTTCCCAAAGGACGACACATTTCTTGCTGGGAAGTGGTGGCGCTTCACAGGGCTGGGTGGAGACAGAATTGTGCAAAACTGCATATCATACAATCGTGGTGGTTTTTCTTACAACATCCACTTCTCGTTTTCATATCCAACTACTGAGTCTGAAAACGAAAGAACAGGGACTGCATATGGTCATTTTAGTAGCAACTGCGCTGCTTATTCCATAACAATGAGTGTGGTCCTCTGTCCTGGAGGATTCTACATATACAAACCATCAAGTCACCCACGCAGCGATTTAGGTTACATGACATGTAAGGAATTAATACTCAGAGACCTTTCTTTATCTTTTCGCCATGGATATTGTGTCTAATTGTGTGTGTGTGTGTGTGTGATCACTGCTTAGATCATCATGTGTGTGACACAGACTCCTGTGGACCGCTTGCTGAGTGTTCAGGTACTGGAGGTTGTGTTTGTGTTTCTGGGTACGAACGCCCTCCCTCACACCTACCCACACCGGATTCATATGGTTGTGTTGGTAAGTTCATTCTATTTCATCTGACCCGTAGTAAATCATCATTGTTTTAATGAAAGGGACAGGTATTTCCCTCTCACCTCACCCGGATCTAGATTGTTTTGGTGTGAGTTGTCCGTCTCATGTTGTCCGTCTGCCGAATATCTTGAGTCACATGTTTAAATTTTGGATTTCAGGGTGAAATGTCCCTTTAAGATGTTTCATGAATTTCACTTCACTTCCCACCTTAACCTCTTGTCTGTAACGCGGCTTGGCAGACATAGACGAGTGCCAGAAGACGGCGGGAATTTGTGGTTCTTACGCCGAATGTAACAACACCATTGGAGCGTACTTCTGCACCTGTTTGGATGGATTCAATGCAACCGACCCAGCGTTACCACCGGGGACGTCCAATGCATGCAAGGGTAATGGATAAAAGTCTCACTGTCAGTGTTTCATCTGCAATGACGTTATGCAGTTTGGGCTGACATTTTTCCTTTTTTGTTTAAAGATATCGATGAGTGTCTTGACAACGTCTGTGGGGATGACGGTACCTGTAGCAACAAGCCAGGAAGTTACGATTGTGAATGCCATACAGGCTACCATCTGGTACCCGACGCAACTCCTGTTTGCCAAGGTCTGTTTAACACATTTCCCAGTACCGGACTTCCTCCAGATAAGCCACCTTATTCTGGAAGACCTTTTTGTTTAATCTCAGTGCTTTTATTTTGTAGTAATATAACCCTTTTCCCTCTTTTCTTTTTTGTATTTACTGGGTTAACTGATCCTCCCTCAGATGTCGACGAGTGCTTCAACTCCACCGTCTGTGGCCCCGAGTCTGTTTGCACCAACACGCCTGGAGCTCACACCTGTAAATGCCAGCTGGGGTTCCAACCCACCCAACCGGAAAAGGAGCCCAGCGAGACCAACATCTGCATCGGTATTTTTCAGATGTTTTTAAGCATCTAGGAGCAAATGGAAAACTGCGACTGCAATTGTAACTTCTAACACAAGTGGCAGGTCCCAGTTTATTGTTTCATTCGTGCGTCTTGTGTCTGGCAGATGTCGACGAGTGTGTGGAGGATGCTACCGTCTGTGGTCCCGATGCCAACTGCACGAACTCAATCGGATCGTACATCTGCACCTGCTTCTCTGGTTATCGGGTGAACGACCCCGTGGTGATAGCCAGCACCGCTAACCCGTGCACAGGTATGCGTGATCTCTCTGTCACACGTGTCCTATTCTGTGTCTGACTGTGTGTCTCCCTCTCCAGATATGGACGAGTGCAGTGAGACACCTGGTTTATGTGGTAAGCAAACGGTGTGCACGAACGCACCGGGGACCTTCTACTGTTCTTGTCCTGATGGATTCTTCCCTTCAACTGGAATCGTGTGGACATTAGGAGTCTCATTTTGTCAACGTGAGCTCGCTTGCTTACAGTGTATATCATTAACCGCCATATCCTGATGTGCTCACTGACTCTTTTATCTCCTCGCTGACTCAACAGGTATTCAGGACATTTTAGACGAGATAAAACCCCCAGAGGTAAATATCGCCAGCCAAGTGGCACAACCATTTTCAAAACTGTGTGTGTGTGTGTGTGTGTGTGTGATTTGCTCTTGTTTGAATCTTATTTAAATGACCTGTGCCTCAGTCAAATAAGTTCCCTGTAGTAATAGTGGCACTGTTGTGTCATCAGTACTTAGTATGCATCAGTGACTTTAAGGTGTACAGCTAGCCTGTGCCGTTCCCCACACACAGACCTTTGTATATATTCTGTATGAAAATGACTGCAAATCATCCCATTAATGATGAGGTCATGTTTGTGTATTTGCCGCAGGGGCAGACAAAAGAAAGAGCCTTCCTTGGCAACATAGACCAACAACTGAAGGACAATGATGGCATTATCTTACCAGAAGCAGTGAGTAGAAAAGAAGGAGATGTGGCTTTAAAAATGTATTTCCATCATAGATCATTCGCCGCAATAATGATCTATACGGTTATGGTATTAGTTCTAAAAAACATTATGTGTTCCCCCCCTCTCTCTGTTTCGTGTGCTTTCTCTACAGACGGTGACAAACAGCTTCTCAGCATCGATGGTACTCTTTAATCCCACTTTGTGTTCCGCATCATCAGGCAGGTCCAGTTATTAAAAAAATATTTTTAATTTTGCAGGAGGTGTCAGGAGTCGGGCCACGCGCCAGGTCAAGCAAAGTGAGTAGCGATGGAGACGGGGAGACCGGCAGCGTGATCCTGGGCATCTCAGACCGCTTAGTCTCGGCCATAGTGCAGCCGGGTCAGAACCAAACCAAGAGAACCGTGAGGAGCTCCACAGTGGGTAAGAAAGGTTAATCCGTGTGGACTTTTCCTGGATGTGTAGCTGGGTGGATCATGTCAATCTGAAGACTGATCGATGTGTTAGATTTAAGTCTAGAAACTGTTGGGCCTGGAAGGAACAATACAGAGAGCTCCCTGCTAACAGCCAGCGGACACACCATGGACATCAACCTGGAGAGTTTGGCCCAAAACAACAATGGTGAGAGAAAAAAACTATTATAAAAGATTATGGCAATGACCCAAATATGCAGTGGTGCAAAAAGTGTGTATGCACTATATGGAGGCCAGCTGGAGGACCCTGTGAGAACAGTGAGGAAACGCCATCTTACTTCTGAAGTGGCAGCAAATTTTATCCAGATTTTAAAGAACACTCCTGCACAAATTTTACCAGCACCATGTGATTTTATCATTGACAATTTTATTCACAAACTAAGGTCAACACTTGACTCAGTGGCTCCTCTTTTAACTAAAACTATAAAAACAAGACCAATACCACCATGGAGAAATGAAGAAATCAAAAAACTGAAAAGAACGTGCAGGAGTGCTGAGAGGAGATGGAGAAAATCAAAGCTGACAGTACATTACGACACATTTAGTCAACACCTCAAAACATACAATAAAACCATCAAACTGGCAAGAATTTCACATTTCAAAAACCTAATATCCGAAAATAAAAATAACCCCAAATTTTTATTCTCCACAATTGAGTTTTTAACCAACGGTGACCGGAACAGGTCACCAATAACACCAACAGACTCCGTTTGTGAGGCGTTTGCTGACCACTTCAGAGGTAAAATCGATAACATTAGATCCAGTCTTTTATCTCACCAAATCTCAACCTCCGACATTCCTGGATCAATGCTTCCACCTGAGGAGACTCTGGACTCTTTTGCCCTGGTTGACGCAAGGACACTTGGTCGAGTCTTCTCCCAAGTGAAGCCCACAACCTGCCTTTTAGACCCAATTCCCACACGCTTTTTTAAAACGTTTTATGATGTTTTTGAGGAACAGCTTTTATATATGGTGAACTGCTCTCTTCAGACGGGTGTCTTCCCCACATCCTTCAAAACGGCGGTGGTGAAGCCCCTTCTGAAGAAGAGTGGCATAGACCCCACCATTTTTAATAATTACCGTCCAGTATCCAACTTACCATTTTTAAGCAAAATTCTAGAAAAACTGGTTTTTACACAGATAAATAACTTTTTATATTTAAACAATACATTGGAGAAGTATCAGTCTGGTTTTAGGACAAACCACAGCACAGAGACAGCCCTTTTAAAGATTTTAAATGACATCAGGTTCAATTTAGATAATCATAAACTCACAGTCTTGGTTCTGCTAGATCTAACCGCCGCCTTTGATACAGTGGACCATCACATTTTAATAAACCGTTTGAGGAACGTGGTTGGTCTCTCTGGTGCAGTTTTAAATTGGTTCTCCTCTTACCTCACTGACCGAAGCTTCTTCGTAAGTCTGGATACCTGTTCCTCCAAAACACACAACCTTAAGTGCGGGGTTCCCCAGGGGTCAATTTTAGGCCCAACCCTTTTTAATCTCTACATGCTTCCCCTGGGTGATGTCATCAGGAGGCACGGCATCAGCTTCCACAGCTATGCTGACGATACACAACTGTACATCGCTGTGTCTCCTGATGACACAGGGCCTTTGGATGCCCTTTTTAATTCCATTTTAGATATCCAGTCATGGATGGCAGCAAACTTTCTACAACTCAACCAGGACAAAACAGAGGTTTTAGTCATAGGTCCTGAAGGCCAGAGAGAGAAACTTTTACCAAAATTAAATAATTTTAAATCATCGAAATCTCTGAGAAACCTGGGCGTGATTTTAGACTCTGAGCTCAGTTTTATTCCACACATTAAAAATGTGGAAAACAAAGGTAGGTTTTTACCACCTGAAGAATATAGCCAGAGTCCGCCCGTTTCTCTCACAGGCCAGTACAGAGGTGCTGATGCATGCTTTTATTTCCAGTCGTCTAGACTATTGTAATGCCCTGCTCTCTGGTCTTCCTAAAAAGAGCATCCATACTCTCCAACTGCTGCAAAACTCAGCCGCACGCGTGCTGACGAGGACCAGAGGGCGGGAGCACATTACACCAGTTTTAAAGTCGCTGCATTGGCTCCCTGTCCGTTTCAGGATCGATTTTAAGATTCTTTTACTTGTTTTTAAATGTCTTAATGGTCTTGGGCCCTCTTATTTATCTGACCTACTCCTATTATATCAACCCTCACGGACCCTGAGGTCCTCTGGCACTGGCCTTTTAACCTTTCCACAAGTCAGATTGAAAACACATGGGGAGGCGGCTTTTAGTTATTATGGTCCCCGACTGTGGAACAGCCTGCCGCAGAACCTCAGGGCCGCAGAGAATGTTGATGTTTTTAAAAAACGGCTCAAGACTCATCTTTTTAGTCTGGCTTTTAATTAACCTTCTATTATTTTAAATCTGCTATTTTATTCCCCAAGTTTTAATCTATTACTTTAAGTTTGCTTATTTAAGTAGTTTATACTGATTTTATTCTATCCTATTTAGCTTTTTATCTAGTTTTTAGCTATTTATTTTATTACTGCTATCTTGTTGTATTTTACATTATTTTATCTCTTTTACCGTCGACTGACGGGAACCAGAGTCCCTCATGGTGTGGATGGCCTTTCACTCACCGATGTCTCAGTGCCGAGCCATGTCTCTACAGTTTTAGCCAATGCAGTGCGTGGGTGTGTGTGTGTGTGTGTGTGTGTGTGTGTGTGTGTGTGTGTGCGTGGTGTCCATACCTGAGTTGCGTGCATGTTAGTGTGAGTGTGCGAGTGTGTTCCGGGTGGGGGGGTCGGGTCTTTCTTTCTGTTGTTGTTGTTTTTATTGTTGTTGTTGTTTTGTTTTTATTTTCTAAATTGGTATTTTATGTACGGCACTTTGTGTTGCAGTTACCTGCATGAAAGGTGCCATATAAATAAATAAAATTGAATTGAATTGAATATATGTGGTGCATAGGAGTGCAGCAAAAAAATGTTTGGGGTATATTCTATATTAAGCTGCTGTTGGGCGTTTCCAAATAATTTCTGCACTCCCTTCATGTTACATAGCGTTGCAACTATATAGATAGATATATATTATTAAAATATATCAGGTTTTGCATCCCTATCTACGACTAATCCACAGATATCCTACTTTTGAAGTATCAGATTGAATTGAACACAATGGGCCTGTTATGTGGATGTTTCCAGGTTCTGCAGCAGCTGCCTTCATGACATTAAATGGGATGGAGAGTCTCCTTAGCCATCGCTACTTTGAAACAGAGAACAGGACAGAGATGTACTCGGATGTCATCACCGCGATCTTACCCTCGGTGAACAACACCAACCTCACCGATCCCGTCAACTTCACCATCCACCACAAGAAGGTGATCCATCCCATCTCCCTATTGATGTGACACACACATCACCCCTATCATTCAACCCATCTCTCTCTGGTTTCATCAGACGGTACCTGAATCTGGTTTCGTGACCTGTGTCTACTGGGAGGACAAAACGGAGGAGGCAGGAGTGGGAGAAGGGAGGGACGGACGAGGAGAAAAGTCCATGCGTTGGTCCGTGGAGGGCTGTTGGGTCGCATACACCAACGAAAACTACACCGTGTGCAGCTGCTCCCATCTCTCCACGTTTGCCCTCATCATGCAGATAGGCGAGGTACTGCAGATTCGTGTGTGAATGTAACATTTGCTCATACAGGTCCCACTCATCACGGCATGTCGTGTCTTCTCAGCCTCCGCCGGAGGATCCTTTCCTCGAGTGGCTAAACCGAATGTGCGTGATCGTCGGACTCTTCTTCTTCGCGTTGGCCATCTTCACCTTCCTCCTGTGCAGCTGGAACCCCAAGATCAACAACACGGCCCGTCTCCAGCTCTGCCTCAGCCTCTTCTTCTCCCACCTGCTGCTGCTGTGGAACGATGAATACGTTGAACAAGAGGTACGGCAAGTTGTCTCTCTTCTTTGCCGAGGCCATTTCCGGGAAGCGTCTCATTGTTTTCATGCTACATCCTGTGTCTCCACAGCTGGCCTGCACCGTCATGGCGGGGCTCCTTCACTTCTTAGTGATAGCAGGTTTCGTGTGGATGCTGCTGGAGGCGCTCCAGCTCCACCTGTTGGTCCGGAGACTCTCCAAGGTGCAGGTCATCCAGAGAGATGGGCTCCCCAGGCCGCTCCTCTACCTGGTTGGCTACGGCGTTCCTTTTGTGATTGTGGGTATTTCTGCGCTGATATATTCTGATGGATACGGTGCCACTGAGGCAGAGGTGTGAGTAAGACAAACAGTCGTACCTTACATCCACGCTGTCCCGTCGGTCTGCACGCAGGCTGAAGAGAGTCTTGTTTGTTCCAGGTGCTGGCTCTCCAGACGGCGCCATTTCAACTGGGCTTTAACGGGCCCCGTGATTGCTATCCTCGGAGTGAGTATGTTGTATATAGTGGTGGGTAATTGCATCCCGTTTACTTCAGAGAGAAATTTAAGGAGCTCAGTGTGTGCTCTTGACCTCATCTGGAACAAATTGTAGTTGAGTGAAAAACAAGCCAACGTCCACTTGAACGCTGACTTTGGACACATGTTTACAAGGTGATGGAAGAAGCTCTCTCCAAAGAAATTCACTACCGACCAGGACGTGCAGTTTTACCAGCTGTGGATTAATGTTTGCCTCCTTTCTTTCTTGGCATTATGCTGCTGTATCTCAGCTCAGCCTCTGTCTTTTTTCTTCTTCATCAAGCTTAATTGGATATTGTTCTGTGCTACTCTGTGGAGTCTGAGACCAACGCTGGCCAACATGAAGAGTGATATTTCTCAATCCAAAGACACCAGGTATGTTTAGGAGTGTCCAAGACTCTCATACGTAATGTATAAGAATATATAAATACTGTGTATCTCAGTAATGTACTTACATTCATCACACGGTACACATACGAGTCACCGGTTCTTAAGATAAAAACTCATTAAATTCTCACGGTTACAGGTTGATTGTGTTCAAGATCGTGGCCCAGTTTGTCATACTGGGCTGCACTTGGATTCTGGGTCTGTACCAGACGAATCTTTTCTTCAGGATCCTTTTTATCATCCTCAACTCCCAGCAAGGCACCTTCCTCTTCATCGTCCACTGTCTGCTCAACAAGGAGGTGCACTCTTTATGCAGACGACACTCTCTGATACGTTTGAGGCAGTGCTACTTCTTTTTTCAACTATTTCATTGTTTTTTTTCTAGGTTAAGAGAGGAATACATTAAATGGCTGACGTGTTCTGTCAATAAGCACAACGAAAAAGGATCTGTGGTGAGTTTTAATAACCATAAAGGAACCACTTTATTTTCATTTTAGTACGCCTCTTTCTTTTTGGCTTTGTAGCCTTTATATGACTAAAATAGTATGTTGGAATAATGATTTATGTAATGTTGCATGCCTCTCATGTTAATGATATATCGAAAGAGTATGTAACATGTATTTTCTACAGAAAGATGCTCCATCAGTCTCTGAGGACTTGGACAAGGCTGAGGAGACAGGCTGATGGTGATCCACAACAGAGAGAGGAGAAATGCAAACCTGATCCAGTCTGTACCATTAGGCATATCATTATTTTACTGTGGTTGTGGAACCAAATGCATGTGTGTATGTATCTACTGTTACTCGTCATGTTCTGGTATAGATGATGTTCACTTGGAGACAACAGCTTTTAGCAATACCTGAAATAAATGTCATCAATATTGCAATCACTTTCCTCGTTCAATGCAGGTTTTTCTGTTTCGTTTTATAGGCCGCTTTTGTCTTCATCGAGAAAATTATACATAATTATACATATAGCTTTTGTTTTGAGTAGCTGCTGTTCAACCAGTTCTCACCTGTGTCGAATGCCACGGCTTCATTGCAACTAACTCCAATGAGCTCTGGGTCTGGATTATGGCTCAATCCCTTTACGTGGTTCCTGCATGACATACAGACAGTATTTTCTAAACTCATTTGTATATTTTAAGTGCTTTGCCTAATGAGTCCATAATAAACCTCTGTTGCCTCTGAGTTGTGTTTTCACACCCAATACTCCCCAGACAGGGAAGGTATTGATCATAGATCAGCTGTTGTCCACTAAATAGAGCTTCATTCTTAACATAAACAGGGTTAAAAGGACCAGACTATTTCTGAAACAAAGGAGTAACTCAAAGACAAACATTAAAATGACATAATTACAAATACAACCAATTTTTCAGTATCAATATTTGTAGCAATTAACAAAAAGAAAAGTACTTACAAACTAATGTACTCTAAAGAAATGAATAAAATCGCATAAACTAGATATCCTAATCCCCCTACAGTATGGCGGCTAGTTGGTACATTCTAAATTGGCCACTTCCTGTATTTAAGAGCTCTGCCTTTGGCGGCCATCTTTTGTTCCAGGCTGACATGATGCTCCTCCAGCGCAGCGACGTCTTCCTCACTGGTAACTCCAAAAAATAGGATTTAGAGTGATTTATGGAAAATGTATTTAGAAATTCGACTGTACAGACGGCCCATTTATGTTCGCAGATTTGCATTGTGCAAGAGGTCAAAAGGTCTCAAACTCCATGAGGAAAAAATGAACTGTTAAGTGTAGTAAAGAAACTTGGGTGTTTGAAGAAGCTGCGTCCCTTCTCTGCCGTTTTGTATTATTTTCAGTTGGTGACAAATCGACCCCCACGCATGCTTTTGTGTATCTAAATGAAAGTGAATGTGTTTCCCCATTGTACGGAAATGAATGGCTATGACTCTGTACTCCAATGACCAGCCTGCACTTGACCTTTCAGATACAAGGTGTCTGATTTTGCAGCCGTCTATCCGTTTTGCTAAACTGTGGTGTATTGATTGCCCTGTTGCAGAGACTCAGGTGCAACAAAAGCTGTTAATGCCGTTTTGTGGTCTCGTAATCCCAAAGCGCTGTAATTGGTAATTGTTTGGAAAGTTGCTGCTTTGTGCATTGAAGGCTCTTGACGTTAATCATTGATCCATTGAAGTCAGTTAGTGTAAAGTGGAATGGTTTTCATTCCTGGGAGCTAATGGATGTGAACGGCTGCTGTAAACCCTCACATTGTGGAGCTTGTTCAATGATGTTTTATAAAATAAGCATGATGTCTTTATATGTAATGAGAAAATGACATTACTAGCAAGTGTTGCACTTATTACAATGACTAAAAGAGGCGAGTGTAAAATAATGTCATGTAGTTTGGTGTGATGGATGGGTCCCTTCTGACAATCTAGATTTAATCCTCAATTTATAATAGTGGCCATATGGATGCTAATGATATTGAGGGTCAGAACATCGCTGCTCTCAGACATGAGGCGTCTGGTTTGCCAGCTGTCTTCTTCTAGTTCAAGATCAATTAATTCTCAAAACACTGAAAGTCACCGTTTCAGTGTAAAGGCTGCTTCGCTGGGCGGGGACGGCTGTGACCTCCATCTCTATTTTATTGTTGCTATGGATATAATTTCTTCCCTAATATCCACATAAATGGGAGCTGATGGGGGGGTTTATGGGAGAACGTCTGCTACTTCAAAGCTGCATGGAGAAGGTCAAAACTCCAGCTCCACTTGTAGTTTATAAAACAACTTTATTGTTCAGACCAACGTGTTTTGGCTTGTTTTTATCAGTCATAATGAAAACCATTAGACATTAAAATGGGATGAAAAGGGTAAAAACACAACCAATTGTATCCATCCATCATATATCAACCAATGGCACATCTACAAAGGTGGGTTGAATCTTCAGTACAACTTTGACACAAGCTTTCATCTCAAGGCCCATTAGTAACAAAGAGCAATTATTTTTGTATTGCTCTAAAATCGAAGAGGCCTTCAACACCACCACAAAAGAAATGGACATTTTTCTTTTTTTTCTCCTTTGCTTCAAACCTTTAATAACTCTTTTTGGATGTGGATTTTCCAATGCCGACTTCTGACAGCCAGAATATCTTTGATGAACTGCTGCGCCCCGACACTTAGACCGAGTGAGTGAATTCCTGATTTTATTCATTATCTGTCAACGCTGCTATTTTTTTAAATTAAAGATAAGGTTGTTAAGACAGAACATGATTTATTTTAGTTTAAGTTCTGAGATCTTAAAAGACATAATTCCGATCAAATGATGGCTCTGATGATTCATGCCTTTTGAGATGAGCACCATCCATTGATTTTTGTTGAAATTGTTTATGGGTTTTACAAAGTTTAGAAACTTCTCCTTAACACTCCATCGTTTCCCTTTTTCTTAGGCCTGCTTCTCATCCATGTTTTCCTCCTGGTACGGATAATATTCACTTACATCAAAAACAATGGGTGAAACAACCATTAAATCAGCTTAATTGCTGATGTTTTCTCGCTCCTTACAGATTCCTAAAAAGGGGTTGCTATGGTAACGTTGGTCACTGAAGTATCATGTGACAATGACCCATATTATAACATGGAGCTCATGTAAATAAATACATAATAGGAGTAGTGGCATGGACTTGTCCTATCTCACCAAAATGGAGCTGCACCATCTCCACAGTATTCGGGAGCAGGCGATGCCGTCCACCTCATCCTGTCTCTGGGAGGGAAGGTGCTGCTGAAGTCTCATCCAAAATGACACGACTGTTATTTGGTGTTATAGAAACTCGACTGACTCATTCAGATGGCTGCTGTCCAATTACTGCTGCCACGGGACAACCTGGGAGTATATGCAGCAGTCATTATGACACATTGAAAGAAGAACTATCCTTCTATACCTCCTTTAGACAGTTCCCTTCTTTGTCTGTATTTTAAAAATTTTTTTACCATCCAGTCCCCCCTCAGGTAGATGCTGTTAGCTCTGTCAGCACTTTGGCTGTAGTTTGCACTTTTACTGCTGTAAGCACCGTTAGCTGCGAGCTGCCGGCTCAGCCGTTGCCTTGTGGAGAGTCGTTTGGAGGCAATAGAAGTGCTACCAATGCAATATATTGGACCTTTTAACAAACTCTATGCAAACCAAATAAAATAGATTGACGTGCCAGATGTGGGGCAGGATGTGGAAGATTTCACAACCCATGAAGTTATTATATGGTTGTATTCTGATGATTGTATCTCCGTTTGGACCACTATAAGTGTCACCCAGACTCTTGTGGACCACATGTGTTCAGATATTGGTGGTTCTAGTTATGAAATCCCCCCCCAGAACACCTACCTGCACCAGACTCATATGGCTGTGTTGGTAAATACATTATATTTCATTTCAATGGAGGAAAAGTTTTTTTTTATGGAGAAAGCATGTACATGTCTTTAATAGAATATAAAAATAGACACATAGCCTCCCACATGTCAAACTGATGTGGTTTTATTTTTAGTTGTGTAGCTCTATCGTGTCTACAGACCCCCTTGATTGCAATGATATTGTGGAGAATGTGATGGATGATTTTAAGCATTATATTGTCTATTTATGGGCTGATTCTACCATGTTCAGTGTTTTCAGTGTGAAAGGGATGAGCATCACTGTAGTAAACACTGCAGATTTTTAAGTATTTGGTTTGCAGTCAGACAGTATGACACTTATCAACACCGATGCTCATTTCTAATTTATTGCAACAGAAATATTCACCTCCTGGTCTCAGGAGTTGGACAAGCCTGAGGGACGGACAGATAAGGGGAAAACGATAAATCCTGATCTAGAAAGAGAAGAGACAAAACTGTCTGTATAAAGTTGTGATTAATGTCTTTTATAAATGATAGTTTAATGAATGCAAAAGGTGACATATATCAACATGAGTGTCTGTCTTTAGTGGATCATTGTCTCTCACGGTAGTAGCCGGACGTTTTCATTGTCCAAGGACTGAAAGTATGGTGAGAGCTTAAGTGCCAATCCTTCTCCAATGTCAGCTTAATACAATAATTCATGTTGCATTGAAATGATCAAATAACATTATATACTAAATACATTTTAGATTGAAGAAGTTAAAGTCAAGCAGCGGCCTAGAAAGCTTGTGGAATTTGTCATTTATGTCCACTGTGTCTTATTTCATCCATTAAATTACCATAAAAGATTTATGTAACACATTAGGGCTTACGAAAAATATATATTTTTATAGAACGAGTCCCACCTAATTAATTTGCTTGTGTCTTGGTTCTTCCACAACTTACTGACCACAACCACGGTCCCAAACAAACAACTTCTTACGAAGTAAAAAGGTGAATTTCTCGGTCGTTTCCTTCTCTTTCCATTCGTCTTGTATTTACATGACAGCTGGGACACTTCCAAGTGAGTCCAACTTTACAAGGCAAATTCAAGTCACGACGACACCAGGCAAATTCTCTCTCATTTACATTCATCTCATCTCTTTACATTAAACTTGTTATTAGGTTTGTAGCTTGCTGCGTCAAACAGGCCTCTATGAGACATGCATGTAATGTATGAATTAACTTGTATAAAGTATATATTTACAGGGATAATGTGTATTAATCAATATTACTGCAGGAGTATTAGCAAAGTGACAAGTGGAATTAAAAATAAATGACAATGTTAATGCTCATAATTCATAATTTATGTTTTAACCAGCAAATTTAAGTCTTTAATGGAACGCCAATGTTGGAATAACTATCTGTTAACCTCGCAAATGTTAATGTGATTAAAGTGACTAACCATTAGATTATTATTAAATATTACTTGTTGCATGATAAGGCACACGTGTTTTTCTATAAGTTTGGTTTTTAAGTTATTATTTTGGCCTTTTATTGAGATAAGACAGCGAGAGAGTGAACCAAATCTGATATATTGTCCATGAAAATAAAACAAACTGGTCTGAGCAAAAAACCCGAACTAAGCAAGTCTCAGTGTGAATTTAGCCGAACTTTGTCATACAGTGTTTCAGCAGCCTGGTCTGATCTCTGCAGCAGGACCCAGCATGAAACGTGTAAGTCAAAAACAACATATGCTGGTGTAGTTTCCCTTAACTACCACTAGATGTTACCAAAGAGCCACGTTTTACTGATTGGACCTTTTAAATGTCTGGTGCTCTGATCCCCTGTTGACTGCATAGCTGACATAATGACCGTTACTTGCTGCTGGCGTTATGCCTGAACCTATATCGGCCTGAATGTAACAACCCTGCAAAAATAACAGAACCTCTGAATTCCAGGGCAGCTTTGCATTGTTGTTTTATTCACAAGTATTGGATCTTGAGATGTGCTTTGTTTTTCACCACCTTAATCTTCTCCTTATGCAAATAATATTGGATTTATCCATGTTGTGTTCACAGCAGCACCCTTCTCAGCCTCCAGTTGGTGCAGAAACCAAAGTTTATTAATCTGCAATATTTATGATGCGATAAGATTGCATTTTTTTTTATTACATTGAGTTTGTATTATAAACACCTTTTAAAAATGGGACTGGATGTGCACTTTAGTGTGTGTGTGTGGGGGGTCCTGGACTGTAAGTGTGCTTGATTCCGTTTCCATGGGTGCACTTGGATTGCAGGAGAGACATTCAAATAGCTGTTTAACTATGCGTGGTGACAGTAAGGATCAGCTGGAACTCTCGCGCTCCATCTGCTCGGGTGCTGATTGCATCCGAGTCGAGTCTTGTGACGATGGCCTCAACTCTGTCCAGGCACGAGTCCACTGACGCAGCCAACATTCACACTCTGAACACACACTCACCATGTAGTCACCGTCTTAAACACAGAATCTGTCAAACAGACATTCTGACAGTTTTCCCACAAGCGTGCACTGAGAAATCTATAAATCAGCTTTATTATGGCATCCTGGAAATGTTAATATATCCTTCAGTGGTGTCAAATGGAGTCGAAACATTTCTAACAACCAACAGAGCTGAGAGAATCGACATATAAATCAATAATGTGTGCATATTTCCTGAGCTGGAGCTGTAAAAAGAAATTATGTTAATCGAGTGAAAACAGAAATGCATAAATAAAAATATTGTCAAGACACATTAAAAAAAAAAAACATCTCCAACCAATGTTAGAGGTAATCCTGCTGCCACGGCTCTGACGCCTCCGAAAAAATAACTGACAGGAGTGGAAAAACCAGAGAAAACAGTGCTGAGGGTTAGCTTTAGTGTATCTCACTCTTTGCTCCTCTCCCGCAATACTATACTTGGTTACCATGGAAACACACTTGGGGCGCTTGAGTCGTGAGGCCAGTCAGCTAAGATACATCGTCCGTCCAGTAAACAATCCTGCATCCGAATGTGTTTCCCGCATGTGAGGTTGTCAAATGATTGGGATGTGAGGTGAGGTAATGTGACAGGACCAGGGGCGGGACGGAGACGGCAGCAGCAGCTGGGACAACCGCATACTTTTCCTGGTGAAAGTTTCCACGTTTCATTTCACTGATATCTAAGCAACAGATTCAGTATCATCGTGTAAAACCTCACTCTCCATATATATATATAAATAAAGTAAGCACGTCTGTGCCTCCTACATCTAAACTTCACTGTCTTGTCTGCAGATTTTAAGAGCAGTCATTTCACGCCTGAGATTCTCATTATAATTATAGGAACCAAATTTAGACTCCATTTAGAAGACAGGCCTGATGAGCTGTATTGTCTGTGAAGACAACCTGTTGTAGTGTGTGTGTGTGTGTGTGTGTGTGTGTGTGTGTGTGTGTGTGTGTGTGTGTGTGTGTGTGTGTGTGTGTGTGTGTGTGTGTGTGTGTGTGTGTAATGAGTTGTATCATCTGCAGAAAAAAAACACTCCTTTCTAATTACATGCAGGCCAGAATCCTCGACGCCAACAGTATTTTCTTAATGAATCCACATCCATCGTGGTGTTTAGGATTATCATATAGGAAGCAAGAAGAAGAACAATGTGTAAATCCTCCATTCTGTGTTTTGCATTAATTCCATGTAATACCACTTGGTACAGGTTCATTTATATATATATATATATATATATATATATATATATATATATATATATATTGATAGTGTATTTTGATACAGCAAATCTTGCAGTAATGCCAGCATTCTATCAGACAGTCACACTGAGCCAGACAGCAGCCTACACAACACAAGAGGACCAGACTTTCAACAACAGCCCACATCAGCTTTCCCACTATGTTCCCGTCTCATCATGATTAACAATACATTTTAAAAAAAATGGATAAATGTCATTTCTGGAAGGAAACAAGACACTGAAGCAGTTTCCTTGGAAAAGTATATAAAAAAAATAAAGCAAAACTAGTAGAAAAGTGAGAGGAATGCACCCATCTGGAAAGAAGGCGCCTGAAATTAGATTCATTAACGGGGCAGCCGATGTCTTAGCTCTTTATGACAACCCGACTTGTCTTCACACGAATAGTTAGCCTCACAAGAAGGATCCAAAATTAAAGTCCCTGGCAGTAATTTGAGAATATAACAGCAGCAATTAATTGTTTGGCTGTCAGGGAAAGAGTCTAATGCATCAAAGAGGCTTTGTACGTGAGAGTGGAGTTAAGAAATAGTTATTTATGACTAGACTGGATGAAGCTATTAAGGGATGTGGGCAGGCCAGCACATTAGGTCCCATAAGACAAACAGCATAGCCTGAAACATACACAAGAATGACGTTTATGAATGACGAGCCATGTCTTTACCTTCATATCGCCCCACTAATGACCAGTCAGTCTGCCCTTCTGTCTGTTCAACACAAGACACACCATCGAGTCTCATTAGAGAGAGCTATGATGTTGGGAACAGATGGATTCCTAATGATTTCTGTGACCCGACTGTTGTCTCATCCAGAACCACGTCAGGTCAAAAATCCTCATTCATAGGTTCATTCAAATAAAAATGTGGATATTCATGCTCCACATTATGATGTGTTTCGCTCACTCTACCGCATCGCCTGCAATACTATATATTCCCCCACAGTTCAACCAGTTCATGCCAGGCCTTTAATTGCAGAAGTTCAAAGGTAAAGATGGAACACAAGCTTCTGGCCATCGTTAATGGAGGAAACACTCTCTCTCATTTAGCCTCCTCTTCATGTTTTACTCTTTCATCTATTGAGGCAATTATAATTAAAGAATAATTATGCGGTTCCACAGTAAGTAATGACTTTTGATGCAAGAAATCATCATTATCCACTGCTTGAGTATTGGCACAGTTGTATTCTTGCTTATGGTATACCAGCGTCGCCTATTGTGTGTGTGCAAGCGTTGTCGTTAACTAGTTCAAAACACATGACTGAACATCCTCCCCAGCAGCAATAGATAACAGATTTGTTAAGCATCATGCCAAGACAAGCCATTGTGCTCTTGCTTAACACTACAGGCACTGATAATGAGAAAATATTAATGAGAGTCTCAGTGCCGCATCAGTCTCTGGAGCTAATAGTCCTCCGCTGATGGAGAAAAGAGGAAGAGATGGAGGGAGAGCGAGTTAATGAGCTGAAGTGTACACGTGTGTTTGCGTGTGTGTGTGTGTGTGTGTGTGTGTGTGTGTGTGTGTGTGTGCACTTCGTTTTCTGAGTGAGAAAAAAAACAGAAAACAGGCGAGTGAGAAATGATGAAGGGAAGAGTGTTAATTGAGTATGATCACACCTCCAACATATTCCTTCATGTGAACCGTCACTTCGAAAATTCCTAGATGTGGATGTGCAGCTCGATTCACAAAGTCCCCTCCATCTTTCATTCTTTTAGCTTCAAAGCCATAGGTGGAAGAAATCAAGAGGGAGGAGGAGGAGGAGGAGGAGGAAGAGGAGGAGGAGGAGGCATAGGAGCTGACAATAGAATGGGCTTTGATCATGCAGATCTATATTGGAGCAATAATGCAAGACATTCATCTGTCACTGCCCCCATGTGTTGTGGTTACAACATGCAGTCTTTTTTTAAAAATAATAATAATAATAATAATAATCCCTGTTTGTTGATGTAACTGAATCTGCCAATTTAGAATTGGCACACAATCCTGCTCCCTTCCTCTGCTCCCTCCTCCCACCCCTTCTCACTTTTTACAGCAGCATCTGTTCATTTCTCTTACTGTAATTACCTCCAAGGATCCTCATTGTGTGTCTTAAACGCTGGTCTCACGCGGCGAACACGAGTCCGACCACCTTCAAATGTGTGTCTCTGTCACTCTCCCATGGCAGCGTGACTGTGCCCATTAATCATCCTCAATGATCTATTCAATATCATATCAATACCATTTGCTATTTATAGCCCCATCGTAGTGAATGGAGGTGAATCCTGAATGTGCAGGTATTCACTTCACTGAAAAAGAAATCAGCTGTAGAGGCAGATGATGCCCACTGCAGTTCAACCATGTTACTCTACAGCATCATCTCTCTCTCTCTCTCTCTCTCTCTCTCTCTCTCTCTCTCTCTCTCTCTCTCTCTCTCTCTCTCTCCCCCTCTCTCTCTCTCAGTGATCCTCTCCCGCCGCGCTGCTGAGCCTGCGACGTTACCAGTGGATGGGAGAGAGAAGAAAAAAAAAAAATCTTTGCTTCAGCCAACGGACGCATCATTTTGGAAAGGAAATAAGTGAAGGTACTGTACAACAATTTCACGTTTCCATCGTAAGACTTGCGATGATATCATTTTAAGTATAATTGGGTGCATCCTTGGTGTAAATACATCTACGGTGTGCAATGGATGCAAACGACGGCAGGGCGAGCATGCACCTGCACTACGGACTCCAACGCTCTGTTGGCTTGAGTCCTCTTGGTGCAACAGAAGCCCATTCGGCGGATTTTACGAGGGCATGTTTTTCTGTTTGGTGGTTGGCATCAAGTGCGACTTTGAGCCGACTTGTGATGTTGAATAACGACGGTAGAAGAGTGTATTGCTGGATATTACATCTATATCCCCCCCCTCGTTTTTGCTACAGTTGCTTAACGTGATATGTTTTCGCATGTTTGGGTTTATATGCTTAACACAAGTGATTAAAATCTGTGGCCATAGATTTAAAGTGTGACATGAAAGCGGGCTGGTATTTAGGTTCTGCGGGGAGAGGATGGACGGCACAGGACGCGCCATGGACAGATGTGAGAGAGGGGATTTAGTATCGAGGGAGGAATCACGCAGGGGATAAAACTGGCGATACGCGTGTGTGTGTGTGTGTGTGTGTGTGTGTGTGTGTGTGTGTGTGTAGCTTGTGTTTTTGACGGTGAATGGCCCAGCTTTCCAACAGTGTAGACTACTCTGTCGCACGACAGGCGCCACACTTTACCTGCAATGAGAGCTTCGGTGTCAGCTGCCGTTAGTTCTTCTGGGCTCGTGCTCGTGCGCGCGCGTGTGTGTGTTAGAGAGAGAGAGAGAGAGAGAGAGAGAGAGAGAGAGAGAGAGAGAGAGAGAGAGAGAGAGAGAGAGAGAGATTTCCTGCCAGCAGCAGCAGCAGCAGCAGCAGCAACAGTGTCCGACTACTGACCGATGGACCACACAGATTCCTTCGCCCACACATTTTCGACTGCCAGCACGAGAATATATCACGTATATCGTAACAACACTGTAAAAAATGGTTGGTCGTCGCGTTGGTTCCGTTCACCGGCATCGGTCTGTTGACAGACGAAAGTGTCCATCAAGCCCTCATCGTGTCCTGAACGGTGCGCGGAGTGCAGCGCTTCAGCACCACGGACAGCGCATTGTGCTGACCGAGCGCAAAACGGCCTTTGGCGGGCTGTAAGCGCCACAGATGGAATGGTTCTAAGATGTGACAAGTGCATGCTTGAGTATGAGCTGCATGTATAATCTAGATGTAGCGTTTTCTTTTTCACTTAGGTGATTAAAAAAAATGAAATTGTATCGACGAATCAGGGATTGAGGTCTGTATGGGAGTGTTTGGCAGGAATAAGAAAGATGGCATATTACATCTTAACATGTAGAACTAAGTGTTGAGTATTGGCAAACCAGCACAAAAAAGAAAAAAACATGAAATTGATTTTTATTATAATGCCACTCATGACACAATTGGATTAAATATGCTTACAATCCAGTCCAAATGAATCAAAATAAAATGCCATTGCATTTATTTCTGTAGCGTGAGATTAGATTAATTCCAATTCAATACAGATGTCAAGAAACCTGCTGCAGTCGACTGATGCTGCTCTTAAAATAAGCACTGCTGATCAATACTTAATAATTGCTTAGTAAGTCCTCCAACAGGTTCTGTTCAAAATGACAGAAGGGGTCTGTAGGTTTGCTAAGAAGGTGGATTCCATTTTATTCCATGTAGTTAATTTGCTGTCACTATAGTCAATACGGAAAACCTTTCCCAGTGGCTTTACCATCCATGGCTAAGCCTGGCCCCATCAATCATTGACCTCACCCACTTACATTAAGGAGAAATACATAAGGAAAGCATGTCAAGCTACAATGCATCACATTACTTTATCTTCCTTACCACACCCCTTTGGTTTCCACACATTGCTTCGTTCTCCCTCCACTCGTTTGTCCCGTTCTGCTTATGTCCTTAAATCCATTCTCTCCTGATGTTGACGATGCCTGATGTTGCCCTTGGAGGAAATGATGAGCAGTCTCCAATCAATTGCAATCACAGATCAGTGGTGTACGGGGAAAAAGGGGAGAGGAAATCAGTCGGGGAGTCCTGAATAATGACCCCACCTTCCAAACCCACTGCCTTGTTTCTATGTAATCTCCAGTTCATCAGAATACTATTGAACTACGTAAGCCATAATTCAGGGAATCCATAGCGCTGTCTGTTGGTTGCTCTCCAGAGCTGATGGATGTTACGCTGCAAGAAACCTGAAGTGCAATTTTCTCCCAGATTACTCCCCTTGTGTGAAAACCAACACATGCTAACGGATGATGTGGAGCACATCAGGTGAACTAAATAAGAAAAACTAACATTTGGATTCAGCAAAGAACACAGGGGAATTACAGGGAAAGACATAATGCCACGAATAACAATACAACAAAAAGTTATGTTCTGAAATGGATATTATTTTGTGTTGGTATATCAACAACATCATTTAGTCTAATCGGTGGCAGTTGTAATAAAAGTGAATAAAAATGTTCCCGCAGACTCAAGAATTGACTGGAATGTCTACTGGTTGTCTGGGCCGATTGAGAGCCAGGTGGGCAGGAGCTTGAGTAGTTATTGAATAGTTGATAACAAGAGCCATTAGTGCCATTATATTTCCCTGACCTCAGTACACCGAGAGGCCAAGACACTTAGGTCCCCACCTAATTAATTTGCCTTGCACTCGGATGCAGGTCAAATGGATGCTGGTACGTCCTGGTGTGGTGGGTTGCATGCAGTGATGGAATGCTGCACTAATCATGCAGAGAGTTTTGGAGATATTTTAACTGTTTTGGAACAAATTTTTTCTGGCATTAAAACACTTGTGCATCCACGTTTCCTTAGTGAAAGGTTAAGATCAAATATGAAAAATGCAATAGTCATGCAATAGTAATGTGCAGTTTGTGTAGTAGATACTTATGGACTAATAAAGCAGACGGTGGTTGTCATTCACTATTACTCTCACTAAGTCCCTGAACCACAATCTTTCTCACTGTCAACAACCAGCTTTGTTGAGTTGTTGCCGTTAGCAACTCCATGTTCTAGATACGATGCATCCACCGGCGCAGTCTGGGAATTCAAAACGTGGGATCGAAACCCGCTGTGACAGGTTGACAGGTTGACTGACAAGTCGTTTAATACGTGGACACCAAGTTAGTAAGGCCATCGCTGCCGTAAAAGGTCTAATTATAACGGTTATGTAAGAAGAACAGCGGACTTTTAGTTCAATAATAACTGTAGACGGACACGAGGAGAGCACAGACCTCCACCAAGACCCAATGAAAATCGGCACAAGTTGGTTTTTGTAATCCTGCTGGCAAACAAGCTGAACCAAACACATCATCTCTTTGGCAGATTTTTTAATTTAATAAATTATGGATGTATAAATGCACTTCACTATAGCCATAAAAATGCTGATTGGACCTCATGAATCTCATCTTCTTTTCTTTTCCTATAAGGATCGTAAAGAGAAATATCCATCAACATCCATACAATTTTGTATACAAAAATTAGGGCAAATCTTACACCGTCTGTTCATATGATCCCAAGCCCCTTCCGATCTCCTTAGCATTCCCCAGCAGCTCCACCTTCACAGGTCTCCCTTTCCCAGCCACGCCCTCCGAATTGATTCCTGTATCCATCAGGAAGGATTATGCTAAGATCCTGAGAGGGATAACCCTAGGGAGACATTCACACTTGCTCACTCCTCCACATCCCATCCTTGGCCACAGCACACTGCGCTCTCTTTCAGCCCAACAGCTGTTGCAGTGCTCTGCGCAATCAATACGACAGTCATGTTTCACAACACCCGTCACTCCTTCACTGCCAGGAACCTGTGGGAGGTCCCCTTGGGCAAGAGACTGCGAGAGATGTAATTCGCTGACGAGTCGTCAGAAATGCAACCGCTATGGCTGGTTTGTTCATTAGCTGTTTGCGGGGCTTGAAAGTGTTGATGGGGGGCGGGGGGGACTGCTGTTTTATGTTCCATGGGAGGGTGAGATGTGCGAGGAGTGCAGTGAGAGTGGACAGCCGGAGGCTTGGAAAGAGGAGAAATCAGGGGAGAAATAAAGAGGAGGAAACATGAAACAGATAAAGACTACAGAGGGAGCAATAAGAAGTTATGAACCACAAATCTCCAAAAATCTTTAACACATTATTTCGATGAATGGCAGGTGCTCTGGTAGGCAGGTATGAGCATCATACCCGTCAGCCTAACTGTGGTATAATTGAAGAGAAGGGTGATGGGAAATCGATAGAAACCAGTGTATCCCAGTGTGTTTCCAGCCCAGTGCCATTAAGAGCAGCAGAGACTCAACATGTGCGACCTCAGTCCTGCTTGAATCAAACTCTTCAACTTATGGTTCATTCATTTGAACCGAATCAACGGGCACACTCTTTTTCATCACCTTAGCAGCCACAGGTAGAGCCATGGAAAACACTCTTGGCAAGGTGGGAGTTGATAACCACCCTTTTAGGAAATCAATGGAATCCAAAATACCAGTGTTCAATGAACCTACAGCAGTCTCTATGTCGAGGGCAATCATCCGCCGATACTGTATCCCGTCTCCCGCGCTAATAGATTCACAACTCGGTCCTTTAAGGCTGTAATTGGAGTGACAAAGTGGTGCAAAGTGACCTGACATTGACAAAATGTTTTTGACGGGGAAAGGCTGCTGAGCAGGAAGGAAGGGGCGTGCAGCCATGCGTGACTGGTGGAGGAGAAGGTGTTGGTTCTCTTGTGGTGACATAGTGAAGCGGCGCGTACGTGAGCGTTCGGATGTGTGTGTGTGTGTGTGTGTGCGAACACACGTCACCCTTCAGTGCGGAACAATGTGTCATGTTGTTGACTGAGGTCTGTGAATAGCTCACGTTTACCCTGGATTGTTCACACGGGCGCAAACACATTCATACAGACTACTGTTACTGTACATACAGTACTGTATGTTGCACGTGCTACATTGCTACACGTGCTTTCTTTTTAATGGCGAAAACGAAGTGTACGACATAATCCCTTGACATATGTGTGCTTCAACATTTCATTGAAGCTTTATGAGGCATTTACCTGATAAATGACAGCTAGTCAGATACATTATAACCAGGAATAATACATTCTTGGAATAATCAAGGTTCTGAAACTCTATAAATCAGTAAATAAATATATATCATGCAGTCAAATACTTCTATATAAAGTTAATTCAACTCCTCTGATCTCCTATGAAACCAAGCATTGGGATGCATTTTGTTTTAATCAGGGAGCTTGACATGACTCATGCAACATGCAGCTGTTGCTGTTCGAGCTGCTATTTTCAGGCTGTTACCGTGGTGAACTATGCACTTACACAGAATAGATTTAATCTTGTTTTCAGTGCACAGTAATGTGAATTTATTTAATACTAAGTCCGAATCAAAATCATCATCGGGCGTGGAAAAACCCCCCAAATAAAATAAAGATGTGGGAGTATGCAGTTTTTCCTTTTTATTTAATGAGTTTAAGGAATATATTAGTAGCACATCAATGATAACATATTCCTTTGTGATGAAAATTTGGCAGAGGAAAATAAAAGCAGATAAAAGTGGCAGCATTTTTCTTTAATTCATAATCAATTTTGAATTGAGTTGCGAGCCCAAGAAGTGAAACTGAATAGCACAATTTTAATGAAATGAGATAAGCCTTTATCGATCCCAAGAAGAGAAATTCAGGTGTTGCGGTGGCGCAAGGAAAGAAGTCATTACAGATAGAGAAAGCAAACAATTAATCCAAAAAATAGAAGTAGGCTGGATAAAATTAAGATAAGAAGCAAGGAATGTCTGTCTGTCTGTCTGTCTGTCTGTCTGTCTGTCTGTCTGTCTGTCTGTCTTCATGTCTGTTGGGGTAGTGTGTGTCTTGAACATTTATTGAGAATCATAAATCCGATCTATTTTGAATAAATTTGGTGCAATTTGGACACCAACACATTCAATATTCTTGTTGAGGGGTGGGGGGGGGGAGGGTCGTGGCTCTTTGGCTGCAGTTCAGTTTTGATGCTGGATAGAGCCTGCTAATGCTACGTTGGCGCTGGATATAGCCTGCTAATGCTACATGGATTGTGGATAGAGCCTGCTAATGCTATATTGGTGCTGGATATAGCCTGCTAATGCTACATGGATGCTGGATAGAGCCTGGTAATACTACATGGACGCTGGATAACCAAACCTTTTGTAAACCTGGAGTCAACGAACAGTTAGCCTACAGGAACCACTCGTGTAAGTTTTTTCCATCCTAACTTAGAACCTTAACATTAATAACATTGATGCTATCAAAATAACTCCACTAAGGACACCTTTGCATTTAAATCCCTCTCTGTATGTCCAGCTAGCTAATGGCCGCCGCTCTCCATGTGCTCATACAGCAGTTATGCTAGTTAGCTTCAACTAGCTGTCCTGTAGATTTCAAAGGGGTTTTGTTGTTTACAATGTAGCATTATCAGGGAAAAGTGTTTATCCACAGGTGTGTAGTACTAGCGGGGCAGGATGTACAAATCGAGGAGGGACGGAGTGACACATGTTGTTCCCATGTAGCATAATTGAACGTGATGTCATATAATTTGAATGTTCTTTTAGGTGCATAGACTCTCACACAGATTGGTAATCGATCCAAAATTTTTGAAGTATCGGAGGCATTTCATATCTGGGTACAACTCTAGATACAGCAATGGCACACAGTAAAAATCTTCAACACAGCCAGTGGTGCCCGGTTACAGCATGTAAACAGCATAATGATATGATCCACCATCTTTGGGAACAGCCAGACTTTGACATAAAGTCCAACACATGTAAACAGAACTGAGTTGCTGGTGGTTTAATGAGGTTGACAGGGGCTTTGCAGAAACCTGCATGTATATGAGGGTGTATCGGTTTAGTTAGTGTTCAGTTTGTGTGTGTGTGTGTGTACGGTGTATGTGTGCACACTGTGTTTGTGTGTGTTAAGTTAGGACACCATCTGCCATCGTCTTTGCTTTGTGCCAACCCCCTACCCCTATTAACCCACACCCATGCTCACGTACACAAAATCCTTTCGCTATCGAGTTTGATGAAGACGAGAAACACGTTGCTGTGTGTGTGTGTGTGTGTGTGTGTGTGAGTATGAGAGAGAGAGAACATGCTGAAAGAAGAGTAGGTGTGATGCAGAGTGCACTATAATTGTTTTCGGTTGATGAATAAAAAACACAAAGATTGAGCAGAAAGGATATTTCGACTTGTACTGCAGCCTCTGGAATGTCACATTAGATGGAAACTTGCATATTTGCCTCTCTCTCTCACTCTCTCTCTCACTCTCACTCAAACACACACACACACACACACGTAGAAATACAATTACGTACATACTTGCACACACATACAAAGTGGATTTTGGAATAATGCCTTGTTTTTTCTCTCTGTACTGCCCTAGATTCATTTGGCATCTGTGCTGCACACTGATCTCTCTCTCTCTCTCTCTCTCTCTCTCTCTCTCTCTCTCTCTCTCTCTCTCTCACTCCCTCTATGTTGTTATCACTCTGCTTCTCTTACACACACACACACACACACACACACACACACACACACACACACACACTGACACACACACTGACACGTTCCATCGCCCTCTTTCTGGTAGCCTTCCTCTCTGGATCTCTCCCTCTCTTTATCCACCCTTCCCTGTGTCTCTCTCCCTCTCTTAGTACAGCCTGCTAAGATCTGGGTATAAATATTTTAACTTAGTCAACCACTCGCAGAGAGACAGTGTCCCTGTTGCCTGTGTGTGTGTGTGTGTGTGTGTGTGTGTGTGTGTGTGTGTGTGTGTGTGTGTGTGTTGTGTGAGAGAGAGAGAGAGAGAGAGTCAGTGTGCCTGTCTAGGCACAGTTTAGTTGGATGAGTGGACTACATTATGGTATGTTCTACTGAAGCATCTGTTTGCGTTCTAACTGTGCCGTGGTCTGTTGAAACTGATGATTTTAATGCCAGAATCAGCCTATTTTGAAATGAAGTGTTCTTAAATAAGTGGTTTATTAATAGAAACAGTCTAACATGACCTTAGCGTTGCCTTAGTAGAGTTGAAACGGTTCACCCTGAACCGAAACTATAAATCCAAAAACATACACCCACAAACACAGAATAAAAAAAAAAAAACACTTTTAAGCCCTCGGTTATATTTTCCGCAAGGACGGTCAGGAGGACAAGAGCTGACGTGGAATCGTGACGAGCGAACGTTTGAATCTTTTATACTGTGTGCCGGTTTCTCCTCACGGCAAACCAACATTCTCCTCAAAGACGCTCATTTTCTCCGCCCGTCTGCGTCCGCGTAGTTACAAACTGTATGATGTGACGGGTGAACACCTGAGGTAAGTGTCCTACAGTGTGACATCACTGTCCTGAGCTGTGACATCACTTTGACCGCGCAGACCCTCACGGATGCTTCAAGCATTACTCACGCTTCACACACACACACACACACACACACACACACACACACACATTACAGCTAGTGGCTTACATATTCATGCATCTTCCTGCTTACAATTTGCTTAAAAGTAGAGACAGCATTGAGATATTTGACTTGAGTAAAAGAAAAAATACCACGCCATAACAATACTCCATGATGAGTTAAAGTGCCAGTTCTGTGGCAAAAATTATACAATATTTAATCAGTGATGCCATTGATTGTTACTGAACATACATCATTTAATTGAAAAGTCTGCGTGTACTTATGTAGAAGTAAATAAGGTAAAATTAGCAGCTGAATATAAAGAAATACATAACTTTAGATAACTATAATAACTATGGTTGGGGTAAAAAGTACAATATTTCACACAAATGGAAGTGTAGTCCTGAAATGTAAATACTCAAGTAAAGTACAAATACTTGAACAAGTACAGTGCTTAAGTAAATGTACTGTAGCAGTGATAGACAGGTGGTTGGAGGGCAGAATAATTCAGTTTGTTCCAGGGGATTAGAGATTAGAAACACATCTCTCACCCTAACCTCAGCCTGCAGACACACATCTGCACCCAGAAGCCGCTTTTAGTACGTGTGCAGATTTCTTAAAACCGACCCATAAACCTCGACAGTGTGTTCCTTCATTCATACAGAGACAAATTTAAAAAATCTATAAGCAACCTTTAAGATTTCCCAATTCATGTTCGTTCAGATGCTCTCCCCACAGCCAATAGTGATATTGATTGTTGTACATCCACTGTTAAAACAAGCCAAGGGGAGTTCATTTCTTCTTTTTTCACTTTTTAAACTGAAAAAACTTCTTTTACTGCAGTTTTACTGGTGTGTCGTCACACGCCCCCAAACACAAGCAGACATATGCTGTTATAATGTGCACAAACCGAAGCCAAACGCACACCACGTTTTACACATAACCACAGTGACACACACACACACAAACACACACACGCCGTCCACACTCCTCTTCGCACCTCTAGGGATTCAAATGATTTCACAAATGCTCACACTCAATCCCCCAGCCGGGCGACACCAGCTTAGACGAGGTGACGATGTGTGCTGTGGGTTCTATACCAAAATCAGCTCGCTTTTATTTTCTAGTAAAAGATTGTGATCATTTGGAAGGCAACGTTCCGAGGAAAAAATCCACAGCTTTCTATAAAAACTATTCTTATCACTTCAGACTGTTTTTGTTCTCATAAAAGAACATTGGCTTGAGAGAACGGGTTAGTCAGTGTGAAGACATTTTCTTTAGTATTTTACATCAAAACCATATGTAGTACAGAGGAGCCTGTGGTTACCCGTGGTAACCGTCTCAATCAAAAGAAGATTATCTGTAGCAAATTAAATTCCTGCCACTGCAGGAGAAGTTACTTCTTATGATTCATAACTATATTTTTACGTGCTTAAACAACATTTATTTCAAGAATGTTACTTGGAAACGAAGCCACAGATTCCTTTGTTCGGTGACTGATTCGGCTGCTCAAACATAGATTATGTCTCTTATCTACACTGACGTCTCATTTAGAGTTTACCATGATTGATGGTGTTTTTTTGTTCTTTTTTTTTTTGCATTTGTTTCAATACGCCCTCACTGCACGACACATTTAGGCTTCCTCACAGCATTTACAGCACACTTTTTGCACAAATTTAATTATGGCAGTGGATGTGATGCAACCCACGATGTCACACAGTTACCAGATGTGCAGCTACACATGGTGAACTGGTAAACAGCTGGCTGACACGAAACAAATTGCAATTAGAGCTGTCTTTATGTCTACTGTGGTATGGACTTAACCAAAAATAATAATAATAGCAAAAAATAAAGGTATTATTTACACATTTTTATTTACTATTATTACAAATAATATCATCATTGAGGGAGAGCGAGAGACAGAGGGAGGTGGGGGGATTATTAGAGTCCCCATTCTCCTTCTAATCCACAATATTCTAGACTGTGGCAACACCAGCACTCAGTACAAAGCCTAAATCCCGCTGTTAAAACACAGGCCTGCATTGTGGCTGTTGGCAGGCGAGAGCACCTTTTTGATTCATGTTCACGGGCAAAGCGGACGCCATGACTGTTTCCTGCTCGTTTATGTAGCTCAGCATACCGAGGAGGGCTGCTGATGGAAATGGAAGACTGACATTGTTTACCTTCTAAAATGTTGCGTAAATGTAAACCATCATCAACAGACCGAGAGATCATTCAAACGTGGAAGTGAGACAAACTGAAATAGTTAATTTATGTGTGTGTGTGAGGATGCTATTGTGTTTGTGTATGCATGAATATACTTATAGGAGGCTGTAAGGCAGCATGTGTTTCATTCCAGCAGCACTATAGCCCACACTGAACATATGGATACGCATACATTAACGCCCACACAGAAGCAAATCCATGTTTATGAACTTACAATCTTATACCTTGCATGTTTCCACATGGAGACATAGTGAAATCAATGTCAACTGTTTTAATCTTCAACAAGGGTTCATTGAAATGTGGATACATCAGAAATCCAGCAGTCTTGCTAAAACGTAGCTAACATTAGCTCGTTACAGCTAACTTGTCCCATCCCATCGACGTTTTACCAGCTGGTAGACAGCAGGTGCTAAAATAATCCTTTGACATGCTGAAATCTAAAGTTTTCATCCAGCTACAGGCATTTTGTTTGTTTCACCACTTGCATACAGTATTGTGGCGCTGATTGTTTTCCCCTCCGGTGGCGTTTCCACAGCACGGCGTGTTCTCTCCATGAATCAAAGTGATGATTCAGCAGACTAAGCCGAGGAACGGCAGATTCATGCAAAAACATACTACGGCGAACACACAAGCATGCAAGAAGCCGTGAAAAACCTAGGGGCACGGCACTTTGTGACATCAAGTTTTTGGCACATCATTTTCAAAATGCTATTACCGATGCTGTTTGTGTCTTCCTATTCTCTCTCTAGCTTTCTCTCCCTCCCTCCCTCCCTCTCTCGCTTTCTGTCTCAGCCGCCTGAAGCAGTTTGCAGCCTCAGGGGCAGATTCTTCCTGCCAGTACGAGATAGATGTCCACATTTTCAGTCCTTCCTGTCAGTGGTATGGTCAAGGAAGGAGTGAAATTACCAGCTTCGAAAGAAACAGAGAACGTGTTGTTGTGCGTTACTGTAACGTTTCTTGGCGAGCTGTTCTTCTGCTTTGTGAAACGTGCAGGAACAAGACAGGAAGTTGTGCTGCATGCTTGATTGAGTTTTTTCCATCGCTACCTGACCAACAGCGACACATTTACTCCTTCCCAACCGCTCTCTTGGCCCACCTCGTCCCCCTTTATCTCTGTTGGCAGCCTCCATTTCTTGCCTTCCAGGGTGTTTACTGGGACATTTAAGTCGTGTTTGGTCGGGCCTGGTTACGACCATGGATGGATGGATGGGGCTGACGTTTTATAAGGTGTGTTGAGGGGATGAAGTGCACTTCTGGTTGACCCAAAGGTTGAACTCATGTTACTTGTTTCATGAATTACAAGAATTACTGTCCATGAAAGGAACTCATTTGGTCAAAATGTTTATTTCGATTAGGCCACACAGGAAACAGTATGTGGACATGCTTCATAGCATGAACAGAATGTTTCAAATACGTGATTCATATTGAACGGACTTCTTGTCCCGATGCTCTCATAAAGATCATGCAGCACGGCCCTTGTAATTGGATGTTTGCCTAATCAAATTACAAATGGGAATTGTCCAAATGAACTCTACGCAACTGACCGATTATGGTTATTTATTCATGTGTAAGAGAGATATCCTCCTGCCTTATTTGCCTGTTGAGTACAGATTATATTAGAACCTTGTATGCAGTAAAGTGGAAGATTTTCAGGCATAATTAGATATCTTACATTGCTCTTTCAACGCACCAAGCAATCACGTACAGTGAGATCACAAGCTTGCATGTCTCATCATCATGTATGCATTGTGTCAAGATAATTAAGACATGTTTGCATGCTGGGATACAGATGGGAGAGGTCAAGACTGTCTCATGCTCAAGGAAAATTAGAAACTTGTGTGCAGGGAAGCGTAACGGACGTAAGAGGCTCAGAACATCCAGCTGACTGCAAGACTCGTGAGATTACTCAAAAGATTTTGAACACGCCGATGCAAGGCAGGGGAAAAGGCCTCTCACTGCTGAGCTGATTCCTTCATATCCGTGTAATAGTGAGGCACATTGCACACCTGACACAAGTAAAGCTTATGAGAATCAAGCCTAATGACCACTGTGCAGCCGCCTACAGGTAATAACGTTAGCATTATGTAAGGAAGGCCTGGAGCCAACTGGAGTCCATTTAAGTTGGGAGCTGATCCTACATGGTGCTGATTCCTCCTCTCTAATTACTTTCTCCTTCCTCCCTCATGCTTGCTTGCTATTGCATGCTGTAAGAAAAAAAGCATATATATTTATATATATATAAATATGCAGAAGAAATCCCTGTGTCGCTCTGTTGGAGACTTCTGAAGTGAGCAGTATGTGGGGCTTCAAGATAATGATGTCAGAGCAACACAGCCATTAGGGACAGACTAGCAAATACTGTGTGTGTGTGTGTGTGTATATATATATATATATATATATATTCTATTTTCTTTTTTCGTGTTTGGTGTAATATTTGGTGAAACGCCAGCAGGGACTGTGGTCTAAGAGGAGTCATAGTTTGAAATCGCTTATAGGCTAAAATTAATATTAGTGTGCAAAATGTATAACCTTCCACCTTCTCTTCCAGCATCTCCAATTAAAACACAGTCCAACGAGCATCGCGGCCCTCAGTCCTCAGCTCATAGCAATAATTGGCTTAGAGTCCTCCTCGGTCCAAGAGTCAAACCTTTTTCCAACTAGATGTCATGATTTCTAAAATTCACAGCATGTATTTAACAAAATGCTTCAATCCATATTTGTTTGCGTTTATAAAAATTTAAAAAATGACTTTTTCACTCGGGTCAAAACCTGGGGGCAATATGTAATTTAAACGTGCAATAATAACGTTCTAAGTTTAACCCATTAGGATTCTGGTGAAAACTAGCTAGGGTAAGAATGTTAAACTGAACTTTTTATGCTTTAGTTGAACTTCTTTTGAAAATGTTTTTTTTTAAATTCACAGTCTTGATATCGATGGGCCGTTAAAACATTGGACATGTAGACAAACTGTTCAAACTATTTCACAGTTGCTTGTTTTTGTGGCTTTTAAAAGGCTGAATATTTGGCTCACCACTATAAGGGCCTTATAATACAACAGCTGTGACAGACATGCATGAGACTGAATATTCAGAAGACGATTCTACTGTAAATTATGCTTTGCACTGTTGGCTCTGACATTCATTTACTGTCTAATTGCTGCTCTGAGCAGCAGTTAGAGATGAAGTTCACAGTATTGTCACTTAGTCCACTGCACCCCCCCCCCCCCCCCTCTTTGACATACAATCGCACACTCGCAGAAAGTGCTTCATTTACAGTTGGTCTTGACAAAGCAGGCTGTCAGACTAATGAGTTGCCTATTGCTTCTCCTTTCCTTTTTTTCTTTTTTTTTTCTCTTGCCCTTTCCTTGTGGTGGGTTCACCTCGATGAAATGCTTTAATTGCATGGGGTAACCTGTGCAAACCCAGAGACACACACACATTGGCGTAACCCACCCATGGACCCATGAGAAGGTGTGGAGGCTGTTCAGCCGCTGATTGCACCTAGCTATGAGTAAGGCTTCGGTTTTTCATGCTTATACAGTTGAGCAGAGGGAAAAGGGCTGATTGCAACTCTGTCATCGTGTCAGCAGCTGCTTCTCTTTGACGTAACGAAGCAATGGGTGGGAGAAGAAGAGGAAGGAGGGAGACGGTAAACATCTGTAAGAGAAAACAATAGAAGCACTCAGTGGGAATCGTTGGTGACACTTCAGAAATGTTCAGCTATAATAGCCAACAAGTCCCTTTGGTGGCCAATGTTGCTCCAGCTAGAATCAGTGACGGTAACTATTATAAACACACAGTGGAAGCTGAGTGAGCAGTCAGACAGGTTTCCATCCATTCGAAAGCCATTGAGACAGAAAAACATGCTACTTCATTATTTGCCTGAGGGAGCAACACTCAGTGATGAAGTGCAAGTCTAGGGCCATCAAAAACATAACTGTGAGATGACATGAAAACCTGTTGTAATAAAAAGATCAGACTATGTCACTACAGACGAGGCCATCTACTCATAAAATCAAATTAATTCAAGTGGCGTGCCCAAAGAATAAGGATTTATTCTATGGAGTATATAAATGTGCTCAGCTTGGCAGATTCAAAACAGACTTTTTGTAGACAGATTGAGATTGCTGCCTTGGCATTAAATGTCAGAGGGTTCACCCAAAAATGCTAGAATTCCTCCTCCAGGGAGCATGAAGATCGCCAGCTAATTGAATGGAAATCTGGCCATTAGATTTCAACATCTTGGGTGGAAAGATGACAGGTTGACCCGAGGGTAACCCCAGAGGAAGAATGCCGGTGTTTTTTTAAAATGCAAAATGGTTCAAACATGAATGTGCAGGACATTTGGACAATGTTCATTCAGAGCTCAACTGACAGCCCTAGTATCATCCTGTTATGGAAACATGGGTCGGCCTGTTAGTACAAAAACATATCCTTTCAAAATAACATGAAGAATGCATAAGTAATGAGAGGAGATGCATTTTCTTTTATATTTTTTTTATAGTCATATTTGAAATGTAGGGATGGGACAATAACGGATTATAGGATATAGGATAAATAAGTGTAAGGTAAATTGATTTCCATATGTTTTAATGTCATTCAAAGCATATTTTTGGCCAGGGTAATCGTGACATAGGATTAAATAAATATAATCACACCTATTTGTTTGTCTAAGACAGAATGCACGCAAGAATGTTTCACTGTGAGTGAGAGCTCAGAGGATTGTGTGTGTTTTCATACACACTTCTCACATGCTACTTCCTGTGTCTCGTCATGATCAAGTGTAACGGCATTCAGCATGTGAGGGAGGAGCAGGATCAGCCCAGTATTACTGCTGAAAATGAGATGTCACGCTCGGCTCACTTTGGGGCAGCCGGGCTCTCCCTAACTGATTCAGCCCGTCTGTGTGTGTGTGTGTGTCGGGAGAGGGTGAAAGTGCTGGAAGGCGAGAGAGAGGCAGGGTTGTAGACGGATAAAGAGAGGCACAGAGAGAGAGAGAGAGGCAGCCGTGTATGTCAGTTTCTCTGACAGTTATTTGCAGTTGCAATTATTCATCGACGGGCGGCATCTTGTGTGTAGCGACTGCTTGAGGTGTGATGTGACAGGTGTCCTGCGCTGCGACTGAAACGAGAAGATAGGTAGCGTCTCATTATGTGTAGTAGCACTTAGAGACCCAGCCATCTGTCACCATGTACCCTTCTGATGCATCGTCAGCCATTATTGTCCTCATTATTGTTATCCTGCCCGTCTGCCCTGGGAATGTTAATTTAAGTGAACTGCAGCAGCGGAAATGAAGTGAGGGTGGAAGTAGCGTGAGAATGACAGAAAGAGATGGAGACAGAGCAACAAATAAAGAAATGATGGATGGATGGATGGATGGATGAATTGATGGATGGATGGAAGGTGTATGAATGGATGGATGGACATCTTTAACTGCTCAGTGATGCATTATTTATCGTTAATTTTCTATGTGTCACTGTTGAAGATGTGTATTTATGTCATTCATCATGATTGCTTCACTGGTTTGTTATATAAATATACAACTTGCTTGGCAAAGAAAATTATTAAGCGACTTTACATAAGGCTTTCATTTAGCCTATCGCACTATTAGAATAGAAATCAAATAAAACGACAATGATTGTTTTAAATATTTTGTTAAATTGTTCCTCTTTTGACAGTTTTTTCCTGTCATTTTTACTCTTTGTATCTGTATTTCTCTGTAATTTCAGCCCCAGGACCCAGTTTAGTCTCCTGTAACACCGGTGGAGCCTCTGTGGACCTGTAACAAATACAGAAAGAGCAAAAGAACCAACTTATCTTGCTGTACAACCTTGAGAGACGATCTTCACCAGAGTTTTCTTAAAGGACACGCAGGAGGAGGAGTGACCTGACGGGAGATAAAGACTGCTGAAGAGTGGGACGAAGCAAGAAAGAGAGAAGACAGGTTGGGAACAAGTTTTTATTCCTTATTGTTTAGTACAGTTTTTATTTTACACACAAAAACACAAAATATCTTGCATCTCTTCCAAAAACAATAACTCAAAACAATATCAACTCTTCAAAAAATTGTATTTTTGCGTCACAACGTTATGCACACCAGTGATGTCATCATCTGACGTGCACATCGACACAACCTCACATTGAAGGATGTCTGCTTTACAACGAGGCCGGCTCTCCACCTTGATCCTCACGTTTGCTGGCGTCCGTCATGTCCGTTACACTCGTGTGTGTGAAGCTGCAGGCATGCGGTGCTGGGGGTGAAAGCATTAGTTAGTGTCTTCACAGGTATATATTAAACCATCTCCCCTGCTTTTATTGGCAACACTGTCATTACTGCTGACAGTATTTCACTTACCACAGCTATTATATTCTCCGCGTGTGTGTGTGTGCATATGTGTGTGTGCGTGCGGATATGTGAGTGTGTGTGTCAGGCAGAGATAAAGCAAAAGAAGTAATTGTTGTAATTATTTCGCCTCCATTCTCTTCATGCCTGTGGTGGCGTTGAGGGAAATCTCGCTCCTCTAAGAATGTAATGCAGAGGGAACTTAACTACCATCATAATAGGCTATTATTGTTATTTTTTTATTATTTTTATTATTATTATAGACTTCTTGTGTCTCTGACAATGGCATTAAAAATTAAAGTGTGCACAACTGTTTAATCCACACCAAAATGGAGAAAAAACATCAAACCAGTAATGCTTTATACAAAAATTTGGAAATCATATCGTATATACAGTATAGAAATTATTGTTTTTTTTTAATACAAGAACAACATTTTTTTTGAGTTATTAAAAATAGCATTTATTTTTTAACACATTTTTATTCCTCATATGAAAAATAAGTCGTTAATGGGTTGAGGTTGAACATGTAGAAAAATGAGATCATGAAAATGAAAGTCTGTGTTTAGACAAAAAAATTAATAAAAAAAAAAGTAAATAGGCTTGTGCTGATTTGTGATTGGTTCCACTATCAGGGCTATTTGAACCAACTCGACTAACTGAGATGCTTTAAAAGTGATCTCTGAATCTGTGCCTGCAGCACTTATAGCACGTCCGCCCACTGAGCTCCGCTAATCACAATGTTAAATCCTGATTGGGAACCTTTTGAGTGTGTTGTTTTTACTCTACAATCCATAGAAGTTAATGTTGTATCGAATGACCACTCAAAATGGGATTTTGTGTTATTGTGCTTATATAAATGTATCGTGCTGTTAGATTGCAGCCCCTTTAATGCAAGAGGATGCTGCTGCTGAAAGTGGGAGGGCAAACTATTTTTTGAAGGCAGCGAAAAAATCATGTTTTCAAAAGGCTAAACACCAAGTATTGATTGGAGCAGGATACTTCCTAAGATAAAAATATGTTGTGAATTTGAGGATCACAGAGTCGAGGAGCATCACACCGCTTACTGTGAGTGTGTGTTTGACAGAGAGAGAGGGTCTGTCACACAGTGTAAGTTATTAATAATAATGTGAATGTCAACGTTATGAATGAAGCTTCAAACTATTTCATATGGACCTGACCTGGATATATATGATAATAGTGTTAAACACGATGCTTGACATTTAAAAGGGATTTGTTGTCTGAGTAGATCTCTCTTTCTCTTGTTTATTCTCTATTGTTTCTCTCATCTATTATAATGTGCACACCATGATCCCTGCCCCTCAATGTCAGACGTGGTTTCAGGCAAAGACAGTGCGTGTCATTCCAGCATACATTCACAGTCCCCGTGGGCACGACCAGCGTCCTCACATGCACCACCAGTCACTGTGAGCTCCAGCCTCTATGCGCTCTCTAGCGCTGGAACCCGTTGAATCGCAGAAACGAGCTAATTTCTCTCTACATCCTCAACTGCGAATGCAGGAATGGACCCCTTCATTACATCAGCGTTTGGAAGTAAGCGGAGTTCCCTAGCTAAAGGGCTAATATGCTAGCCTGCATTTACAACTAATGATTAAAAGGGGAAAACCCATTTACATTAATTAAGAAGTATAGCGACTTCATGAAACACACATCCAAGAATAAAATAAGACAAGTGTTTATATTGGAATGTGAACTAATCTTATAGATAAAGAAATAGAAACTTCACGTGTGATGTCATATGAATACGTTTCCTATGTAATCAGCTATATGTTCCAGTGATAAAATCGCCTATATGAGTGAGTCCCCTTCGTGTTGGAAAGCTTTTTAGCAGACTTGTGAAACGCTCCGAGGACAGCGCTGTCAGGTAGTCAATCCTTTTAAATCACTCCAGACGGGAAGAGAAGCTGAACGGCCTGCAGGGGCCCCTTACTGTATGTGACTATAGGGCTTTTTGAGCTTGACAGGAGGACCAATAAAACAACGAATCATAAAACAGCTCCTGATTCCCAAACCACCAACAGCGGCTATGATACACCACTTATATGCAACCACGTCTTTCCTCTACGCGGAGGTATATTAAAGAGACGTGATGCATGTCGTGTAAAACTACCATTGTAGCGTCAGCGATGATTGCGGTGAGCCAAAGGCACTGACATCATCGTTCCAGGCGAGCTGAGGAGAAGAAAACATTAACATTGTTTCAGTTAACCAACAGAGAAAACTATTAGCAGTTATAGCCTATTAAGGGAGGCAATTATTGACATACTTGATGAGATTGAGGAAGACATTAAACCTGTCACTCTACGATCTCAAAGCCATTAACGGCGTTGTTAAAATTCTGTTAACGCTTCAGGTGATTGCATATGGCTCCCGGAATACAGCAGCATTTCATCGGCATGATGTTTCACGCACTATTGTTTCTCAGAAAGATGTGCCCATTTTTTTCCCCCACAAACAAGACGGGGGTGAGAGGTTTGAGTGTTTCACGCTTTCCCACACCCTTGAAATGTGGCTTTTGGTGGCAGGCGGCGCTTTCAGAAGCTGCAGTGTCACGTGGTGAGGGATACATGTATTGAATAGTCATTCATCCAAATCAAAGAACAGGCTTACAATAAGGAATCAGAACACTTACATGAGCGCCCGAGCGCCGCTGGTGGCGATGCTTTTACTGCTGTTTGTGGCTTTCCTTCTGTTGGCTGTCGTTTACTTTCTCTCAGTGGGGTGCTAATGAGGAAAATGGAATTAGGACTGGAAGTTTCTATTTACAAGCATGAAACTAAGCTGGGTGAGAAAACATGTCGTTCTATGAATCTCAGCTCACACACACATATCCATTATTCTGAAACAACATGCATCTCGGCCAAATTCTTTGACTTTTTGTGTGTAATTGTAGGCAGGTGGCACCATGTATCGATGCTGCGGGTTCATCCAATGACGGCTGCCATATTTCTGAATTTGCTGAGTTGAACTGAGTTGAGCGAGGAGGACTTCAGTGTTGCTGTATGTACCACGTTCTGTGATGCCACTCTTCCCCGAAGCTGGCAATGTGCACGGAAGTCACAGAGTCTTGTGATTGCCGGCGGCATGAATGCCGATGAACACCAGCCTGAGAGGGCTGTTGCACCACCGGGACGCTGCACTGATTCTTATAACAGTACTTTAGAACCGCGATTCACCCGTTGAGTCAAAAAGGAAAGCTGCATCTTAGGACCAGAGCCTTGCCTAAAGGCACTTTGAAGCCAATTTTGCTGAGGTGAAAGTGCTCCTAACAGACAACGAATAACCAAATCTATGAGGGGCCATTAAAGAAAGATGTTTTTTTTTATGTTATGTGTGTTTAGGGAAATTTACATCCTCATAAGCAGGAGTTTGGTGTGTGGATGCTTGTGTGTCTTTGTCATGGCTGTCAGGGTCCGTGTTAACCCGAACGCTCTGGAGCATCCCCCCAAAAAATGATTATGAAATAACGAATTATCCTACATTATTCATTATATCACATTCATTATAATGAGTTACTGTAGTCGATGGCCACAACGGATTAGTCTCTGTGTGTAAAGAGCTCCTCATTGACCTTCTGTGCTCTGCATTTAATTATAAACAAGTATTTTATTGGTTTTAAAACGGTCATATTTGTCAGTTAAAATGCAAGGATAATTGACATGGTACTAATGAAGTAATTTACGCAAACAAAGCCAATAACGTGAGGCATATTGTGACGCTGAGCAAATCGTTATCACTGCAGGGGAAATTCCTACCCAGCATCCCTCGCTGCATATCTGACTGAGATCTGCTTCTCTTGCTGACTGACTGAGTGAAGGAATGAGACGGAAGGGTCTCTCCCCTTCTCTCTCCTGCATCTGGACTCACATCTTCACCACATGTGGAGGAGAGGGGCTTTGTGCGATGAATACTTTAGTAATGTTTGAACATGTGCCGCAGCCCAAGTGTCTGCTTACGTTCCAATTCCTCCCCATTTAACCATCAATCTAGCAAATCCTGCTTTAATTATGAGCCGTGCCTCCTCCTCCTCCCCCCAAATGCAATCAGAACAAATAAAAGAGCCTTTTCAGCTATAATGGGATTATCGATTGGGTGGCAGCCTAGAACTGAGACTTTGAGTATATTTATGTCTGCCTGCGTGTGTGTGCACGTTACAACTAAGCTGTGTGTGCATGTATTTCTACGTATGTGTGAGCGTCGAGCGGTCCGGAAGTGATAAATGGAAGGACATTTTGTGTGTGTGTGTGTGTGTGTGTATGAGGGAGAGAGAGCGTGAGTCAGCATTGTCTGGTGTCTTGTCTGTCTATGCGGACGTGCTGCCAGCGGAGGACTGAAGGAATGAAGCATTAAATTACTTTACAGTTTGAGTCTAATCAAGTGTGTGACACTTTTTACTGATGAGTTCTGAACTTATTTTGACTGATATTCCTCCACTTTGCTTTTCCTATTATCTCAGATGTCACCGCGGCTGCAAATTGTCCTTTGTGGGCACTTTTTGTGTTGAAAAAGCAGACGGATAATGGTTACTGCCACCGGGTTTGGATTTGATTGCCAGCCGTAAATTTGAAAAACACATTTCAGGTCGCTTGGAACCAAAAAAGGTATTTGCCAGTTACCTCTTGTCCTGTTTATTTTACCTCAGAGTTCACTTCCAATTCTTTATTCTCCATATCATTTGCATATGTAGATTTTTATTTGGGATTTTTCAAAGTGGAACCTATTTTCACATGTTTTTCTGGGGACAACAACTTTTTTTTTTTTAAATTGGTTTTGAGGGATTACGCTGCATACAGCAGCCTCAGGCTGTAATATATTCATATTTGGGCAATTGCGCACGTCATTTACATCCACCAAAGGGGCTTGTTTTTGCCAGTGACAGGCAGGATTATTATTAAGTGTCTGGGGAAACATTTTTTCTGTCCCCATTAATCACTTTGACAGAAAAAACATGGGAAAATAGGGTCCAGGTTGAAAACCACCAAAGTAAAGTTCGGTTGCCATTTCACAGCTGCCTATCAAGTATTTTAACAACCCATATCGAATAATTCCAAACTCAGCTGAGGAGCTAATATGCTCCATCTGTGTGTTTATCAATGTGAGAAAAACATGCATGCATGTGCATTTATGTGCACATTTATGATCCCAAGTGGAATAATCCTACAGATTTTTATGAACTGGATGTCGTCACTATCACTCCACTTTGGAATTTAAATCACGTTCTGACACATTAGTCATAAGCACACAATATTTGCACAATATTTGCCGTGTCCGCCCATGCTTTGGCTACACTTGTGTAACTAATGTGTCAGTACAAAGAAAGCTGGTGATATTATTAGATATTAGCAGAGGCTATCTCCTCTTCTTATTCAATTTACACACTCGGGGCTCAGCCTTGATTCATATTCAACAGCAATGAGGAGACTAGAGATAAGTAATAGGAAAGGAATACACTATTACTGTGACGTGTCACATAGACAAATATATCTACCTGCCATACCTTTGTAGGACTTGTGCAGTGGCCCAGTTTCTTGCAGTTCACTTCTTTCTTGCTTTTAGGACACATATGTCTAATCACCTCCAGCTATTTGTGCAAAAACAATGACTATTTTTCCGACTATAAACGAATAAACACTTCTCCAGTTCTTTATATTCCTTTTCTCTCTCAATTACTCTCTTGTCTGAATCTCTCGCTGCATTATTGTGGCGTTGCCCTGGCAGTCAGTGTGCCAGGATATGCTGCGTCTAGCGTTTACTAATCCTGCTTACATTAGGTTACATCACTGGCCCTTTCCTCCTTTGATACAGTATTTGCAGAATTATTGAGCATATGTTTTTCGAGTCTAGCTGCCAGAGAGAAGGTAAAAAAAAAAAAAAAAGAGAGAATACAATCTGTAAATATGTCTCATCTCTTTGTCACTCATCCCAATCCATTTGTCGCTCTCTCTGTATTTATAGATATTTCTGTTATGCCTTCCCATCCTGCGATGTATTCGTCCTCGCATGGATGGGTGCATTCAGAAGCACAGAGCAGACAGTACACACAGATGCACACATACACAGTGACACAGAGGTCAGATATGCATGCAAATTGAAGAAGTATAAAAACTCTCTCTCTCTCTCATATAAATATATATATCATATATATCATCATATACCCGGTAATCTCCTCCTCCATTCTTTCTTTCCAGTCTTGTAGTGTTAATCCACTTGCCAGGCCTGTTGGGTAATGAAGCTGCAGCCTTGAAGTAATTATCAGTGCCTCGTGTCACGGTTGGAAATGTAGGTAGAATGCGAAATAAGAGGAGGCAGCCTTGCGGAGTTCAATGATTTAACGCCAGATTGAGTTTATAATCAGAGAGTCCAAAAAGCGGCGGCGGCAGGTAGCGAAGCTCTAATCAGCAATGAAGGCAGGAAGAAAGAAAGCAGAGCGCTGTGTGTGGCGAGCGATGAGGATGAGGCCGTGCGATGGATGCAGGTGAGCAGGTCGAGCAGAAGGAAGCGGGTGTGTGGATGGGTGTGACAGCCAGGTGATGGGGAAAGGAGGGCAAGTCCGAGGACATCTGGTGGATGAAAGGAAAATGGCAACGGGGGGTCTCGGAGGAAGTGGGGAGGAAGACTTATACTACTTTAGGTTATAATGATGTGACAGTGGGTAATTAACGTGGGTCTGCTGTGGTTAATGTAGACGGAGGAGGAGAACATCTCACACTTTGTGTATTCTCCTTGTTGTTCCATGCTATATGAACAGCTTCTTCAGTGACCCGCCGTGTGTGAAGCAGAGATAGCGCAGGTCGTCCTTCCTGCTGCTGTCACACTTCACACTCAACACTTTGCCACGCGCAGAACTGTTAATTCACATCAATTAAACTGTTGAATGCTGATTCCTATATGTGCAATAATGTGAATTCAATGTTTTATTTAGCTTTTTTTTACTGTTTAATTATTCATTTTAGGTCTATCCTACGTTTTTTTTGTTGTGGCAACGTCCCCTTTGCTGCTGTGACACTGCAGCGTTGGACAAAAGAGGATTATTTTTAGACAATATCACTTAATTCCGAAGGTTGGAATTGACGTAAAAAAAAAAAAAGAATTCTAGGCAACCAGTCACAAAGGTTTCTATGATAAATTAAGTCAGTTATTTGTTTGAGTTATGGAGATTTATTCTTCCTTTTCAGACATTTGAGAATTTGTTGTTTGTACTGTTCACTTTATTTATTTATGTTTTTAGTTGTTGTGCTTTTATTTATTTGTTTCATGTTTGAAATGGAAAGATTGTGCCGAATCCTAAAAAAAAAAAAAAAAAGGATGCTCGGTTCAGCTGTGAGTCTGACTACAAACAGAACTATAATTGCAATTATATTTCATCCGCAGAGGAAGACTCCAGTTATAGAGACTTGCTTTGATAGGATGGTACTTGTTGATAACACATGGACTACTTTGAGAGAGTTTGAGAGACAGAAATGTGTGTTTGTCTGAGAGAAGAGCAGGAGGCTGAATGAGCCTCATTTGATTCATGCTAATCTACACTGACATTCGCATTACGGCCCCGCTCTCCACCAGATGAACACGGAACATTCTAGCACACAGGGGAGAAGAGAGCAGTCACCGCTAATCAGGTCAATGGCAATATCTCTCAAATTACATTTAAAATATCCTGGGTTAACCTTTTTACGGTTGGACGGCGTGGTTTGTGTTGCTCCGGATCTTTAAGCTAACTATTTACTATTTACTAATAACGCTTAGGTCACGTAATCCACGATGAGTGTGAATCCAACCAACCGAGAGAGTGGGAGAACGCAGCGAGAGGAAACAGTAGGAGAGCATGAGCGAGAGAGAGAGACATCCCCCATATGTAGCCAGCCATACAAGTTGCATAAGCTGACCTATCTAGCTGTAATCAGATCAGTATGCCTGCAAAAAAAACACTGCTATACGAGAGCAGTTCAGCCAAAAAGATAGATAATAACTGACAGTCAGAGGTTGAGACGGGGGGAAGAAAGAGAAATGTGATCAAAGACGGAATGAAGTGTCATCCAGACTATCCTCCCTTGGTGATTCTGTGCATCCACACCCAGCTTTTCTTTGAGTGCGTTTGTTTAATGGGCAGATACATCTCTCGCAGCAGGGAATGGTGCATGTGTGTTTTTCCTCTGTATCTGCCATGTATATTTTATGAGTGCCATGATATTTCTAGGCCCATGTAGTCTTTAATATTCGCTATTCTCAGGGAGAGCAGGACGTAGGTGGAGGGGGTGGGGGTGTATGCTGGGAGATTATGACCATATTTTCCCAGTAATGCCTTGCTCGCAGTGAGCGTGGACAGCTACTGTTGCGTGATTTACACGTACGGGTCGCTGTTGCTTCCACGGCAGCGAAAGTCACTCAGGGGATGGGAAGAAAACGGGGCTATTAAAGCCTCTTCTGTTTCAATGAGGTCTTCCCTTTCTCCAGGCACTCTTGGGTATAATAACAGTCACGTCCCACTGCACCAAGCCCAAAGAACCAAGCGCTGTTAAGTATCACTGATATCAAGTAAACTGCGGAGCACGAACGGTCGTTCACGCAAAGCTCTCAATTACCTGCCGGCCGTAACGCTCTGTGTGTTCTGTGAAAATGCCGGTACTTCTAACGCCCCGACGTTCCCCGGCTCCTCCTGCAGCGTGAAGCTACTGTCCTCCGATAAAGGATCGTGGTGTGTTGGAGTCAAGAGAGCTTCAGCCGCGTCAGCAAGAGTGAGGACACTTGAAACAGTCCGTTATTGGCCCCATGGAGTGTGTGAAACCTTTTACTGAAATAAATCAAAGATGTGGATATTAATAAGATGTCGACTGAGAGGCCACTTTAAATCTACTGGAAACCATTACTGTTATAAGAAGGCCGTTTGGAGAGATGTCCAACGCTGAGAACTGTGAAGGAATCCAAATGTTTTCACTTTAAATTGAATGTGCTGATGTCATTTGACTGTTTAGTGTTAATGGAGGCTCTTTCCTTCCTTTCTGGACCAGGTAGGGATATACGACCTCACTTGGACAGGTCCCTTTTATGTAATTATCAATTTGTTAGATAGAATTCATTTGAAGCTATTTTTATATTATGCTAAATAAAAGTTTTTCACCCTGATTATAACTGTCAGATATGCTGTATTTAGTTTTTAGTTATTCATCTTGATTTGATCTTTCTTTACAAATACATAAACTCCACTCAAGCTGACTTTTTGAAAACTATCGTAGCCTATTCAAAGACAGAGAAACGCCTTTGAACTCAGGAATGTCTGCTCCGCATTATTTCTTTACAGGATTACAGTTGAAAGTTGCAGAAACCTTAAATAATACAAGACACAGGACCGCTGTGCTGATGTGCTCAGTAAACAAACAAGCGACTCAGCTCAGCGTACACGCACCACATTTAGAGATGCTGACAAGTACGCGGCGAGCTCTGTGAGGAACTCAACTGAGGTGCCGCTCGCTGATTTTGGAGCTCGGCTCCCGAGCGATGCCGCATCTCACCCAACCTTTTTTTTTTGTTGTTGTTGCTCTCCACGGTTTGTCGTGTCACTTTCTGCTGCAGCTTTCTACGCAAATGTGCTTTTTCCTTGTTTAAAAAAAAGTGTGGTATACAGTATTTTTAGAATAGTTTCAGGAAGTTGTTACCGTGCTATAATTTGTGTTTGGTATGCTCACACACACACACACACATTGCCAAGAACAAGAAAGTGGAGCACTTAATGAGGAACAGTGTGTCGTCTGAGACCTAGCCTTGTGTTATTTTAAACTTGGGAAGCATGTCAGGGTTATATTATCTAGGTAGCCTCGAATGAGAGTGACCTGTTAGCTACTTAGCACGTACTGCACAATGTAAGGGTTGGTAAACACGTGTTACATCAAGGACGACATGGGACACCACATCTACATGTCTGCAAAATGCTCCGATGAGTTTTAATCCCTGTTTCTTATATGAAAAGTAACAAAATGACGAGACCAGTTGTCGTGACTGTGATTCATATGTGTGCAACCGAGGCACACTCGGCGTCCAAATAAGTGAGAATGTGTGAAACCATTGTGTTGGCATCCAGCGGGCATTGTTCTGTTGTTCTGTTTCTGTACGATGGCAGGCCATATGCTGGTCTGCCCACGTGCACGTATCATCACAGGGAAGAAGCGCTGTCGCCCACGGACACAGGTAGAGACAGAGTGGGCAGGAACAATGAGCTCCGTAGACAGATTGACAGACAGATGGACATAACGTCGTTGATTATTTCAGTTTCTCTCAGTTTTGCAGCACTACCTCTACCGCAATTAAAATCCTCAAAACAAAACACTCAAACGTGAATAATTTGTAATCATAATTAAAAAAGAAAAATAGCCCGCAGGGACTGGTAGAGGAGGAGTGAAGTGTCCATCGAGGCGCTGGCCTCTAATCCCTCATTTGGTCGGGTAATTTACATGTGCAGAGCAGATAGACAGGTAGGCAGGCAGACAGGCAGGCTCGTAACTCTTCACCTCATGTTTACTTGAACCTATCAAAGTGGACGTCGTCCCAGTGTGGGTGCTGGGCATTTGAACCGCTCCTGAGGAAAGGTACACATTGATTTGCCGGTTTTCATTTAAATTGGATCTCCTGCTGCGGCTGGCTGCAGGGTGTCGGGTAGAAAAGAGAGGGGAGCGAAAGCAACCTGGACGTAATTACTGGAGCAGAGTAGCCTTGCCAAGCTGTCGGAAAGGTGCACGAGAGAGGTCGAGAGAGACAGAGAATAGCAGGTAAACTGATAATGATGGCTTCTAAAAGTTCTCAAGCAGCCCAGAGGACAATGTGAGTTATAATGAGGCTTGTTTTTGGTTATCTGTCTCCGACTCAAAACAGCTGTTTACTGAACTGAACATTGTTCTTTGTCCCCTCGTGCTCTGCCTGTCTCCTTTCACGCTTTCATTCTCCTTTTCTGTGACGGACTTGGACGACTGACAGATTTCTGAAAGAGAAGAAACTGGTCCCTAAATGTAACTGTTAGCTTGCAAAAGAGCGGGCAAACGTTTATGGTTTTGAGAGAGGTCGCTTCTCAAAATTTCAAGCACCTGTTAATCAATCAGGATATCAAATATCTGTGTTTATTGGCTGTGTGCTAATTAGATAATCATTCATTTTTGTTAAGCTTTTATTTTGAAAAAGATAAAAAAAAAAAAATCTATCTCCAAAAAGAAAAGAAAATGTGCACCTTTCCTAAATGCAAATTGTATTTAAAAAAAAAAATCTAAATATAATATTTCAGATTTTTTGTTATGCAGATGTTAAACTCCTACTTCTCTATTAATCGGAATTAATTGAAATGATTGGATGCTAAACAATGTCTTACATCTGAATGGTGAAAAGTATGAGGTAATAATTGTTGGTCCTCATATTGTCATAGAAAGCCAGTATGATAATAAGTCTCTTAATTTAGTTTTTGATAATGTGTAGGCCTTTAAGTTGTGGATGTGCCAACTTGACCTGCATTAACTTCTTCTGTCTGGAGTCGTGTGACCAGACAGCATGCATGGAGGGGAGGATGTAATTAATCATTAACCTGTACACGTATATCATGTATTTCACAACTACCAATTACATATTGTGAAGATAAGATAAGGTTAGATGAAACCTCCATGACAGCCATGGTGAAAGACTTGCATGAGAGTGATTTGAAATCCCCAGCACCGTGACTATGGTTGGGAGCTTTGCTCTTGACATGAGAGAGACAAACGCAGCACTGCTTGCTGTTCCTTGGAGAGGGAGACAGGTGCTGAAAGAGCACTGATGCATGTGGACACTCATCCCAATCTGGGTCTCCTTCCAGTCCGTGCCTACCATCTTTCTAAGGACTGCAATCGGCTGTTGACAAATCTCATCATGTTAACGTTTTTATTTGGGGAACTGGCAGTTAGTTAAAAGTCCCAGTGTGAGATAATACACTTCACCGTAGGGGGCTGTGCTCCGGGGACATGAGGGGAGACAGCAGGGGGAAGAGCATGCTGGGAGTCTGGGGTTTAGAAGAGAGAGATGGCATGGGTGACCTTTCAAGAGGTAGCTCTGGTGCAAAGTACCCTTCGCTTTTATTTTATATATCTTGTGTCGAGTCGTGTGTTCAACAGAATATCTGAAGTATCCCAATGCAGTAACGGCAGACTGACTTCTAGCATCACATCTGGGGGTTTTGGTGTGCACATCTGGTTTATGCAGGTGAGCATTATGACTTCACCACAGTTAACTGATGATGACACATCACACCCTCAACAGGACCACAGAGCAGTGGCAGAATAAGGCAGGCTCTGCACCATAATTGAGCTTTTTTTCTTCCTCTCTCTTTTCGAGGCCCATGATTAAAACATGCTGAAATGACTATGGACTCGTGAGTCCAAACAGGTCAACATCCTACAGCTGCACACTCTGGATGATTTATAGGGTGCAGGTGAGAATGCTGTTCAAGGTGGCTGTATGCTGGAGAGAATCCATTACATGCCTCCTGCACACTGCACAAGGTGTTAATATTTACTGTATATAGGTGTGTGTGTGTGTGTGTGTGTGTGTGTGTGTGTGTGTGTGTGTGTGTGTGTGTGTGTGTGTATGTGTGTGTGTGTGTTGAGGAATGTTTCTTTGGACTTAGATGGAAGGAAATAAGACACATCACAACCTCCCCGTTCACCTCAACATAAACTTTGAAATTAGTTTTCCTTCCTTCTCCAAAGAGTTTTAGGGTGTGTGTGTGTGTGTGTGTGTGTGTGTGTGTGTGTGTGGTGCTGCATCATGCTGTTTGCGTGCCTGTGACACCAGCTTCCATCAGTGTCTGCCCATATCTAAAAAGTTCCAACACACCTCCCTACCGCAATTAGTTTTGCTCAGATTCAATCGCCGAGCTCCGACAGCCGATGAGACACCCTCCTGCTTGCATCTCTGGAAAGATCTATTGCCCCCCTGGCTTGTTGGAATTGTACATTTTAACTGCTTGCATTTATTAGTCTACATTTGTTCTCTCCATTTACCTTCCTCTCCACTCTCGCTCTCCTTTCTGCCTTGTTTCCTGTGTTCATCAGAGCTCCATTTTCTCTTCCTCCCCGCTCCTTTATATCCTCTTCCTCTGTCCTCACTCCCTCTGTCTTTATCCCCGATGCCACCCATCTTCCATGTCCTCTCACTTTCTCTCCTTGTCTGCCTCGCCTCCTCTTTCTCTGTGGTCGTCTAAGAGAACCAAACAATAAAAGAGACAGTTTAGTCATTGCCATGAGCGAGAAGTTGAGTGAACAAAACCCAAAAATCTCTCTCTTATCTCTCCCTGTCCTCACCTCTCCTCCTCTCTCCACACACTCTTCTCTGTTTTCTACTCCACCTTTTTCTTGTATACCTCTGCAAGTATAGCCATTTGTTTCATGGAGTCTTTTATCTTTTTCTGGCTCTTTTGAGGACCGATGTTCTCAACCCCCGGACCAGAAAGTTCTTTCTCGCTTTTTCTTCTTTTTTCTTTCTTTAATTCTCACTCTCTCACACACATTGCCTGTCTCTGAGATTTAACAGGCAAGGGAGAGTTTCATAACATGATCTGTCACAGCTTGTCTTCTACATCTGGTGTCAAGCGCTCTGTTCTCTTTATCAGTCCCATCCCTCAGTTGTTCCCAAGTCTCTGTTCCTCCCATTCTCTCTGCCTCCATTTCTCCCTCTTTATGTCCTGCCACATTCTCTTCCTCTACATTTATAAATCCCTGTTTTTTTACTGATGCGTTCGACATTTTTGCATATGCTGTTCTTCACACGTAATGTATGAATTCCTAATTGTTGCATATATCATTTGTGCCCTTATGTTATTGTCATGTGGGTGGAAATCAACAGGTGGTAACTGAGTTTGTTCCCACATCCAATAATACTCCGCTGTGATTTAAGAGGTGGAACCCCTAATGAAAAATATATTTTTGTATGAATATCAAAGAAGGCTCCACTTGTGTGGCTTTTTATTTGTTTCTTAGGCACCATTCAGGCATAATAGCAAATAGGCAAAGGGAGCCTAATAATTACAAGAGGAAATGGTGTAACTGAAGGTCTAGAAAAATTATTCAATTTTTGCCAACATGAGAGAAAGAGAACTATCTTCCCTATTGAGCTTTGGCCAAACCTTTATTTGCAGTGACTCAGATTCTCTTGATATGAGACGCCGAATCCTCTGCTATCATTAATCCTTCAATATTTGAGGCTGCTGGGAAAAAACAAAAAACTGGCAACATCCAAGAATGATATCTGAGTGATTAACAGCACGCTAGGTAGCACAGTGTTAGTCACATTGGCAGGTTTGGGCCTCCATGAATGAAACCAAAGGAAGCATAATGAGACGATAATGATATTCTCTCTATTGTCTTCAGAGACTGAACCAGCGACCGCACCGTTAATGAACGACCACTGCAGCTGCTGCCTGCAAAACAACCCTGCTAAATACGTCAGGGGAGATTTAAATTCCCTGTATGTTGTTAATCCGTGTCAAGGTTTAAGTTGAATCTGCACTTTTAACATAAAACAACACATGGTTGATGAGCCTCTTAGGTCGTCTTTAACCACAAAGATCATTACATTTCAGATTCTTTGGCACCGAGCTGCCGATTTCAACCCTTCATATGTCATCTTCCTCTCCCTAGCAGTGTATTCTGTTGGCCAACCTGCTTTGCCTACTAGCATTCTGCAGGTCACTATGACACGTAAGGAAGTGCTGTTAGGCAAGGACAGGGAATGACTCGCTCCCCGGTATTTGACGCCGTTATGTAATTTCTTCATTACCTCCTCTCTATCCATTTCTCTCCCCTTCTCTGTCTCTCCATCTTTTTTTTTGTGTGTGTGTGTGTGTTGTTGTTGTTTTGCCCGCAGCCAGGCAGTGGCCTAGTTTAGCGGTGCAGAAGGTTTGTTAGCATCACCCCCAAACGAAACAACAATAATGTGGAGTCGAGAGAGAACAAGGGGGGAAAGTTTGAAAAACCCTTGCATGTGAAGCCACACACACACACACACACACACACACACACACACAACACACACACACACGCATAGACGGACACCTATACTGTATACACGCCTCCATGCCAGTGTCGTGCAGGTTCAGCTGCTCAGATGTTTCGTACATACTGTCTCAGTGTACTGTTGAAGAACAAATGCATGCACAAGAGCAAGCGTACATCACACACACACACACACACACACACACACACACACACCGCTTCGCTTGCATTGTTGCATTACTGCCAATTTATTCTCTTTGGAGCATATAACACCTGCTCCCTGATGCATATGCTGCTGATACTGACTGTATATTTAGCACAGTAATACTGTATACTTAGTACATTTATACTGTATAATTATACATCTATGCTTGATATGTTTAGTAACACATGTTTGTTATGTAGACAATGTGTAAACATCACATTCAAGTCTTTGAGACGTGATGGAATAAAAACCTGGAGAGGGAATCAGACCTATTTTATGCATGCTTTTATACAGGAATAAGTCCACGATAGTGTGAACCAGTTTTGGGTTTCATTTGACCCATGTTTTAATCTGTTGCAGTCAGTATAGGATGCTGGCCTGCAGGCTACAGTATGAGAAGCCATCCATCTGGGGCCCCAGACACTCATCGCCATCTCCATTATTATTAACCGTGACTCATTGCCTCCATCCACTGTTGACTCATAGTTAATAAAATGAATCAACTTACACTGGGAACAATATTGTACACTGTATGCCCCAAACTCTTTAATAATTGCTACTATCGTCAGACTTGAGATGGAGATAAAAATGTTGCCAACCAACTGCTAGATGCTGCCATGAACCTTTGGCTGTGGTCAGCAGAGGCTAGCCTATTAGCAATATTCTCTCTCCATTTCTGAAACGCTTCGCTGAAGTTGTCAGACTCTGCGAATGCTGGGAAAAAGCAACGTTTGCTGCAGGATATTCAGCCGTTGAATCAGGCTTTCACCAAAGTAATACGCCCATAAATGCACCCTTAATACACTGAAAATGACACATTGTGCCTGTCTTGATGTTTTATTTTATATACAATTCTGATAAACAGACCTTTTATTGAAAAACATATTGCATCAAGCATTGAACAATAGTGCCGAGAGGATGTATTAAAGAATAAGTCAGGCTTAAAAATAACTCATTCATCTTCCCATAAGGAGCTCCCTCCTCTGTGAGCTCAAGGCTACCAGTATTCCAACATCATCAACCAGATGGTGAGGCTGACAAACTTGAGAGTTCTTATGAGAAAGGGGCAATAGCCCCAAACCATGTTTCTCTGTGAGCAAACATTTCAACAGGAATAAATCAGCAGTTTAATTGTAATGTGTTCTGGTCCTACAAGCATGCAATTCAATGCTTTAAAAGGAGTAACAGAAAGGGGCATTGTTTTGTTTTTTTCTTGTCTTTTATCCATAAAACCAAACGGACAAAACGTTCTATGTGTCTGTCAGAGTAAATACAGGCAAAGGGCTGTTCCCCACAATGTGAAATTAAATATTTGATGCCAGAAACGGTCTTCTACTCTCAGTGCCCCCCGAGCAACCTCGGGACCTGCTAGTAGTCGTGTCCCAGTCGGGCGGTACAGCAGTTCCAGCTCACACGTTGAATTGAAACTAAGTCACTATGGTATTGAAGAATTCCAATGTTATGTTCCCCTGGAGGAGCCTCACAACATTACACTGCCAACGCTCCCAAAAGTAACCCAACAAAAGGAAAGGTGCAAAATCTGGAAAGAACACGGTCAAGTTGAGTTATTCTGCTGAATGTGTGAATTGGAAAATCTGACTTGAAAAGAAACGATTCATCTTTTTTAATCAAACTGTCTGGCAGTGGGATTTTGACAAGAAGATTGCTGAATTTAAGCCATCGTGAATACATTATTTTCTATCCAGCTCTGCTCTCTTCTTATGTGTGTTTCTGTATGTTAATCATACAAAGCCTTGGTGGGAATCAAGCCTCAACGCTGCAGCAGAGGAGCTGCTTTAACCCTTCCAGCCTCTCTTCCCCTTTAATGACTACTCCGTGACAGACAGACTCTTATATAGATACACCACACTAGACACTACAGACTAGAAGGTCTACATATAATGTGGTAATTATCCAAGCCCAGTTTAATACTACTATTGAGGAATGCTCCTCTGTAAGGCCGCGTCATGTTAGTGCTGATTTTGGGTGTTGCCTTTTTTTTCTGCCTCATCGCTGCTTCTGCAGCAGCAGCCACCACCCTCACCTCCTCCTCCTCCCTCCTCCTCCTTTTTGTGTTCAAGCTTCTTTTTTTACATTGTGTCGACTTTGCAAATATCTGATATCTCTTTACAGCTATCTTTGAATCCGGCATACTAAAGTGAATGTGCTTATTATTCTGGGGGATTAGGGCTCCCCGCAGAATCCTTGTTGCTGCTTGGATTCTTTCAGAGTGAAGAGAGAGGGGGGTGGTAAGAGGAGGAGAGAGGCATCAGCTCTTCGATTTCTTTGCGCCTCTTAATTTTAATTCAACGTGAAGTGATGCCACAGCGCGCCATTTGGCGAAGGCAATGTGAGAGCTCACTGAGAGCATCCGATTTCCCCAAAAAACTCCAACTGTGGCGATGTGAGCGCCGTTACAGCCGAACATCCAACATTCAACCCACAGGGCGGAACAAGTCAACCCAATAATTCACATCTGCAAAGTGGTGCAACAGGAAAAGGGAGGTCTTCAAGCTTCTAGAAACCAAGCAAATCTTTTTAGTAGCACAAACTGCATCTTTGCTCCCTCTCTCTGAATTTCTTATAGCGTGGTGATTTACCTTCAGGCTCGCCAACGGAGTTCCCCAACATTCTGAGATGTGATTAGGCATCTAGAATATTTATGACTCGTACATAAATAGTCGGCACTCTCTCCCAAGTGGCTTTTTAGGGTCCGCCTTCATGGAGCTGCACACACACATACAGATGGAAGCCGCATCCTGATCGGGCGTTGTTTCCAGAAATCACTTTTCTCACATTCACCTCGATGAGCTGCCACGTCATTTCAGCCACAAAATCCACAATCTGACCTTTTGTTTGTTTCCCCGTATGCAGATAAGTCTTTGATTTGTGGAGGCAAAGCCGATCACCATCCATCCATCTATTTTCTGCACTACTGATCCCGCCGTGGGTTATGGGGGTCCAGAGTCTATCACACGCTGAACAGGAGGCGGGGCTGCACCCTAGACAGGTCGCCCATTCATCACGGGGAAGGCAACACTAATCAAAATCTAATATCAAAAGTTATTGAACACATTATGGCAGTGCATTCACACATCTCAATGGCGGCGCTGCACCACTCTGCCCGTATCCAGGCTGCCAGAGGACCGTGTGCCAAATGATTACTGCCTCCATCTCTGGCTTGTGAGAATCACCACGGAGAGAGAGATATGAATATGATTGTGAGGCTGATATTTTGTGAGCACAGCAGTTCGCCGCATGCAGGTTACTGCTGAATCATCATCGCCGGCGCCGCCATTCTTCATCCTTCTCCTCGACACCCCCTTTATTATCCATTACTCATTTCATACATTCATCCCTCCTGTGGTGCTTCTCGTTCTATTTATCAATCTGTTTGCAACTTGAAATGTACTTACATCTCTATCTGACCCCCTATACCTCAATTTCTCCCCCTCTCCCTCCTCCGTGTTTCGTGCATCGTCGGTTCCCATGCTCCCCTGTGATCGAGAAGTGATTGTGCGACCGTGCCTCCAGCGTTCACACGTTGCTATGACGGCACCTGGGGCAAGTGGGTAGGTCGAAGGATAACACATCCATTGATAGTGGGCAAATGTATTGCGCTTTGATTGAGAGTGCGGCTTAACTTTTGGCTGCGTATGTGAGGAAGCAATAGATGTTAAACCCACAGCGGCCCCCACAATATACGCACATGTGCTTGTGTGTGTGGGGGCGAAGAGTGGTATCGTTGATAGATTCTGAGTGTGTGTGTGTGTTCATGAGTTCATGTTGGAAACGTGAATCTATTAGGTTTCTGCAAATGAAAAACCTCCAGGACAGCAGAGCCAAAGGGAAATCAATAGACTCAGTAAGCAATAATAATGAGGGCTTCATACTCTGAAGGAAAGCCAAAGCACCATAATACTGTGCATTTAACACAGAGGCGAGTTGTGATAATACAGATGTTTTCCGATTAGTAGTGCTCAAAGCTACAGCTGTATTTTTCTCTACTCTCATGCTATTCTAAATCAAATTTCCCCATGTATTATTTTTGCAAAGAAAATATACTAAATTGTGTGAATTTCTTTTTTTCCCCGTGCAAAGAAAAAAAATCAATAATTGTACTTTTCTTAAGTCTGTCATTACAGCCTCGCACATTATTTCCAGACAAATTGGTAAATTTACTTTCTCAATTGTCAATTAACAAACAAATGGGTTAAACAAACCAGTTGGGTAAAATATTTGCTAAGCATTTTCCTCACTTAACCCATTCCGGATGGGATTTCAGCCGTTGTCAAAATGTCCATGGTGACCTATGCTGACTCCGATGTATGGGACTGTAATTAATACTGCGGTTATAGGGAGAGAAAAAATCACATACAATATGCACTTTTATGGAATTCTAATGGGATTACTGCTCAGCACATGCAATGTGGAAATCCCCCAACCTCCCCTGGAGAAACAAATCCTGTCTGACTGAAGCTTTACTTCAGCCATTCATTTTCATTAGATTCAACCGGGTCTGCTGAGCTGTGGTTGAAGCCCCGCCTTCTTTCCCACTTTGCTGGAATTGAATGTAAACGATGCATTGAGTTTTGTATTGATTCATTTCTTTCTTCTTCCTGTTCAGTTTCATCACAACTATTGATCTTGTGACGATTGATATAAATGGGTCACAAAGTCAAATCCCTTCAGCTCACCTTGTGGCTGTCGACTTTCATTACACCTCGACATATGGTTTTGATTGATTTTTTTAATTATGTATTTCGGCCTCACTGAGATCAGATTATGTATTCATTTTTCTGATCGTGATTTCGATGGATTTGAACGTGCTGATTTGAAGTTTATATCTCCTTCCCCAACATTCAGACTGCATTCAAAAAGCTTTTGGAAGCTTCTTCACCATAACGTTCACATTTTTTATCGTTTTTCTGCCGCAGGACTGTGAAAGGCATTATTGTCCAGGGTGCAATGACATTTCATTGACCTCAATCCCCACTACCCTTTGTAGTTCACATCATCTAATGCCTGTTTTCCCTCGTTGACCGTGTTGCCTGGGTCCAAGCCACATATCCTGCTTCTCTCTGCTGCTATTCCCCAAATCCTGCCAGAGCTTCTAGCAAAAACAATCTGCTTCTTTCCGCTTGGTTGCCGTAACCCCCAACCGTCTCCTGCTTTAACCTCAGCTCTGGGTGGCATCATCCACCCTGGTCCTCCACTAGAAACTCCTCCATGGCCTCATCATCTCACATGCCCTCGCCATGCAACCGCGTCCTCTGGCATTGAGCCTGTTCATCTGGGGTGGAAAAAGAAAACTGGTCGTGGTGGTGAAATAGTGGTCAGTTGGGGTGGGAGGGTGGGGGGGCTTAGGTGCTCCGCTCCATTTAGCCTCAGACCTTTGGGCCTTTTTCTGTCACGCTCCATCGCTTCTGCTCTTCTTCCTGCGAGGCATCCAGGAAATGGATATGATGTCATGCATGAGCAGCCGCAAATGACAGTGGTCTTAAAGTCAAACAATGGCTAACAGATACGGACACAAACACACAGAGAAGGTCAGGAAGGACAGACGAAAAGTGAGACATGCATAAAAAAAAAGGACTGAAAAGAAGCTGAAAAAGATCTTCTCAAGGTATCTGACCATGAAGTATGAATAATAGATCAAACCTCAGAGAGGTAGAACTCTCTTCCCTCTACGATCTTTCCTCTCTGCCTTTTCTGTGTGCTTGTCACCATACTCTCCAAAGTTTGGCTTTTTCCTGCAGCCTCGATCATCCTCATAATATAACGCTGCATCCAAGGTGATTTGTGTTTCAGCGGCTGTGACTTTGTCTCTGTTCTTTGCGGCTGTGAAGAAAAAGATTGTGGAGGAATCAAAGATCAAACGCAGCGTCTCATCCCTTCTGTCTCTTCCACTGCTCCCTCTCTCTCTCTCTCTCTCTCTGTCTCTCTCCCCTCGTTCTGCCTTTCCTTTCTCATCTTCCTCATTTATTTATATCTGCCTACATTTTGCCATCCTACTTGGGCAAGACATAGCTACTCAAGATATGGGAATAAAGGAGAAATGATCAAACAGTTTATGTGGCTTAGGATTTATATGTATAGACAAACATGCTTATATGTATGAATAACATATTTTGTAGGTGCACACTTAGATATCTTTGAACCCTGGCAAGGGTGAACGAGCAACGTTTTGTTGAGCGTTGCTTAACAAAGTAGAACTGCTGCTTTTTGGAGGCTCCTCTTCTGGCTACTGAGGAATGATCGGTTCCGCTCGCACAGAAACACGGCGAAGCTCTCAGAGGAGCCGCATCTGTCTGTAGCCGTGTGTGTCTCATTTCTAAGCCCTGTGTGAAGTGGAGAGGAAAGAGTGTTTACGCTCACAGACCCAACTTCTTCCCGCACCACACTGACAGCACTCCAGGGAACAACTGGCCATGGCAACAGAGAGCACACTGATGGAAGGAGGGAAATGCAGGGAAAGGTGAAAAAGAGACAACTGGAGGATATTAAGAGATAGGAACAAATATCAGGGCTTTGTGGAGGGATGAGAGACAGTAGACCGAGCCATGAGATAAAGGTCCATATGGTAATGAGGCAAACTGTTACTGTACTCACAGCGGACACACACACATACACACACATTTTCAGCTACGTGCTAAAATGCTTACAGTGATTATTGAGGGTTAATCCCAGTCCTGCCACAGCTGTCCCTTTGTTCTCTCTTTCTCCTACAGGTTCAGAAAGAGACCCACCGTGGGTGGATATGCTTGAGTATCTCTTTGTATGCGTTTGTGTTTGCTATTTATAGCGTACCTTACTAGACATCTGTGCAAGGCCTGAGAAGGGAATTTAAGGATAAAAGAAGAAAGCACTGATCCGCTTGATGATGTCGTGGTTGCAGATGGTTGAGGTGTTAGATGAAGGGAATGTGTAAGTGTTGATAAAAGAAGTGGACGTGTGACATCATCTTATCACATCTGGATGAATTTAACGTACATGACCCTGCATGTAAAATTCACCTCTGAAAGAGGTGAATGAAGAGAAATCTTTATTTGTTTCCTGTGAAGTTTTTTTAACGGGACTGTGGATCAGCCAGATGAATAGGAGTGTTATTCCCTTGAAATCCGCACCTCAATTTGCGAGGCCCACTTTAAATCAGTCGTTTGAGTCCCTCTTCTGTCTTCTGACTCGTGGTGGAATGTTTCGAATCAGTTCAGTTTAGCGCCGTGATGAACAGAGTGAAATTGTGAAGAGTCCATCAGTATCCCCTCAGTTAAACAGGCTCCTTCTTGGATTGTTTCTCCGTTTCACTCCAGTTGATATTCGGTGCTCAGTCTCTGCAAAATTGCTCTGGGATCGGTTGTTTTGGTGGATCACACGTTACATCTACAAACATCCCACTGCAGTCAGTCGCAGGGTCAAAACAGAGTAATGATTGGAAAATTAGATGTTGACAGCCAGAATCCTCAGTAGCAAACCTCCCGAAACAACCAACTAAATCAAACTTCTACAACCAATGAGACTGTGAATGCACGTTAAATTGTCAGACAGGAACTCTTAATGTTAGCTGATGGTATTTGTTACACTACTATGTCTTGAGTCACAATACATTTCTGCTTTTTATTATGTTAATAATCAAACACCAGCACCAGCCAAACTCTGAGCTGTTTGCTTCCACTACCTGGGGGAAATGTCACCGTGCAGTGAGTGGGAACACAAACATATAGAAATATGTCCCAGTTTATTTGTATGTAATGTTTTAAGAAAATGTTCTATGCCACTATATATATTTCACAAGAAGTGAAAAGTTCCATTAAAATGATGTCTGCCATCAGCAGCCTGCACTGCTCACTCCCACATCGTTACAAGTTGCTCTGAATGAATATTAATATTGTAACTTAATCAGTAATAATGTGTTTTAAATTGCGTCTGGAAAGCCGAAGGTCATCGTCCATTGGATCTTTTCCGCGAATGTTTAACTTGTCATTGTACGAAAAAGCAAGATGACATTACCGATGACTAATTTCTGTTAAGTATCCCAATGATCTATTCCTCCACAATCCTGGATACCAGTGGAATGCAGCGACCATTAATGTTATTAAATGCTCCTGCACTTTTCCTACGACTAATGTCCGCCGTGGAAAAGGTCCATTGCGTAATAAGCTGCTGCCTGAGTAAATCAGAGGCTAATTACACACAGATTGTGAGCACGAATTGAATGAAAGGCGCGCGGCAAATTTGCCTCGTACTTCCGTGCGCATCAATCTGCCCTCTCTTTGTTTTGGCATTTCAGTTCAACGGCTACATGTATAATTCACAGGTGACACGTTCCCAAAGGACAGCGTCGTATGCAGCCAGAAGCAGGGCTTCCAGGAGATATTTGGACTCATGGTGGCGCCGCTCCAACAGTCATGTTTGTAATAGAAAAGATATGGAGCCTCTCCAATTCCAACACCTGTCACGGGCATTGTTCATTGGTCGGTTGGTTGTTTGCAGAATATTATCAATGCGGCTAATGAAGCCGAAGAGACTGGGCTGATTTCATGCGAATGCCAACAACGTCCTATTCTGTTAGCATTGGGCTTAATTGCCACTGTCAATTATAAGTGTGTTCCTATAGCAACGGTGAGGATCAATATATGTAGATTGGGTAACCCAGTTTCTGTGTCATTTTGCTTCAAAAACTGTGTTGGACGGCAGAACGCTGCCTGGTTGAGGTCTGCGACTGCTATCTTACAGTCTCACCCTACTTACAGTGAGTGGTTACAGTGTGCCAATTATACCATGTTAAATATTTAATCAACTGCAGGTGTATCACTAATGAGTAACTCCGGGTCTATCCTGTTTTATGGCAGTAATGCGATGGCTTGTGGAAAAGGAGGATTTGTGTGTTTGGAGAGGTGGAAGTAGGACAGTCCGACACCTGCAGCTACCTTTGTACCACCTGTTCACCTGTTACTCTGCTTCATTTATGCCGCTGTGACCTACTTATAAGCTTGTATTTGCTCCACAAGTGCGGGGAAAAAATATAACCATTCGAATAAGATGTGTAATTTTGATGCAGGAGATTATTATCTTGTCATTAAAAAAATGTTTTCTATCAAGATATTTTAAGCAATAGATAAATAGGATGTAGCAATTTTCTTCCATGCGTATAATCAAATTCTGAACTTGCATGAACACAACAAGAAATCGTAGAATGCACAACAGCAGTCTGCAGCAGTGAAAGATTAACTTTGATCTGTCCCACATTTTTATAATTACAAATGATTATGAGTCATGCTCTTTCCCTTTGAGACAGGTGTTCTGCATGTCCCATATTCCTAATTATATAATCATATCCCCCCAACGAGCACACATACAGACCTACTGTGCTTCCTGCCTCCCTCATGTGAACCCTCTGGGTTTCAATATGTGGAGCACCGAATGAGATCACGCCTCATGTCGAGGCGATAAGCCTCAGACAACAGAGTGAGAGCAAGACAATCAATTACAAGGGGGTGTCCCCTACATGCATGTGTGTAGGGCTGAAATCGACGTATCTATAATGTGTGCAGATAAAGCTTTACGGGTGCGTTCACCTGTTTTCTCGTTGGCTGTTTGTAACCACGTTATACGCATTTTGATGCAGCTTTGCTTTTTATATCCATCTGTCAAACACATTGTATCTCCTTTGCATTCATAAGAGGGGACGGCACCTAGCAGGTGCCTCATGTCATTAGATCCGCATGATAATATGCCATTTCAACACATGCTTTATAGGTATTAGGATCGTCCGTTGTAATAAGTAGATTAAAAAAAAAAAAAAAAGAGGATGGACCTGATTCTCTGCTGGCACCTCCAGGGAGGGTGCACCGGAATAGACCGGAATGAGTTCAAGTCTCTGTCGGAATTAGAACTCTGAATATGGAGGAAGATGATAGAAATCAAGATAACTTTAAACAGAGGAAATGTAGGATGAATGACGTAGGATGAGTCAGACTAACTAACTAATGATAGACAGTGTTCTATTAGTGTGTTCCATCCTGAAGGCTTGTATGTCTGTACAGGTGTATGTTAGCGTATGTGCATGCTGTACGTCTGAGCCCACGGTGTAATGTGTGTGTAATTGTATGTAAGTATGCTTCCCCCGGCCGCTGAGCCAAGAGGCAAGAGGACAATGTCTGTCGTGATGCAACAGGCAGCTAATCCTCTCCTTATGTAAACGTTTGACTGCTATTCAAATGACATGCAGATGGGATAGAGAGCAGCTTAGGTTTTGGCAGGATAGTGTCATAACAAGGAATGTCTGTGGAGACAATGTGCTGTCAGAATTTGGGTGATTAATGCTGCACTATGCTTTAAAAAAAAGATATGCTCTCCCCCCGGGGACTGGGGAGAGATTTGCAGGTGCGTGCACGTAGGTATCAGCCACAGCTTGATGACCTCATCGCCTTGCAAGGTGGGGGGGCCAAGGGGGAGGTATGACTGTGCAGATGCAGTAGGCTAAAAAGGGGAGCAGTTGGGGCAATGCAGCATGCGTGTATTAACAGGATGAGAAAGAACACCAGCTGAAGGAAAGTGTGTGGAACAAGCCCTGAGGAAAATTGAGATTGATTTTGGGATGCCTGCATGTCCCATGAATAGAATCATTCTGAGTCAATTAAATGTTACAGGAATACGGTGGGGTCTGAATTAATCTACCGCTAATTCAGATTCATGATTCAAGATTGTTTATTCATGCATCGTCCGGTATATTTCTGCAAAATGTGCAGGCAAAATACAAAGCAACTTAACATGTACAGTGCATAGATATCGCGCTGCAATATAAGTATATTGAATAGTGATTAAGATTTGTCTTTGACTTTATATTATATCTTTCACACATTATTGCATTTTTCTTATTGTTCTTTTCTTGCGTTCTCCTCTACAGATTCTCCATTATTGCAAGGATCCATCCATTTGAGTGAGCAGACGCCGAAGGAGAGAGACTATGAAGACGAGCTGTGTCGCCCCATATTGCAGCCCGACAAGATATGACATAACATGGGTCCCTTGCTAATCACCATGATGACCACAAAGCTGTGACTGGCATTGTAGAGCCCTTACCCCTTTTCAGCACCCAACCCAGACCCTCCTCCTCTTTGGAAATCCTTTCTAGCGGTGTTGCTTCCAGATCTCCTGTAAACACAACCTCCTTTCCTGCCTGCCCCTTCGCTTTTCTCCTCATAATTATAGCTTTCCTTCTTTCTGATTTCTTTTTCATCGGCATCATGCAGGGTGCTTCTACCAACTCCACTCTCCTTCTTCTTATTCTCCCCTCCCTCCTCTTCTTCTCCTGCTTTCCTTACATGGCCAACGGCGACTGCTGGCTCATTGAGGGGGACAAAGGCTATGTGTGGCTGGCTATCTGCAGTCAGAACCAGCCGCCCTACGAGACTATCCCCCAGCACATCAACAACACCGTCCATGACTTGAGATTGAATGAGAACAAGCTGAAAGCTGTGCTCTTCAGCTCCATGTATCGCTTCACCAACCTGACTGATCTCAACCTCACCAAGAATGAAATCAGCTACATTGAGGATGGAGCCTTTGCAGGACAAGCCAACCTTACAGGTGAAAGGGGAAGGAATTATAAACACAAAAATAAGTGTGTAATTTCTCTGTTTCAATTTTGAAATGGATTTGAACCCTTTATTATGCTTTTTATTGTTGCTAAGGGAGCGTACCTATGTTCCCCGGGTCCTATGTTCCCAGGGTTCTATGTTCCCCGCTTTGTATGTGACCGGCGAACATAAGACCCTTTTTAAAAAAATACACAAAATACAGTTAACACTAATAATAAATAAACAATATATAAATAAATACTAATAATAAATACAGTAAATAACTAAATCTCAATCTAAATAATGAAATGGAGAAAAAGAAATTGGTGCATTTTGGGAAAAACGGGGAACATAGGGATGACCCCGTTGCTAAATGCCTGAAACATTGCTGGTTCTCATCAATTAAGTTGAATATTACATTTTATTATAATGAGTACACTAAAACTCTCTCGCAGTGTAAAAAGAAATAAAAATGCCCAAATGCCTCTTCTGTGTTCCTCTCAGGTTCTTCAGCTGGGCTACAACAAGATGACGAACCTAACTGAGGGTATGATGAGAGGGCTCGGCCGCATGCAGTGCCTCTTCCTCCAGCACAACCTCATTGAGGTTATTTCCAGCAATGCATTCTGGGAGTGCCCCAGCCTGAGCAGCATTGACCTGTCCTCCAACAAACTCGGCCGCATTGACCCCTCCACGTTCACGGTTCTCAGCCGGCTGATGGTGTGTGAACTGGCAGCGAATCCATTCCATTGCGGCTGCGATCTTTACAGCTTCCTAACCTGGTTGGAGTCCTTCAACAACGTAACGCACACCTACGACCGCCTCCAGTGCGAGACGCCCCGGGAGATGTTTGGCTACCCCTTGCTTATTGCCGCTGGCCATGCTGGTCGCAACGCCAAAAACATTTTGTACCATCACTGCCGAGATGGAGTGATGATTCCAGGAATGACCTCCCTCCCGCCAGATCTGGATGTTTCTTCTGGAATCGGACCAAATTTATTCGTTGATGTTGGGCTGTACCACCAGCCCAGCACCTCTACCTCAGCCCCGGAACACAGCTTCATTCCCAGCATCAAGCTCCATCACGTCTCCTTGTCGTCTGCCTCTCTCCTGGTGCAGATTCCACGGCCCTTCAGCAAAATGTACATTCTGACGCAGTACAACCACACATTTGTGTCTGACGTGATGACCTTGAAGAACAAGAAGGAGATGATCACGCTCAACAAGCTCAAGTCGCACACCAATTATACCTTCTGTGTAGCATCCATCCGCAACTCCCAACGTTACAACCACACCTGTCTTCAGTTTTCCACTCGGGCTCAAAATCAAGATGACGTCCCCGCACCTTCCACCACCTCTCACTACATAATGACCATTGTGGGATGCCTTTTCGGCATGCTCATTGTTTTAGGTTTTGTCTACTATTGTCTTCGTAAAAAACGAATGCATGATGAGAAGAGGAAGTCCATCTGCGTCAAGAAAACTATACTGGAAATGCGCTACGGACCAGAGGTGGCAGCAGCGGTGGCAAATGACCCGTTGGCAGTCCACAAGCTTCAGGAGCAGTCCAGAGAACATCACCAGTACCAGCACCACCACGGAGGCAAACTTCCCATGTCCGCATCCTCCAGCTCGGGAATGCTCCACTCTGCCAACACCAGCTCCTCCAGACTTTCCTCCATCCCGCAAGTGGAAAAGATGGCCACTGCCTTTTCAGAGGCCATGGCTACAAGTAAAGGAAACTACATGGACGTCAGAACTGGAGGGGCAGGGATGGAGAGGCTGGGAGATGGTGGGCATGGAGGGATAGACATGAGGGACGATGATGGAACCGATGTTGGGGATGACTCTGATGATGACGGGCACGGCTCTGCATCTGAGATTTCCACCATTGCCATGGAGGTGGATAAGGTCAACCAGATCATTAACAACTGCATCGATGCACTTAAACTGGATGCAGCAGCGGTGGCTGCTTCAGGGGCATCTACTAACCCTACAGCCTGCTCCAATCCCACCTCCCCTCCCCCCACCAGCACGTCTTCCCTTACTCGTGGCCTAATCCCACTCTCCCAAGGGGTGACAGAGACGTGTCAGGTCGGTGCTCCCAACAAAATACCCCCTCCGCCTCCACTCCCTGCCTTAAATACCCCTCTATCTGAGCGCCCAGGGATCAGTGGTGGGGGCTTTGTCATCACCCCCCCCTACAGGCCCCCTCCACCAGCCACCGCTGTACGTCCCATTCAGCGTCAATTGAGTGCAGATGGGGCTGTGGTCATCGTAAATGCTGTCAAGAAGCAGTGCAGCACCACATCTTGTAGCTCGATGGGTCGGGACCGGGACCGTGGAGGAGCCAGGGTGTACAGCCTGGATGTTCCCGAGCCACGGAGCCCAGATGCCTGTAATCAACAGCAGCAGCAGTACCAAGACCGAGCCAGCCCCGTGGGCTGTGGGGAGCCCTTGGAGAGGCTGCCTCTAGTGGGCAGTGGGAGCTGCGGTGGAGGGGGTGGTGGTGGTTGCGACAATGGTGGTGTTGGTGCCCAACATCAGGACAACCAGAAGACACACCATTATCATCAGCAGCAGCAAATACAGCAGCAGCAACAGCAGCAACAGCAGCAGCAGCAGCAGCTGGAGGTGCAGCAGGACTACCACTGCTCGGAGCACCGCCACTCCGTCCCAGCGCTATATTATGAAGGCTCCCACCAAGGCTCCCCAGCCCAGAGGGTCTCCTTCCTAAAGCCCCTGACGCGCTCCCGCAGGGATGCAGCATCTTACTCCCAGCTTTCGCCTGCTCGCCACCATTCCAGTTACTCCGGGTACTCTTCCAGCCCAGAGTACTCCTCGGAGAGCTCACTGCGGATCTGGGAGCGCTTTCGTCCCTACCGGAAAGGCCAGCGGGATGAGGCCTGTTACGTGACGGCTGGAAACGCCCTTAGAAAAAAGGTGCAGTTCGCCAAAGGCGAGGACCTGCATGACATCCTTGATTACTGGAAGGGGGTGTCAGCGCAGCAGAAGCTGTGACTGTAAGACCAGAGATAGGCATTGCGGGGGGGGAAAGTTTTTGAGACTTTCCTGAAAGGCCTTTGGGCTAGAAAAACGATTTGAAGATCATTGGGGAGAGAAATGTAGGACAAAATGTTGCCTTTGCAGTTTTTTTTTTTGGCATGCTAGGTGTATAGAATATTGTGCTAAAGCAAGGACTGTGAAACTGTGCCTGGGATATGAGAGTCATTATGGTGTTTTATTTTACACGTCATTGTAGCACCATTTCTGGATCGTTTTTAGTGTTTGTGAGGTTTTTTTATAGCACAGTATAGCACAGGGAGCGTTGCCAACTGTGTGATTCAATACTTTTAGATTTAGTTTGAGTGATCATGTTTTGTGATCATATGGACCGTCTTTATCAGTGCCATGTATTCATCAATGGGTCATCACAAAAGGTAAATGCTGATATTCTTCATTTTAATCTTGTGCGATGTTGTTTCATACTCGGTGTTGGGTGTCGTGTCAGAAAGAAAGTATTGAATTTGGAAAAAAGGAGAAGAAATGTGAGAAAACGGCCATGTGGGCTTGAAGGTCCCGCAGCATGAAGAGATTACGAGAGAGATTAAATTGGCACTTTAGCGTAAATTAATGTTGTGATTGCAACCTGAAATATTCGTCGCATCTTTCCATCGAACACTCTTGCATGTTCAATGAGTGATGTAAGAACAGGTCTCCAAGCATTCTCCCGAGTAATGATCAGAATTGTGAGGGTAATTTGCAGGAATACAGAGAACATGTCTCTTTATGAAGGTAGTCAGATGGTACTAGCCTGTACAATGGGGAAATCCTATTACAAAAAAAAACCCATTACAAAAAGGCATGAGAGATGAGACCTATTTGTGACGAGAGAGCAAGAGAAATTGAAAGCGAGAGGGGGTATAAAAGCATAAGGCAAGACAAGCAAGGATATAAAGATTTTTTTCTGCAACCACTGTGAATGTAAGCAGATTACAAGCAGGTTATGGGGAAATCTATTTGCATCATCCAATGTGAGCACCACACTACATTACAAATCCTCTCTCTAACAGTAAAACAGAATGAGGCACGGAGGGAAAGGACACTTCTAATTACTGCCAACGTGTCTGTTCCGTTCGGGAAATGAGTGCTGTTGATACCTTAATTAGCCAACCAGTGACAGGCATGTTTGCTTGCACTTTACGCCTCATGGTTGTGTGTGTGTAGCTGTGCGGTACACAGTGGTCAGTGTAAGTGGGTGTCGGCATGCCTCGTCAGATTATATTGTATGTGCCCAAATTGACTTTTAATTAATAGTTGTCATATCTTGCCCATTGGCTGGTTGTTTGAGTCTAAACAATACTCGATTATTAATGGCATGGACAAATGTACAAATATCCAAAATGTTCATCGTGTTTTTCCCAGACATGCATCACATGACCGTGATGATGTACCACAGTAGTGCAGTGCCTCTTGCTAACACAGCCATAATCAGATATCCATTATTGTGTAATATTATCCCTCCACCTGGACTTTTCTATTGTACTGATCTACTTGTGAATTTACGAAATAATAGTGTCATTATCTGACATTCTGACCAAGGGCATCTTGCTTACCCAAAGTGCTGTGTAGCCTTTCATTTCTCCTCATCTTTAGCTAACATACACAATCTGAGACATCTTATCCTAAAAATGTGAAAACTGAGTGGTTCTTGCTCCACTTTTTTTTTGTTCAGGGCTTTTTTCCGAAAAAGGAAGTGACAGTGACAAGTTTAATTTTAGGACCATTTTTATCCCCGGTTTGATCCTCACTTCTTTCCTGTGGCTGCTGATCATTCAGCCCACCTCCCACTCCCTTCCCTGTTCCCACAGGGCCAGTGGATTATGGCTTTGGCATGAGGTATGTCCTGTTGTGTTCTATTACATGAGAAGAGTGAGAAATGTCCTTTCTTGCAGGTAGGACTCGGATCTGTCCAACACTTTACAACACTTCTTTTCTTTTCTGAGAGCAATTGATTTGTTTAGCATGCACTTGACTCATTCAGGTTGGACTGAGTATGCAAATATGAGATGATGGGGGTGATATGGTATCTCTGTATGGATCTGTGTGTTTCTTCCTCCCTCTTTTTTTCATCCCTGTCTCCTTGTCCTTGTTCTTATTGAGGTGTGTGAAGACAGTCAGGGTCAGAGGTCATTGCCATTGTTGTGCTGTGAGTGTTTACAATTGAATGGACCACATGAATTCCAGAGCCTCGCTGCCACCTTTTACATAATAATAGCATGTCTGGGATGCAGCGCCTCATCCGCCTTCTTTATATGATAAAGCACCATGTGATGAACATGCAGTCCTGGAAATGTCTCCCGCTGATCTCAAGAAAGATTCCAAAGGAAGTTGTTACTGTGATTGACTCAGACAAGCGTTTTCTTTACGGGTACTTTCTTGGAGTACCTAATCCCACAGAAGGAACATTTGTGTGTTTAACTCCCCAGATCCTCAACTGCCACAACAAGTTTACAGAAATGGTCTCTGAGGAAAAAGTGTAACAGCAGTAATATCAGGATTGCTCATCATTTCAGCTGCCATTTATGTTCATCTATCGTACAAGATATATGAGAGAAAATCCTGATTATTACGATTTTTTTCTTTCATACATTTTCTATTTTAATTAACATATTTCAAACACAAATGCATATTTCTGGAAATAGATTTTCAGGGGGACAGATGTATGTTCAAGTGCTCTTCTGCTCAAATTTCATTCACACATTAGTTTGAATCTCGAAGGCGATGCAGCATTAAATGCCCAACGGAGGACATTGTCAATGCTGGTGGGAGACGTGCCAATCATTCTAGTGATTCATAAATAATGTTTTCAGCATAGCTCAAATGAGAGCTTTTCCTGGAGCGGCTATTGTGTTTCCCAACGTTAATAATGACTTGAAAGCCTGCTGCCAAAATACCCCAAAGATTTTCTTGGAAAATGGAAACAAAGATGACTTCACAACAAAAAAAGATCATATTTGTTTACATCAACAATTTTCGGAGCTTTCGATGAAACAGAGTAATGTGTATGATCACTCGAATAACTTATCAGCTGAATTATTAAAATCTCAAGTAGGACCAGAAATACTTCATGGCCATCAGCATGCATATTTTTTGGTCCCACAAAGCCAGCATCAAACCAAAAAAAACCAACCCATCTCCTCCTTCTCATGCTGCTGCTGTCCTGGTTGAACCCCTGGAGGGAGGCTCACACAGTGATCAATGGTCCTTTTTGTAGCACAGGCCTTGTTGTTTGTCTCGGAGCCACAGGAAAGCCAGACGTGAGAAAGCCATCTAATGTGCTATTAATGTTTAATCCTTTTTCTGGAGGGGAGTTGAGCTCGGGTTACTTCCCCTGTCCATGTGTACCACCTCAGTTTATAACATGTTAAACCTTTGATGCTCTCTGATTTTTAAAGCTTGGCCCAATTAAACTTGACTCTTGTTGCTTTAATAATGAATCACAGCCCAAAATTGGGTGGGTTTATGGGTAATCACTTTCTAAATTACTGAAAGACCACAGTTAAGGGCTTCAGTCCTCCCTCGACACGGCTCAATTTTGACCCTTGTGATCCGTCATCGCTTTTATGAGCAATCATCTTCATTTGGGGGTCGTCTGAGGCCGCAATACTTCTAACAAATCAGAGAAAATACCTCAGTGGAGTCATTCTTTTGCTTCATCAGTTACTAGATCATCTTCCTACAAGTAGGAAGAAAACTGAAAAAAAAAATCTGTGTTTGCACAAACACACATAACAAGAGTGGATGGCAAAAATGGAAAATGAAAAAGTGAGTCAGAATGAGTCACAGTCTGACTAAACCAAAATGACTCTTTTCCTGAAAGGCAGGTAATGGGCAAGGTCTTCAAAGGGAAAAGAGCGATGCGAGAAGGGTTTTTTGGGTGAATGCAGTCAAACATCAGCGCTAAGAGATGTGGAAGCATGGCTGCACTAAAACTCACCATGCATGATTCAGTGCGCTGCTGATGAACCAGAACACACGCACAGAACAGAAGCATATGGTGGGAACAGGTCTTCCAAAATATTCAGAAACACGCGCATTTGTGACAAGCAGCCCTCCTTTACAACCTCAAGGAGTACGGTTTCATTTCCAGGTGGCAAACAGGTATTATTGTTCCACTGACAGTCAAATCTTTCATTTGGTGTGTGTAGAGCTTTTGTCTAATGGTCAATTAAGTTCATGAGCTTACTGTGTGGATAATGTGCCAAATTAACTATATAGCGAGCGTCCCCTCACGATAGCCACAGAATGCATGATAATTAAACACAAGCCCTTTTGTTTATGTTGCCGTAATGTGAAATTTTATTTCTCTAAAGACAAGTCAGCTGAGACGAATGAAATATGTCTTGCCGGGAATGATTTCTTGGTCACTCTTTAATGAGGCGGCTCTGCCAACGCTGCCTTTTCATCTGCCAAGCACTCTAAAAAACAGAAAGAGTTCATGTAGAAAGCATTCACTAGCAACTAAATGTCTTTATCAGAATGTAGCAGACTACACATTTTCAACTCATCTCTAATTGAACAACCATGCTCGTAAAATAAATAAAGCTCCACCTGTGAGCTATTCTTTTTTTTAAACGTCTTTGTTGAGCAGAAGAGCATTTGAAGATCCTGTTAGCATTGTTAGCCAAATTGGGCTAAAGTTTGACACATGATTGGACCCTGTTTTTCAACACTTTATACACACACACACACACACACACACGCAACATGTTTATTTCCACTTATGCATTAACTTTGCAAGGTTTAGTTTCCAAAGATGGACAAAGGACTTAAAGAATCTGTGAAATATCTATGAATTTTGTACACTAGATAAAAGATTAAAAAAAGAAAATGCTTAGGTTTTAAAAAAAAAAAAGAAGCTTCTATGGATGTTTTATACTCAGCCTGATCTCTTGATATGTCTGTGTGTTTCTCTGTTTTCAGTTGGCTGTTTGTCTTTGTTTATTTTTTATTTGTATTTTTTTGGTGGGCTGGGTTGTGGGTTGGGTTGGCTGGGTCGGGATCCGGGGGGTTGACTTTTAGTACTTGCGATGATATATGTCATAAAGGTTTAAGAACAGAGAAAGCTTAACATAGTGTACTACATAAAAGAAAAGTTGTTATATTTGCATGATTCCCTGTATTTTTTGAGAGACAAAAATATATTGTTGTGTACAATGAGTGGACGTACAATGAAAACAAAAACTTTAGGGGCTGAAATACAGTATTGTTTGATTTAATTAGGGTTTTAGCTGTTTTTTATTCTCTGTGACGTTTTCTATTTACATTCTTACCTATTGGTTTTCATTTGGTTGATTGTATTATATACTGACACTGCAGTTTTCATTACTACTCTTTGAGCCACAGGCTGCTGGAGTGTGCCGCACAGTCGGGGTAACAATGTCGGAGGCTGGTGGGTGTTTGAATCCATCTGTCCTGAGGAGCTGCTCTCTGTTCTTCTCTGTTGCAGAGATTATTCTCCATGGCAGACATGCAACGCTGTCTTGTTTGACTTGAGGCGAGACCCTGTCACAGTTTGTGGTTGTGTTTGCTCTTAACTTAGGCCAAAAAAAGAAGAAGTTTTGACATAATATATGACAATATGTGTTCAAAGAAGAGCGAGTGACACGGGCACTGACACACTGCAGATCGTCTAATGGTCTTACCCTAATCCGAATCCATCAGTTAGAAGTCACTGGCAAATCAGTGCAGCATCAGCAGCTTCTCCCTCAGCCTCAGCCCACTGGCTGTTAGCTAAATCAGTGATTTTCATTCCTCATCCTCTGCTCTCAGGGCCTGCTGGGTTTCTATCCAACTAGTTAATTGAATTCATCTTATATCCAACCAGTTGTAAATCAGTCTTTTATCATTTTAATTATACACTATATTATATACTCTGTCTTCTGCTGAATAGCTTTTTGTGTGGATACAGAATAGACTGTATCTTGACTTGATTAAAAAAGAATAGATAGCAGCGCCACTTTAGAAAAATAAACTAAATGTCACGTCTAAAAGTGAAAGTCTTCATAAACATGAATACAGTCATGAGATGACAATTTCTATTGCACAGCACTCAAAAGACATCTGATATTCATCTGTTTTAAGGCTATGAAACTAATTAAATCCAATCAGTTCCCGGAGAGCCTTGATAGGAAGCAGAGTCTTGAGTACGTTTCATTTTGCACCCATCCAATAATGCGCTGGGAACGCCGCTCTGCTGATACATTAGTTATTGCAGGAGGGTCCATTCTGTGACAGCAAGCCATAACTCATAGCCGTGTTTACATTCTGCATTGTTAATGCAAGACCCTCCAGCTGCGATGCATGGCCTAACGTGCCAAACGTCTCCCTGCATCGATTACAAAGAGGAATGCATTAACCTCTTGGTTAAATCTTCTTCTTACCTCGTCAACGTGGTAATGCTATATCTCATTAATAGCCAGTTTGTAGAGGCGTGTTTTAATTGGGTAGAATTCCAGAATGTAACTGTAGAATTGTGCTATCTGATGTTATTGGTCCTGGAGGCTAAACTGTGAGCAGTGAGACAGGCTGAAGTCAGCGGTGAGAGCGGATGCAATTCAGTGTCAGGAGCCCATCATTCTGATCAATGTTAATGTGCGCTCACCGATAGCAGACGCTGGGCATCCATTGCTATTCCGCACACACACCATCCAGTGCTGTGGTACTCCCAAAGTCAGAATGATTGGCCTTGTCAGTGCCAGAGATTGGAAATTCAGCAGCTTCCCCCAAAAAAATGGCTGTCAGCTCAGAGAGCAGGAAGGGGAGAGGGGGCTGTCCTCAACTCACTGAGGAAATTAAATGTCTAAGGATTGATCGCTTCAAAAGCTAATAGTGCAGCAAGAGGAGTAGCCGACGTGTATGTACACATGATGCAGAGACTCTGAGAATAAAATCAAACTATTATTCAGTGAGGATTAGTGATTAAAAAAAACTGCTCCGTCAGTAATCAGTGATTTGACATCTGAACTCTAATTCCTTTGAGCTTAGGGATTCAACTTGGCACGTCACTGCCTAATCTGACAAACCATAAAACTACACACAGTGTGTTTCAGTGGTTGAAACATTGCATATCATTTTCCCTTTGCAAAAGCATGATTTTCATTTATTTATCAAACCCATACAAGGAACTGAGAGTAAAGGTGTTTCACTGTCTTATAGGTTGTCAGCTGAAAATAGGTTTAAATATATAAATAGCCCCGTAAAAAAATAACAATACAACCATGTAATATACAGTATAATCACTGAAGTGCTAAAGTATAACCGCCATCTGTCTAATCCCTATAAGGTCAAGGGGTCAAAGATTATTCTCACATAAATATAATGTGATTTTAGTTCCTATTCGGCCATTTATCCATCACATTTGTGTCAATATAGGGCTCTTGCCAGGTTGACAGTAACAAAGGGGCCTTTTGGCCCTAAAATCAAGAGGCCAACAGTGTATCAAATCAGAAGTCCCATGGTCATGTTCTATTCAAAACGAACTTGACTCTCCCCTCTGGTTTCAGCTCTACGCAGTAATGCTTAGAGACCAAAAGGGAAAGACAAAGGTTTGGCTGATGGGAGCAATTCTTGGCTTTTTTTTTCTCTTTAATTATTTGTTGCTGATATTGACATGTTTTCCCTTTGCGATTTCTGTACAAAAGATCTATTTCTATATTTGCAATAAATTTGTAATTAAAAATAAAAAATGTGTATATTGTCTCGTTCATTTACTGGAATAGTTAAAAAGTAAAAAAGTGTGTGTGCGTGTGTGTGTGTCTGCTAGTGTGTGGTGTGTACTAAATAGTCTGAATATAATATATGTGCTACTCTACTTTTGGCTGGGTCCTGTGATTCAATTATTCATGCACTGAGGACTGCAAAGCACCTGAACAGTCTATTGTGAGAGATTGTGGGATTTCCCATACCGACATATGCACCACTGGCCACTTGTACTCTGCGTTAAAGCCTCTCAGTGCTTTGAGGGCCCTGGTATGCAGGCACAAGCAGCTTCTCGAGGAGGGAGGGAAAAAATCCACCAGTTGATGACTCATGAAAATGACAAACATGTCCACCTCAGTCACAGTTCCATAGAGACTGCTGTTTAAGTCTAGTGTGAGCAAACGCTTTGCTGAACATTCAAATTTAATGGGAAGGATGACAGAGAACAACCAGGGAGTTTTCTGAACCAGAACGCAGAGAGGGCCGGGGATCTGCTGGTGTTGCATTCAAAGTGCTGGTTGGACACATTTTGACTACAGAAGAATCGTTGGGATTTACTCACCACACTACGCAACGTGGTTACAAATTTCAGCAGTATTGAGCTTCCCTACTGTGAAGAGTAAGGGACATAACGTTGATCAAATTTGATTTGATCGTAGAAAAAATTACCGCACGACATCATAGATTTGTGCAGGGCCAAAATTGCAGATTGATTGAAGGATGTCTAGCCCTGGCTAAAATTCAATTCGATATCAGGTTGTAAATGGACATAAAAAAGTTTAAAATGGATAAATATGTTTAAATTTTGTTTTTTAAATGTATAAGATGTTTAAAATGTTTGTACAGATTAAACAACTTACACGACTGATTAAAATGTTTAAAAAATGTAAATAGTTTAATTGTACAATTCACAGGTTAAAAGTCAGAGTTCATGTTACCGAGCTAGTTCGTCCTGGGGACTAATAGCCAATCCCGTTGTAGTTTAAGGTCGAGGGGCGGGGTTTAGGTGTGAGACGCTGCGTGCAGGTTAGAGTGACACGGAAGCGCCTCGTCACTGTCACGTCAATAGCGGATGTTGTTGTATGCAACTTAGTGGTAACGACTGGTTATACTATGGTTTGGAGTATTGTGATTTACAAGAGGTAATTATGAGTTTGTATATTGTTAAATTAACTTTTTTTAATAGTGTTAAAAGTGCGTTGCTAATCGCGTGTAGCCGTTAGCCTAGCATAAATGTCGTAAGTGTCGCTGTCTTACTGTTAGCTTTGCATATGAAGTAAACGGGTTGATGCAATGCCACGATATGGCCTATGGAGTTGATACTAAGCAGATTTTTTTTCAGCAACCGGAAATTTGTACCTGGAAAGCTCCGTTGGACCCCGAAGAAGACCCGTTTCCAGCCCGCTTGTCCGGCGCTGTCGACGGTTGCTACAGTTACGCCCCCCCCCCCCCACCCCCTGTCATCTGCCCGCCGTCATCCCTCCTCTGATATTCACCTCTACATCCCTGGATGCGTGAGTACTGATCAGTTTTTAGGCCTACATCAAGTGATTCGGTTTCATTTGGTTTAGATTTTAAGCTTGAATGAATGTCGGCCCACAATTTATTCAACTTTAGTGAACTTGTTGTGACATATTATTATTTACATGTTGAGTTAAAGTAATAGAGGGAGATTTAGAGGATAGCTGCAAGTTAAAAAGGAGAAAGTAATCTTTAATTTGCGTTTGGGTGCTGTCATTTTTATTTGTCTTTATGTTAACAGTGACACAAAGTGCTTATATTTTACCGAGGCCAATATATTATCCGGCTTGGTATTTTTTTATGTACGCTTGTGGTGTCATAGTTTATTATACATAATACACTCTTGTGTGCCAATTGCTTGAAAGGTTCTAACAATTACGACAAAGGTACAAAGGTAAAGGAAAATCCTAATAGGAGGTATATTTTGTTACTCTATCCACTTATTTTTATTGGAGGCACCATCAGTTACATTCCTTGTTGTATTTTTGTGAGTTGTAAAAACTGACAAGTATAATTACACCATACATAGTAGTTCATATGGGATCGGTGTTATGTCATGATATTTTTATACTAGCTGAAGTAAGCACACGTCATTTCGTTTTTTCAGGATAAAAGCTATTGGATTTAGATTTTCAAATACGAAGAAATTGATTTCTTTTCAGCATATGTCATCAAATAGGTGCACACTATAACTGGGGATACAATCTAAAAGGGTTAAAGGGGCCGTTTTCATCATAAAGAAATATAAGGAGAGTGTGGCATCTGCTCCACTTAGCTCCCCAACACGGCTGGATGGGTAATAGGGAATAGTGGTTTTCTCTACGGGCACCTGTTACATGAGGTTGTTGCATGTTAGTCATGCTTGTGTGTCACAAGAGGCAGTGTATTCATTTGACTTTGCCCCATTTAAAGTGAAACCAGTGTGAAAAATAACAGTAGTATGCTGCTGCTTTAACTCTAGTTTTAGGAGGACTATAAGGAGATGTTTTGAATTGCAAATTAGAAGAGGACTCATAATGTTCAACTACATATTTAGAAACCCAGATGAGCATGAAATTAAGGTGTAAGGACGACTGTAAAACAGCCTGATTTGCACAGACACATTAATAAATGATTCTAGATGCAAAAGCCCTCCGCACAGACTCACTTAACCCGTTTGAAAGAAAATGTCACAAATCTTGTTGCTCTTCACGTCATCATTCGTATTATGTGAGATTATAAAATCTGTGTAGTGCTGATTATTCTGCTCCCACTTTCTGCTTCGTAAAAAAAGGACTTGTGGGGATTTGTGCCTGATTCAGTGGTGACCCGTTGCAACGTGATTGACAGTCTATGTTGCAGACAGTGGCATCAGGTCCACTTAACTCCACAACACGGGATGGAATGGGCCTATTCAGCATTCGCTTGTACTTAGATCCACCCTCCCATGTCACTTCTGTTTGCAGAAAAAGCCAAGATGGCCAAACTTGAGGCTTAAAAGACGTCAGTCCCCGAAACATCGGGTGACATCACGGTGACTACGTGCACTTCTTATATGCAGTCTAAGTCTTAATCCAATTTTTCAATGAGAAGTGCAGTTACCCTTGCTTACAAGCTACATTCAACTTTTAATTCCATATGGAGATTAGTCATGCCTTAATAACATCTTGCAGTAAGATATCAGCCTTTTGTTACAAATCTGTTTTCTTTCTTAGCGTAACTTTATTAACTTACAGTACAGTACTAAATATGACTTGATGAAAACATCAGTCAGTAATATTAGTATCAATTTATGTTGATACATCAGCACATTCGACACGAGGATGAGGTCAGTGAAACAGTAAAATGTCTTGCAACTCATGCCTGTATCTCAGCAGAGACTGTCTGAGCTTGTAGCCGGCTGTCTACCTCTCTTTTGTAACCTGACAGAGGTGAAATTATTAAAAATGAATGTACCATCATGACAGCTGGGTTTCCATCTCAGATTTCCATCCATTTTATGTGAAATATTTAGCGTGCAACTAAAAAAGATGAGATCCTCTATTGGGGGAAAAATACCTTATTTCAGGCAGGGGTGTTTTGGTGAAATAGTAATTACATGTGGAGATACATTTTTGGTGAAAGTTTGGCATGATTAAAATTACTAAAAGTAAAAAAGTATCTTTCCGTGCAGAACTCTTGCAAAGAAAGGCTGTAAAATATTCCTAGATATCCGTCTCTCTATATTTTTGCCTGCATGACATTATTCATCATCTTTTCTTCCTCCGTCTTATTTCTGTTCTGCTGTGTCCGTCTCAGATCAAACCATCAAAGTTCCCCCTCCGTGTCTGTCAACTTTGCTCTTTCTCATTATGTCTTTCCTTCTGTTTCTCCATCATTCTCGCACTTCCCCTCCCTCTCTCTGACCCTGTTCTCTCTTCCCACCAACCTCCTCCTCTTTCCATTGTTGCCTCAACCTCCCTGCTGAGAGTTGTGTAAGCCAAACCCAGCAGCTATAGAAATATCCCACATTTCTAAATATCCATAACTCCGAACCATCCATGTTAAGCTCTTTATCGCCTGAGGATTAGTGGGTTGGATTAACCCTTGACTATCCATTCTGCATTTTAAACTAACAGTTAATCCTGCCTGCTATTTGTGTGTGCCCTTTCATGCCCATATCTCTTATTGTGTTACAGCATTGTGCGTACGTGTGTGTGTGTCTGTTTGTGTCCATAGAAAAAGAGACGGATACAAAGGAACATGAAAGACATGAAAGCGCAGATGATCAAAGTACCATGCAGTTAAAAAGGAGGAGAGAGAGTTGACCTCCAAATTTCTGTGGGAACTCTACAACTTTTATTGACCAGAGAAAGGGAGACTTACTATAAGCTTCCTTTGACCTCTCTCTCTTACACACAGACACACACACACACTGCTGGGAGAAAATTAATGTAACCCCCTTGATGCAGGAACTCACTGGCCACAAGAATATGAGCGTCGGAATGAGATTCATCAAAAGAGATCCAAGTTAAGAGGATGAATAGAAATATGTGTGTGTCAGCACAAGTGTGTGAGAGTCCGTGTCAGAGTGTGATTATAGTATCTTGAGTCAAATTCACTGTTTTAATTGGGCTATTTAAACCCACCAAACTTTAATCAGCATAAATGTTAATGGGTTAAGTGAGAGTTGAATCTCCCTTAAGTTCGACATATTAAAATTAGGGCTTAGTAATGTATTAAGTAGGCCTTTATTGGGAATAAGTGATGTAAATCAGCTGTACTGCGTGCATTTACGACAACTTTTCATTATATAAAAAATAGTCTGACACCGCCTCACGCTGACCGAACAAATGTAGAGTTTTAGTTACTTTTCTTTATTAAATAGCTGTGGCCATCACACAGCAGCATTAAATATTTAAATCTTCTATAGTGGCATTGTGATCTTACGGTACTTTTGTGCAAAATAAAAACTGTTCCAGGTTTATACAGTGGAATAAAATACACATTTCAAGAAATCCACAGCAGCATCTCCTCAGAAATAGTTCCGTTGTCACTCTTGACAATCATCAGCTACAGAACACAATGTCTACACTTCTTCCTACTGGATTAATGGAAACCTCTCCTCACAAATCCTAATTCAATCCCTGACACAAAAACAGGTTTTTATTGTCAGCTGGAATGACAGAAAGCCTTCACCCAAACCTTTGTAAACTAACACTTTCCTGTTTATACATCTCTGTATCAGGTTGAACAGTTTGAAGGTCAATAGTCAGTCACACAGAAACGAGTGAGCTAAAACTCTTCTATGTCAGCCTTCTCCAGAATAACTTGACTGGAAGACGTGACTGGAAGCTGCGTGTTTCCTGTGGATTCTCAGAAAGCTCAAAATGATCCGCAAAAGTATCTGCTCTGAAACTAAAGGGCTGCAGGGAGTCCACAAGTCTGTCAGGGCAACACTGAATTTGTTTACTTACACACAATCTCACACGCAGCTAAATCATTTTATTTTGAGAATAGGAATAATTTAATGAAAATAGTAAATCAATACCATATGCAGTATATTAATTGTGCTCATGACCTATACAACACTACTTACGTCAAGAGCTAGAGTGTTTGGATTCAAAGCCCATTCTAATGTAGGAGACAACCAGAGGACTGCTGACAGCCGAGGCTACACTAAGAGCTAAAAGCTGTTCTCCCAGCTCATACAATCTCTGCAAATAAACAACCTTTGAAAGTTTTATGCATTGCACATGTAAACAAGGCAGAAGGTGTATGCACAAAAACATAAGCACCAAAAAGCCAAAAGTAAAAAAAAAAAAAAAACATCTTTCAAAAAAGGGGCCTATTAATAATACATTACATCTATTACTGTTTCCCTGGGAACTGTATTTAGAGTCTTGAATGGTTCCTTCAAAAGTTGGCATGATGAGGTCTGGAAAGAAAGTGTAAGAAAAATTGCAGCTTTGCAACATTCAGATTTGGCTCTCACTAACTGCTTCAAATATCCTTTAAACGCAGAGGGGCTATAACGGCTATTTCCTCTAGTTTTTTTTTAAAGAATGCCAAAGTTAAATTTGTTGTGTAATTTGCAACAAAGACGTCTCTAAAAGGAAACAGCCTGATTGCCTTAGTGTTTGCAAATTGGTGACATTTTCAGTGCATGTCCATAAACTTGATCACAGAATTGGTTGTGCTTTGAAAATAATTTCCTGGTTCCCTAAAGTGTAATATCGTGCATTAGTTGTTTTATCGAGGTATTTGCTCGTCGTCTTTTCTGTGGCAATGAGAAACCTTCCTGTCTGGAAACTTCTCACTGCCTTGAACTCTTGAAGAAAGCAGCAAAGACTCTGGTGACAGCTGGGAGAAGAACCTGAGCAGGGTCCCCGCTGCAAGGCTTACTGGTTATGTCAGCAACTCTGGGCTGATGAGAGGCACTCCCACAGAACTGCAGAGTATGATCACCTTTACTGTTTCTTACACATCCATCATAGTGAAAGGTCAGGTATGAGAAAGTTTCAAAAAGTCACGACTAAATCCTGTTAAGGCAGCAACCTAAATCTTCTTAACGTCTGCAGCAGCTTGAGGATATCTCTATATGGATATTACCTTTTAGCTATTAGCATTGACATCATCACATTCACATCTCACCAATGGATATGAGTTTTTCTTTGGTCATAATTGAATATCCATCTTCTTCATACAGTGCAGGATCTATGGCTGTATTCACTGATCACTTAATGTGTGTATTGGCTTGATCTGGTTGGTGAGGTTTAGGAGTCACACAGCTGCACACAGCTGAAATCTCACTCCTCCTCCTTCGCTATACTGAGAGTAGATTTACAGGAGGCATTTCTTGCTCTGATGTTCCTTCTGTTGAACAAAGAAGTACAGCACTCCCAGCTAGTGCTAGCAAGGATTTAAAACCCTTCATGGCACCATGTAATTACTCTGAATATTATGTGTCATCCTAACTCCAGCATTAAAAGCATGTCAGGAATCACCCTGTGCACTTATAAAACTATTAGCGCTCATTTGAATTTCTCTTCCTCCCTCCTTTCCACCCTCTTTTACTTTATTAAACATTCCCTGTCCCATAATCCTTTCTTATCACGCTTTAGTTCATCACTCCTTGTATAGGGGGGGGTGGGGTTGATCCATGACATCAGTCACTCACACGGTCATTGGATCAAATGCCAATTAGCAAATGTTAGTATGCTAATACTGGGTTCAGACTGCAGCCTATTATAGCCAGGAGACGTAGGGCGTCACACTTTATGTTGATTTCTCCTCAGTGTAAATGAATATTTTCCCGAACCGTAGGCGGCGATGTCAACACATTCTCACACTAGTGCGTCAAATCCTGCAGCTTTGTCAGCACTTCTCAGCTTATATGTAAAAAGGCTTGATGAAACCCTCCAGCGTCACTTTGGGACGTGACCTCGCTCTGCCCCTCTTTCTCTTGCGTGACCTAACATTACAACTTCTCTGTTTTGAGATGGGTGTGGAGACTCTCTGAGGGAATTGTAGCCCAGTGAACCATTATCACGTAAGAATATATTATGCTGTTTTTCAATGCAAGCAATCACACATGGGTTGCAGTAGCCTGGGTGAATAACCATCAAAGTGGTTTTACCCTCTAGTGTCTAAAAAGGATACTTAGGATGCAGGTCAGACATACAATTTTAAAATAGATGAATAAGAAATGTACAGTCACAGATAACAAACAAATGCCCGGTTACTATGATTGCACCATACAGCGGCGCCACTTCATTCATACTAATCACAATAAACATGAATAGCAGCTCCAATTATACGGCTCTATGCCATCCCTGAAGATAACTGTCATCCATTTTTATTGTAATTACCTCTGATAATAACAGGCGAGTCCTGCTGCTGCTGCTGACACTGAAACAAAGGCATTAACTGTGCAGTGGCTGCAGTGTTTGGTAACAAATATGTCATCAAGTAGAGCTGAGGTGTCATCACATCAACACACAACTCAACGACACTCGCTCGCACTGGCTCCTCCAACCAACGAGGCTCATTAAAAACCTGTTGGAGGTTTCTTTTGCATTTTTTATGTAGAGTGAGCATTCGGGATTCTGCCAGATGTTTTATTCATTGTGCTTAAATATAAATGCCATGTAATGAATGTTGAATGTGGTTTTAGATGTATTTGCTCTGTTGATTATGCAGGAGTAATTTGTGTGTGTGTGTGTGTGTGTGTGTGTGTGTTCGGGATCACAGATGGAATGTAGTAAGGCACGAAGACGTTAATATACTTTGTGTGTGCCTGCACGTGTCTCTGTGTCAGATTTCCACTAGAGTCGGCTGCTTTTCAAGTTGCAAACTCCTGCACCGGTTTTAAGATTGGTAATAGTACTGCTGGTCATAATTAATTTAGGAGTAAGACTTTTCTTAGAATCTCCTTTGATATCACCCCAAGCCTCCTTCTTAGTATTCAGTCCAGTTAATCAAAGTTTTAATTATTTATCTGCTTTTTATTATTATTTTTTCTTTAGGAAGATGACCATTGAGCTTACTAATTTCTTTTCAGCACCATTAATTGTGATTCTGACAACTGTCTGCAGTGATGTTGGCTATAAGCGGCAATCTGAGCATCCAGCGTAGCAGAATTCCCAGTGGGTGTACGCAACCCAACATCCTGTGACCTTAGTAGAGCAGCTATGTACGTAAGGATCAGAAAAACATAATACATCTAACTTTCATGCAGGAGATCAGAGTTTGCATCACAGATCTGCAATTTAAACCTCTATGCTTCCATAACCTTAGTTTGAAATGTTTTTAAAATGTATTAATCAATTTTATCAGCTAGCTCACAACTGTTCTTAATCAACATTCTTGTCTTGTGATACAGAAAGGCTGTTTCTATCAACATTGGTATAAATAGAGAAAAACCTCCCATAAGGGCAGTAGAGGAAACAGCAGAGCAGCAGTATTACAGGATGAGCCTGTGAGTCTTATGTGATTTGACCTGCGCGGTGCAAACTGAATGTCCAGGCATCATTATTTGTAGGTCCCAGCATGTCTGTGTGCATTTGACTTTTTTTGCAGATGGCTCTGGGGTGAATAAAAGTATCTAATAAGGTACTTTTTGTAAGACAGGCCTTCACTAGGCCTGCAGTTACGTTATAAAAGCATGAAATCAATGGCTTCCCACTTCTTCTGAAATAACATTTGGTGAACTCCCGGGTGGATGTGAGAGAGGAGGGTTGAATGGAAGCTGCGGGACTACAGTGAGATTCAGCATGCTACATATGGGTGGGAGACCTGTTCAATTTCGGCTTCAGTCACGTTATTATTCCGCAGTGATCCATCAGATTTGGAGGCCAAATAACTGCGGTCACACTCTGTCAATGCCAACCCAGTCACTTTATTGTAACCGCACAAGCAAGCACATATAAAAAAAAAAAACACATCCACAAACATATATGAGGAACGCATTGCTGTTGACTCAAGCGTGGCGATGTCAGACCTCAGCTCAGCCTCTAAACAACCCAGGCTTATGAACACCAGGCCCTAAGTAATAACCAAGAGCCGTGCACACATACCCAGGAGCTTTGCTTGAAACCTTGTTTATGTTTAGCCAGTAGCAGCTGTTGTTGTTAACGGCTATGCTCTCTGAGGCCATTAGCAAAGGCAAGCACATAATTGTACCTGTGAGATCCTCATACCCAATCAATACTACATAGCTTAACGCATGAATCCACCAGCACCCCTTCATATGACAACCTTTTGGATGAACAGAGTAGCCCCAACTACACCCACCACAGCCAGCGTTACTTGAGTGCTTTTCATATCGCACCCTTGGGTAAATTGGCGTGCAACTTACATTTAAAGTAAGTTCAGCCGTGAGCCGGAAGTAAAGATTTGGGAATGAGTCTCTTTGCCACCAGGGAGCTACAAGCAGTAACACGGTGTGTTTGTGAAAAGTAACCTAAGCTTGGATTCAGTGGTACCGGAACGTTATGTAAGGTTTCATTTATTTAATTTTGTCACGTCGGCATAATGTCATAAACCACTCTCTTTTCCTATAGTGACAGTAGATGTTTAATGAGTTGTTTGGACCGCCACGTTGGGAGTGAGAATGTGTTGAAATAAGGGTTATAAAAAATCTGTGGAGATTATCTTATATTGTCTGGAATGTATTAGATGGATGTCTCTAAACCTGGACGGTTCATACCACTACATATAACAATTTACATAAATGATCTGGATGAACTGATACTGTAGCCTAACAACCTTCTGGGATGATGTTACTATGACAACTGTTGAGATAGAGTAGATTCCTGTAATGATAAAAACTAACATATCTTTTAAAGAAAATCTTCCATATTGTCCTTGTACCTTTGTTGGGATGGGATCAGTCTTATTTCAGTCTCTCTCTGAAAAACTTCAAACAGGTCAAGACACACACAACGGCAATGACAGGAAGATGATGCATTCAAACTCTCCAAATATAGAAGATTGACTCTAATCTGCTCTCTGTCTGCGATCAACCTGCCAGTGTTAAAAATAAAAACATTGTCATCAGTCAGTGACTTTCTTCTCTGACAGTGAGACGCATCTTTGCCTTGCGCTGCTATAATTACATGTTCACTAAAAGACATTTCAACTCAATAGCAACAATCCTCCTGACACCGGTAACATCGCAAACACTGAAGCTGTTTTTATTATGAAGTAAGCCTGGTTCCATAAAACATATGTTTCAACTCTCTCATTAAAATCTGTTCCTAAATAGTTGAGCTTTCCCTTCCTTTTCACACAATGCACTTACATTTTTATGATTCGCCTTTAATGGGTTTTCCTATTTATTTCCTTTTTCCTTTTTTTTTCTTTCATGCATTTTTTATGTGTGCAGTCAAGTTAACTAATACACTCACAACAGACTACAGCCACATCCTCAACACGCTCATTTAGCGCTGTGTTCTCCATCTGATATCATTAATCCCTGGACATGGGTTATCGCGTTGTGAAGCTTCCTCTAGCTAAGGGCTACACTTGATCAATGAAATTATCTCTGTGTGTTTAGGTGTGTGTGTGTGTCTGTTTTTGCCTGTTTAAGTCTGTGAAATGCATCCATGTTTGTATGCAACATTTCAAGCATATCTGAAGTATGAATGTTAACAATTCATGTCAACATTAATTCATGCTATGGATGTGTGAAGTATCCAGTTTATTGTTTGTGTTGATGATATGCAGAAAGAAATTGGTTGTGGACCGTTGATTTTGGTTTTCTAAGCTACTTAATTCATATTTATGTTGCTATGGAATATAAATTCATGTAACAAGGATCTCTATGGCTGCAGTATATGGTGGCTGTGCTGAATACTAATTTACAGCGCTTCAACAATTGAGGTTTTAATGTCTTTGTTGCTAGTATGGGTATCGTGGTATGGATGGCTAATTTTGTACAGGCAATTTGTGTGTATGTGTCACAATGATATGCCCACTGGGCTGAGTCGTGCTGCTGTAACAAGCCAGGTCTACATTAACAAGGATACATTTGAAAACAAAAATATTCCTCTTTAGAAGTATTTGGCTCCATCCACACTGCTAGAATTTTTTCTCTCTACATAGTTAATGGGATTTTAAGCACAAAACCAAGTTCAGCTACACACACACACCAACAAAGGAAAAAGTGCTGCAGAAAACCTGGAATAATAAATATGGAAATTGTTGGGAAATAAACAGTACTGCATTGTTGTAGTGAGTCACTGTAGCATGCATAATGTATTCATTAAACAAGAGTTTAAATACTAATTCATTAATTGGTAGTTCTCTACTTGTTGATTGGTAACTCAGGATTGTGATTAGTTGTACGTGTTATGCAGCCCTCAACATTTGCATCAACGGGCTGATTTAACCTCTCTACTCTACTCTTCCCTGTTGCATCGTGACTAACCTTTACCTCTCTCTCCCTGCCTGGAGAACTGACCTTCCCAGAAGGCTTTTGCACCATCAGCCCACCGCCAGGCATGTCATGCTCCACTTGGAGCTCATCACGCTACGGACCCCAGCTGACAGGCTGTCATGGCCGCAGACGTTGCTGTCCTCTTAGTGGGACATGAAGGTGTTTCTACTCTAAACACAGTTTTACTATGGATAGACATTTTTTAAACGTTTTGGCTTTTATATATATTTTTTTATTTCATTGATATTCTCAATAAGTGATCCAATGCATTTGGGGATATGTGTTTCATAAATTCCTGGCGTTTAAAAAAAAAATGTAATAACATTCTTAAAAACAAACAGATTACTTCTGTTTACATTTTCTATTTTGAGGCTTTTCAAACACCATCATGTTAAAATATTAGTTAATGGGTTTTGCTTCAAGTTACGAGTAGAATTTGAAATTCAATTAGATGATTTCACCAAAAGTGTTTGAATATTTTTTTGCCAAGATTACTCATCAGTGCCAACTGTGGTTACAGTGATGCACTTGCCCGGCGGCAGATAACAAAAAGTCCCATGTTTGGTAAAAGCACCTTTCACCCTGTCAGACACGAGGCCAGATCAGGTCTATATAATGTTCTCTAGGTTCTACCTTGGAAGAGACATTAAAATTTCAGAGGGGAATAACCTCTCAGAGCGCCCACATAAATATTTAATGTGCTCTATTTCTCCATGCGAAGCCTCAAGTATGTGTGTGCGCACTTGTGTGTGTGTGTGACGTGTAGACTGTAATTATACCTCGCTGCTGCAAAAACACCAATAGAGGAAGAGAGGGAAGGAGGCTGAGGAAGAGCATGAAAGAAGAGAGGGCAGAGTGGGGAGGAGAGAAAGTCAGAGTACTCAGAAAAACATGATTATGATAATTTACACTGTAGAAGGGGCATTGTAAAGGTTTCGACTCCCTTGTACTGTAATTAGATGGTGGCACATGTGCACCCATGGGTGTACACACACACATATCCACACGTAAAATATAAGGCTGCTCCATTCTCTTGCTGTTGCCATATTTCACACAACTTGATGAAAACCTGAGAATTACTTTTGAAAGACACAAAGTAGTCTAAGGACATAATGGTGGTGTAAAAGGCCACCTCTTCATCCCTCCAGTTGTTTAGCCGATTAGCAACGTTTCTGGCATCCGACAACACAGCAAGAGGGCATTTTTCTTCTTTACGACTGAGCCCGTTTCTCTGAGGTAGTTTGTCTTTCCTTTTGTTTTCTGGTTTTGTGTTGCCACCGTCATGATGTCGGCTGTAAAAGGGTTTATTGTCACACTCGAGCCACAGACGGTGGGGCTGTGTGTTTTATCGAACCTATTTACACGTCGAGTGATTTGTGTTTGAACTCGAGACGCAATGAAGCTAAAGTCTATGACTGAGTTAGAAGATGGTGCTGATGAACAAATCATAGTTTGCGTGAAACAATATATTTAGCTATTCATGCCCTCATTGCCTACTATATGTAGAACATTGGTAAAACACAGGATGCTACATGTGGTTACAACAGCCGTGTGTGTAGAACATACTATATATTTTCTAAAGGTGTTTCTCATGATATATGTGTATTACATGCCTACTTAATGTCAAGGCAGGGTATAGGGATTACATCAACGTCAAAGAATGCTGCATTCCTGCATTAAATCACTGTGGATTTTAATTTCCACCGGACTATTGTGACCTGAGGTCATTTCTACCATGTATTCATGGGGAGATGAATGATGACACAATCCCCACTAGCACAGCATCAGGTTCAGGCCACAAAAAGTGCTGACATGGACAATCTTTATGGGTTTTAAATCATTGAGCTGTTTTGCTAATAATTACATTACCCCATCTATTCCCTGTGAAACTGTGAGCCATAAATTAAGGGGGAAATCAGTGTGGCTGATAGTCTTCCCCAAAAAATGGTCCTTTTCTAGCTTCACTTAGTTCCGGCTGGCATGGATGTATGTGCTTGCACTAATAAGCCGGTTTCAGGGAGAGGGATACATTATCTTGATAAGAATAGGAAATGTAAGAGATTTGAGATTTAGTGAAAGAGCCCGGAGACATGGAAAGGTTCCCTAACTGTTGAATGTTAAGTCCTCGGTGTAATTGCTTCCTCCCTCTTATCTCCTTCACCCCTAAACCCTCTACTTATCTTAAGATAAGCATTTCTGGAGAGACAATTTACCACTTGAGTGGTTTCTCCACGGGCAGAAGAGGGCAGAGGTTGGAGAGCATGGAAGGATTATGAGAGCGTTGGTGTCTTATTCTCTCCTGGTTATGAATATCAGATGTAGGTATACCTGTGACAAGTGGAAATTTCTATCTGAGTGAGGATCCCAGAATTGGACCAACGTTTCATCCTGAATTTTTGAAGAATACTTAGAGGCAGTGGAAACAAGTTGCCAGTACAACATCGACATATCACCTTCTAAGTTGCTCTCTACGCCTCGGCAGTTGAAGAGCAGCATTCATTCATTTAGAAGCGTGTTTCTGTCCAGTGTTCACTCTCTTCCTGCTCTATTTTTGGTTTCTATGAACACTTGAGACTTGAGAGAAATCTAACTGCTGAATATTCTACTGCATTCACCAGCCTGTCGTCAACTTTGTCTGTGTGCGGTTTGGTGCTGAGCAAAGAGTGGGTTTATCAGAGCGTTTCACTGAAAACAAACAACGTTAGAAGAGCAGTGAGTTTGAGCCAAAACAGTAAAGTTACAGGCCGGACAGCTGAAACTCATTATCAAGCTCCACAAAGTCGGGAACTGCAGATACAGGCCATAACGCTCCATGTGCTTCGTAAATCAGAGGGATCCTCTTGAAGCTGCTTTGATAATAATAATTGCAAATGATGCTTCATTTAAACATAATGGATGAAAACAGCAAGTCACTCGGCCACTGCATTGCTAACTCCCTTATTTCTTATTTTTAAAGTTGAAAAGGGCCTGAGGGTTGGATGACGTTGGCTGGACAGCAGCCAAGAAGGCAGGTCATGATGTATGGGAGTTTTTTTTTCTTCTTCTCGAAGATCAAGCAGAGTCATGGGAATAGTTCACATTTCCCTGCTCCTGTCTCGAAGGTATAAGCTGTCATTAAAGTCAGGATTGATTCTCAGATGAATGCTGTTGCCAGTATTATATCACAGATGACAGGAGGAGCTCAGAACAGCCTCCTGGGACTAAAGCACTCACCAATATGACAAGTGCAAGCTAAAATGGGATGAATACAAGGAGTGGCACAGAATATCAGGTTTTCCAGCTGAAGTTACACCAAGAGGCTATATTTTGTAAATGTAGTGATAATCACGCTGTTCATCCAAGGGTCAGGAATGAGGAGACCGTAGGAAGAAAGAATTAGAAGTGCAGGTGACTGCTCTTTACAAACCAGATATTTTTTCCCCATTTTTGATGAATATAGATAGAAAGTAGGTTTAAATGAAGCTTATTCAAGGATAGCGATAGCTTTTAAGCCTGAATAAGGGACCAGTTTTCATAAGAATCTTAATTTCAATACAGCAAAATATTTTTATTTCAAAAAATTACTCAAAGTGGTATTTATTATCTGAAGAGTCCTTGTACTTTGCATGATTACAAGCAGAAATATGAATTCTTGGGCATATCATTGCACCACTTAAACAAATGACTACAGTGTAAAATACAGTAGAAAGATAATTTCCTCAAACCAGCTATTGGGCGAGCAGAGGGATGAAGTGAGGTGGGAATAAATTGAGAGCTGTAAATGAAGAGGGGGGCAGAAGGAGGGCTGTCTTTAATTAAACCTCTATGGTTTGGTACAGTAGAGAGCAGGAAGCTACCAGGAGATGAATGAAACCTGATATCATGTATCCAGTCATATGGATATTACAACAAAACGCATAAAACTATACACCTATTTTCAAGCCTGAGATATAGTTGGCTTACATTCCATCCACCACTATTGATAGATAATCATTTTATAATGGATTATTCAGTTAATTATTATTATTATTCAGTCTCTCTCAATTCTACGACAGCCATGTCTATAATGCATGATAAATATAGTTATATTTTAATGTGTTATGATTTTATAACACTGAATTATTGTAGTTATGAATGCTAAAATATTCACAATGCTTTATAAAAATAATCAAAACACATTATAAATGACTTAATATCATAATTACTGGCCACTTACTTATTTTTTGCAAAAATATTGCATTATGTACCTCTATGTATCTCTGTGTAATTATAGCTATACACACTCATAAATATTCAAAATGCTTTATAAAAATAATCATAACACAGTGTGAGGTATTTTTATTTTACATTAGCAAGGATTTCTTTGTAATGGACTTTTTTGTTAAGCGCTGGAAAAAAAGATCAGAGCTGCATCAGTCACCTACTGTTTAATGTCCTTGGCAGTCGGAGTGCCGTGTGCTGCTGCGTTCCTCTTTGTGCTCACACATGAAAAGCACAGCAAACCTGCAAACACCAGCGTGCTCGCTGCATAATTAACCCACGTGCACCGGATAACACTCGGCGGTAGTCGTAGTCGATATGTGTACTCAGATAATGGGAGCGAGCGCAAAGCATACCGTCACGCTGTTTGTCAAGTCACACGTTCACGTATGATGAGTGTCTGCCATGTGCCCACCGGGTCACGGCGTTTGACATCGACGAGGGGCTCCCAAGTCTTTTTTAGTTTCGCAGGACACATGTCATGTGACACACACGTACACACAAACGCACACACTGCAGGGCCAGAAGGATCAGTCATGGACTCCCTGCAGCATTTCCTTGTCGGAGCGAATGCATTGCGACAGGGAACCTGACTCACCACCACACCCGAGGGAGCCCCTCCACCCCCCCACCCCCCCCACCCCACGTCAGCGGCGAGCCTATGCAGCCGAGCGCTCACAGCACCAAATCTCTTTTCGGAGAGGAAACGGCACCCAACGCGCAGTCGTCCTACGGCTGTCAGCGTCAATTACGGTGAATTTTTTCAAATCATCTTCATGCTTCAATTCATCTTGCTGAACTGAAGCTGAATTGTCATCATCAGTTATGGTCTCGGGGGTTTCGAGTGCTCCACACTCATAATATCAGGTTTCTTTGATGCCGTTGAATTAAAGCTGGAATATTGAGTTGCTTGGGGTTTACATTAATAATCAGTTTCTTAATGTTGGTCCCTCTGTGGCCCGATGTCAGATGAAACAACTAACAAGAGTTTGTTGGCTCCGTCCTGTCACTTGTGTGTGTCACACGTGACGAATGTAATAGGATCAGTTCTGCGTGTTAGAGCATAGATGTTCTCTAGGCTTTTACTTCTCTGTCCTGTGGGAACCAACCAATCCCACGAGAACTTCTTTCAAAGGCACGCCAGTTTCAAAGGCATGGCATTTTGTCATTCTCTTACATTGTGCTATGTAGCTCATCCCCGCCTCACACACACACGCAAACTTCACATATTGACTTAAGTTTGAAACCAGAAAGTTTGGGCTTTCTGTTTCTCAAGCTACGACGGGTGGAAGACATCTTTGTGGGACTCATGAAGTTAAAGATAAAATACAGGAGGCTTTAAAATATGTCGCTTTTGTTCATGTTTGTGTACTTGAACTAAACAGGTACACTGACAAAGCTGGGCTTGATGGATTTTAAAGGTGTTGAATAAGTGAAAAGCCTCACAGCTGAAGTGTTTTCTTTCCTTGAAACGGTTGCAGAACCTTTTGTATCTGGGATCCCTTTTGAGATTCACCTAATTGAAGTGTTGCGTTGCCCTCCTCAACCTTTGTTATATCCTCTCTTTAAAAATAGATCAAAATCTTAATCCCTTTTGGAAAGATACATTTGCTCACTCCTAAAAAAAAAAAGGACTAGCATAGCTGTTCAAAGATTCTGCTTTGAAACACTCCAATCTAAAAAGTTCAAATGCAGGAGCCAAATATTTGTCAGAAAGCATCCAGACAGTGCACACATTACCCAAGGCTCTTCCCCTGGTGTGTCTTTATACGCCGGCACATTTGAAACCTTCTTCCTCTCAGCCCTCTTCCTAACGCGTCCTCGTCTCTAATACTCTCAGCCAATTTGTACTAATCTCTCATAACAAAGCAATCGTTGCAAATTCCATCGGCAATGTTTTATAAACCCCTGTTGATATCAAATCGATTTAATTGCCAGGCCATGGGAGAGGACGGACGGAAAGGAGGCGGCGATGCTAATGAGACAGCTGTCACCGAGCGCCGTGACAGCCCATCGCCGTGAGCCGAGGCGCACCGATGTCTGCCGGCGCTCCGTCTACAAGGGCCGTCCTTGACCGAGACAGAAGGAAGATAGAAGTCAAGCTTCTCTCTCATCAATCAGGTTGTCAGATAAAAGCCACTGGTTATTTAATATGTTTTAATAACACCAACCCGACTGGACCAACTCGGCGTCGCACACGTTTTCACATTTCCTGTTCTTTCCACTTTCAGTTTTATACCATCTTAACACCTCTTCTATCCTTAATGCACTGTTCTTTCTCTCCCTTATTTTAACTCTTGCACTAATGGACTGGCTTCCCTTGTGTTCTCTCCACGCTCGTTGCATCTTCACATCTTTTAAGTATAACGGTCAATGGCGAACAGGATTCCGAGCCTTAATTACACCCCAGAGGAGCCTCATCCGTTCCTCTCCTCGTCCTCTTATCGCTGCTGCTCCCCCATTCTCTTTGCTTTGTTCTTCATCGCTCCCTCCCTCCTCTGCCTCGCTCCTCTTGCGGACTTACATTTACTCTCTTGCTTTGCATTTACACCTCTGGCTCTCACTCTTTGCTTAAGGTCGTGATCGTATTATTCTGCTCACTCGCTCTCCGTCCACCGTCATCCCCCTCGTCTCTGACCTCATTACAAAAACGTACTCCGTGAATATGCAGTCAGATCTTCATGTCAGGAATACATACGCACAGCTAAACCCTCTTCATGTGGTGTGTGTGTGTGTGGTGGGCTTTCCTTTGTTTGTTTCATTAGTTTGATTCCTGTAGGGACATTTTCATTATTGCTCCACTTCCATAAAAGGTCAGAGTTCAGAGTTGGCTGAATAACACTTAAAGTGAAGCGGATGTTTGCTGTCATGTGGAAATGAACTGGCTGGGCTTCTGAAAGCCCGCCCTCTTATCCTTACAATTATGGTTCATAATGAGAATACTTTCTTAAAACTCCATGTCCTTTTAAGATGGTCCCAAACAATCAGAAGCTCAAACTGCCGTCTTTATTAATCATTACAGCAACATATGTTGCTGATGCCCAAATAAGTGTGAAACTGTTTACACAGTTATAATATTGGGCTGTGAAATCCCCTTAATGAGGTCACATTTGTTCCATGTGTTCTGCTCTGGTTTTCATCTCTGTGATTCATTTTTTTGAAGGCATAATAATCATAAATGAAGCCAGACTTGTGATTAATCTGTTTATAATTAGTCGTCTGCGGTGCCTATTGCTCTCTTCTTCCCGGGCATTTCAACTTCAAGGTAACAGCATGAAAGATGTGCCGGTGTGTTGAGAATCTGTTCTTTTTTAGTTGGTACTATGATGAGTCAAGGTTGCAGGATTCCTGATCATAATCAGATTATTGTTAGTTGTCGTTTTTGGCTTTCTTGTCACCAGTTGGAAAGTGCAAATCTATTCCCGGGCTGTGTTTTAGTACAAGAACTGGCAAATGTGTCTGATTGTAGGCTAGGTTTATGTATTTAAATCAGCGAATACATTGTTTTAAAAGCAGGTATTGGGTCAGATCTCCAAGCTTCTTTTTCTTATTTCATCACCTAATCACTTTTTAATATTCATGGTCAATCTATAACTTTGGGCTTTTGGAAACATGTTGGCAACTTGTCTTTTAAAGTACCAAGTTTGAGATATTTTCAGTAAGGTGAGGTTTTGAAAAGAGTCTGACTTCCAGTCTTAGCTGCCCCTGCTGACCAACAATCTGTGTTTGTGGTTTTGGGACTTATTTTGTCCTAAAACCACCAGCAGACAATTACACGTGGGCTCGTGTTCATTGTTATTTAATGAACAGCCATTTGTTAGATAATGATGAGGTAGAAGAGAACAGACAGAGAGATATTATATTAATGAATCATTTGTATTATAAGTGTTACCACTTCATTTTTTAAAGGAGAGCAAAAACACACTAATATTTTTCAGGTTACCCCTGCTCCGATGTTTTATTAGTTTCCACTCTGGCTCGTATTATTTATGAATCATTCTCTAAAGTTCAGAAAGTGTTATGGAAATTAACCCCCCCCCCCCCCACATTAATATAAAGAAAACTTTCCTCCAATATTGTGATCCAGAATAAATAAGCATTAAACAGATCGCCTCCACCACATGTCAAATTAGTCTACACTACTCTTGCATCTTTAGAAAAGATATTTCCACATACCTATATTAGAATACCCCAGGGTTGATCTATGCAGAACATTTCACAGGGCTCTAGAGCTGGCAAGCCAGAAAAATGAATGTTCTGGGCGTGAATTTATGGCATTATTTATATCCATGTCTTGCTGCTTCAGCACTCCTATTGAAAGGGAAGCTAGCTAGTGAACGACAGCCTTAAATTTCATTACTTCGTAGCAGCTAGTAGCCCCTCACCAGGGTGATGACTCATGGTGAAAACAGATAAATCAAACATGGTGTGTGTGCCTCTTGGTTCTCGCTGTGCACCAGTCGCAGCCTCCGTGTGCAGCAGGGAGGGGAGCCAGCCGAGCGTAGCGTTGCACTGCACTGCTTGTTATCAGGTGGAGAAAACGAGGACAGAAAGTGGGCAGACGGGGCTGGCGAGCGGGGGGGGGGGGGGGGGGGGGGGGGGGGGGGGAGGTGAACGGAGGGGGTGAGCAGAGATTGAGAAAAATGAGGGAGAAAGGCACGGATGGCTGGAGAGACAGAAAGAGAAAGGATGGGGGTCAGCGGGCATGGACAAACGAGTGGGAGAGGGAAGGGAGGCAGACAGAGTGACACTTGAATCTGTGCTGAGAGACTGACATGGAAGATGAAGAGAAATGTGAGGAAGAGGAGGGGAGGAAAAACATGAGATGAGTTACAGGGGATTTCACACACACTCGGGAAACACATATTGTGGGATGTAGGGAGTAACGGATACATTTAAGGGACAAAATACACTAAAATATGAAAGATAAATGTATCATATAAAAGGCTTTTGAGAGGTTCACGTAGAGGACAACGTCAGAAGACAAGAGGCCGAAACAGTTTAGAGTTCAAACGTCTGCAGTAATCGTATCACTGTATTTACTTCACTGCAAACTGACTGTGTGTCCCATCTTCACAGACAGTCAGCTGTAGTCTCATCACACAAGCTTCCTGTGACCAGAGTGCATTTGTCATCCCATGCTGCCACTGCAGATGAGACATGTATCTCCCGATATTTTACACACACACACACACGGAGCGTAATGCACACATCCGCATGTCGGCACACATCAAAACGAGGAAGAAGAGTATTTGTATCCCAGTGATGTTCTAATCCCCGTCGGCTCCATATTTGTAAAGTGCTTTAGGAGGAAAGGGATAACTAGGCACCATGCTGAGCCACAAATGTAATCAGGACCATGTAAGACTTTAAGTTGACCTCTCCTTGATCAAATTCTCCACAGTCAAAGAATTGGCCAAGGGATATTCTCTCTAGACAGAAAAATGTGTATTTCAAAAGCATTTTATATTGTCTGTGTCTGGTTTGTTTGGTGTGTCTGTGTGTGAGAGAGAGGGGGGGAGAGATATGTTAGTTTTGCATGCATGGCTGCACACGTGTCTCTCTGTGTAATTGTATGTGTGCAGCATGCAAAACTTATTTATTAAAACACAGACTTTCAATATTTGATTTCCTGTGCTGAAGCTTCAACGATGACTGAGGTGAAATCGTTAATATTTGATCAGACCCAGGTAGCACATAGCGCCACGGACAAAAAAAAAAAAAGGCAGCTCTGACTGCTTGGAGAACGGAGCGATGACCTAATATATCACCGAGAAAGAAAGTAAAAACATGACACCTTATTTTCAGGCCGGCGTCTTGTTTCTGTTCTACACTTTACGCTGCACTTTAAATTATGTTATAATCATCACCGCACCAGGTTTTCCATTGAATATAAAGCCAAATTCAGTGGTGATTTCCTAAATGCAGTGAATTATGTTTGATACATTAGTACTAGTACTATAAGTGCAGTACTGTAAGCGAGGGAGAATGGAAAGACATTTTGGACAGTCTCAGTGATTTGATGTGCAGAGAGTTCACCAACTGAGGAAGCAGTGAGAGTTTGTGTGTATATATATATATATATATATATATATGTAGCATATGCACATACATTATCAAGTTGATGACCATCAAATTGTCTAGTCAGTGGTACACATGGCAGGCCTAGCGGACATGTGCACCGCAACATGCACTTAATCATATTCATGAAAAGGGCAGGTCGCATCTGGAGAATGAATAAATAAAACCCTTCAGCATTCATTAGTTAGCATGCACAGAGCAGCCGAAAGCTCGCTTTCTGAATGGAGAGTAAAAATCTCTGCCGTCGCTCCTCTGATAAACTGATCTTTTCCGTTGAAAGCAGCAGCAGCAGGTGCAGAAGTCACCAAATCGAGCTAGAAGTCGCCACCTCGACAACACTGACAGCCCGGCGCTTCAGGCCTCCCTCCAAATTGACAGCTGACACTGAAACCAGTTGGTTTTTTTTTTCTTTCTTTCTTTCAAAACATTTTATTTATTGATCGCTGTCGGGATGAAAAGTCAATTTCAACAAGTATAACTCGTAGAATGTTTCTGCTGACCTCCAGCGGTGTGACATCTCCCCTAGAAGCAGTGAGGTGGAGGTTTACTCCGGTACGCGTCACTACGGTTACGAGCTGAATCACAATTGAAAATCGAGTAGCTCTTGCCAAGTGAAATATTGCCTTTCAGCCCTGGCATTAAGTAACTCTGCCTGAAATCATGATTCAATACGGAGAAAGCTTTGGAATAAATGAGTATGTGCAGACAAGTTAGCTCTCGGTTTAAAAGAAGCTCCTGTTAATTTGATTTTTGACTGAGTAGACAATTGGTTCCCTGCACCGCCAATGGCAGCAGTTGTGTTGCACTCTCACTTGTTATTTCTCTGTTTTTGTTTATTTGTTCAGTTTTTCCCTCCGGTTACATCAACGTGGAGGCAGCTTTGCGGTCCCTGTTTTTCCCTGCATGTCTACGCCCTCAAGCAACACACGTTTGTGCAAACCAGTCAGAGAATGAAATCTCCAGGTGTTCAATGGTGTCTGTTTTTTGGTGCACGGCTGTATGATTCCATCTCCAGTATGGAGTTATTGTAAATTTGGAGGCATTAGCGTTGCTTGTTGGGTTCAGATGCCCACCGGGATGTGTTTATGCAAAACAGGTTGGGATGCAGCCTCACTGCTAACACTCGAGTCCCTGCTTGCATCCAGATTGCATTTTAACCCAATCTTAGGGAGCACAGTTTTAGTCTCTTGGTTTCTTTTTGATGATGTTAGTGTTGTTCTTCTTTACGCTGCTGGTGTTTAATTTCCATAACACACAGCTGTGATCTATGAGCTGCTGATGGTGCTTTGTAGTCACACGGGCTGTTGAGGGATTGTGTGATCTTTTATCGAGGCGACAGAAGAGAAAGGTTAAGTGTCTTTATTTACTGGAAGCCGTAAACCTTGACCCCCGTACTCCCCCTCACTCCCACCACCACATATGCATCACCATGACCTCTCATCTTAGAGATCTACACAGGAACACGCAAACGACACCGCTTACATCTCACACCTTCTTTCATTTCTTTTTAAATACACATGCACAAACACAGAGTGTTGACAGAACGTAAACAGCACTGTGTCTTTCACACGATGTGTATCTGGGCTACAGCGACCCAATTCATTCCTATTATCAGCCATTACCATCACCTCCTGCTCCTGATTTCTATCTGCGCTATCAGACACGATAGTAACTACCGCTAATGGGATGACCAGTCACATTCCCAGCACGTATCCGTGTCTATTAATTAAACAATTAGTTGCAGCAAGAGGTGGAAAGGCTGGGTGATAGTGCTGTTTGAATGGGAAATAGTGTCCCTTTCAAAACTGGATTATTTTAACGTGTAAGGACATTTCAGCTGTGCATTTCATCCATCCTAAGGTTATATTAGCAGGGATTGAACCCCCAACCCTGTGCTCTATTCCCTGAGCCAGGTATGGTAATGCCTAGAATCATACGAATAAATAATAAGTGAATAACTTTTAACAAAAGAGTTGAATATTACATGCATGAAAATCAATGGAATTGTCTTTTTTTTTTATACATGAATGTTATTCAATCAGTTTTTCACTCATCTCAAGTCAATAAATATGATATTTATTTGGTGCTTGATGCAACTATTGGCAACATCAGACATCATTCCGAGTCATCTCAGAGCTGCTCAGGTCGACTGGGTCCCCGAGAGAGTGTGCTAAAGGGAAGGAAGGAAGAAAATATTACATTATGTTATATTAGTACACCCTCCTACTTACAGTATGTCAATAAAAGGTAAAACCTGCATGTGAATTATTTTCGTTGAGACACCAGCAGCAAACACTATGACAAAAGAGTGTCTGTTGTTTACAGCTGCATCACCACACACACACACCCACACCACACACACACACACACACACACACACACACACACACACAGAGGTGTCCATTTAGTAATCTAACATAAAACAACTTTATTGACCGATAGTGGTTCCACGATCGCCCTGCTTTTTACCCATTAGGGCTTCATATCAAGCTCGTGGTGCCGACTGAACGTGTGATTAATGTCATCGTTGTCGAGGCAGAAGAGCCCCATTTGTACTCGTTATTATTATAACTGTGATATAAGTCAGCATATGGATCAAGGGCACACTGCTGTTTTATCCTCTTAGCCAGCACTTAGTGACTAATACAGATCACAAAGATGTGCACACACACACACACTCACACACACATGTGTAGACATAAGTCATGATCTCTAGTCCACCCTTGTTCTTTTCCCCGGAGACCTTTACTGTCCCGTCAGTCAGTTCCTTTCTCTTCTTTTTTTCCCTTTCTTTCTTTAACGGAGACTAAGGGGAGACATAAAGACAAGCTACAGTGCTGGCCATTTCAATCCATCTCAATACATGACTTAATCAACATACACATGTTTCTGCTTGTTGTTGATTCAGTAAGAGCAGCAGGAAAGATGTAAAAACAACAAACAAAAACACTCCTTTCAAGGGAAAATAAATAAACATGCAGTGTGTGAAATATAAATGCGACGATTAAAACAACACGTCTACGTGGAGTTTCCCATGATGCCGATATCACAGGGTAATAATTGTAGGCTGTGTGCATGACAATTCCCTAAAGCCAATATGCAACATTATCCTCTTCTAAGATCCTGGTGTACAATGAGCTGAGGAGGACTCCCGCACCCACAAAACCAGCTCAGCCCAGAACACATTATACCCGTACTTGAGTTCTTATTGCATTCTCAATCCACCACCACATAAATGCGCAGCATGAAAACAACATAATGACAAACAGCAGCAGGCGGGAATAAGCTCAAGAAGTAATTCATAATTATTGAGGAACATTGATTCCAACATTCATGGGGTTCCATATAGATGAAGATTTGCAAAATGTTATTGCTTACATTCATAGCAAGTTTGCACAGTGAATATATTTATATATAAAAGTGTGTATACTCCTCTGCTAGTTGTGATCCCCCACTATTTTGTAGACATCAGTGTCGGCTTTAAATTAATCTGAACAGGTACAAGCCCAGACGCTGTAACACTCTGAGAGAGGGGTTCAAGGGTTAACAATTATTACATTCACAGTCATAAATACACGTTAGGAGGGAGCAGGTTGGAGGGATTTATGTAGCCAGAACATCCATTCATCTGTCTATCGCTAAGGGGAACAATAACTGGCCTCCCACCCAATAAATGACCAAAGAACACGGACAGAATGAAGTGACATAATTGCTGTGCAAACAGCATATCTCTATTATTCAAGTAATTCTTGCGATAGAGAGCGTATTGGAGTTATTTTGTTATATTGAAGAAAACAAATTTCCTGTTAATGTAACAGTCTTTGAGGTTTCATTGGAGCACTTAAAGGCAGATGTTTTATTGCAGTGGTGCATTAATGCAGGTCCTTTATCTGGGGCAGTGGAAAGAGCATCTACAGATTCTTTATGATTAGTATCTCTCCCTCTTTGGCTCTACATTCTATATCTTACATTGTACATCCAGCTCCTATCTTCACATTTATCACCACGCTCACCTCCTTTACGTCACATGAACCCCCAGTGCATCAGCGCATCATTTCCCCAAAGTCTTGACCTCACTACATGATAAAACAAGCTAAGACAGAGAGAATGTAGGATTTGCATTAAATATATCATGAAACTCATGAGACACCTGTCGTTTTTTTCCCCTCTTTTGTTCCCCATGACCCAGAAGTGGAAAACAGGAAAGATGATATTGAAATATATTTTTCTTCATCCCATGTAGATCTTTTCTTGTGCTGATTGGTAGCACGTGTAGAAAACATGTTTGCCCTCCTTTTTTTTCTCTGCCCCACATGCGCTCCCCCACATACAGTAGATTTGACACAGAACCATGAATACAAAGAGCAGCCATTCCCATCACAAGACCCAAGAGAAATCACTTGCCATTGCACTGCGTAGCCTCAGAGCCCCTGCCCTTTACCTCCAATCCCCCTCATCACAGGAGAGATCCTCTGAGACGGGGCGGGGGGGGACAGCTGCGTGAACGCCCCATCATCCAGCCCAAGAGACGGAGCCTGACTTAGTCTGTCACAGCCTTATATGCATAAATGATGTTAATGATCCTAGAAGGCGAGGCCACGCCATGCAGGTCGCACAAACCTGTGTGCTCTTTGTTGCTTCTGGGGCGTCCTGTGTATTTCTGTATGACGGTGGAGACATGCAGACTTAATCATGTTCGGCTCAATGATTTCAATCTAGTCCAAATTGTTTCCACGTGAAAATATTTCGAATGAGATTTGTGATTTTATTATGCATTCTAGGAAAAACATAGGCCATCTACTCCATATGACATGGTAAAAGAGAATGCATTCAAATTAAAGACAATGCATGAACAGCACTGGTTAATGTGGGCACACAAGCCTGTTTTCATACGCATCAAAGCATGCGTGCACGCATGCGCACATGGGCACCGACATACATTTACATTCCCTATAATCTACTCCGATATGGCCCGGGTACAGGGTTAACGGCGCGCTGACTGACGTAATGAAACAGCGCTATCTTCTGTCCTGAAGAAAAACTGCAAGACTGCAGCAGATTGACTCCGTGTGAACAAGTGGTTTCTTTTTTCTTCTCTCGCCTATCTGATGGTAAGCTGCTGATTCACTTGGATCAATAATCTCTCTCATCTGATCCAATGAACCTGTCAATAACACTTGTGCATGTGTGCTTGTATCTGTGTGCGTGCAGGCTTCTGAGCTGACTCAACGCCACCCACATATGTGTGAGCCGGAGGTTCCTCTTGCCTCATATGAACAATATATCAGAAAAATGCCTCTTTCAGCCCACGTCTTCTCTCCTCCCTCTACTTTTCCACTCTGTTTATCACTGCTGTCTCTTTATTCTTCACCTCGTGCTCGCCCTTAATTTTCTTGTGCTTCAGCCACAAACACCTTCGTGTTTGAATCTCTTGCAAATTTTTCTATATATATATTTTTTTTTCATTACTCACAATTCCCTTATCACATCTTTCTCTCCCCTCTTCCTCTCCCACATCCCCCCTCTTTGTTTCTCCAGCAGTGTCTGTCTCCTCATTCCTCCCTTGGCATCTCCCTCCGCCTCCTTGCCTCTGACGTCATAGCAACCGCAGTGAAAGATCCAGGGCTTGCATGACAGTGCCCATCATTCCATCAATATGACTAAGACACCCAGACAGACGAGCACTAGAAGAGGTGGAGAAAGTGGGAAAGAGGTGGCAGAAAGGGACTGAGCCACACCCACATCACAGGGACATGTAGGGTGAACGCACTGTTGGGGCTATTTGGCCGGCATACTGCAGGCAAGGTCGGCTTTCGGCAGCGGCATTTTTAATGATGTGACTCACTCCGGAGTGGTGCAGCAAACTGAGCGTGGAAGCAACGCAAGAGGGTGGACAGAAGAGCGACATAGTGATGTGTCACAGGGCAGAGGCGGACGGGAAGGGGTAGGGGAAGGGTATATAAGAGATCTTAGAGAAAAGGACACACTTCACACTGCATACATGTGTCAGTGGTCAGAGGCGTAATGAGACTGCAGCATGTGGGAACTGAGAGATGAGCTGTGTAAGTGTATGGGTAAAAACAGAGTGGGACACGAAGTGATTTGCATATTAAAGAATTATTGAATCCTCAGTCAGGAGCTATGCAACACGTTCTTTGAGTTACACACACACACACACACACACACACACACACAATGAAACATTTTTTTAGAAGATATTAAGGCTCTCACTGTGCAAAATGTGCAGCTCCAGCATTAAAATGACAGCTTCTGTCACGCATGAATCATTTCATAAACACCAGAATAGCTGAACATTCGGTTCTAATGCCCATTTAGCCCAACTATCACTAACTTACTTGAGATAGCACATTGCACTGCCCCCGAAGGCAATTTAGACCACAGGAGCTCACCAGACTTCAATTAAAACATCTTATCTTAGGTGTGTGTTTGTGGGTGAGGGGATGGGTGGTTGTGTGGAGGTGAAAGAGTGTGTGTGGGCCTGTAATAATGAGATCATGAAATATGCTTTAAGGTCTGACTTTCAAGAGGTGAGCTTTAACAAATGCACCAATGTGTAAAAGCTTGTGAACTCGTTGCACTAGAGACACCTTGTGGGGCATTTGTGTAAAAGCATTATGTTTCATTATGTTTGATTTTAGAGGAAATGCAAATATGAAAAAATAAGGTAATTAAAAAGGATGACCATCTGTCTTCATTTTCTTGAGTAAAGATTAAATAATGCTACAAGCAAATGTTTTTAATTTCTGTCATGTTTATCCAAAAACAACATTATCATTTAATTCAATATTATATTTTGTGGATAGTTCCCTGCTCAAACTTAGGGCTAAGAAAATAAATTATGAAATAATATTATCTTATAGGCCTACTATTAGACTGACTAGTCCTATGTCATTTGTTCCTTTTTATTGACTTATTTACTTTATACACATCTTAAAATGCATGTTCAAAAGGTTTAACATTAAAAATATCATTCAAAATAACACAGCTTACCCAAACAACACAATCCATGTAATAATAATGTTGTGGGTCCATAGTGACTGAAGCTCACTGTGATTGGTAGGCTGCTCTCGTGAATCGTGACTGGTTCAGGTTTGCGCTGGAATGAATGAGGAAAAACTATTGAATGAATGAAGCAAACATAACGTCGTGTGCCTACGTCATCGATTCCCCCGCGGAAGGATATTTTTCAGTGAGAGGTGTAGTTCCGGGATCTCGGAACTACTTCTCGGGATAGACAGGGAAAAACCTGCACGGGCGTAAGGATACAGCGGAGCTACGCGTCGCTACGTCGCTAGCAGGTGCACTACGAAGGGGAAATCAGAAATGCGAGACGAATGATGGCATAGCATATGTCGTGTCCCCTCTTTCCAACGACAGAAACCACAACTTTACGCTTTCACTAGAATAATGCCACGGTAAGTTATGCTAGCAGGCTAATACTCCACCCATGTATGCAACGGTAACTGTTAGCTAAAAGCGAAGGGTAGCATGTTTTGCTAACAGCTGACAACATCACATTGGTCTCTGAGACGTATTTTTAAAGTTTTATCAACCAGTAAGTGTGACGTATTATCGTATTATTTTGTGTGATTAGAATTTGTGAATGTAGCCGCTCAAATGTGTTGTTGAAAATGTAAGTGTCTCTCATTTAATAGTCTTGAATACATTTGACGTCAGCTGGGGGAGTGACGTAAGTTAACGTTAATTCAGCGAGCTTAATATTGAACATCACGATGTCTGTGGGTCCAATGAACATCCAGCGTTAGCTAGTCAGCATAGCATCTTGCGTTTTTTTGACAGATGCTGCAATTTACATTAAAACTATCTTTTATCTTGCACGCTAACATGACGTGTTGCTATGACGTGTGTATAAGCACGAAACGACACATTGCAGATAAGTGATTTGCTGCTAAATGGCATCTATGGCCAGTGCGAATAAAGCTGAGGTTTTGTCTCTTTGGACAGCTCGGCTTTAAACTAGACGGATCAAGAGCTGGTAAGTTGTTGTAAAGCCCCTTTCCCCTGTAGAATGGTTTTCCTGTCTCTAAACCCCCCAGAAAGCATCTAGAGGGGCTTTTTCCTATATCTTTTTATTTTGCTGCTCTTGAGAAAGCACCATTCCAGTTTACCACCATGTCACATGTGTAGAGTGAAGATGGATAAATGGCTGTGTGTGAATCTGTTACAAACGGAAAGGTACTATCTGCCAAAGAGTATAAAGGACCGTCTACCATTATTCAGCACAAGCTGGTAATTCTACATGGCTGTTAAGGTGGGCGTATTCACGAGAGGGGGGAGCATGAGTCACTATTGTTGTGGTTACTGTGTGAGGAACAGGGCAACACAGCCTCTGCTATCAAGGTAAAAAATACTCACACTTTCCCTGTCCGTGCAGCAGGATGTTACTCTTTGTTTTACTTGTGGCAGGGTGTTGACCACTAAGTGCAAATACAAGTGAGCACAGCCGCACCTCAACAATGGGGAAAAGATCTTCTCTTGTTCAGAGGAAGATAAAAAGTCACCAAATGTGGTTTGGTTTCTGGGAGTTTCATCTAATATGTATGGGGATGACTGATGTGTGTATATATACTGTGAGATCATATAAATGAATAACTCATCAGATTTTGCAGTCTTTGTAGTGGTCATTGTCTCTTCAGTATCTTTGGTTGTATTTGGCCTATTGTTGGGAATGTTGTAAATTAATGAGTTGATCTGCTTTATGGCAATATTGGATTTATTTTTAGTTATTTTTTTCTTTTTGACAATAACCCCACTGATACTGGACTTTTTAAGGCACTACTATTATTATTAGAATTTGATATTCAGTTTAATATACAGCAGGTATACTTTCAGATCGGATAAGAAATGGCATTTTTATTTGGAAAAAACTCAAACGATGAATTTACCATCAAAATAGTTGCTGATTTATGTTGATTTAATAATTGATGAATGAACTGATTATCTAAAGTGTAACTTTTGCGACCATATGCAGCAGATTTCTGCAGTTGTATTGTCAATATGTGCAACAGTTTCTCAGAAGGGGCTCAGTTGGTGGTTGTTGGTTTTCTTGGCAGGTGAGTGAACTGTTTGTGTTTTGTAAGGGAGTCTCTCCAAAATCCCAGTAGTCCCCTGAGCTGCACACACAGCTAGCCTGCAAGTACTTGGCCATCCTCCAAACCTCAAATTGATTTCTCATCTCTCTTAAGTCCTAAATCCCTCTTCAGATGCTGCAAGCCTGCTGCTGGAATGAATCATTTTGGCAGGGTGTGCATGCTGGTGAGCCTATTTGCAGGTTACGGTTGTTGTGCGGTTATGTCTGCCCGTGTTTGCTTGTGTGTGCTTCATCAGAGCTTACAAATAGTGTCACCTGTCAGGATACTTAACATGAACATTAAAGTAAGATGTGATGACCTTTTTTTATTAGCATCCCTCTCCACTTACTTAATGGCTTAATTGACGTCTTATAGTAGTTAATTGGTATAAAATATCAAATAATCAGGGGATTTGTGATGAATCTGCTCAAAATTAATTATAACAGCAGCACATTCATTGTGGGTATTTTTTGTATAAATTATTTGGCAGACTGTTTTGATACATGTTCATGCAACACGTTCACAATGCTTCAGTTTTATGAAGTGGTTGTTCAAGTGTATAATAGCCTGTTAGCCTACTATTTAGTCCTCATAGGTTTAATGAGCAATAAAAGTTGTCATGATCTATGTGTTGGGCCATAGAGCCAACAGTTGTGATGCATAATACCTTCTGAACAACAAATAAGATAAAGTCCTCATAAAGAAAACGGTTAATTAGTGAGGGGACATCTCTCTCCTAGGATTCTCACAGAATGTTTGTTAATTTTGCCCCAGGATTTTTACAGTTTAAAAACAGAGCCTGAACACACAGATACATCTTAGTGTGGTAATTAGCCTCTGGTTAATACAGCAGTCATATGGCCACGAGGAGGGAGACAACAATGTCCCTCTTTGTCTCTCTCTATCTCTATATCCGCTCTCACTTTATTGTGTTGAGCCTCTGAATATCTCCCATCAGTGATTCTGTGAAGAAGGAACATTGTTTTGTTACTGGATGGTTGGACTCAGGATTGGACTCATTGTAAAGGTATTTTAAAAATGGCAAAGAGGCAGGTTTTGAGAAGATGCGCTGTAATAACTTGAAATCAATGCAAGGAAAAGTAGATGAGGTGCAAAAAGATGACTTCAACAGAAAGATTTCCATATTCGTGATGCCAGCTAACCACATAACCACATTTCAGCTTCTGCAGCCACCAACCGTTTCTCTTTCTCTGTCCTTTTTTATAGAGTGGGTGCTATCTTCTGACCTCCTTCCTCTAGAGTGACTGCGGTATTTTCATATAGAAGCTATTCACTCCACTACCAACAATATGTCAGGTAAATATTTCTATGAATTTGGGTTGAAAAACCTCCAACTTGAAGGTTCTGGCTTCTGTAAATGTTTCTCTGGTTATCTGAAAGACTTTCATGTCCATACAGATGCACTGATCAGCAATAATAATTATTTGATTGAATTGAATGAATGCCTTACCCTTTATTTCATATTTTGATCAAATATTTGCTGTTTCAACCTGCTTTGTTTTTCTCTAAATTCCCTTAGAAAATGTATTTATTTATTTTCTGTTTCATTTTCATTTCTAATTCATGAACCTGTCTCTGTTTTAGGTACCTATACACCAGCCCCTGGTGGGCCGTTCTCCGCTCTCACTCCGAGCATGTGGCCCCAGGACATTTTGGCCAAGTACCATCAAGTGAGGATGTGACTTCATATTTTATTTATATGTGACCTCATAAGCATTTGTGCCGTTAAACAGAAAATGAACAGTGTGATGAGAGTAGAAAAGTAAAAACCTAAAAGCTAGGACACATCTGCACAGCGTGACAGAATATGAAGAAAAAATGCTTCATCTTCATGTGACACTGGCACATGATCTGATGTTGACTAATGATTAGTATGCTCAGAATAGCTGCTGCGGCCATCTTCATCTTTTACAGTTGCCTTTCCTGTTTCATCTCCTAATGACATGCAAGCTATTTGTTTTCTCTCTAAAGAAGGAACCCTCAGAACAGCCTGAACTCCAATATGATGAGTTTGGCTTCAAAATGGACACTGAAGGTAATGTATTCACTCACATTGACACATGCATATACAAGCCTTCTGGTAAAAGTCCTGAATCCCAGTCAAGCGACACAAGAGGCCATTTTCATATCTGGGCACAGTGGCTACATTATGTACACAAATTAAGTGCATGTGATCTCAAAGTTATGACTGTGGCTTTTCAATTCTTGCCTGATGGGTGAATATGTTTTTTATGACGTTAGACCGTAGTTGTTCAAGGTCTGTTCTAGAGAAATATTATGATTACAAACGCTACTAAGCCTAATGTATAACTCTGCTCATTCAGACGATGGGAAGCCCAGGTCCTGGCTGGGCACTGAAGGCTCCCCCCAGCGTGAAGACCCCCAGCAGCGATTGCGCTGGCAAGCCCACCTAGAGTTCACCCACAACCACACGGTGGGTGACCTGACCTGGGAGCTCATCGATCCCGTCCTCCAGCGCTCTGAGCGCCTGCGTACCCTGGTGCTCGGTGGCATTCCACACAGCATGAGGCCACAAGTAAGTAGACCTGCTCAGCGTGGGGGGACTATTTATGTCATGAGAAGTGCTATACATTGGGCTAAAATACTGCCCATGTTGGCCAGTCACTTTTTGATGTAAAATAATAAAAGTTTAACATATTGTCACAAGAATGCTACAGTTGCCCCTGAGGTTTTGTTTATTAGTAACCCCTGAAGTCACAAAACAGTGCTCTTAAAGGTGTTTTTTCCGTTAGCTGTGGATGCGTCTGGCTGGAGCTCTGCAGAAGAAGAGGACCTCTGAGATCTCTTACAGAGAAATCATTAAGAACAGTTCCAATGACGACACCAGCTCAGCTAAACAGGTAAAACCACATGGTAGCATAGAAGTACTTGAGAATGTGTCTAAATAGATGATTGATTAATTAGTAACAACAATTTAAATGGAATCAAATCATCTTTATTGCCAAACACTGAATCACGCAGCTTGATCTACTGTCAAATACCTGTAGAGTGGTATTTATTTATGTATTTTTTCAATAAGATGTGATTGTTCCTTTGTTATTCAGATAGAGAAGGATCTGTTACGGACTATGCCAACCAACGCGTGTTTCTGCAGTCTCACCAGTGTTGGAGTGCCGAGGCTGAGACGGGTGCTGAGAGGCCTGGCCTGGCTCTACCCAGACATTGGGTATTGTCAGGGCACTGGCATGGTGAGAACACTTGTAATCACTCAACACTTCTATAAATGCACACACACTTGTAGTCGCACCTTCATCACATTGGTACATACAGTCCTTTCCTTTTCCATCTTCACGGCTCCCTTTTCATTTTGTCTTCCCTATCCTTATGTCTTGATCTCTCCAGGTGGTTTCCTGTCTGCTGCTCTTTCTTGAGGAGGAGGATGTGCTATGGATGATGTGTGCCCTGATCGAAGACCTCCTTCCTCCATCCTACTTCTCTTCCACTCTGCTGGGCGTCCAAACGGACCAAAGGGTTCTCCGCCAGCTCATCGTTCAGTACCTGCCAGCCCTCGACCGTCTCCTGCAGGAGCATGACATAGGTATGGCTGGGTATTAGGAAAGATGGTGGGAGTGTGGTTAATTGAAAAATGGATTGTGTGAAATAGAGATAAAGAATGAAACCCATTCCTCCTCATACGTCCAGAGCTGTCGCTGATCACGCTGCATTGGTTCCTGACATCCTTTGCCAGTGTGGTGGACATCCGCCTGGTCCTTCGGATCTGGGACCTGCTCTTCTACCAGGGCTCACTGGTGCTCTTTCAGGTCACACTGGGCATGCTCAAAATCAAGGTATTTGCACTACACCACCCTGATACACTTTACTTCATGCTGAGATGCTTTTTATTGACGTTTTGACCGCCTACAAAAACTGTTTTGATCTTGGTTTGATCTGTATTGAGCCTTGTCAAATTTACTCCCCGCCTCCAGGAGGAGGAGCTTGTGTCTTCGGAGAACTCTGCATCCATTTTTAATACTTTGTCGGACTTGCCAAGCCAGCTGCGAGATGGGCCTGCCGTTCTCGGGGAGGCGATGAGGCTAGCAGGGACGCTATCCCAAGAAACACTGGAAGCCCACCGGCACAAACACCTAGCCTACATCCTAAATGAACAGGCGCAGCTCAATAATGGCAACACAACAGCACTCAACACAAATCTCAACAAGGTCAGTCGTTGGTCTGAAATATCCCTTATTATTGTCTTGAGATTAGTTTGTGGTTTTTAGTTTTTATTAAAAACTGTTGAAAATGTGTCCTGCCTGCCTGTGTTCAGGTGGTGAGGAGACAGTCTCTGCGCAGGAAGTCCACCCTGAGCTCCCTGCTGTTTGGGGAGGATGAGGCAGAGGCTCTGAAATCCAAAAACATTAAGCAGACAGAGTTGGTGGCCGCTCTGCGAGAGGCCATAACTCACACTGCAGAGCACTTCCACTGTCTGGACCCGCGTCACTCCAGCACTGTGAGTTCACACACGGCAGCACAGGAAATACATATCAACCACAATAAGAGGAGCATTAAAGGAGGCCTCTCTTAATTTTCTGGCAAAATGGTTTAATCCTAAACTTACTATTGTTGCACCATCAATTACGTTTCCCATCTCTCCTCCAGGACCTGACTCCCGACTACTCCATGGAGAGCCACCAGCGAGATCATGAAAACTTTCTTGTGGTGTCTCGCAACCGACGGAGACGAGCAAAGGCTTTGCTGGACTTTGAGCGTCATGACGACGATGAACTGGGCTTCAGGAAGAATGACATCATCACTGTGAGTCACACGTAAACATTGTTGTTTCCAACCATGTACTTGTACATACCTCTCACCACTGAATGTAATACAGGTGTGTTTTTCTTTTTCTCTGCTTCAGATCGTCTCACAGAAAGATGAACACTGTTGGGTTGGAGAGCTCAATGGCCTGAGAGGTGTGTGCTTTTTCTTATGCATCAACAACAGCGCCATCTGGAAACGTTTTCTTATTTTCCAGCTCATTTGACATATATTTTCTGTGGCTTTTGTAACAGGTTGGTTTCCAGCTAAGTTTGTGGAGATCCTCGACGAAAGAAGTAAAGAGGTATGGAAGCTGTTAGTTATCAGCTTATTAAGACATGAGTGTTTCTATGCTGCCTATCCTTTGAATGTTCAATCAATGTGATATTTGTCAGTTTTTACCTTCCAGTGTCATGAATATTAGTGTCCTAAACAGTGTTTTGCTCTTGTGTCTGTCCCCAGTACTCATTAGCAGGTGATGATTCTGTGACGGAGGCAGTGACAGACCTGGCCAGGGGGACACTGTGTCCTGCCCTGAAGGCCATTTTTCAGCACGGTCTCAAGAAGCCATCTATCCTGGGAGGACCATGTCATCCTTGGTTATTCATAGAAGAGGTAGGAGAACGCCATATTGCACATTGAGTTGCTGTATCAAACTCACCACAAGACTTAATCAGTGATTGGCATCTTGTTTTCTCTCAGGCGGCCAGTAGAGAGGTGGAGAGAGACTTCAACTCTGTGTACTCCAGACTGGTGCTGTGTAAAACCTACAGGTAAAACCAAATGAAGACACATACTTTCTGTTCACATAAAGAGGTTACATGTCTGTGGGATGATTTTCACACGTAGGTGTTTTGAGGAGTGGATCATCCAAACTTTGATTTGCAAGGGCCATTTGCATAGACTAGTCTTGGCCTTAAATTGGTGTTGGGCTGTCGGTTAGATGACTCTAATTAAGCTGTCTGTTGGATAAATATTAAGACTGACGGTTGGCTAGCTATTTCAACTGTTTTTCAACATTGCTTTTAGTGGAATAAATCAACTGTTTCTACATAAGGCTTTGGGCTTCTTGTACTTTATTCTTAAACTGTTGCTGAACATTTTTTTTTTTTTTTTTTTTAATGCATCTCCCATACCTGGTGTCATTATTGCAGCCACTTTTTCCCCTGATATTGTGTGACAGGCGATCTCAGTCAGTCTGACATTGGTTACTCATCAGAAAGCTTTATGCTAAATAGCAAGCCTGACGTATGTGAGTTATATTTAACAAAGACTGGGTCTATTTGTATACAACTGGCCTCTGGTTTAAAAAAACAATTTTTTTCCATCAGTAAGAAGTGAAATGCATTTTGGGAGTGGAATGAGGAATCCACGTTCAACTTGTTCTCTTCTGTTTACCAGGTTAGATGAAGATGGGAAAGTACTAACACCAGAGGAGCTGTTATACAGAGTAAGTAAGCATTTCCTCAACTACATATATAAACATACTGCATGCTTGTTTTGCTTAGCTTAATGTGCACATCAGCGTGAGGTGTCAGGTCAAATACTTTAGGAAGTGCATGAGCGCCATCTGTCTCTTTCCAGGCGGTGCAGTCAGTCAACATGAGCCACGACACAGCGCACGCTCAGATGGATGTCAAGTTTAGGTCTCTCGCCTGCGTTGGCCTAAAGTGAGTTCTGAAGACTCACACACACGTATTTAACACACACCCCTCAGACTGTCTGGTTCCTAACGTGCGTCTTCCCCACCAGTGAGCAGGTGCTGCACCTGTGGCTGGAGGTGTTGTGCTCCAGCATGGCTGCTGTAGAGAAATGGTATCATCCGTGGTCATTCCTGCGCAGTCCTGGATGGGTTCAGATCAAGTGTGAGCTCAGGTAAGAAACGCTTTATAACTACAGCATGTTTTCATCCTACCTAAGAGTTCGATAACAATCCCAGTCTACTGTTGCTGTCTCCCCAGGGTGCTATCAAAGTTTGCCTTCAGCCTCTCCCAAGATTGTGAGTTACCTGACAAAAAAGAGGTGAGCCAAGGAGATGACCAAGTCTTACTATTTATTCAAAGACAACAGCATTCATGGGAGAACAACTTTGACTGTATGCTCTTTCAGAAATCCACTATTCTGAAAGCTGAAGTTATGGATTTGCTGGTTCAGCATCACCTGTTTAGTTGGGACCTCTAGGTAACATGTTGAATATGAGGCTGTAGATGCGTTAGTATAGTTATTAGTTACTAGTTTACTTACCTGCTGATTTGAGACTTATGACCGCTCAACTTTTGCCATGTGTCTTCTGCACCTTAACTTCTGTACCTTAGATAGGGTAAAGTCTCATAGCATCGCCTCACTTCAAATTGAGTCTCTCCACTTAATCACCCATTATCAGTTCCCACTGTAAATCACTTCTGGACAGACTTCAATCAATGATTCTTTTCCACCCGCTGTCAAAAACTCAGTGCATTCTTTAATTTCTTTCTGGTGTGTTTGTTGGTTTTAAAAGCTCTCCGTGTTTCCTTTTGCTTCCAGGAGAAGGAGCAGAGACCACTGAAAGAGGGAGTGCAGGATATGTTGGTGAAACATCATCTCTTCAGCTGGGACATTGATGGCTAGACACACACAGCCAAACATGGCTGAATCCTACTCTGCCCTGCTGGTCTGTGTATATTTGATGTCTCTTTACCTGTTTCTTACATGTTGTCAAATATAAATTAGACACTGTTGTCCGCTACAGTAAGTGACTACTTCACAGACTCTATATGTCGAGTCACCTTTCAGCATCAAACAGAGGTCGACCAGTTTGTATGTGCTGAGGCGTGTGTGTGCATTAAGGTGCATACTTTATTTTAATTCAGACCCAGTGAAGGACTACATGGTGGAAACTACTGTAAATGTAGTAGTAAAACACTGTAGTACAGAATCGTCTGTACCCGTGGGACTGGAGCACTCAGTGTGTCATAACTAAGTATTTCCTAAGTCCTCGCTGCTCTGGCCATTCAGCTAACTGAGTGAATGTTTTGTGCATGAGTACAGGCCGTAGAGTCCTTTCTCTACATCTGCTGTGTTTCTGTAAAGGGCAGCAGCTTCACCCCGACAAACACTGGGCCTTTTAACATGGTCCTATAAGCCACATTGTCCTGTAGATTTCCAAATATTAAGACCAAACCAGAACATTCCTGAACATGGAGCTGTAAAGTTATAAATTATTTTTGAGAGAAATGCTACTAACCTCTATATCATGAATTCCATAAAAAAATCTTTCATCAAGTACTAATGTTGCACATGCCAAATAAGCCTTTTTAAATTGTAATACATTGGGTATGTGTGCTACCTTAAAAGTGGTAGTGAACAGTATGCACTTGTATGACAATGTAAATGAAGCAGATAAGTACTTTCTGTGTTACAATCTATAGTAAATAAATGTTGCATATCATTTGTAATGTTTTTGTACATAAAGTTGTGACTAAATGTGCTCTTGCAGGTTAAACCTGTACAACGTCCGACTTTAGCATTCTTATTTGACATACGGATTTCCAAACTGACCTTTAGTTTTGACTTAAAGCTGCACATACATCAGAAAACAGGGTCTATTTATTTATTCCATTCTTGTTAATGGTAGAATGTAAGTGGGGACTTGAGAAAGGTGTGAAACATTTTCATGTGCATCACAAAATATATACTTTTTTTTTTTTTTTTTTCAAGTTTTTAGATACTACTTGTTGTGATTATCAAAAATGTGTTGAAATACACAAGAATAGTTTGCCGTTTGGTGTCGACTCAAAGACAAAATCTGTTACATATCATATTGAAAACTACACAACCCCCGCAGCTTAAATAATTTACAGTATGGCGGAGAAAAATAACACGATTGAAGGAACATTGAAAATCTATTTTTTTCCCCTGTAAAAGTATTACAAGTTAAAATATTATTCAATATATATATATATATATATATATATATATATATATATAAAGTATAATAATGTTGTCATTTGAGAAAAATGCACAAATAGAAGAAGAAACACTGTTGAAAAGTTCGGTAAAGCCTGTTTATTAATGGTCAGTTTTTTAGCGGCAAAGTGTGCTTAAAATGTCACAACATGTTAACAGCAACAGGCCATAACGCATGGGGTACCAGAGTTACAAGTGGCACTGCAAGTACTGCATGTCTTATAATCATCAGCAACTATTGGAGTGACGAGATTATGTGCTGTATTTGTTTGTACTAACACTATTTGTATACGGTTTGTAACGTGGCCGACTGACAGTGGAAGCATGAGAGATACGACTGAATCTAAAGAGTGCAAAGTGAGAGTAGGTTGAAAGATCTACAACCATCCAATAATGAACCTTCTGCATGTATGCCAAATAAATAACTGACGATTATAAAATGCAACCGCTTACATTTTCCATATACCTAGAATTTGAAATCACTATGTGCCCTCTGCTACATTCATTTATGATTTGCATACATTTTGTACAATGGCATTGTTCCAATCGGAGCACAACTAACAGCTAATTTACATATGCAGTATAAATAGTACATTAATTGTTTTTCATTGCAAATACACAGGGAATGCTTGGGGGAGTTTCACATATAGCTGCTCATATCGGTCCTGGACCCTTGCTTTCGGTTTAGCCTCCCTCCCCGACACTGACACACAGCCGGAGGACTGAATTGTAGATTTCATAGACACATAAAATATGGATAAAATTGAATAAGTCATCATCCTGAGTGAGGCTGACCTCAAAAACCACACTGCTTTCCATCACCCAAACCATTTAAAATAGTGAAGGCAGCTGATGTTAAAATGCATTAAGGGTGTATTTTGGTTTGGGACATACCCCTTAATGTTCCCTTTTTAAACATAAAAAATAAAGGCGAGGAGTGATACGACTGAGGAGAGTGTCTTGCTCCCGAACATCTGTATCCTTCATGGTTTGTGGAATGAAGACACTTGGTGGAGTGATGGCAGGGAGGGAGGTTTGTTAGGGACAAGAAGGCAGTTCAGGAGCTTGCTATTCCTGACGAGGAGGAGGAGGAGGGCGGTGCTGCTGTGGAGTTGGTGCTGCTGTTCTGGCCTTTTCCTTTGTGCCTCTGGCCACCCCGTCTCCTTCCACCTCCTCCAGACTTTGGCTGCAAGAGAGGGATAACACTTGATAAGGCACCTTCATGACCAGAAAACCTTATTTACTCAACATGTATAAAGATTGTCTGCACCAGGCTATTAACTCAACAACCTTGCTTAGTAAAACAAACAAACAAACTCTCCCCTTCAGGTTCTCCACTGTTTATTTCATTTTACCTTGTTCTCTTTGTTGCCCTCCTTTATCTGAGGGTCTTCATCTCCCTCTCCCTTTTGGAAGCCAGCCATGCAAGCAAAGGCGGGGGAGAGAGTGAAGGAATGATGTGCAAGACACAGTTAAAGTAAAGTGAATGAGTGAACACAGGACAGTTAAAGAGTTAGAGAAAGCAGCAATGTTAGAGCAAGTGCACAGGAGATTGAAACGCAAGAAGATCATCGCCACACTTAATAGCTCTTCATAAAGTAACATCTGTATTGACTTGTGTCTCACCGGTAGTGTTGCGTTTGGGCCTGCTGGCTGTGCTATTGTTGCTACTTCATCACCGGCTGCTACGGTGCCGTCCTCTTTTCGCAGCGGTGCCTTCTTTGTAGACTGCATTTTGATTTGTGGAGGTTTGGAATTGGATGGTAAATTATTGGTGGATTGTAACAGCTGAAAAGAAAGTGAGGCAATATTTATAATCTCGACCAGATGACGAAGATAAAACAAAACATGAAACACATCTCAGCCCGACACCCTACCTGGTGGATTATGTTTCACAAGGGAATATGTAAGTAATTATTCTAAAGACTTGTCCTTACTTTAGATCTTTTAGAACCACAACCATTAGTAATTTGTACAATCGTTTTGCTCTTAAACGAGGAAATACTGTTTTTCTTCTGGTCTTTAACCTACACTAAAATGTCTTATTACAGTAATAGTAGTCGGTGCAAATGGAAATCCTTTCTGAATAAATGATCATGGGAAAGGAGCCCTGTGGAAATTGTCCATCAGCATTACAGATAATGTCTCGGAATTTATTCCATTTAATAATTAGGGCTTTAGGCACTGGCGAATCATTGTAATGGGGAAAATGAACATCTCTGAACTTCCTCATTGCCCCCCTGCCTCGCATCATGATCGTCACATCCCAGTGTAAAGCACAAGTCTTTGATCTTCCGGAAGGCTGTTACCTTAGTGATGGTACCCACAGCCTTGGTGCGTCCCTCCCTGAACACCAGCCTCTGGTCGCAGTGCAGGTACTCGGGGGTTTTGATGAAGCGGAAGTGGACAGAAGCCTTGTCCCCTGTCCGTAAGCAGTCTCTGTTCATCGACAAGATGGTTGCTGTCTGCCTTATGCTGCCACAGTGGACTGAGGAAAGAGAAACATCCATATTGCAAAGGCCACTGTGAATAACTTAAAAGCATCCTGTGTTAGTATGCACTGTGTGTCTCACTCTTAAAGAATATCATTTTCACTTTTCCGTGTCATGGTTACTCACCCATGGCCTGGTATCTCGGGGATATCGTGGTGGGATGATGCAGAACCAGGATCTCTGCCTCAAACTCCCAGGTAGCCTGTGGGCATAACCTTGGGGAAACCATCACCATGCCTTTCCTTATGGAAGAGCGCTTGATCTAAACAAAGAGTTGTGTGATGGGGGTGAAGATGACAGAGGAACAAAGAAATGTGCATTTTTCACCATTATTGTACTTTCTCAAGATTAGATGTATTATATCAGTGGAGTGTGATAAGGAAGATGGAAGAAAGGAGGGAAACAAAAACACTGGACAAGATTTGAACAACCTGTTAATTAATTCATCACTGTAAATCTGTCCAAAACTTTCCGCATAGATGCTGCTGTGGGAGATCTGTCCCCTCTTACCTTTTTGAGAGCAAATGAGGCGGTCTGACCCCCTCTGACCTCCTTCACAGGCATTCTCTTGCGGTGGATTGATTTGACGGCAATGGGGATGAAGCTGCCCAAGGGGTCCGGCCCTAGTAGCATTGTATCATTCAGACGTATCAGTCCACGTAAAGTAGTTCCCGATACTACTGTTCCCACTCCCTGAGATAAAACCAGAAAACAACCAGTGTTTTAGTCTACCAGGTGATGTGAGATTTATATTTGTTGCATGATATCGCTTCACTTGTATAATTCACACAGTAAAAAGCATTTAGTGACACTGGTCAGAGTACCGGTACAGAGTAGGTGTCGTCTATCTGGAACTCAGCGGGCTGGTCATCTCTGTAGGAGGTCCTGGAGGAGAGCAGGTTGAGAAACATCTTGAGCAGGTCCATGTTCTCTCCGGTGACATTGGAGATCTGAAAGATGGGACACATCCTGGACACACACACACACAAAACACACACACAGGTTACAAAGAATCATGGTCACGCTGACTCTGAACCTGGCTGAGACCGACTTGGTACCTCTCTGAACTGAAGTTTGAAGCCGTGACTATGACGTCGTCCTTGTTCTGCACCAGGACGGGGATCTTCCTACAGCCGGGGGACTTCAGTAACCTCTGGAGCAGCTTCAATGTCTCTGTCATGAGCAAAGCAAGCATTACGACACACAGCCTGATAATGAGACAAACGTAAGACAGGAAAGTAGTTAGAGAATGGACTCTGTGGGTATGACCTTGCAGGATGTTGGCTGGACACATGTCTATCTTGGTTACCACGACAAACACAGGCACATTCAGGGCTAAGGCCAGGCCCAGGTGCTCTTTGGTCATCCCTACGATACCGGCGTTACTGCCCACCTGTTAGGACAAGAGAGAGGAAATCTTAATAGATGTAGATAAAACAACACATGCAGGCAGATGTTTTTTGAATATATGGCACCCGTTCATAATATCAATGCTATCCACACAGAGAAACGCCCTCCGCCTTTCCTCACCATGAGCATGCAGAAGTCAGGCAGGTGTCCGGTCATCCCAAACACAGTGGTCTTGAGGTACTTCTCGTGGCCGGCCAGGTCTATGAAGGTAATGACCTTGGAGGACTTCTCACAGATCTTGGTCCAGTCCAGGCTTCCTCCATGACTATCTGGTTTGTTCACCACCTAGGACCAGGCAGACAGGGACGGAGTTATATCCATCCACCTCCATGTGCTGCTTCACAATAAGGTCATATCTAGGAGTGCTATGTTGTTTCCAGTTTTCTGCAGCCAAGTACTATAAAGGGTGTAACTAAATAACAGTACACAGCACTGGTGAAAAGCCCCTGAGCAAAGGTACCTAAACTCCATCATATGATGTATATGATGTATTTATGCATTCACTCTTTCATATAAAGAATATGACTATATTTTCAGAAGTGTCTCTGCTCTGCCAGCTGGCTACCCCTCACCTGTCCCTCCTGATCAAACCCCAGGATATCGTTGCCCACACTGCTGGTCCTGCCACTCTCCATCTCGTGTTTGTGTCTGAAGAGCTTCTGGCGGGCGAAGCCCCTGCCATTGTCCAGCTCTCCGTGTGTTAACACTCCGAGCAGAGTACTCTTACCAGCATCCACGTTACCCACGACTGCAACCCTGAGGGAGGAGCATCAGAAAATGTAACCACTGTAGTGAAAAAGAGGAACTACCATCATTGCCATAGGGGAAGCTTGATCATGATCATGATCCCTTTTTTATTCTAATCTCTGAGCACTCACCTGACCTCCAGGAAGTCCAGCTCGCCCACACGCCGGCGGATCAGATAGTCACGTACCAAACCGGCAGCCTCATTGCGCTCTCGGAGCGTAATAAGGTCAGCATCCACTTGCTCACACATGGAGTGCACCGTGGCTGCTGAGGCCTCCATGTCCTTCTCATCCAGACCCCAGTCGCCCCCATCTACGACAACAAGAGGTAAGAACACAATTTAACAAGCGCACCCAAAGATTTGTCCAGGTTTTTATAAAGTGCTTTGGCACAGATTAACTGGAAAATAAAGATAAAGGGAGAAGTGTTTGTGTTTTCCTCACCTGAGCCCATCCCAACCACATAGATGGTCTCTCCACAACCCTCTTCCATCCTGTCCCGCAGCTGGCGAAGTAAGGAGTCGTACTGCTCTCCATTTGGGCTAACAAGTGCCAGCTGTTGGGTTCGTTCATGCGGGGAAGAAGAAGGGAAAAGAGACAAAAAAAATTGGCTGTGTGATCAAAGCAAATGCTTGTTGCGCCATGACGCAATCCTGTCTGAATATCCAATAGGAAACATTTTGAGTTAGTAACGCAAGTAAAATACAACCAAAATAATCAGGTTAAAAAAGTGAAAGAGGGTGATGGCCCTCAACTCCGGTTATTAGACTCATTTAGTTAATTTTCGATAAAATAAATTTAACATAACATTTAATATTAACATTAAAAAACAGAGAAAGTGTAACTTGTCTAAAACGTTGACCTCCCATTTGAACTTTCTGGTTTTTAATCTTGTATTTTGAACAAACGACATAAATTTGCTTTAGCAGTATGCTCTTTAAAATTGTATAATTGTGTTGACTTGTGTTATTATCATTAGTACTCCTTATAATTAATACTTCCCTTGTGAATGTTAGCATGCTGCAACTTATAAAATTCCACTGGTTAAACACCTGATTATGATGGTGTTATTAATATCACAAAATATGCTGATATACTTAAAGTATAGCACGGTTTGTTATCTGTGACGTCACATGAACAATATCTACAGAAGTAAACCTGTACACAGCTGTTATCAGAAGTCACGTGACACCGATGGGCTTGACCGGAGCGAAAGGTGAAGAAGGCACCGCCTCCCTGATGCAACCCTGTGTCATGTGTCTGAGATCTGATACGCCATAGTAACGTGTAATAGGACACCAACCTACTGTTAGTGATTAGCTTAGTGCTAACCGGAGTGTGTCTGGTCGCTTGTTTGTTGTGTGTGTGTGTGTGTGTGTGTGTTGAGATATAAACACACCGTGTCAATATGTCCCCTCATGGTTTGTTTGACAACAACGCCGTTCACGTTGCTGCTGCCTTCCTTTCAGACAGCAGTAGTGTCGCCATACGTGTTTACGAGGGGGGGGAGGCGTTATGGTAGCATATGGTGCAACTAATGTTGGCGTTAGGTTAGGAACCCCGCACTAGCGTTAGCCACAAGTATGCTCTTTTTTTAACGTTTTAAAGTCAGGGGTGTGTAATTGTTTTTGGTAACGTTCCTGCGGGTCTTTCAGCGTATGTGCGGTTAATAACATAGCCATAGTGCATGCAAGCATCTTGTGTATCGTTTTTCCTCCATTCATTCATTCATTCATTCATTTCCTGGAGCAGCTAACGTTAGCTTGGCAGCGCCATGATATCCCGGGCCTAGCTTATTTTTTACCTTGTTGGTGAAGTCAACCCCGCGGTCCTCGGGCTCGCCGTTGAACATGTCCCCGTCATCGAAGCACTCATCGCCGGTGTCGTCCCCGCATCCTCCCCGGTCCGGAGCGAATATGCTCGCGGGCGCTAAAGCATCAGCCAGCGGTCCGGAGCCCGGGCTTAGACCCGGCTCGTGCGCCGCTGTTGCCATGGATGCCATTTCTATCTATGCCAGCCTTGCGGGAATAAAGTGTCAAAGCTGTTGTGATGACGGCTGGCAACCAAAACAAGCGCACCAGAAGAGCGCGAGCGCCAACGTATACACACGCGCGCACACACACAAACACACGGGGGCTCGTGAGCTCCGGATAAGGTCGCCAAGTCAAAACGGCCGTTTAAAAAGATAATTTAGCCGTATCAATAAAAACCAGAGGGGCGTGTGTGTGTTAGCGCGTGTACATGCGTTTTTTTTCACTACACACCAATAGTATTAACGTTTATGTGAATATATTAGCAGTGGACCAATGCCAGTGAGTGGGTTGTTCATATGATTACAAGGTGGACCAGTCCGTCATAGAGCTGCAGGGCTGCTCATGTTTGTGTAATGGTGTAATCACAGTGCCAGACTACTCTTTATGTAATCATAATAAAAATCCAATTTGGAAAAAACTACTAAAATATTAATGATCGACGCAGTAATGTGTTTCTCTGTTCCTGAAATGATCTCTCATGGCCTTGTAGAAGTTTTCTCCGACAAACAGGCCAGTCCAGTTTCATAGGACATATATAAGTAAAAAAAATAGTTTGACAAAATTCATAGCCTAACTAAAACAAGTTGTTTTTATCCAAATCAACATGTTTTTATCCAAATGAATGACAGGGAAATACTAACAGCAAGACAAAAGAGCATCAGGCTATTTCCTGAAGTAGTAAAGTGACTAGACCTGTCAAACGACAATGATGTACCTGTGAGAGGGACAGCAGACATGTGTCTGGAAGGGTCAAATTACACATTACAGGTGTATTACATTTCCCTCCTGCAGATAACATCATCCGACTAGCTGTGGTTTTGATTGTTTCTTTAGATATTATTCACGTGGCATCATACTGTACAACAATCACACCTTTGTACCATTTATCTTTATAGGGATATTAAAAAAAAAAGTACAGCATCCATAATCCTCATATAAAGTAAACAGTTTTCTTAATCCTAGCCATAATCTAACGACATGACTGGTTAACAGAAGTTAAACCACCTTTCAACAATAGGAAGCTACACATTTAAATGTCATACTCAGGAATACTTATTATAAACGCGTCATTATTATAAACAAGACAAAAATGTAATCGTTACAACGAAAAAAGAAGAATTGCAGAAGTTTACTTCTTAGTCAATGGAATTTCATCATCCTTCGTCATCGATATTGCTCCACAGATTGAACTATTTGGTGTGAGGAAAACAATCCTGAACAGGTTATATAAACATTACCAAATTAACACAAATGATTAGTGTTTATTCAATCAATTATAAGGACTGGCTTGTTTTTTTTATTTTCTTTGACTATTTACAACGTTAAAGTGAGAGTCTGAAAATCCCACTTCTTCTCATGAGCACATCGTACATCTTGATACTTATTGTTTATCATGAATGAAGAAAGAAACTCAAGTGTGTACATCGGTGCCCACAGGCCTTCTGTGCTGAGGACAGAAAATCCTCTTAACAGCAATATTTAAGGGTAAACTTGGATCAACCCTCAAATGAATGTGGTGTTGCAGTTCCTCACTGTGGCCTCTGGATGGCAGTACATGTTTCCTGATACACTGCTTACTTCATGTAGGGTCAGAGCAGAAGCAGACTCCCATTAAACATGTAATCAAAAGTGTGTGTGTGTGTGTGTGTGTGTGTGTGTGTGTTCTCTTTTTTTCATGTGGAAAGTCTCTGTGTGCTAAGATCTGCTGATGGTCTTGAGACCAGGTCTTGGGGTGAGAGGAACGATACAGTCTTTGTGCCACCCTGTCCTTCTGATGCAAGAACCACATCGACCTTTTTATAGCTTCTCATGGTGAAACATGGTGTTCCCAGAGAGAGCGACCGTTACATTACACTATTATTTGATGGATGTTTGCTGAGGTCCGTGTAGTTTAACTGAGTCTTTCCAATTCCTCGGAGGCCTCTCAAATGCCAGTTGTTGGAGATAACAAACCACAGTGTCTTTCAGAAGGAACAGCTGAACTAAATACCGCGGATGTGACAGTGATTGGAGCATATTTGGGCGTGATGTCAAAGCAGACATGCAGGGCATCGCTGTGTTAACCAGCTGACATGATTCTGAGCACTTTTCCTGAGACATTAGAGAAACAACAGACCTGTGAGGAGCCTTCATAAAGCTGTAAGCTCCCCATCTAAGTCCTCTCTCATAACCATACCTTATGGAGTCAACCTACTGTACTTATGAAAACAGATTGTCTTTCTATATCAAACTAAATCCGTGACGCTGCCACCCACTGGAAATCCAGACGTTTTCCTCTCAGCTAAAGTCAAACACTACAGTGAAGAGATTATGTTTTTTTTACTCAAAAGTGAATGAGTTATTAATTTTCAACCCTTTTGCACATAAGCTCCATTTAAATGTGTGGCTCCTTCCCTCCTTGCAGCTGCAGCAGCCCCCGTATTCAGCAGATGAAAGTATTTCCTATGAGTCAGAGATTCACATCGTTTTGGTGGATTTGACTCAGTTTCAACATTTCACTTTGGCCCGTTTTACTGACGTTGACTCACTCGCCAGGCCCTCCGATCCCAAACGCTGCCATTTGATCCTAATGTAAGCTATATAAGAGTAAGTGCACATTAAGGCCAAATATTTAGTCGTCTCCCTGGCAACGAATACATTTCTATTTTCGTCTGCCCCTCCAGTTCCCCCTCTCGTCGTCTGACTCCACACCACCGGGTTACAATGTAACAGTCTGATGTCAGATGTCAACAAATCACTAATTATCCTCGCTTCACTAACATCTGCAATCACTTGTTAAACACTAAAATAGTTATTTACAGTGTTAGACAAGACTTTGACATCATTGGTCGATGTTCTCTGGTAGACCCTGACTTTATTGGCTGCTTGAGACGTCACTCTGGCTGAAGGAACCTCCCACCCTGTATAAATCCTGTGTGGGTGCAGTGAGACAGGCCCTGCACCACTCTCACTTCTTCTCAACTCGACCTGACTCACCACTTCTGCAGATACGATGAAAGTAAGTATCATTTCTTCCAACACTATAATGCTTTGCCTTTGCTCCGTATTTAATGAGCCTGATGGACGAGTGGTGTCACCTCTTATTTTGAAGTGGCACTGACAGCTGGTTGGGTGTCAGCCGACTGCACGGCGTGTCAAACTGAACCAGCTGACCAGTGCTTTAACTCAACCAGCTCACTGCACATCATTTAAGTGTGTTCTGCTTTTCGGAGGTCTGGGCTCCTTAGATTGCCTTTTATGGTCAAAATATTCACCACAGAGCACTCAAGCATTCTTCATTCCTCTTCTAATCCAAGTTTCCTGATGCAAATGCATTTAAAAAAAAAACTCAGCTGACTAAGCTGTTAATAATTTTATTACATGAGGAACCGAAACGCTCATTATCATTTGTCCAGTTCATTCCAGTCTCCTCAGTAGGAGCTGAGCACAGCCAGCAATGCATTCTGGTCCCTTGATAGTCACACACTGAGTAGATTACAATAAGGCCCTGTATCATTCTGGCTTTTTGTTGGCTACAGGGCTAAACATGTGTTTGGAAAGGACACAGGGAGGCGGGGGCAGCGGGTTTAAATCACATTAGAGGACCAAATGAAATAAAGTCGTCATTTAGAGGCCAGAATAGATGCTGTCATGCTGTAATTCTCAAGTGTGTCTCTTAGATTGTGGAGACTTTATCTCATGTAATTCTATCTGGGAATGTCTGATAGGGTTTGTATTTATTTTCTGTAGAGATTTCGTCAGGAGGAGAGTTATTTGAGAGTAAAATCGTTCATAATTCCTTTAGTTGTGGATGTTTTACTTGGTAGACAGATTTAGTCTCTCTGTCAGTGAGAAGTCTAATGAAATGGCATCCCTCAACACAATACAGCATGCAGATTTCCTGTCTGCAGCGGCGTATGGGAGAGATGCAGGGCGACTGCCAGCTCCGACCTCGGCCCAGCCCTCGCACAGTGCCATGTGTTACTCACGCACTTTACAGTTGGACTCTAGCATGGAAAGAATGTCGTACCCATGTCATCCTATACTTTAACCCTCCCGTTACTGGTTTGGCAATAATAACTTTTGGTTTTACTCCAGATGAATCCTCCTGTTGCCATTCCACCAGCAACATGGCGCTCTATCCACCTATTTCACTCTCTGGATTATTGAATGAGGCCTTCCAATCCTCCAATCATTGTGACCCTGAACTTTATCAACTAAATAAACTGCTTTTAAAGTTATTTCAGGGGGAAAGTTTAGTCTCTTGTTGACTGGATCTAACATTGTTAAGATTAGGAGGGATTTTTTCCAACAGCTGCAGCGCATAAAACTCATTAAAACTCTTACTACCTTCCCCTGAAATGCACCAAGGAAATGCAATTTGCTATCAAGTAAAAATAGCAGCTCAGCGTGAGGATTGTTTCCTCACTCAAAGGCAAAAATGCAAGACATTAAAAAATAAATAAATATTTTCACTTGTTTGTGAGAAGATACAGGATTGTGAAATGCTTATAGGTTCAGGTTGTTTCTTCTGCCTTCTACTTGAGCACATGAGTTGGTGAAACCGTGTGCCAACCTATTCTCACTTATTGCCCCGGCAACAGTTAACAGTTCCCCAGATACATCATTATGCCAAAGTGACAAAACATCGGTCATCGGTGTTTCGTAACCAAATAATTGCTCAAGTGTGATTTCCTAATGGTGGCTCAGCGTTGCCTGCCACATGTACAGTATAGCATCCGAGCTGAGGGGTTTGGTTTCTGCTGTGCTCAGCCTTTTTTTCCCCCTCCGTCTCCTTGTCATCCAGTATTGCACTTAGGAAAATGTTGCTCAGTTTAACGGGCATCCCTCAACATTTTTAGACTCTGCCAAAAATCTGTGTCGAGGCAAAGGGCCATGGCAACAGTGGGACAGGAAAGAGCTGGAATCTCTGACCAGTCGGCCAACAGACTATAATTGAAAACACATGTTGTATCATTTCTACGGCTGAGGTGGGGATCGGGGAGTTGGCCGAGGCTGTAGCTGGAGCTGGGTTTCGCCTGGAGCCGCAATAATGTTTGGATCTATTAAAAATCCCGTAGTATTTCCACACAATAATGTACTGTTTCACTATTCCCCCCCCCCCTCCCCTTGTTTTTCTACACAGGGAATGATAGTAAAGAACATGTCCTTAAAGGTCGGGCAGACCCTGACCGTTGTTGGAGTCCCCAAGGCTGATGCTACCAAGTAAGTACTAATCTAAGAAGTAACTAATGAAACATGTTCTCCTGCGTTTCGTTCCCCTTCTTCTTCTGCTTTCGGTACTTAAGCAATTTCCCAGAATGCCGTGACTGAGTTAAACACAAGTGCCATTCTTTACAACTGTAATCAGTTGCAATCAGTGAATACCTATAAACTCCCCGTCTGTAATGTGGGGGTGATGAAGTTGATGGTTAGCAGATGAAATGAGAACCCACGCAAACGCTGGTGTTGTCTCCAACATTTTGTACACTTGGTGACCTCTCACCCACTTTGAAATCCGTCTTTTTTTGTCACTTTGTGCCACAGTTTTGCTTTTAATATCGGCCCCAATGAGCAGGACATCGCCATGCACATCAACCCTCGCTTTAATGCCCACGGAGACGAGAACGCCATCGTCTGCAACTCGTACGAGAAAGGCAACTGGTGTGAGGAGCACCGTGAGGGAAGCTTCTTCCCTTTCCACCAGGGGGAGGAGTTCAAGGTGAGAGCTCCTGTGTGTGTGTGTGTGTGTGTGTGTGTGTGTGTGTGTGTGTCTGACGTCTTGCAACACCATTTCATTCCTGATTTATTCTTTCATCAGATATGTATGATTGTCAGGTATTTATAATGGAAACAACATGCTGGAGCTAAAAGATAACAATATTACTCTTCTTCTTTTTCTCTGCATGTAGATCTCCATTGAATTTACCACGGCAGAGTTCCTGGTGAAACTTTCAGACGACTGCACGATCCACTTCCCCAACCGCATCGGTGCCGAGAAGTATACCCACTTCAACTTCGACGGGGAAGTTCACATCAAGAGCTTCGAGATCAAGTGAACCTCCAAACCTCCCTGGAATTGTCCCAATGAAATTTCAGTTTTTCTTCTTTTTTTTCTCTCAATTTGTCTAGCATCAGGTCACATATAGCCCCAGCTTTTAAGTTCATGTTCAGTCGTGCCTTACATGTTTATCATACAGTATAGTGTGCACACGCAAGCAGCCACAGACCAAAAGATGGACGTATTAAACAGACACATGCAAAGTCATAGTACACATAGAAACACATGGAGTCAATATGATATATGCAAACCTAGACATAAAGTAGTCCCAAGCCCATCTTATCTGACTTGCTTTGCAGTGTTTAGGTGAAAAGTAAAACACATGTGATCCATTGTTGTTTAAGGTGCCTTAAAATGCTGCATACTCTTCTTTTCCCTCCCAGACATTCCAGATTTATAGCCGAGTATAATGTTTGCCTTTACAACATGTATTAAAGCATGTCCTTGATAAACATGGACGACCGTGACTCCTTAAACTTGTTAAACAAGCGTTTTATCTATTTAAAAGCCTGTTATTTGCCCAATAAAAACAGACACTGATGCATTCTATCTGTGTCAACATATTCCTCCAACGACTCAACTGCAGTCTTCATCACTGTAGAGGAGCTCATGTCTTCCCTGCTATGCATTGCTTTGACCAGCAGGGGCTCCCAGTGAACAAAACAGGAATTAACCCAAAAAACCTAAATGATTCATGAAGGTAATTTGCAGAACAAGAAAAGGTTGTCGCAAGTTTCCCTTCCTTGTTCTGTGAATTGTTTTTGTTGATATGCCTCACACAAGTCAATGAATAAAAAGAATTTAAAAAAAACCCCAATGGGCCATGTTAGCCAGTAGATGTCGCCATAGATTTATGAATGTAATTTCCTTGAGGCTGTTGGGGGGCAAAAATGCTTCAGGTCACACATTGGTTACAACAAACAATTACAGAGAACGTGTTTGTGTTTGAAGGAATGCACCTCGCTCTCTGCCATCCGGCGGGTCACAACGCATGTTTCCTTATTGATTAAACATATTGAATCAACTTCTTAAAAGGATACAGATGGACAAGGTCCGACTCAAGACTTTGAAGAAGATATTAAAGCAATATCTTCAACAAAAATCCTATAATCTGACAGCTCCATTGATCTCTTGCTGACCAGCATAATGTGGTCAGAAATAAAAAAATCAGAACAAGGCATGAATCTCTGTAGTTTCAAACAGACACTTCCCCCCAAATGTGTGTGTTTGACAGACTCGTGAGTATTATTCTAATCTAATCTGATGTAACAGAAGGCAACGTGTGTGAGGCTGATTTGATGGAGAAGAAGAGGTGAAGAACAGGTTCACTCGCTCTGATCCTCCAAGACGAAGCGGATCCTGCAGGATGGCCTTTCCTGGCTGCTGTTATAGGACTCCCTGACAGCACTGCAGCACGGACCCGTGTGTGGCTTTGATGCATGTGATTAGTCTGGCATGCAGGTGGTTGTGTGTGTGTGTGTGTGTGTGAGAGAGAGAGAGGTAATCAGTGCTCTGAAGCTACCTGGCAGTGTCAAAGGTGGTCTCTCTGGAGGAGGAGGAGGAGGAGATTTGGTTGCCATGATGACCACCATTCCCTCTCCTCCACTCTCCCGTGCCTCACTCCCCCCCTCGTCTTCTTTTCCCCTAAATGCTTCATACTTCAAAATATCTTCTTTACCTCCATTTCATCTTTGCCTTTCCTCCACCATCCCCTTCTGTTTTTTTCCCCTCCCATTTCTCTGATGGCTCTTCTCACTTACTCCCCCCCCCCCCCCCTCACTCCTCAGCTGTAAGCCTGAGCCTCTTCCTGCACTCTTAATTGGAAATAACTCATTTTAACACTTCCCCCTTTCATTATTTTGTGGTTCAACATCCAGGTCTGTGTTGTTAGTGAACTAATGTTTGTGCCCCTTTGTTTACTGTACTCATACTGATGGTAAAACCAAAAGGAGGTGGTGTGTGTGTGAGCGTGCATGTGTGTGTGCGCATGTGTGTGTGAAAGCATGCCAAAAGAGGGGAGAGACAGAAACCTGTGCACAGAAACTGCTACATGGGCTCAATCCAACTGTGTGTCTATTTGTGTGTGTGTGTGTGTGTGTGTGTGTGTGTGTTGCTTGTTGTGGTGCTTGTGTGAAGGACAACCCTCCAGCCCTTTCACACACATCCAATCAATCATATTTTGATTAACAGATTCAAATCACCTTGCTCATAGGCCATGGACACACACACACACACACACACACACACACACACACACACACACGTTACGTATAAACGTGTATGATCTCAGCAGGCAGACAGCAGTGCGGATGTTCAACACATCCCTGTGTTTCCTTCGCCTGTGTCATGTCACTTATTCACTGTGTGTGTGAATAAATGTGCTGAAATGTGTGGAATGCAATGATTCACCTCAGCTTACATAAAACCTTTGTCTATATTTAGCGCCAGCATGACTCCAGATTTCTGCAGCGCAGCTATCAGCCACACATTGAGATGTGCGTGGGCCCGCCCCGAGCTGACTGCGGTCCTGGATTCATGTTCCAGCGTGCCAGCCTCACCCCGGGCCCTGCTTTCTTATCTCGGGCAACATGAATACGGAACCTGTTGGGTTACGCCACCGTGATGCGGTGACCACGGTGAGGGTTTAAGTGTAGATTTATTTATTTGCACAGAAGCAAATGAAGACAAAAGGAAGGAAACATAACAGCTGGTGCAGAAGGAGACTGAGGTGGGCTTGTGTCCCCAGAGAGCACTGAAAATCAAGTCCCAAACCGAGAGGCAAAACAACAATAAAAACAGACAAACGCAGTAGATGTGACTTCCTGTGTGTGTGTGTGTGTGTGTGTGTGTATAAGTGATCAGACACAAATGTCCGTGGGGATGGTGCAGGAACATTAGAATGAGTAGTGTGGTGTTGGATGATTAAATCGTGCAACATTAAATCCAATGAAGGGAAGTTAGAAACGCAGAAACAAACCTGATACAACAAACAGACATCTAACTCACACGTTCCCGTCCCCAAGTCTCTGCCCGGCGTTGATTTAATGGGCCTTTTTCCCACAGCAGACATTTTGACACGTCACAGTAGGAAGAGCACCACAACAAAAAATGAGGGCTGAATTCCATTTGGCTGGTTTGAACCTTCATGAATGTTACCTGTGATTTTTACTAGTGTGACTCCACCCGGCCAGCACCCAAGTGACCCGAATCAAACCCACCCACGGTGGTGCATGCTGGGAAGGTGACTGAATGCTAGCATGCTGCTTGGTGGATCTGCTAGGAGCTACGTGAAGGCCTTTCTACTGGGACTTATGGACCACGACGTGGACTGGTTCTACTGGGACTCATGGACCACGACGTGGACTGGTTCTACTGGGACTCATGGACCCCGACGTGGACTGGTTCTACTGGGACGTATGGACCCTACTGGGGTTCTACTGGGAGAAGTTTGAGGAGGACTTCCCCAAACCCGCGGAATGCCGTCATACAGGTGAGTAAAACAGCAGCAGAATGCGACTCGATGACGCAGGTAAAGGCGGTTTTGCTCTTTTGTGCGTGCGCGCGCGTGCCTGCGCGTGCGTGCGCGTGTTTGTAGCTGTCTTCATGTTGCGTTAACGTGGCTTGGTGATGCAGCATTCTGCTGTTACAGTGTAAGAGTATTTCATGTATCTAGCCTGATATTATTACACCCACAGCACTCGTGGTCTATTTGAGTTTTTGGAGTGTTGGTTTATTCTAATAAGGATAAATACTGGAGAAGGTCTGATGATGAGTTTTATACAAACGTTCGCCTAGAAGATGAATGTGTTGTTGGCCTCTCTCACACTTCCTGTGAAAGGTTGTGTTTATGAATATTAGTTTCTGATGTGTCATGGAGAAGAAACGCTGCAGTTGCACCTGTAATCTGATACTCCAAATGGCACGGCTGACATTGACGGGTTTGCTTGGGCACTGTGGCTGCTAGAACCTGAGCTGAGCTTTGACCCGGACACACGGCTTGTTCTTCAGACGCCCAGATGAAATGTCTCTCTATAAATATCTATCAGGCTGAGGGAGCTCCATCCGTAAAGGGCGTCCAGTAATCCATTGCAGTTGCAGTTCCTTTGTTTAAAATGACATTCTTTCAGGTTTTGAGCAAATTTGAACATAAAATAAATATTTTATTATTCAGGGGAACTTGAGTTTTGTCCCGGACAAATGACAGAAAGGTGCTGACAGCTTGGAGAATCACTGTCACTGACCTGCCCTATGATAGCGCGTGTGTGTGTGTGTGTGTGTGTGTGTGTGTGTGTGTGTCACAGGTGCCCTTTTACACAGAGAAAGCCCTTTCAAACATCAAGTGTCAGCCCTTCACTGCACATATCTGGGTCATGTTTGAACGCTGATGTTATCACGCCTGCCGGAGCCGCTGAGTGAAATAGCTGCTTTTACAACATCTAATCTGTGCATCTCCTTTTTTTGGGGGGGATCCAAGTAAAAGCAATAAACGCGCAATCTCTGTGTGCCTGCGCTGCTTTGATGCAGTTAATCGCCTTTCACCTCCAACCAGATTGGCGATCACATACGTGTCAAAGTCACTCACCTTGTTGACTCGAGCCGTCTCCCGGGTCTGGATGAAGCAGCTCGTTGTTGCAGGAACGCTAATGCCGGCGTGATTTTAAAAAAAAGCCTAAAGCAGGCAAACATCAGGAGCTCTGGTTCAACGCTGCAGGCTATGCTGACAGGGACCTCTGGAATCATATCTAAAAACCAATCTAAAGACCCGATGTTGAATTCTAAAGCGCCGCGCTCTCTCGACAGTGCAGGGTGAAGGTGAACGACTGCTCTGGTTCTGCTTAATTCCAACCTTCATGTGTCTGGCTGCAGGGTTACACTGGAAACAAAGCCTTGTAAGCTTCACTGTAACATTTTGCATTTGATCTTCCACCACCGATGAATAACTTTTCTTAAGTGCACTGATTTTTTTTTCATAGAAGTTCCAATTATCTGCCAGTGCCCTCCTGTTTATGCCTGAGCCACATTCACTCGTTTTCCAAAGTCCCTTTGAATAAATGTGTCAGCTAAATCCCTAAATTCTAAATTGAATTTGGGTCAGAGACCACCGAATAGAAATAATGGTTTTCTAAGTCAAGCCTCCATTACAATGCATTTATCTGAAACATTTATGTGCGGCCCAAAGGGATCCTAAATCTACCTCCTAGTAAGCATATAATGAGTCAAATTGAGGTCTTGGCCTTTAAATGCCAGGTCCAGCCTAAAACAGAATTAGCATCCCATAAACTTGGGAACAACTCTCGATACAAGTAAATTAAAGTACAAGTTAAATGTTTCATATTGATTATAAAGGGAGTTACTATTACCCGCTGCTTATTTAATGCTAACACTCAGTCACCAAACGCTCTGGGAATATTGACATACCCCTAGCGTCGTGTAAATTGTTGTTTTGATGATTCATATTTGAAAAACATCTATTAAAAAAAAAAAAAAAAACACATCAACACAATCCTCATGCAGGGAAAACAGCTTCTCCTCGTTCTAACAGTTGGGGAATAAAAGAAGATGCCTCCATCAACTTTTTTGTTGTCTTCAGAGCTGTCAGATGGAACATTGTTCTAAATGTCAAAACTACGCTGACGGAGCTGACAGGAAACACTGGGATTGTGGGCGTGCGTCGGTGATTAAATAAACATAAGCAAGTATAAGCTCCAGATCCCACCCTTGTGAGTTTGCTTACGGTCAGCTGTGTGTGTGTGTGTGTGTGTGTGTGTTTCTAAACGTAATGTTCTCTGACGTCCTTCTCCCATCTGTCTGTTCGGCCCGACGTTGGCTTGCTTTGTCTAGCAGCTTGCACAAACATGTTTCCCTTATCGTCTCCCAGTTGCTTTCGCTCGTTTAAGTCACTTCCGTCCTCTCGTGTTTACGATGGGCTACGTTCGCCGCGGCGCGTATCTCGGTGCTCAGCGAGCGTGTGATAGGCTGCTGTGTTCCTGTGAAGCATGCTGGGAGGATATTAAGCTTTTACTCTTTTAACGCTTTATCAAAGAGCGATCATTCTTTATACTCTGATCGCATCGCTTTGGTTGCCATGTGCTTTTGTGTATCCTCCCTTTGCAACAGTTTGTTGTCATGGAGCCTATATTTGGTCGGCGCCTGTCTTTGTTATTTCTATCAGAGTGGACACACACAGCTAACTGATGATATTATTGTAAGTCCAGGTAGTGGTGATTAATGCAAGCCTCCTCGCCTCACCCAATCCCCCCCTCCCCCCTCCATCCTCCCCCCCAGTCACCTCGGCTCCTTCACACCTCTCTCTCTCTGAACTCATCCCTTCCTTTATCTTCTCTGTTGCCTCGCCGCCACCTTCCCCTCTCCCGGCCCCTCCATCTCCCAAGAAAATGCGCCTCATAATCTCTTATCTGTTTCTTCAGGTTTTACACACTCATCCCCCCAGGCTGGGTGAGTCAGGTGTGACCGCATCGCTGGTCAAGAAGCGCCTGGGTTAAACATCGCACACAAACAAATCCAATCTCCACGCCGCGTAGCACACATTCCCCCAGGTTCCCGTTCTGATGTGGGCTTTCATATCTCTTCCCCCCCCCACGCGGGCCGTGCTGTGGTCACCTTCCCGTCACATGCTCACGTGTGATATGCATGCTGTCAGTTTGAGTCAGTGTGTCGTGGAGCCCCGTACACCCACACATTGAGCGTTTCTGTTTTTTTACGTGCACAGTATTTCTCATCCCTTCATTTTTTTCCTCCATCCCTCCGCCGAACGCACCCCCTCACACACTCCCACCTTTTCCCTCCTCCGTCCTCAAACCGCAGTGGCCTCCGCTGCGCTCCGCTTGCTACTTTTTCTTGCATGTCTCTCTGAATGTTTGGATCGATAAGAGCCGGCTGCGTAATAGAATTAGGCTCTAATGGAAAGTACAAACTAGCTTTCTATTTACTAAATCCCTCCAGGGGGGCTCTGGGTAGGTAAAGAGCAGACTGTGAAATGAGACTGCAGTCGAAGACGTGCGTGCACGGTTTCTGTGTGCCGTGGTTGTGTGTGCGCGTGTGCACGTTTGGCCGTGAGGGGAAGAGGGATACTGTAAATAGACTTGAAATCAAGTTAAATTGGTTTAAGTTCCTCAGCTTCTGTCTCAACGTCAGGTACATGGATTTTTTTCACAAGTGACGAGTTTGGCTGGGGAGAGCAGGAGAGAGAGACTTCCCTGTGCAACAAGCAAATATGTATTCTATGAATACCTCCTATCTTTAAGGACATAATTAATGATTTAATTATGATTGGTATTTTTATTGATTAAGATATAAAACTGCACATTTTTATAATATTACAATGAAATATGAGTGGTGCAACACATTCTGGCAGATTTATCGCTCAAGTTATTATAATTCAGATGATAGGAGGGAATTAAAATGATGCAGTTAGGAATATTGTTTAATTTTGTATGATTTTTTTGAACCAACAAAAACTCTGCTGCCAAAGCACAAAACAAAACAGCTCACAGCTAAACAAACAATCCATCATCCCGCTGGGCAAAACGCTGGAGGCTTAGGTTTGACAACCCGGGCCGTTAAATGTAAACATTTTAACAGAATGAAATGGCTTCTCGAAATTAGTTTTCTTTTACTTTATTGTTCCCTTTTCCCTTTTCTAAACTTTCTTATCTCACCTCTTGGTTCTTTTTTCTCCTCTTAACTCTCTCTCTCTCTCTCTCATCTTACCCTTCTTTCCTCCTTCACGCTCTCAAGTGGCATCGAAAGAGTAACATGAGCCTTTTGTACGGATGCCTCGGCACGACCTAGACATGACTGATGTCACACACACACACCGAACACACACACACGTACACATTCAAGGGCTTCTCCACTCAGAGGTGAACACATGCAGTCAACTGGGACGCTGAATGTTTCATAAGAACATGGGGGGCTCAGTTTAGGTTTCAGGTGTGTGAGAGAGACAAAAACTGGCGAGTACGTTACATGAGACAAAAAAAAAATCTATTTTTCCGTGTCACATGAGATTACATAGAGCGATAGTTGCAGTTAACATGGTTGAATTGTGTGTGTGTGTGCATGACTGCCTGTGTATATGCATATATCTGTTTGACATTCATCAGCAAGCTCTGAAAGGTGAAGCCAAAGTGGAAGTGTGCAAACTTGTATTCTTTCTAATAGCCAGCAGGGGGCGACTCCTCCGGTTGCAAAAAGAAGTCTGATTGTATAGAAGACTATAAGGAAATGACCTCTCACTTGATTGATTACTTCACGTTGGGACTTTTAAATCCATGAGCGTGTTTTCGTCCTGCTCTGTGTGAAAAGTGTCCTCAGATAACTTCTGTTTTGATACGACATTATAAATAAAATTGAATTGACTTGCCAAAAAAAAAAAAAAAAAAAAAGAAAAGTTTAGCATTTTCTCTCTGTAAGCGTCAACAATGGGAGTTTTTTGTCCTGGGAGAGGAATGTTTTCATTTTGCAACCATCTTCTGCACAACTGGTTGCCATATTTGTTGTATAATCAGACAGTGGAAAAAAATATGATCTTCAATGCTATTAATATAAAACGCATCTGATGTTCACATTGAGAGTAATAAAAATCATGTTTTTTACTAAAAAGATTTATATATGGTGTTACTTCCCTCTTTTGTCGCATTGCTTTGCTCTGTTGTGACGCAGGTTTCTTGATGTCATATGAGGTCTTGCGATAAACCAGGCGATGACATTTTCTTTGCACACTCTTGCCGGACATTCCCACAGTTTGGTAACTAATGCGACCTAACGAGTGCTGCACTGCCATCATGTGTCTCTTACCCCCACATTTGAGCAACGCCAAGTCAGCGACATAGCTGTTGTTAATAACACCTGAACTAGATTAAAAGAAAATACAAGTTTGAAAGCTTCTTGGTCATTAAAACACAAAGGGTACCTAGCTGTGTTTCTTTGTTCTGCCTGCTAATTGCCTCACCCAAGCATTGTGTTTCCTCATAAGTGCCAACACAGACAAAGCACACAGTCAGCAAATATCCCCCCTCAGATCCAACTGTGCTCCCTAAACCTCAATTATTCACAACTTATGAATAACGCACTTACCTCAAGCTGGCAAGTGGGGGTATTTTTGCACATGGCGTCTTGAATTAGTCATAACCACACAATGGCAAAACATACAATTTTCATGCCTGCAGCCCTTTTCTTGTGCAGCGTATAAAAGTGCAATAATAAGTATTTTGCTGTCATGTAGCGTGCGTCTAAAACTAACCCCATATGCTTCGGCTTCAAAGCGACTAGCTTGCTGCTTTCAGCGAGACTGACCTGGCATGTGAAGGAATGTAGTCATGTTTAATTGATCATAAATCTCTGCGCCCTCACTTTTCATATTCCGTGCTTCAGCAGTTTTTCTAATGACGACGAACAATAAAATATTTTTAGAGCACTTAATACATTCAGTAAACACTGTGAAAAGGCTTTGGTCTGCCATAATCAATCTTTATAAACACTCGAGACTATTTAAAAGGAAAATAGATTAAGATGGACATAAAGAATATGGTACGCCTCAGTGTTTGTAAGGAGTATCTCAAGAGTTTGGGAGGAAGTTAGTAAAGTCTGGCCTCTCTGGAGGAGGTTTAGACGGATAGGTGGAGCCCAGCGAGTAATGGCCGACATTAATGTTCGTCTTGAAAACGGAAAGTTTTCAGCAGCTGGACAGCGCCGACAGGAACCTGCTGGCTGATGAGCTGTCCATGGTGCTGAAAGAATATATTTATATTGCTTGTGTAGTCATGCCCACCTCTCTCTCTCTCTCTCTCTCTCTCTCTCTCTCTCTCTCTGAGACCTAGACTTGACTCGACTCTCCACAATAAACAGTATTTTATCATATGCCAATATATCATAGCCACCCACTTGCCAATACCATCCGCAGTGAACTTCGTCCGGCGCGCCCCCGCCCCTCCGCCGCCCCGTGGTGTTTGAATCGATGTCTTCCATGCGAGAGTCTTTGGCGTTCACGCTGCGGTGGTGCGTTCGCTTGTCCGATCGCATGAAGACATGACACGCTCAACCCGATTATCCACCGCTGTGTGCGCGTCGGCGCGCGTGCGTGCGCGTGCGTACTTATGCCCCTTGTGTCTCGAATCACAATGCTGGTGTGAACTGGTTATGGAGGTATAATAAGCATGCCTCATCAAATATTAAATCCGCCATACACCATTTCCCCCTCAGACTGTTATTCCCGCACGCCGCGCACGCGCGCGCTCTCACGCGGAGAGAAGCGGAGTCCAGCTCCTCTTACCCCCCCTTCCCTGTCTATAGTGTAAAACTCCCGTTCAATTCAATTTAGGCGGTGATTTACTGCAGCAACACAAGCACTTTCCAGATGGGACTAAATAAATCAGTCTTCATTATATACAGTATATATATAATGAGGAGCATGCCCCCCAATCAGTACTGTGTTACTCAGTATTCAAATGTCTCTCTCTCTCTCTCTCTCTCTCTCTCTCTCTCTCTCTCTCTCTCTCTCTCTCTCTCTCTCTCTCTCTCTCTCACACACAACTCTTCGCTGAGATTTCAACCACAACATGAGGTTTTGACGCGCCGGCGATAAATGACTAAGCCCATGGAGCGTGGGAATAATTAGTGGAGATCAACTTTTTTTTTTCTGCGAATCCGATCGTCACAAGTGGAGAACCTTTTTTTTTTTTTTTAGACATGTATTTCTTTTTTTTTTTTCCGCCTGCATTTGTGAGAGGCGATCCTTTAGGTAAAGCTCCGTGGGATATTTTGGCTGCATGAAGAAGCTGGCTTGACAGAGAGGCGCCCTTCCATCTCGCATTCCTCCGGGAGGAGGACTGGGCTGTGATAAAGTGAAGCTTATACTGGTCGAAAATGTTGTATTTCAGTCTGCAGGTGATGAACTGTTGCAGTTGGGTTTGAAAGCAGGAACGCCTTTTGGATACAGCGTCTGGAAATACCAAGTTGAGCTCTAAAAATCGGCGTCGGAATGCTCTGAGAAGATGTGAAATGTGTTTCGCACCGATTTGGAAATGGAAAAAAAAGAAGATATTTTGTTCAAACACGGCAGCTCGAGCTTTTCTCCAGCAGGATTTTTTTTTTTTTGTGCAGCGTGCTCAGTCAACGTGACCGTGGTTTAAAAAAAGTCTTCCCAAATTCCTCGGCGCATTAAAGTGGAACTCAACGTATCGATTATCTTTGACATTTACTGAATCGAAATGCTCGTTCTGGAGCCCCAAAATAGACTTGGCGGGTAAAAAAAAAAAAAAAAAAAAAAAAAACACTGTGAGGATCGGCGTTTGGTTTTCTTCTTGGTTTTCCGTGGAGACCAGTGCGCACCACAAACAGGCGCCAAGTCTGCGACGCGAAACCCAATTTTTCGATCGGGGAACCGGCTTTGCACCACAGGATCGCAGCGACGTCCTCGCCGTTTCTCGCCGCGATGCCTCCGCGTGCACATTAATCCATCCATGGCCAGTGGATACTGATTCTCCATGTTCCCCGGCCAGGTGTCTCACAGAAGACGAAACCCCTGCTGTTTGGTTCAGTAAACCCTGGACACACCTTTTTTAATGTCAGTCAAGGTAAGTTTGGCCTATTTTCACTTAATTATCTTAAGTCTTTTGAAGAAAAGCTGAGGGGAAGCACAAACGAGGCCAAGGTGTTGCTTGTTTGTTAGACCTGTAGCCTTGCTGCTCCGACAAGTGATCTTTTTTTGGGCGTTTTTGCCCTCAGATTTCTGCAGAGTGTCAAATCTTTTAAAACAAGTTGTCATGAAAATAACTCCTCCCTCCTTAAATAGCCTTAAACATGTAAATGTGGTATCCATCCTTGCAATTTTATGTTATGTATTTGAAGAACTAAACCTGTATTTTGAGCAAATGTCTTCAGAAGCAGAAGTCACACAATAACAGTAAAACAGGGTTTACTCTCAAATCTGTGGCGCTGTCCATGGTGCTGAACTGTATTCTGTCACATGCACTGAAAGTTGAGGGCCTCCAGTATTTTGTCTTCATGCTCAATTAATTAATGAAATAGTACCTGATTCAGACACGAATCAGCACCAACACAGTGTAATACAGTGAGGCATCACTGCTGTTGACCCGGATATCTGTTTTCTGATGCTTTCAAAGAAAATGTGCCCAGTTAAGACAGTGATGCAAACATCTGATCAGACACACCATGATCTCATTGGAGTGACCGCCCCCTCCTCTCCCCTCTCCTCCACGCGCTACTCTCCTCCCCTCTCCTTTCCTCTCCTCCCCTCTCCTCTCCTCTCCTCCCCTCTCCTTTCCTCTCCTCCCCTCTCCTCTCCTCTCCTCCCCTCTCCTCTCCTCTCCTCTCCTCCCTTCCCCTTTCCTCCCTTCCCTTCCCCTCTCCTCTCCTCCCCTCTCCTTTCCTCTCCTCCCCTCTCCTTTCCTCTCCTCCCCTCTCCTCTCCTCTCCTCCCCTCTCCTCTCCTCTCCTCTCCTCTCCTCCCTTCCCCTTTCCTCCCTTCCCTTCCCCTCTCCTCTCCTCTCCTCTCCTCCCTCCCCCTTTCCCCCTTCTCCTCTTATCTCCTCCCTCCCCTCTCCACCCGCTACTCTCCTCCCCTCCCTTTCCTCCCCTCTCCTCTCCTCCCCTTCCCCCTCTCCTCTCCTTTCCTCCTCCCCTCCCCTCCCCTCTCCTCCTCCCCCCTCTCCTCTCCTTATCTTCTTGTTGATGGAGAAATTTGCTGCCATATGAATCTCATTTGTGTGTCTTGCAGAATGTAATTATTAATTGACACTTAATAATAACATGTAATAACACGTAATATTATCCTTTACATTTATGTCAATAAAGCATATAGAATTAACGTGCATGAAGAAGAAAAACTAGATGTTGGAACCGATCGCTGGATGATGCTTTCACAGCATTTTTCTTTTTCATTCAAGCACAATAATTTAAGGGTTAAAGAGAAAATGAGAAATGATATTGTATTTTTATTGCCTTGACAGACAGATTTTGACTCGGGAGATAGCTTGTAATTTTTTTGGGAAATGTAAGCTCACCCTTCTGCTGCATCCAGTGTAAGTGACTCCGCATAAAACTGCCATCTTAAATTCTACAACCCAATATAATGGGACTGCACTCGCAGGGATGCGCACTTTGCCCCTTCATTGCTACCAGTCTAAGAGAAATAGACCTCCAATCTGCCGCCTCAAAAGGAAGGTTTTGGTCCATGCTGGTCATTGCAGAATTCCTGCTAATGCTAAGGTCATGCCCTCTCCAGGCCGTACTATAATGCAATGCCCTGCAGCTGCATAATGAGAAGCGGCTGGCTGTTGCTTAAGGTGAACTCTGATCCTTCGTACAAAGCATCAATAAGCCTGATTGTAGCCATATCCCTCCTCCTCCCTTCCCTTCTATTGATGTTAGCATTTGGCAGTCCTGAACACAGGGGTCTCTAGCATATCTCATGTCGTACTCACTACTTCAATATGTACATAAAGTCGTTTAAATCTCCTATGTTGCATTAAAACTATTAGAAAACATGTTTATTGGTGTCCGTGACCCCCGTGATGATCAAATGTGTTATTCTGGAAGTGTGAGTGCGACTATGCATACTCATTCATACGGTTTGGTAGCTTGTGGCCTTGAGTCTGTCTTGTCAGCTGTTGCGGGGCCAGGATCTTTGGCAAACGTCAGACAGGAAGTTAACAGATTCAGTGCTGCTATTAAAAGAGCAAACGCAGTATGGAGCACGGCAAACATCCTCTGAAATGAACACGAGGAGGAGCAAAGCATGATGGTTACTGTCTTTTATAGACCAGGGTCACGGTGCTCTAGCAGTTTAGAAATTCCCAAGACACATTAATACATGTACGCCTTTTTTTTTTTTTTTACTTACCCAGACAATTCAATGTGCGCATTCATGAGAGCACACACACACACACAGGTCTGGCCGGTGTGAGATCTAGTATTGTGGATCACCGTAGGGGGCAGAGGGAGGGCATTTACAGTTCTTTTGTTGCAGCAGCTCACAGTGACCTCTAACAGGGGGTGGCACAGTACAGAGAAAGTGTGTATGAGAGTATGAGATGGAAGGAAAAGCATAGGAGAGAGAGAGTAAGAGAGATGGGAAGACAAAGATGATCAGGGGATAAAAAAAAGACTTAAAAAGAGGAGGACATGGGGCGAAGCAGGGGGCGAAAGAGAAGTAAAAAGATGAAGTGTAAGGATCAAGGGAGGTGATTGTCAGGGCAGACGGAGAGAAAGGGAAGAAGAGGTGAAGGGAGGAAAATGACAAAGGGCTGGAGGGAGCAGAGAGAGAGGGAGATGGGAGTGGGTCTGCAGTGAAAGCTGGTATTATTCAGTTAGGTGAAAACGATCGGTTCATGCTTGACAACTGTGTGGTGAGGGCAGCCACATACTGCGCCTTGAGAGCCTCCTGTGAAGGCCGGAGGGAGGGAGGGAGACGGACAGAGGGAGGCAGGGAGCGAGAGAAGAGGTTTGGTAGCTGTGACTGTCGATATTCTATGATGGCGAACAAAGAAAGAGAGGGAACATGATGGGCTGAGGGACAAACCCCAGCAGAGAGAGTAGGACACCGACGAGGAGCAGAAACGGGAAAACTCAGATATCTGCATCTTAGCTTCCTTATATAAGAGTTTGTCATTGACGTCATTAATATTATGAGAATTTCTCTTAAAAACAAGCAAAGGTAATGGATTGAAACAGGCTTCTCATTGGTCCGCTTGATGAAATGTGAGTCTTGTACATTAGGTGGTCTTGACTTCTCTCTCTCTCTCTCTCTCTCTCTCTCTCTCTCTCTGTCATGCTGAAAATGTGAGTCACTGTGAATGCCACCGGCAGGCTAGGCTGTTGACTCATACACACTCACCCACAGGCTCTGCTATTGTTTTATACTGTGTGTGTGTGTGTGTGTGTGTGTGTGTCAGAGAGAAACCATAGGGGTGCTTGTGTTTTGGTACACGACGGCCTGCATGCAAGGAACCATAAAAATGGAAGAACAAAGCAAACATACAGGGGTCGACAAATGATATAAACACCGTTTTGTCTTTTTCTTTTCTAAATACTGTTTTTACTGATTACAGCTGCTGAGGTGAGTCACATTATAACGTTGAGTGGCAGCTTTACAGCCGTGAATGGAGACAAAACTATAGCTATCAAGGTTTTTACAGACCTGTCCAAATGAATAGAATACATAAACTCTTCAGCCATTAACAGCTAAAGAAGAAATTAATGAGGCACGGGGCTCGGGTCTTGACCGTGTGCCAAAAGAAGTTTGCAAAGAGGAACAGCGGGAGGGAGGGAGGGGGGAGGGGGGAGGGGGGAGAGAAACGCTTAACAAGTCAACAAACAAATTACAGACAGATATATTAACACAACACTGAATCAATACATCATTGACAAATTAACACAAAGATATATTGATATTGTAATATTTCAGGACCTGTCTGGAATAACTTAATTGGTTTAAATCAGCCAATCAGGATGCTCCCACTCAACCCTCCCGGGCCTCCCCTTCTTAAAGAGCAGCCGCTGCCCTTTTCCTTGCCCACTTTGACGACAGCGGATGACAACATCGGCGGGCTTTGCTTCATCAGGACTTCGTCTTGGCTCAGCGTGGTTGCGTTGGTGGACCTGCACTCACAGTGTGTTATTTTCAGCCTGCAAACGTTTATCATCTCTATGTCCTCACTCCGGCTCTCAGAATAGGAGGAGCGAGCGTGACGGATAGTTGGTTTGCCGTCATACCCGCTGAAGATGAAGTGTTGTCGTGCAAAATGTGAAGGTTTTCAGACAGAAATAAGCCCCTTGCACTTTTGTTAGAGGGCGTCTTCCTCTAAAAGCGGATTGTTGCTGTACTGGGAATATGCAGTCAAGTAACAGTATGTGACGTCCATTCTTCAGTGAATCGAAAACTATTTCATTTTGTTACATCAACGATATTTTACCTGCTGCGTGTGCACAAATATTTGCGGCCATGATTTAACATCCGGAGTCGGAAGAGAGATGTTTTTGTGTTTTTATATCGTTGTTAAGTTTAGACAGACTTCCATTCATTTACAGTATCCCATTTAATTCAGGTGTGTCTCCCACACACACACACACACACACACACACACACATCTGCAGCTAATCTCTGTTGACAAGCAGCAGTCGTCCCATCACACCACGTTGGGTGTGTATGTGTTTAGAATGATGTGTTTGTTATGTCGGGGATTACTTTTGCAGCCTTCTGACTTCATGACAGGTGACAGGTCGCCGGTTAAGCTGCAGTTCGCTCCGTAAATAAAACGTGCTGTTGGATTAGGAAAGGTGAAAGTTGTCCCATGACGCCCCGTAATACGGTGCAAGCAGATAACAGAATATTTAAATCCATCCAGCATGATGTCATTGTCCTGATTTATTAGTCTGAAAACCTAAAGCATTGGTGGGCCTGTTAATCTAATCATGTAAGGGAGAGGGATTTGAATTAGTTATCATTAGCTCCCCTCTCCTGAGTCACCACCTGCCAGTGATTTCTCTGTTAGGCACAATAATGTGCTCAAGCGTTTGACCGAAACATCGCGGCTACGTAGATGCACTACGTTAATAAAATCGTGTTACATTTCTGAAGTTGGAACGGACTAAATATGCAGATAACTTGAGAAAAGATTGCTAGTTTAGCTTAGCACAAAGACTGGAAACGGAGGGAAACAGCTAGCATACAACAAGCAACCCCACACAAAACCACAACCAAACTACATTTGACTTGTTAACTCGTTGAAGGAGCCAGACAAGCTGTTTCCAGTCTTTATGCTAAGCTAAGCTAACCAGATGTTAAGGCTAACACTCATGTAGCACACAGATGTGAGAGTGGTATCCATCTTCTCCAAAACACTGCTGTTGAATATGGACCACAACACCCCCAGAAGGCACATTGGTATGTTCCGTTGTCCTAGAAACATACCTGACACAAAATTTCATTTTCACACGTACCCCACCTTGTGTTTTAAAACTCACTCGAACCTGTAAAATGTGACTTTATTGGCAAAAAACCTATCAAGCCAAGAACTCCATCACCTGATATTTCTGTTGAATTGAAAATCTCTCTCTTTAACACACACACACACACACACACACACACACACACACACTTCTTCTTCTTCTTCTTCCGCAGCTGTTTTGTCACCTGTCAGCGCTGACATCAGTTAGGAAGGCCGTCTCAGGCCCGCTCCAGCGTCACTAACCCATTTTGACGGACACCGCGTCCCTCCGTTCAACCCCACTCTGCTCGCCGCTCGCTGATATGAATAAGCGGTCGCCCCGCCATGAAGACGTGTGACCTTTTCCAAGTCAAAGTGGCACTCCCTTAGCGTTACGGTCTCACGGTGTTCTGCGCGGTGGATGGCATGATTAATGGATCATTTGGCACTTGTGAGGAATGCGTAGAATAATGTAGTAGAATTTATTATCAATCATAATTTAAATACTTCTGAAATTACTCACCTGTTACTTGGAGAGCAAAGAAGTGTTTCAAATGACTTTACAGGTCAGTTAATGACTCTGACTTTGGGTTTATTGGTCAAAAAGACGCTTCATGAGACACCTGTATGTAACCTTCCAGGCTCCACACAGAAATAAACAGAAATATCAGACGTTCCTTGATGATCGAATCACCAAATGTGAGTTCTAACAATTATATCTAACAACAACAAACAGCTTTTGTGAAATGAACCTGCGACAGAAAGAAAAGCGCCACCAGGACTCCCTCCGAGCTGTTTTTTTGTAGAGTTTGTTAAACCAGCAGCAGCTTTGAACTAAGCAGTCTGGAGATCCAGGGACACATTTGACTGGATGATACTAGTTATCTCTGGAAAACAGCTCTCTGTTTATCTGTCTGCTTCCATCTCTTGTTCTTAATTCAATATTCTATATTGGCATGAGTGTAACAAAGGCAATTTTGGCAAAGCGTCATGGCTAAAGATATTAATACAGCAGCAGATCCAAGAATCTACTGCTGTCTCCGTGCCAGCATGTCGACTTATTTCCCCGTCGCAGCACAAGCAGTTCATTGGAATGCTTTAGATCTGATCAGATCCACTGATGTGACTTTTTCAGTCCCCCGTCCTGATACCTGGGCTCCGGCCGAGCACTGATCTGATACCAGTGTTTAATTAATAAGCTGCCTCACTGTGTGGAAGGGATTGGGAACATCCTGTTTATGTGTAAATTGGCATTAGGATCGACTTAAACTGGTTTAAATACATTTACTGAATTGTCATTTTATTATGAATAATGGTATCTGATACCAGATCAACCCATTGTCTGCGATAAACGATCAGTTATTTGAGTCTGTATCTCTGCCGGTGCATTTACCGGTGATTGATCTTCCATCAGAAGCAGAATTGATGAATGTCCCCATTTTGTAGTAGAATGAGCATGAGCCTTTTTTATGATCAGTCGTGTGTGTGTGTGTGTGTGTGTGTGAAAACCAAACATGCTTTTGGCTGGAGTCCCGTTATGCTCTATCAGTGCACGATACTCCTCACTCTCCTGTTCAACGACTGTTAGACTCCATCTTTTCTCTTGCCACTAATTCAATTAAATGTATTTATTTCTAAATATAATTTAATCACAAATCACAGATTTGCCTCAAAAAGTTTTACAATCGGTCCAACATGGGACATCCTCTTGTGTCAGATAAGGAAAAACTCTTAATAGAAAACAGGACAAAACCTTAATAACATGACAGTGACATAACACCATCACGTGGGACATTTTCATCATCTACCCACAGATAAACATCATCATCTCAGTCACTGTCATCATCATCATCATCATCATCATCAGCATCATCCGCAGCATTACTGCCATCATTGTAATCATCATTACCGTCATTATGAAATGAACATAATCATATCTCCTCTAATTTATCTCTCTGCCTCTTTGTCAACATGAACTGAGAGAGGCCTGTCAGAAAACAGGATGAAATATTACTCCAGTTTAAAATTTCATATGGACATTTTCTGGAAAAAAAAAAAACTTTCTCCATCATAGGGCAAAGGTCTCGCTCTCACTCACACACACACACACACACACACACACACACACACACACACACAGCTGAGTGCTGCAGGGCTCTAAATGTCAACCCTCACTCAGTCCATTTGTTGATAAATTGATTGATCGCTGTGTGTTTGTGGGTTCATGTGTGGTGAAACACAGCTGCCATAGAAACACAGGCGAGCCGACGTACAACCGCTCGATACTAGTGACGGATTTTAGTCTCACGCCTCTCAATCCATCAATCTAAATATCCTCTTTGTCCTGGTGTATTTCTGCAGTTTCCATTCCTAGTTCTTATTGAGTGGTTCCCCCCCGCCCACCAATCACAATGCGAGTATGATTCGGTGATTAACAGCTTGTCGAATCACGCCGCCCGAGTCACACATCCAGTTCTCCCGACGTCATCCCCCCCCCCCCCCCCCCCCCCCCGTGACATTTGAATCGTGCTCCTTCCTCCCAACGTGACGTGTTACGATACATTAGTGAAGGATCATGATGAGTTCACAGTTATGGAATATGAGTAATTGTTGTGGTCATAGTGCGTGACATATAACATCAGCGGGAGTTGATGGCGTTGGTGAAGAAGCAGCCTGGGAGCCCGAGGACACGCGTGTGCTGACATTTTGAAGCCGTAGAAAGAATAATTTAGTTGCGTTAGATAAGTGACAGTACAGACTGATTGACATATTAAATCAATGTATATATATAAAAAGCCGTAGAGATTGTCTCTCATCTGTGTGTGTGTGTGAGAGAAAGAAGCTTCTAGTTGACGTGGTGATTGGTAATAATTAGCTCAGGACTGCAGGAATGTCTCCAGGCTATCTGTCTCTCTTTGCCTGAGATTGCCTGCAGTATTTTTCAGTTAACTTCAAAGTTAAATAAGATTTCCTGGTAATATTGATGCTGCTGCACAGCGGAGGTTGGATGGATTCATATCTGTGTGGTGGAAAATGTATTCTATTAAATAATTAACTGTTTTAAATCTCAGTTGAACCTCCTTTCATGATTGATTTCCCGTTTTACTTCCACGGTTGGTTTTGTTTTGTACGATCATATCAAATTTAATTTGGGTGAACTTACACACAACATACTAGATCAAATGATTTAGTGCATACTGAATAAATAAATAAAAAAACATGTAGAATTTAATGAGGAAGGAAGTGCATCCAACACATTTGACCCCCCGAGGACGGACGCATCCTGTTGTGGAGTTCTGGGAACAGGAAATGTAAACATAACTGTTTACAAGAAAACTCCACAGGGCACCTCGTACATTTTTAGCCCCGCTTGCAGCACGGCTCTAGTTTTGTTTGGTCCGAGCGGAAATATCTCAGCTTTGGCATGCCATCGAATTTTGGGCGAGGTGGAACCCTGCGGACCTCAAAGAGCTGTTTTGTTAAATAATCAAATAAATCATCAATCTATCTCCACACAATTGTATTTAAGTATTCAGTATCCTACATTAAATGAGAGCGCTCCAAGTGGCCTTTCTCTGCAGTACACGTAGATCCGTGCGTGGCTTTTATTAAGTATCTGCTGGATGTGAGTTACAACAGATCCTGGAGTCAATTGTTTGTTGTGTGAGAGTCTGTTGAAACGGCCCATATCTCTTCCACAGTAAATGGCTTGTATCGGGTAAAGGCATAATATGGCAACGCACAGCTAAATTGTGTGACTGTCTCCTTTTGTTTTGGCTCTCCCCTCTCCATCCATCACTCTCTCACTCCCTCTCTACCTGTTCTGCTCTACCTCGCTCTCTCTCTAAGCCTGCCAGCCGTGGATTCTGAGGACCGGAGCGGGGGCTGACAGACATATGGAGCTATTGTGGTTGTTGATGGTGATGACACCGCGATTCGTTTGAGCACCTCCCCGTCGTCCTGATTCATTAGTCCTGGCTTCTCATAAAGCTGCTGAACACAGACACCCGAGCATAAATAGGGACACACACACACACTTCAAACGCACACACACACACACACACACACAGACAGACAGACACTGAAATATGCAGAGATACAGCCGTAGACACATGGAGTGTGATGCATTTTGTGCATCACGAAACACACAGCGGCACTAAACGCACCACTAATAAATCATAGTAAATCAATCAGTCATTGAGGCAGAAATATTTTAATTAATTCCTACACGCTCACACCTGCATAAATACATAAACACACACCATCTCCTACACACACACACACACACACACACACACACACACACACACACACACACTCACACTCACGCCGTACAAGATGTGCTGACACATTAAAGGCACTCTGTCCTCTTTCCCCCCAAGGATTCTGGTAATTAGATTCTTACAGGCCAAGTCTCTCAATTTCACTACATTTAATTGGAAATGCACACACATACGTGCACACACACACACACACACACACACACACAGGAGGCTCCACAGGTCCACGCTTGTTGATCACAAGCCGGGCCTGTGCCGCTCTAATAATTAATTTCTACCCTGGCCCCCCTCACACGCCTCATTTACCAATCAATCCCTTCTTTGTTTTATGATTTCTATTAAGTCGGCCCCGTTCCGCCGGAGCGCGATGGAGGCAAAGACGGGAGTCTCCGGGATGCATTCTGGCTGCACGGCAGAGTTCAGCCGCATATTAAGTGTTTCATGCATGGGTGGGCTGCAGGGAGGTGAGCGTGTCGAAACGTCTGCATGTGTGTGTGTGTGTGGGGGCTGGTGTGTGTGGGTGAGTGCTGCTCTCTGCATAGCATTGATTGACACTGACAGCTCAGCCCTGGGCTTTCTTCAGGGATTAAAAACCTGAATCCACAGAGGCATTTAAAATTTGATCAAGAAATGAATCATCTGCGTGTGTTCGATACACAGAGTGTGATGGAGGCATGGAGGGAGCAATCATGGCAGCAAAATGTACCATAAAAGCGTGGACTTCCAGCAGACTGCGGCTCCTCCGGCTCATTAAAATGCCATTTCATCCTCTGGACCTCGCTGGTCTTCTGCTGCTGGTGACTTGGAGTTGAAAGTGGCAACCTGCCCATAGTTAAGGGAATAGTTTAAATGTTAGGAAGTAGGCGTGTTGCAGTGTTTTGGATGATGCCACTCATGTGTAAACTGTGAATATATCAGGATTTTTATATTGGTTTATTGAGATTCCCTTTTCTTTCATCATCACGTCATGTTACTGGTCTTTTATGGATGTACAGTTTGTGTAGAATAGAATAACATTTAAAATGGACGGCTCGCTCTGGAACTACTTTACAGAATAAATAGAATAAAGAAAACATTTTATTCTGAGTAACTGGGACATTGTTTCCAGGGTTCAATTCCTCCAAACCGTGGCCAAAAAGCAAGTCATTTGTGCAGCAGCATATACGTGTAAATGAGTAAATCCCCGTGTTTTTCTTTGTAATTTGAGTTTAATGACCCTTCAAAGTCATCGGGGACAATTAATTACAGAGAGTGTGTGATATCTTGAGGAAGCAGACTTCTGCTGACACCTTGCTTGGCGCAGCATCTGTAGAGTGTACACTCCACCGGCACACACACACACACACACACACACACACACTGACAGAAGAAATGGCTGGACCGCCTAGAAAAATGGCTGTGCGGGCAGACAGACAGACAGACAGACAGACAGACAGGCCTACTGAGACGGTACAATGAGAGACACGTTTCTCATTAAGTCAGCGTTCCGATGCAGTGCCATGTAATATATTATTATTATTATTATTATTAAGAAGTGGAGCAAGCAATTAAGGAAGGCAATTTTAATCTGTTGTGGATGCAGACACGAGCAGCGAACTAGACCATGAAAGCTCTCTATTTTTGACGACACTTCACATCCCTGGAGAGGCAGAGAGCATCCTGGGGCACTCTTACTGCTGCCTACACACACACACACACACACACACACACACGTTGTGCACCCAGGGGTGGGAGACTATACGTGGTTATTTGAGGACATACAAATACACTAGGGACACATTTAGCATTTATCTACATGTCGATATGTTTTTGGAATACACTCCTTCGTCCCTTTTTACCTCCTAATTGGCTGAAATTCTATTGACCCAACGCCGAACCACCTAAACTTGGTGGATTGTGGGTGTTTCTTTTTTCTTCATAAGGGACTCTGTTGTTTTAAAACTCCATTAATTAAAACTTTTCGAAACAAAATATCTTTTGCTTGAGTTAAAGCAGAATTATGACTTGTACTGAATGTGCAGGATGGGAATATTAATGCATCTGCAAGTCAAACTCTTACGTAAGTCGTACCCCTAAAGGCATGATTCTATACCAGGCTGTGTGCGCTGACACTCATCAGATGTTTCATTACCACCCAGTGTTTTGAAAATATCTCAGGCTAAACAACACCAGATTTACTCTCACACATGTACAAACACACACACACACACACAAGTCAAGTCTCCTAATCTGACACGACTAATAAAGTTAGAAAAACACAATAATGTCACGTTAAACAGGCACAAGCATTAGAAAAAGTCCGTCCTGTTGGTTAGAATCTCCGGTCTGATGGCCGACCTGCATGTGTGGTTACATCTGCAGACCTACTGAGTAATGAGATGGAGCAGAGGAGCATTGTTATTTTTAGCGATGTTAACTTCACAGAAAAGTGGGTGTTTTGTGAATGGGTAAATTCTCCTCCGCTCTGCCTTTTAGTCTGCACGGCTTGTTAGGAAGGAATGCAGAGCGATGTGAAAATGGAGTGAAGATCCGGAAACACTCGGGTTGAGAAAAGCGGGAGCAAACCTGAAATGCACTGTTGCTATGAGCAGAGATTTACAGCTCTGGTTAGTTCTTAACTGATCATTGGAGCTCTGCTGCAAAAGCAGATGGTGATGCTGTGCATTCGTGCGTTTAAATTCTGTATCTTTTCTCTATCTCCTATAGTTTACACAAGGCCAATGATGACGCCGCCGCTACATTAGCGTTTATGCTTTTCTCTCTAATCCTCACAGTCCCGCTCACTTAGGCTGCTCAATTTCCTCGGCCGATAAAGGGATTTAAAAAGCCGATTCAGATTTTGTCTAAAAACTTTATTTGACCTTTTTTTTTTACCACTGTGCTTAAAACTGACTCACTGCAAACAGTTGTTTTATTTCCATTACCACCTGTAGTAGTTATTTACATAAAATACACAATTCAAATGATCAGGAAATTGTAGTTTTATTTATACATCTGCTTTGATGAAACATTAGTAGTTTTAATTATATATTATACGCTGCTGAGAGCTAGATTCAGGGAGTTAAATGGGTCATCATTTCCTGTCATTGCCGTGAAAACCTTCTCACCCTCGGAACACATGGATGGAAAACAATGTCTTAAAATGTTATTGCGGCAGAAAATAATCGTAAACACAACACTGACATATTAAAATATTCCAAACACATTCATGGTTGTCTCCTGGATGAATCATATTACCATTTTAAAAATGAGTTTAGCAAAAAAAAAACTTCAATGCATGACTCAACCTGCGCGTCTGCATTTAAAAACTGTGAGTCAGTATTCGACATGCAGAACGTTACAAAAAGGGAGCTCATCTCTTTTTGAATAAGCAATCACTGGCCACGTCATTAATGTCATCAGTCTGCTGCTTATTGAAAAGGAAGGTGAACAAAAGCAGGAGTTGCACGTCAAAGACAAAGGAGAAGGGAAAAGATGGCGAGCCCAGAGGAAGAGAGACGTCAGACATGACAGAGAGAGGTTGAGATGTAAAGAGAGGAATGAGATCCAGTGAGATGAGGGACCTTTTGAAGATCAGCAGGTGAATCGGTTTGATAATTGTGTGGCGGGGCGGCGGCAGCGGCAGCGGCGGTGGCGTCTTTGTGTGATGTTATTCTAAACGTGTGCCGGATATGTTCTATGAGATCAACGCCAACCCCAGACGCGTGTGAGATAACGTGTGTGTTTGTAATCTATCATCATGTGTCAGCGTCGGTTTGCATGCGTTGCTGCCACCGTGATGTCGACTTGTCAGAGAGCAGCGTGACATATAGTGGCCTAATGGTTAGCCTTTGGGAAACTTCAAAGGGTATGTCAGCCCCGGTCTTTGTGGGTGATTTCACACAGTCACACTGGATTACGTGTGCATTTTTGAGAATTTCTTTGACATTTACAGTATGGACATGTGTGCGTTCATATAGGGTGGCGGTTTAGTCGAATCCCCTTTGAAGTGGAGGCTCTAACGCCTAGAGTAATCAATCAGCTGAGCAGACGCTGCACCCGTCGCTGACGGGAGTCAATAGCTTGGAGGTTACAAATGCAGCGACACGTCAACGCCTGCATTTGGAATGAACCTATTCCCAAGTGTGGATATCCTTTTTAAAGTAAGATTGAAGTGCATTTAACTTACTTTCCAGACGAGAGTCCAGATCTTCCAGAGGACAAACAGTCGCAGGATGGAGGTTGAGATCTCAGCGCGTCACAGGAACAGTACAGCGTGCATACGTCGTCCACCTTGACAAATACGCTCCGTGATGAATTCGGTCTTCCGGGGACATTACAATATTATGTAAAATTAAACCGCATCCATTTAGTTTGACATTTATGTGAGGTCATTGCTCAACAGTTTTCTCCTGCCAGGACCGGGCTAATTGAATTTCGGATGCTGTTTTGCCTACAGCCATCCATGGGTTACTGACGGGACACGCAGAGCGCACGCCCACATGCTGCTCACTGCCGCGGAGTGCTTGGTGCGACAATATGCAGATGATACATAGTGAATGACGGATGGGTTTTATGATAACTTTCACTCCTGTCTTTGCCTCATCACTTTGAGCCAACTCTCAATATTCATGTTTCTATTGATCTTCTCGACCTAGACGCATAAATCTGCACATGAGTCTTCAGTAGTTTTTCCTGTTGGCATAACTTATCTGAATTCTTTGCGAGCTTGCAAGGTTGATCAGGTTGAAGGGGTGTTTTTGGTGTGACCCCAAGCCACTTGATGGGATGACTCTTTTTATTTAATAATGAATAAACGTCACAACTCAGATGAATCCAAAAAAAAAAATGTATTACACTGCCTTATGGCCATAATTGGAGTCTCGACTTATCAGTGAAATCTACTTAAAGTGTCAAAAAATTCTCATTAAGCAGAATGGTGCCTTTCGACGCATCATAACATCCTGAGGAATATTATATTCCGTTTGATCTTGTGTGTGTGTGTTTCTGTACATAAATTCTTAATTGTCAGGAATGTCGAGTCCTGTCTGATCAGTGTATTAAGTGATCTAATCAGCGCCTCCACATGTGTGTTTGTGTGCGAGCTGAATCTTGACTCGTTTCCATCCTGAAGCCGAAGTACAGCTAATCACTTGACTGCTTCCCCGGTGGACAGGCCTAATGCGTTTAATCACTCCTGGGGGGGTCCATGCCTGACGGTGGAGAACGGCCTCTCTGCCCGCTGTCACACTCTTGCTGCCTTTCTCCCTCCATTCTTTTTTCAATTATTCTCCCAACCTTCTTTCTTCTGTCAGTCTCTTTTTTTTGATTTCTTTAAGCTCTATTTTCTAGTTGACTGTCTTCCTCTCATTGTTCTTGTCACTCGGTCTGCCTCTCTTGACTCTCTGCTCCATTTATCTAAATCATCTCTGTGGAAAATCCCAGAATTTTTTCACAAAATAAAAAAAGAAACTTTCAGGAATAGATATGTGCTTTTCCAGATTTGTTTAATTTCCTTGAAAGATACTATTATTATTAATAAGCTCATAGGACTCCTTATTTTAATTGCTTTAATTGAATAAATCAAAGAAAAATCCTCCCTTGACTGAAACAAATACCATAACTTGTATCACGCTAGCTACCGTTTTAATTGCTTCCTCTCTCATCTCTGCCTCCTCGTCGGAGTCAGATGTAGTTCATTACCACTAGTCTGTTCTGTTTCATGACGGCCCCGCTCCTCTGTCTCCTGCACAGTGGTGTCGCTCGGTCGATTGGACCGCGATGAGATGGAATAATTGTGTGGGCCCTGAAATGTTCAGGCTCAACCGACGCTGCAGAAAAACGCTGCGAATCTTACTTTGAGTCCTTCTGTTTGAACATCTACGACAACCTTTCTCTTTCTGAAGTTATGTAACGGCCACGGCAAGTGGGACAAGGATGATTCATCTAAATGAGCACCTGAGCATGAAGCGCGTCGCTCACATCAAGACTGGTGACCTCGGAAAAAGTTAGATGGCATCATAAGTAGTTGGAGGGGAACAGATGAGCACATGGAACGGTAATAATAATAATAATAGGGCTGCCCCCTTATAGTCGAGTCTCAGTCGACCAATATTCATTGGTAAATAAATAAATAAAATTAGCCGATGCTAATGAAGAGACGCCACTTGTTGCTGCGCGATGATGACAACACGACCGTGGAAGCACTGAATAGACCTTTTTTCGGGTGCAGCCCTAAATAATAACGCCATAATTGCTCTAAAGACACAAAGTAAGGACATTTTGCCGTGTCCTGTGCTTGGCGATTCGTTGTAAATTAACAATGCCTAACAGCCGAGGAGTGCAACATACCGTACCATTACTTGAGTCCCCGTTTTCATTTATTCATGGCTCCATCTTCGGAAGATTGCTTAGCACATAAAATCCACACATTCTGTATCCGCTGCTCCCTCTCAGCACGAGGAAATGTGATTCACTGCTTTAGGCAGAAATCAAAGTGTAAATATTAAAAGTAAAGTCTCCTGGAGCGGTAACCTTCTAACCTTCCCTCGGTTTTATTTTCACAATTTTATGGATGAGTCTTGTTTCATTGGTGCTCCATCAGAGCCCAAAATAATTCAGGAGGATTCATAATGTTGTGCTGTTAACTAGAGACTAAATTTTGTTTAATTTGTCGGCCTGCACTCTTAATGAAACTCTTCAGCATCTGCAGGGACATAAACCTTATATAAAAATAATAATAATTTCCTGTTCTTGAGGCCTCAAACGTCACTTCCTAGTCTGTCGAGCTTCAGCGTCTCCGTCTGTCGCTCACATCGAGAGTTTGCTTTCCCTCCATGATGTGGCACACTGCCTTTGATCCTTCTGTCTCGAGAGTCCCTGGAAGCCCTCATCTCCATCTCTGCTCAGCCTCTCTCTCTCTCCTCTACCTCGGTTTGACCTTCGGTCTTCCCCTGGAAGCCTCCAGCTTCCTGCCGCCTGCGAGAAGCTGAAAGACAAAACAACACTGTGGATTTGCGAGGATTAGCATTTTAGCTGATTTATCTGCTTTAGCTCATTAGCAAGGTAATGCAACTTTTTTGTCCGCGGGAGGAGATGCCGGTGTTTTTTTGTTCTGCATTATCAAAGCTGTGTGCGCTGAGAGTGAGCGATCCCGAACAGAAGGCTAATTATATTCTGGCAAAGACAAATACCTGCGGCAGGTTGGAGTGAAATAGTGAAGCTTGACATTGGTGGAAGGAGCCAGTCTGCTTCGATCAAAGCTCTCTTTATTAGCTCCATGTAATTCACTAACCTCTTCACAGCTGCCTACACGTTATGGGACAGTCTGGTTCGACGTTAATTTAGTCAGCGTTGTGTTTTATTGTGCAGCAGTCCTGCAGGGATGGATGACAACGCCATGCATCTTCATTGAGATCGGCAAAATGAGCTTCCGTCCTCTCGACTTCCTCGTCTTTAAGCGATGGAGCGCTTTGCTTTGTGATTCGCAGACGAAATCATTTGTAACAAGACAATGTAGAGATTATTGCTTTGTAAATCAATGGTTATTAAAGATATTAATCTTGATTAATTGGACAATATTCTAGTAATGAGTCAGTACGCTTTAAAGAAAGGAGCTTGGGGCTTTGTATATTCTTAATTGAACAGCAACATTGCAGATCTTTAATGAGCAAACAGGATAGCAGGGAGAGATGAAGTAAGGTGAGGGTTGGATTCTGTTCAGAGCAAAGAGAGAGGGAAAGGAAAGCAAGGGAGACGTGTAAAGTAATAACTGGAGAGACGGAGAGAGCAAATGTAAATAATTTAGTTCATGTAAATAAGAGTGTTTAAGTGCGGAGGGAGGATTTGGGGTTCAGATGGGAGAGTTAAAGTCAATTTGTTTGCCGACGGGACTTCCCCACTCTTTCATCCCACCTGCGTGCCACATTAACACCGACGTGACCTCAGCGCTAACGTAGACGACCGCATCACGTCGACTCGAATTAAAGAGCAGCCGAGCAAAACCACAATCTGCTTATCTGGCGGCGTTTAGGTAGAAGATGGATTTGGAAATGTGTGAAGCACTTCTTAGACATTTATGGTTTTTATTATATAGCTTAAATAAATGTGTCATTTTGTACCGTTTTCTTGCCCTGTGTCCGTTTCAGCAGTAATTGGATGAGATCGGTGCAAGAACGTTACTGTTTGACATTAAAGAAGTCCAACTTCCAGAGTGAAATATTTAATGATAGCATGAAAAAGTTGCCTGTGTGTTGCAGGAACACTAGATATGATAAATGTCTTTACATATTGTCCGAGCCGTCTTCCTCTAACTGCCTCTTCAAACTGTAAAAAAGAAAGATTTTCCAAAGAAAATGTACACCTGCTAAACCATAATTCTGGAGCTTATTGCAAATTGAAGGATTTCATGAGTCCAACCTGAATTACCTCCTTGACTTCTTTGAATTTTTCGAGAAAGAAAGCGTAGCGAAAAATGTTAATGGAAGACAGTTATAGAAAATTGAATTGGGGGGGGAGGGAGTGGAGAGAGGGAGTGAAAGCTCATTAAAACACTTAATATTTCATTTTTTATTTTGTGGAGAAAGATCAAAATACAGATTTAATGAAGTAAAGTTCAAAGTGTGGAGGATTTTCGACCCGTTTGTAAATGATAAAGATGGATTTCTACGGGTTTTTTTTAGAAAAGCATGGCGTTAAGCACCGTGGCCACTGACTCCCATTCCTCCTTGTGGGGAAAAAAACACCCTTTTTTTTGCAGATTTAACAAACAGCCATTGATCTGTGCCAATAGTCACAGAACACAGGTTTTACTAACCTGCATGTTTTTACCTTTCATGCTTTATGTGGCAAAACAGAAAACCTAGGAGAGGGGATGAATAATAGAAATATTACGTGTGTGCCGTGGCCAGCAGGCAAACTGAAACAGCCAACACAACGGGCCTCTGCAGTGTTTTTAAAGGATGTGTTAGCAGAGAAGCCTCTGGAAGGCAGAACTGGAGCTTGGAGAGAATTATAGCCAAATGCGGTTGATGCAATAAGAAATGAACACATTATTCCTTTTAATTCCAATGCACTGCTTCAACAGATTTAGTTAAATGGCTCTTTTTTTATATACCTCAGCAGGCAGTATGTTTCTGGGTCCGTCTGTCCGTATGTGCTTGGTCTATTCTTCAGAATGTGATCTCTCAGGAACACCTGGAGGGACTTTCTTTCTTACATTTTGGGGGTCAACATCACTGAGACCTCACGCAAAACACAGTATCTCAGGAACATGGTGGATAGACATGGATGTAGACGGTGGAGGCAAACAACCGGGAGGCAGCTGCAGCCATTTCATCGGCCAGAGACGGGGAATAACAAGAAGCAGAAGTTTCCTTCCCCCTGTTCCTTTGTCAGCTGCTGGGTCTTTCACTCCCGATCTCTATTACTGCATCCCTCCCTCTGCAGAGGCTCAGGTCAAAGGTCTTTGCCACCTGCTTGTTTCTGCAGAGCCTCATTATTCCTGTTTTTGCTCGACTACTGCAATGTATGCCTTCTTGCTATGCATTGATGAACACACCAACAGCAGAGTGTAGAGCTTGAATTTGGTGAATTTAATGGAGTTCAGTTATTAGAAATGGAACGTTCAAGTGTGACTCACATCCTTTCACCTTTTTATCCTTTTATTTCTTTTTTTTTTAAAGAGCGTATGCCCTTACAGAAGCATACATGTGAACTCACACACAAAACACATGCTGAGACCTTCTTCTCTCAGCCTTTTGTCCCTCTGGAGAGGAGGCCAGCACCTCATAGCCATTTCATGCTGAGGTCAGTTAGCTCTTCTCTCACTTCCAAAGCAGAAGGTTAGTGCATGAGGATGGTCCATTCTGTCCATTTCCCCTGACTTGATCACCTATATCTGTTTTGCAGTGTTCCACTCATTTGTTTACATCTCTTACTGCTCAATATTTATGTGTTTTTACCGTAGCCCATTCTACCTTTCCTCTGCTCTGCACGTCTTTACTCTTCTTCATCGTCCACCCTGCTTCCTCCCTTTACCCATCTCTATCTCCTCTCCCTTGACATGTGAGCATGCACTCAGGTAGCATCACAATCCTTTATCTTTACGAGCGTCCTTCTGTGTGTGTGTGTGTGTGTGTGTGTGTGTGTGTGGGTGTGTGTGTGTGCAGGCTAGCCGCAAATGCTCCAAGAGCCATATTCAAATCTCATTTCACACTGCTGAGGGTGAAAAGACCTGACACAGCACTCTGTGGGAGAAAAAAGGAGGAGAGGAAGAGAAAGAAAGGAAGGGGGCGAGGATGAGAGGAGTAGTGAAGGGAGGAATGGGAGAGACGGGAGGGAAATGATGGCGGAGACAGCGCTGGGAGTGGAGGAGGAGAGCGAGGGACACGATGTGGGAGAGGAAAGAGAATAATGGGTGCTGGCATTAAGCTACCTACAGTATGGTAAGAGGAGCGGAAAAAAACGGGAGCGGGAGGCAGGGAGCAAAGAATGAATAGCACACAGCCAAAGCTATAAAGGGAAGAAGAGGAGGATGGGGAGAGGACGAAGAGTGCAGAGTATCATCAGAGACGCGTTTTGACGATTTTCTCTCTGTCGGCAAGCGTCAGATTTTGATATCCAAAATTACACCGCTCTCTATCCTTCCTTTCTCCTTTTCCTCCAGTTTCATCAACCCACCTCCTTACGCCTCCTGCACAATGTGCATGTTGATGTAAAGGAGGTAATTAGGAAGCTGCTTGGCTTCTCTCGAGCTTGAAGGGTTGAGAAGAGGTGTGGACGGAGAAGGAGATGGGCCTTGCTGCTCGTGTGTGTTTAGCATTACCCGTCCATATATTATCACATATAACTGCATGTTTCTGTATTATTTTTGGGTGGATGGGTGTCTCTTTTTACATGAGGAAAAAGCCACAACTGTCCTCAAACACAACCTTTTTATCTGTTTTCCTCCTCCTCCTCCTCAGCTCTCCCGTCTCCTACCTTATTTCTGTCGCCCTTGCTTACATCCTTCATGTCTTCCTTTGTTGCTGTCTCTTCCATTTTACTCGCCTCAGTCTCCCCCAAGTTTTTTTTTTTGCCCTCTCACTTATTTCCTTCTTCATTCTTCCATATTTTCCCCCAGCATGTTACTCATGTCTCCCCCTCTCTGACCCCTCTCGAGCATCGTCCCCCCCTTCCACCCTGTTCCCACCCTTCCTTCTCCATCTCTTTCTTACAGTATAACGTCCTATGATGCCTTTCAAAAGCGCTGGTCATAAAAAGTTAGCCTTTGTGCTTTTCTCTCAGTCTGCTCTCGTCCTCGCTGTCTCCTTCTCTTGCATCACATTGGACTGAGTCATCTCTAATGCGATTTGCTCTGCGTAGAGAAGCACTCACCGAACGCCACGAACTCCATATATGCAAACATAAACATCCCGAGACGTCCACATGCATATACATGGACATGCGCTCACGTAGGTGAGCCGTCCAGGCAGCTCTCCTTCATCGGGCTTCGTCGTCTCTCAGTCTCATGCAGTTCCACGCAGAAACGTGCCTTCACATACGTACGTCGCCTCGCGTCTCTCCCTGATGTTTCATACTTTGGATGGCAGCTTCCTGTCAGGGCACGAAGGCAACGGGGAAGAGACGGTGGAAGAACAGATAAGGATTGCTGACAGATGTTCAACTCAACCATTTTTGCCCCGCAGAGGAGAAAAAGAAGGAACGGATCCATCCCTTCTGTCTTCTCTCTGTTCTTCTCCTCCCCTCCTTGTTTTCCCTTGTAAAAGCCCACGTTAGACATAATTGACTTCATTCCTTTGATCATCAGGCAATGACGCTTTTGGATAACTTTAAAAAGAATCCGACAAAACGCAACAGAACGATGTTGCAGCCCCTCGCAGGCGCCGAAAAAAAATCAAAAGGGCTACATGGTTCACAACGAGTGAGGGAGGCTGAAGGCTTTCACACTCCAACCGAATCACACAGCCTCTCTCGCCATTTTCAACGAGGAAGATAATTACGATTCCAGCCAATTAAGAAACACACGGGACGATGATAGGATCCACTGTCTCATTACTGTCACTTACTGGCTACGTTGCATGGCAAAGGCCGCTCCTTGATCTGGTTTGGAGCCTGAAAACACACACTCACACTCACACACACAGGCTGACAGGCGGCTGTAGTGTCCAGGCACTTGCACGTCAGCCTCTAAGATCGACCGTTTGTTTCATTTGGCCCGCCTACAAGTATGAGCTTCCCTCTGCCTCGCACACGGCCAGCCGGAGGCAAATGCATGTCATTTATCAGGGCGAGAGAATGACAGCAAGAGCTCTAATAGTAAATCATTGGCAGCATTATTGGACCTCCCCCTCCCTCGCCTATATGGATTTGTGTTGGGAAGCTGAGGGAGCCAGTTATAAATCAGTCAATAACACACAAACTTCCACAAAGCATGAAAGCACCCCTCCCCACATCACACACACACACACACGCATCAGAGATGGTAATAAATGTGGCGATAACCAGCTTGAGACAGCAGCTGAGTTTTTCTAGTGCGGCTCACCCGCCGTGTCAATTCTGCTTCCCGTCCTCCTCAGCCTCTACGCTTACTGTGAATCATTTCAAATACGCAGACGGGAAGAAAGGAGTCGTGACGTTACATCATCGCGTCTGAAAACGCTCCGATCGGCCTTGCTTTGGGGTTAATTACGACGCTTTCCAATGCGGAGTCGAGAGAGTTACACGTTGCGGATCTTGCTCGTCTCCTCTGGCGCCGTGGAAACGGATGGAATTGGGGGGAAGAAAAAAAAACAATTTAATCAGAACACAGCGCCGTTATTGATGCGATAGCAGACAGTCCAAGACCTGGAAGGAAGAAAAGGAAGTAAAGCTGCTGTTGCTGTAGATTTAAAGGCTTACAGCCTTGTTGTATCGTGTATATAATCAGGCACTAGTACGATGAAGGGGCCTCCTTCATGGAGCTTTGTTTGTGGTGTCTCCTGAACTTTTAGCATGACCCAAACTCTATGCTAATCGTTGTGTTTGTATGTCACACAACAGAGAGCGGTTAAAGACACAAAGACTTGAAATCAAAGCGTACACGCAGCCGGATCGCCTCGGCTGCTCGCGAGAAGCTGGAGCTGTTAAAAGCGATTAGGCTGATGGGGCCGCTGCTTCAGTGTAATCGACTGGTAGCCACTAAAGATGATTTCTGACACGGAGCTCAGTATCCACTTCATCATAAGAGGGGAGAGACGGTGTGAAGGAACGGAGGAAGAGCTAGGGAAGAGCTATGGAAGGGAGGGAGAGGACGGGCAAAAATCAAGACAGATTAAGGAAGTGAGACGGAGGCTGGAAATTTAAAATTCCAAAAGGAAGACGGGAGATTAAAGGATCAAAGTTAATCTTTCATCCACTCCTCTGATCAAAAAATGATCTCTAGATATGTTATTTCCATTGAGAAAAAAGTTTGACTGAAGGGATGTTACCTATGAACACTGTCGGAACAGGCAATATGACTTATGTGAAGAGCTGCTGATGAAATGATCTGAACCCGAGACATCAACACCCAACCACGAGTCATTTCACTGTCAGTATAAAATGTTACGTATTGCATCTTTAAACGCTGGTGATGATGATACAGATTAATATTCATTTTGACCATGGCCGTATAATAACCTTTGTGGAATTGAGAAAATGTGACAACCTGTCATTTCAGCGTTATTTCCACCGGACACATATGGCTGTTAGGGGTAAATCTGCCCACTCGGCCGCTCTGTGATCCATAACAAATGTCTGGGACAATCTGCCTGTTCTGCTGAGTCAGGATAATAGCGCTGGAAGCGGGGAGATGGTCCGACACCCATCTGTCACCCGCAAGCTGGAATCCATCGACGGGTCTGTCTGCGGCTACAGGTTAACGACCCGTCTCACTGCACTGCAGGTGGATACTGCAACACTTTTCTGGACAGAAATGTAAATTTGACACGAACACCTCTGGATGTAACAGATGGATTTACTGTACAGTACAGTACTTTATTATAAGCAAATCGCTTCACAAGCACATTTTCTTCTTCTTCTTCTTCTCATTATAATGTTTCATATCACCGTAAGGCAGTGAGAAATGAAGAAAAGCATAATTTATAGAGGATTTTTGATAGCTCAGCTGTAGTTTTAAACAAAATACAGTGGATTTTGGAATTTCTCTATAATGAAAACATTTGGCATGAACATACGTTTGTCTTATGTCAGCTCTGTTTAACATCCTCTCGTAATTAAGAACTGAAGTGCACCAGTAGGTTGACACTGTGCCGGCGATGCTGCTCTGATAGTAACTGAAATGTGACACACAATGATCTTTTTAACGGACAGAAGCCTGAACACGCTGCCCTGCGACAGCCTGTCACCCAGAATGTTGATGCTGCATGTTCTCTGTTGACTTTTTTTTTTAGGAGAAATCTTCCAGGCTCCATCAGCTGTGAGACAGTCATACTGGTTTAGTGTTTTCATCCTCCCTTTTGATCTCTTCCAAAATCATCACAGCACTGATGTTGAAAAGAAAATGATGATAGAGAATTAATAATGAACAATTAACATCAACAGGCAGTGATTGTTTTGACCGGTCCTGCAAAGTGTCCCCAAACTCATTTTAAACGCACAATGAAGGCGTTTTTCATCATTATCCAAAAGTCCATTAATGTTGACATATTTAAATTCTACTGTGACACTAAACGAGACGTATTAATGTTTACTTGGCAAGGTAAAATTGCCGTGTGGGAATGGCGTTATTCACTATTATGCCACCGTCACATTTATCACATTTCAGGCTTTTTTTTTTTTTTTGTATTATAGTGCTGTCAAAAACCCTGGCGTCTTATTCAGCAGCGGCTCTCCTGTCACCGGCTGCTTTATAAATCCATCCCCCTCTCTCATTGAATATATTGATGATCTCAGTAACAAAGTAATGTGTTGTTTTGATCACTCAGCAATAGGTGTCAAAGCTGGTTTGTCTCGGGTCGCTGGATGAAGCATTGCCTGACAGTGCGAGACTGTGTGTGTGTGTGTGTCTGTGTGTGTGTGTGTCTGTGTGTCTGTGTGTGTGGAGCCTCAGTTGTGCTCTTAAGGGATATCTGCCCTGAAGTGACTCTAATAGTATAAGCCACTGTCTGTGTCTGAATGGTCCAATGGTGCATTATGTTTCTACACACACACACACACACACACACACACACACGCACACACACACACCTGGGGCAGCACCAATCACCAGGGATCTGCCCCCTTATTTCCTCATGCTCATGAGAAAATGTTCTTCCTCATTTTTCAGCCCAATTACACAACCATATCTGTGTGTGTGTGTGTGTGTGTGTGTGTGTGTGTGTTTGTTCTCAAGAAGTAATATTGCACTTCCTCCACCGTGTTTTGACTCGGTGAGAGAGAGAATATAAGAGACGTTAAGACTGGGTGCTGTGTTAAGTCGGTGTGACAGTCAGATCCCTGGCTGTCTGTGACTGTGTGCTGGGCTCAGCATTGTCTCCAATCACCTGACACACACACACACACACACACACACACACACACACATGCCACATAATGCACACTTCCGACCTAGTCGTATTTATCTGAAGAAAACTTCTGAAACTTATAATGCAACATAACAGCACTTTTTTTAATAAGTTTCCTCTGTAGGAGCTGAGGATTATGTGCCACAATATGTCAAATATGGTATCAGCTCTTTTCAAAGGGCTGCCTTCCAAAGCAACACGACTGGCTTTAGACATGGGAGACATGAAGGTTTGTGCCTGAAATTGTGCAAATCACAAAAGTAATGCTATTAGCTGTCAATTCTTTTTTTGTCAGGTTGCCTAGGAAAAAAACATTCATCAGTTCAGTGATATTTTCATTTCTTTCTAGCTTTAAGGAGCACCGATGCAGCATTTTTCTTTAAAAGTACATAACAAATGTATCTATAACTCTGACATTGCAGGATCGCAGGCTACGATAGCAGATTTGACCATAATGGAAGCTCACATCATCTCATGTTTCCAGTCTCCAATTCCTCATCATGAGCCTCATTTTGAGCTCATTCAATGCCTCACTGAGATATTCAGTCATTGCTTGTATCCCCTTGGGCATCATACATCAGATGTTCTCCATGCAAACTGACTGAAAAGACGGACAGATTCTCACTGTTTCTGTGAATATTCAAATTAGCAGTGTGAATTGATTGAAATGAGGAATGTGTTGCCCAGACCCCTTATGGATCCACAGTATGTTTTTCGCTGTTGTTTCCCGCCCAGCCTCTTCTTGTGTCTGACTGTCGCAGTGAGTGTGTGTGGGAGGGGGAAAACAAGGTTTTTTCCACAGCTCATCGCAGCCTTTAGCTCATAGTGCAGCTAAATGGGTGACTGTATATCCGCTACCCCAATTAAGGGTGTTAAGAGTGTGAGAGTGTGTATGTTGAGAAAGTGTGAATGGGTTTGTGTATCAGTGCTTAACAGCAGTGGTGGCCTCTCTCTCTCCCTCTCTCTCTACTGCATTCATCCAAGTCTTCATAAAAAAGACATTATGAGAGTATAAGTGAAGGAGCATTAGATGAAAGATATCTTTCTGAGCATGTTGAGGGACAGCTGAGCCGGCGGCTATCGGCACAAATGGTGCAAACCTGCTGACAAACAGCTTTATCCTGGATGGCTGTGTATATAAATCTCAGAGGAGCTTGAATAACAACACACACGGAGGGAGAGGGACTTTATTACTGCTCAGGTGGACGTCACTCCGCTAGCAAATACTCGTTCGCCACAATATTAACGTTCTGAACCTTAAACCTGCAAACAAACGTTTTAAAGCGTCTTCACTTTAACACCGCATCCACATAACACACTCCTTCCATCCATTTCTGCAAAGCGGTCTCCTACTTAATTGTAGTCTCCCATAATAGCCGCAAGGTCTCACTAAAGAACTCTGTCATGAGAAATAAGAGAAGGAATAAACTTCCTGTCTCCACAGGAAGCAGCTGTTGCCATGGTAAAGCTAATTCAAAAGTCCAGGTTTGGAAAGGTAAAACAGTACGTACTGGGATGATAAATGGACACGCTAACGGATTATTATTATTATTCGGCAGGAGAGAGAGGTAATGTATTGGTGTATCCTTGTGTGTGGTGGATGTCTCTCTGATGTAATTGATATCTCCACCTGGTTTTAACATCTCGTCAGAGGATGAGCTCTGGAGCTGTGTGAGACACACGCTACTAAATCATCACTGCCCTATTTTCTTAGCTTGTAATAAATAGCCTTTAATATCATTAGCCCTACGAAACAAAGTCTGCTCCCCCACTAGCACTTAATCCCACTGTAGGATTTAGTGAAAACCCATTTACTCGTGCACGCAAACGTGCACACAGAGAGAACCACGCCTACGCACGCATGTTTGTTGTTATCGGCTTGTGTTTGGAGCACAGACTTGCAATTCAGTATGACATTCGTCATACTAAAGACGAACATTCACGCATGATCAAGCCGCTTGAAATAATCGTGCAGCATTCACCCAATCTCAAAACCTTAGTGTGTGTGTGTGTGCAAGATGGTGCTCATGTCCAGCCTTTGATTGGCTCCTTGCAGTTTGTTGAGTACCAAGTCCAATATGTTCTAATGCACTCACTTCCCTCCATGAGCTGGGGCACTGAAAGCCAAATCCTATACATTATTGTGCGTTTTCTCTCTCTCTCTCTGAGTGTGTGTGTGTGTGTGTGTGTGTTATATTCACAGATAAAAGTGAACCCATTCATGAGCTAATTGCTCAGAGATGGATAGCCATTTCCTCTCCCACAACACTGTGATGGGGCTAAATGAATCGTCAATGAATGCGCAATGACTGTTGACATTGATTTACTCTCAGCTGTGTGTGTGTGTGTGTGTGTGTGTGTGTGTGTGAGTGTTTGATTGCGAGAGGTGATTGTTTTTAGTCAGCCACACATTCTGTAATGCAGGCAAATACTTTACGATAATAGCATTTGCATTTCCTGGCGAAGAGACTTGAAAACAACAAGCGTTTAAATATCTGTGAGTTGTGTGGCGATGTCATGACGTGAAACCTTCACGATGTTAATACTGCGTGTTAATCAAATCGAAGCAGTCATTGCGTGTCTTCCAAACGATGTGATCATCACTTCTAATGTCGACTGGCGTTGTCTTTCAGATCTCGGCTGAGTTGCCATGACGAGCGAGGAGTGTCCTGTGCCGCTGGGGAGTATTTCCTCGGCAGGGCCAGGGCAGAGCGAGGACTATGGCTTGGCGCAGGCTGATGACATCATTGAGGAAGTGGGACCAGGTGATGACGTCAGCATCGGCAGTGACCTGAGCACTCTTGTGTTGCCCTTTCCGGAGCTGGCACCTGTAGTCTTCTTCTGCCTCAAGCAAACCACCTGCCCTCGCAACTGGTGCATCCGCATGGTTTCCAGCCCATATCCTTTCATCCGCTGGTGGAAGCGGCCCCTTTTAACCTGAACAGTCACCTTTACTCCAGCACCGTAATCATTCACCTGTCCGCGGATCACGTGTTGAGCTTCAAAATGTTAAATCTGCCCTCGCCATCGTTAACCTCATCCTTAACCTCTTCTGTTCATCCGTGCTCCTTTTTATGTAGCGCCTTTTCATCTCCTCAAATATCACCGGCGCTTCGCTCTCCTCTGTATCCAGTCGCCTGCAATTCTTTTGGAGCCTTTATTGTCATGCAGTTTTGCCGAGTAGTTTCTCCCCCTTTGTGATATTGTCTGTCTCAGTTTTGTGTTCTTTTGATATATTTTTCCTCCATCTTGACTCCGACTCCCCCTCCCATCCACCATCACTCCTTTATCTTGTGGATTTGCCGCCACATGTTACAGCAGGAATCTCAGAAGCTTCTCAAAGTAAGTGTGTTTGACGTCCGTTTACGACTTCAACTGCAGTGATCAGTCTAGCTGCTAGACATGGTGTGGCAATGTCTGTTTGCTGTGTCGGTGAGACAGACGAGACCACACTGGTCTGGGTCTTGCACTGCTGCATGGCTGTGTGTGTGTGTGTGTGTGTCTACTATAAGCCACTAGTGGGAGTGCAGGTCTCCACGGATTGCGACGTCAGGAAGAGGTTTGCTTGGTCAGTCGGCCGGTTCAGACCTCTCTGAGCTCATGGCTTCTCATTGTCATGTTTAAGGAGCCTTTAGAGGCAATTAGGCTTAGCTTAGTAGGCTATGTAAAAAAGATTTAATTTAATTTAAATATTTTATCACCAAATCCACCTGAGTCATACTTACAGATGAAGCACTTTTCTGCTCCGGAGTTGTTGTAATGAATGAGCAATGATCCGGTTTCTCTTCCTCACTATTTGTGTTGAGTCTCTTCAGGAATTAAGTTGAGTTTAATGGATCATTTTTGAGCAAAAGTCTGAATACAGACAGGTTTTTTTTATACACACATCGTAGCCAAAGCCCCACGGAATGCTTTGTAACACTCCAAAAAACATATTTCACATCGTCTGAGCTGCTATTGTCGCTCACCGGCTGCTGGACACCCGTAGTTCAGTGTGAGAAACATATCAGTGGGTGTGAGAAAGAATCAGGTGTTCGTTTGAGGGAAGGTTGTTATTACCTTCAATTGATGCCATTTTCCTCTTGTGGAATCAGCTGGAGAGCACACACACACACACACCACACACACTCCATTCACCATGATGGCTAATGAGGTGTTACTTTTGCCTATTGTGACGGCATTATTTCAGACAGTTTTGAAGCTTGCTGATGTGTGTGTGTGTGTGTGTGTTTGTGTGTTTGTGTGTGTGTGTGTGTGTGTGTGTGTGTGTGTGTGTGTGTGTGTGTGTGTGTGTGTGGGATGGCAGTATATTCACAGGCTTTGTGCCGTTGCTTGTGTAGGACTACGAAGATAAATGTGTGCATCTGCCGTGTGTGTGTGGGACTTAAACTGGAGCAGGAGTTTGATGTTTGGTGTACTGGAACAGCGATTTGTACCCGTTTGAGTGTGTGTATTGATCGTACTCCAGCAGACAGCACCGTATATATAGACATACGTCTTATGAACTGACCAAGCACAGTTTTGTCTTGGAAACTTTGATGATGAAGGAGCATGCTACCATAACGTATAGCGATGACATGATCAGCCTCATTTCACCAACGTCAAAGAGTCACTTTCTTGTGCTCAACGCCGTGTATGTGAAGTCTCAGCCTGTGTGTGTGAGGTGAGGGGATCTATTTGGAGATCAATAATGCTGTTCACCGCATAGTAGGCCTTCAGTGACACACACACACACACACACACGATGATGCTCTCCCACGCTCGCCTGCAGCAGAGCACCTGGAGCACCTCTCCACATTGCACCCCACACACTTCTTCTCCCTCTCCCTATTGTTCTGGCTCTTCAGAGTGCACGCTCACTCTCTATACATATCACACGGCATGGATGAACCCTCGTTTATTAATGTCACATCATTCACATTTCTCAAATGTGGTGATACTGATATGAGGTTTCGTGACCATCCTCTTACATCAAAGTTGAGTTAATTGCCAGTCGGTCTCCCTTTTTTGTTACTGGCTGTTTGTAGTCGAGCCAGTAGTCTGGCTGTAGATATGGTGTGTTTGTCTGCAGCATGCGTTGTATTTTACCTGCAGGCTCATATTCCTGTTTTCTACCCTTTTTTAATTATCTTTCAATTTAAATATTCGCTCTGCTTTGTTTTCTACTGATTTGCTGTAGGAAACAGTTGTCAGCGGTTCCTCCACCCTGGTTAACACTGATAGCAGATCAGACACGTGTTCGGATTATTAATACCAAATATAATCAACTATAATCATAGATTATAGATTAAGATACCCAGAAATGTGTCAAATAGTTCAAATTAACCCAACATTTTTCATGATTATTATTATTATTTAAATGGGCCATTCTGCACAATGAGTACTCTTATTTTTCATCTTCTAAGAATATTTTGATTGTAATCATTTTGCGCTTTTACTTAAAGCCTCTCTATGTGACATTTGGTGCATTAATAATGCAGCAAGCAGCTATTTGCAATAAAGATCTAGTGGACTAATGTTGTCCCGAGCAGAGAGGGAAGTCACTCTCCCTCTGTGTGTGTTGTTATGTGAGATTCTCTGTGCTCTTTGTACAGAGCCGGGTCGGCCCTCGTGCCTTTTAGGGCATGTTCGTGCATGTGATTACGCTCCATTGACGAGCTGAGGGTCGCTGCTCTGCACGGCGCTCATTAAGCAACTTCCAGCTGTAGAGCAGAGCGGGTGTATGGTCATGGAGGCTTCACACCCACCCTCCCCTTCATAAGGGTCACACTTAACAATGAGGGGTTACATTTGACTCGGAGTCTTTTCAATAATCTTTGTGTTCATTTAAGTCATTCCTCTTCAGATTCTTACTTTTCTCAAATGGTTCTCTTAATTTAACAAGTGAAATCTGTAAGGGGTCATAACTTTCACCTAGTCAGTCTAATTGTGTGTGAACTGCAGTCTAGTGCGGATAGTTAATCGGTGAAGATTGCCTCTCATCTACATTTTTTTCTACATACTCCATATTCTCTCATAGTCCTTTATACCTGAAATAGAGCAATCAACTCCATCCAGTAAAACCTGACCTGAAACACAAAGAAAAGATAGAAAGCAGTTTTTCATCAACCCTTTGTAAATGTCATGTACTGACTTGTTTGAAGGAACAATATCATCTACGGGGTTTTATGTGATTTTTCATTTTGTAGCATATAATATCTACATATGAAAGAGCAATAATCTCCTCCTCCCTGTGAAATTATACCACCGTGTTGCGGTCTGTTGAACATTGTGCTTTGTTTGGGACTTTTTCTGCCGCATTTTTTTCCCCGCACTGCTTGTTCCAGACTCCTAAATTGTAGTTATAATTGCAAAGTGCACACATGGTACAGGGACATTTTTGTGTTGTATTTTCAAAGTGGGATGGCAGGGTAATTACTTGTACACACCATTTCAGGGAGGAAATGTGCTGGCATGTGTATATGAGCTGTGTAGACGGAAAGCATTGACTGATACATTGGCTCTGGGCACCGTCTCTATTCTTCCCCCGTCCAAACATTGATACAGTTAAACTTCTCTTTATTTCCAGCTCTTACTTTCTTTGTTCTGTGAAATTAGCGTTGTACTTTTCACCTCTTTTGTCCATCAAACTCCTGGTTTCTCCTTTTTTCCTCTTCTTTTCTTTGATGCCAGTAACTATCCTCCTCTCCACATTATCTCACCCTCTCTCCCCTCCTCTGATTGGCTCCTGTGTTCAAGCAGAGTGACCAGCCTCTGTGGCCCATGATCCTTCCTGGCCCTGACAGCTTGTTATCTCCATGGTGACAGATGGCTGAGGCGTTGCCGTGCCTGGCTCTTAACTACTGCTGAGGATAGAGCACACACCTGAGACTCATCATCTACTCTCTCTCATCTCTTTCCGCGCTTTCCTTCTTATTTTTCTTTCTCTCAACTCCTGACTTTCTTCTGTCCTTCTGTTTTTCCGCGGCTCGAGTTGGAAAAGTTGCTGCGGGGCTACACGGTAGATTTATGTATTTCCTTTTGCAATGACACTCGCTGTGAGTTATGTCACGTCACGTCGAATGGGTCTTCCACTTGTTTTGACAGATGTTTTAAGAACATCAAAAGTATTTTTTGTTCTCGGCAACACTGTCTTTTTTTTTTTTTTTTTTAAATCTGATGCTGTTTTCTGTCATTCATCTTTTCTTTGAATTTCACAAATGCTATCACTCCTTTCTACTGCAGCTTCCTCTTCCTTAAGATGTTGTTGCTTCCCAAACTTCCATTAAAGCCTCTTGTGCAGTTACGTGAGTGTTCCACTTATTTTAATGAGCCTTCTCCTTCAAGTATGAACTGTTGTCCTTCCACCCTGAGGGAAGTCTCCTTTTGGTGTAAGCATTAATGAGACAAACCTCTGTTTAGGAGAAATAAAACCTAATCCTTCCAAAATAAATCCCATAGGTAAAGTGAATACTACCAATAGTGATTCTAGTGCTCCCCACTCGCTCCTCACTATTTCTCACTTCTTCTCCCCTCCCTGCGTCTGCCCTCCCCCCTCCTTCCTCCCTCTTCTCCCTCAGGTCTAGTCCAAACTCCATTAGGCTGCACTGTCTCGGAGAGGAAGAGGAGATGAGAGGGGAACAGTGGAGAGGAGATGAAGGGCTTAAAGTGACTCTAATGATTAGTTTAGTACCAAGCCTCAGCGCATACAAACTCTGCGTGACCTCTTTCGTAGTAGTTAGGCTGCTCTGAACATGCGTTTCATACTATATGCAGCTTCAGTCAGTGTTCACGGATAAAGAGGAATACTTAAGCAGGGTGCGTAAAGGCACATTATGTTACACATCTTGTTTATTCCATATCCTATGCACTTATATTGCAAGAATCTTTGAACATCAGTCTTTTCATGTGGACTTCTAGTGAGATTTAACCAGGACTTACTTTACATAACTGATATGTCTCGTTGATTTAACGCAGATGACTTCCTCCAATCAATGACGTAGCCCATCATGGAAATAGTAAAGAAGAACCACTCATTGACTAATTAGATTGGCTCAGAGTATGAAACGTAGGACATGTGTTGGTGTTTGTGGTGGTCTGAGCAGCATAAGCTGCCTCCTAGGTGCCATATTTCTCGTGTCTGCTGCTCATGTAGCGGCGGATCAGGCGGTGTGATTATCAGCGTATGTTAAACGCTTCTGCCAGCGTCTGTGCGGACATGTTCTGCATGCCCACGTCCTCCGTGCACGTGTCCAACCCCGTGTGTGCAAAGGTGCCTCAGTGTGTTTGTGTGCATTATCGCCATCCGCTGCTGTTGGATTATGGATTATGAAGACACTGTCTTTTTGAATCACAGCCATAATTGAGTTATGAGTCACATTTTCAGAAGAGAACTGCGTTCAGATGGCTGGCTCACATTATCCACCTTCTGTTTGCACTTTGTTATGCTATGTACTCCAGACTTTAGACAGCACCGCTTTGTGTGTGAACTCTGAAGGGCGGATTGGTTTTAGATGTACCACACATGAATGTCAGAGGTGCAAAAACAACAAAGCACATAGTCACATGTTCAATTATAGCCATGCGCGCACACTCATGCGCAATGTTTTTCACTCTCTTTTAAGTTATTTTAACTCATAAAAGAATCATGTCTTCCTTTTCATGTCAGCTCAACTCAGACGTATTGCTTTACACAAACTGGGACTCTTGAGAGAATTTAATAAGTCATTTAATGGCTCCATCACCACTAACTGCAGGGTACATTTTATCCAAGTGAGTGCTTTGTAGTTTGCTATTTCTCATCTATTATCCACAAAGTGCTATATAAATTGTATGAGTCATTCCGCACTGCCTGTTCTTTCGCTTCCGACCTCCCGAAAACTCTCCTGAACGGATCTGAAATTTTTTGGAATACAGTTTTATTTCAAAGATGTGGGTTCATGATTGAAGGACGATGCATTGATCACAATAATGACCGTGAAATGAGGCGATGACTGACTAGCTGCCTGATGTAGTTAGGAACAGCCCTGGCATTTAGTTCATGTGTGTGTGTGTGTGTGTGTGTGTGTGTGTGTGTGTGTGTGTGTGTGTGTGTGTGTGTGTGTGTGAAGGCAGCAGTTAACTCAGCTGTGTATTTGTGACTTTGTTTGGGTGAAGAGAGAGTGAGAAATCAGCAGTTGCACTGGATGCCAAAATAAATAACAAAGCAAATACTTCCAACAAGCTAAACATTCTGGAAAATGCATACATTTTTCTGGTTAAAATGATGCTAGAACGTTTTGCAATATGGAATTAAATTGGTGACAGGCCGGTGCTTATCCTCCAGTAAAATACGGTTCACATCCTGTAATAGAATATGTAAAAAAGCGCTCCGACTTCGCTTCGTTTCCTCCTTCAGACGGGGACGACTCTCTCCGACGCATCGTCCTTGAAACAGGAGGATTTGAACAAAAGCAACAAAAGCTTACATTTCATTAGTTTGAATATAAATTCGATGGTTGTTACCGGAGGCAGCTGTAAAAGCAGCTACAGATAAGCAAAGCAATAATTATTCTACTCCAAATATTCTTGTCTCGTTACACTAGGAAGCTAAACTGCCAGCAGACAGAATAAATCAAATGTGACAGCCCTGAGTCTGTCCTTACTTTGTCGAATACATTTACTATGTTTTGCCGACGGCTAACGCTATAAAAACAATAAATAGCACTCTTCAGTTTAACATGTTGGACCATAGAATATATTGCTAGATAAATACATACATTTTAAAAGATCTCTCAGGATCTAAGAAGGGAAGGAAAAGCCTGTAAGCAAATGAATCCTAACATTTGAATAAGTTCTGGTATAGTCGTGAAAGTGGGCTTCTTTTGAAGACGATGTTGAGTGAGAGGATTATAAACTCTAGGTACCTGCCATAATGGAGAGGAAAGACAACATAACATTTTTTAATGGACAACAAACGCTATTATGGCAACACTTCCAGTCCAATTTTGTAGGGAGTGTGAGCAAAGCGTGAGTCACAAGGGGATGTTTATAAATATGCAGCTTTTTGATATATCTTCAGTATGCCTTCAGCACGAGCCATTTGCCCACTCGCCGTGCAGGCTTTGAGGTCCACCCTTTGGTAACGAGTCCTTATGAGCACATCGGCAAACCGACAGGACTCATTACAATATCAAGGAGACCTGCGGATCACATGCTCTCCTGGTGCTTTTAAGTCGAGCCTTTGTCCCGGTTATCTGAGGCATGAACATCACGTTCCCAATTCATTGGCCACAATTATGCCAAGCTCAGATGAGTCCGCCACAAATTGAATTTCCGCATGTCGGAGGTGGAGGGATGGAAACCTCGCAGAGCCTTTTCAAACAGGATTGTGGGTAGAGTTTCCCTCACTGGGTGATGGACGTTCACCGCATCAGTGCACATAAAACTCCAGCGTGCGGTTTGCATAAAGTAGTGCGAGATTCCCCTTTCCCCCCAGCTGTCATGTGTGATGGTACCCTCGCTGCACTCCACGGAAAGTGAATGAGAAATTCCCCACAAGACCACAATGGAGGTGGTATGAGATTTTGGCATTGACGGCCGCTCATTTCCTGTGATGAAGAGAGAGTAGGAGGCTTATGGCCGAGCTGGTGTTCACCTGGGAGACATCAAAGCCAGTTTCATCAAACTGACAGATGGAGGAATTTCATTTCTTCAAGGCACTCGGATATATAAGAACGTGGCATCATTTCAAGAGTACTTAATAGTTGGAGAAAGGTCTAAGATGAGTATGCAAGCCAGGGAGGTTTTTCTCTTTTTGGAGGGGAAGCCCCATTGTGTCAATCTAATACGACACGATAAAGAAGCTTACTTTGAATTCCTCTTGGCATTCAGCGTTTTCCCATTTCAGTAGATGCTCCGTTGAGTTCCGAAAATTAAAAAAACGCCGGGCTTGAGAAATAGACTGAATGGAGATTTGAATGCAGTTTTCAGCTGTATATTTGCAGCACTTCACATGCGCACTGACTCAACTCTATATCACAAGATATCGGAGTTGGAAACATACGTGACGCCCTGGAAACGAAGGACATGAGTGCGAGCTATGCAGAGAAAGATAAAAGAAAGAGGGAGAGGAGAAGGGAGGAGAGAGAAAGATGGAGCTGGTGGATGAGAAGGGCTAATTATTGTGCAGATAAGAGAGGGATGGAGTGTCGGCGAGAGGCACAAAAGCAAACCACTGAGTGAAGGACGGGCTTGTAAGTTCTCTGTGAACGGTGGATGAAAGAGAGAGAGAGAGAAAAGATGGAGAGGAAATAGAGGCGGTTGATAGCCTTCGGAGAGGCGGGCGGAGGGAGGAGGGGAAGAAGATTGCTAGTTGGCACTTTTTCTTTAAAAGGCAGAGTGTGAGGAGGAGAGTGAGGGAGGGGAAGAGAAAGGGAGATAGTTAGCACAGTGACAGAGTGAACTTTTGCCCAGTGCCTGTCAGCAAGGAGGACGGGCGGTGTGTGTGTGTGTGTGTGTGTGTGTGTGTGTGGTGGTGTGTGTGTGTGTGTGTGTGTGTACCCCTGCCTTGACAGTGAGGAGGAACATGAAGTCTCTAATTGCTCTGGTGACTACAACTTCAGACCTCTTTCACGGGGAGACGCAGAGAGACAGAGAGTGGGAGGGAGGGCCGGGTAACACTGAGATCGAGACAAAAAAAAGACAAGACAAAAGGTCTCAGGAACAGGAAGTGGGACCCAATAAAGTTACAAACGAACGACACGCAGTCTTCAAGCAAATAATGGAGATCACACACGGAGCAGGGGACCCAATGAGCAGTTCGGAGACAATTTAGTGACTGCAGCAAAGCTTCCAGGCCGTCGTAATATCACGGGGGCTCCTATAGCGAAGCTATAGCTGAATCTGCAGCTCCCCTCGGCTTTAGAGTTTATAGGGAGATTCAGTTCTTTGTTGAGTTGTTTGGCACACGGTTTTACTGCATTGGTTCAGTCACCACTCTCATATTGTTGCAGGCAAAGCTCTAAAAACCCACAGCACACTGCTGTACCTGCTGAGCACCAACAGACACACAGGTAGCAACTAGCTGATGAACAAGAGACATTTCCCTCCGAAGTTTGTCGAGACTCCAAATACATCGTATTGTTGTTCCGTTATCGTTTGTGTGTCCTTAACATATCTCTTAACATAACCGTTCGTCACATCTACTAGAGCCCGACCGATAAAGGATTTTGAATGCCGATACGGATACAAACGATTTAAAAATCCGATATTCCGATATATCGGCCGATATTTTTTTTTAATATCAGAAACGCGTAACAAAACATTAACAGATTTCCCTCATTAGTTATTTGTAGTTATTTATGAGTCTTCACTAAAATAATATGATAATTTACTTATTTTATTGTCACTACGCGACAGAGGAACATCAAAACATACTAAAATTTTGTTATACATTTTATAAACATTTTTCAACTGTATAAAAATACAAACTGAAGATATAAAACTTAAAGTCCTTTTGAACAAAAACACAATAACAACAACAACCAAACACAAAGTTACCAGTATTTACCATTATAAATGCTGATACCGATAGTAACCGATAGTTTGGAAAATGCCTAATATCGGCCCGCCGATAATATGGGTCGGGCTCTAACATCTACTACCACTTGTTGCAGCAGTGGGGGGGCGGGGCTTCAGGGCTAGCACGTCATCTGCAGCAAGCTTTTTGCTGCTGGAAGTAATGACATCACAACCAAACTCTTCCTTACTATCCTCTAGTCAACGAGGCGTTATTATGAATCTCGCTGCGTTTCTTGGCAACACCCGCTCTGCATAGAATTCAAACACGAGGACGATCCAGGCTCTCCGGCTGTCCTGACCTTCACTACTAGAGGTCAACTTCTGACCGTAACCCATCATCTCTGCCTCCACCAGCTACGCAGGGTGGGCCCTGCCAAGAAATGCAGTGGGACTTGCGATTGGGCAATGCACTATAACTTTAATACTATATCAGTGTGTAAATCTTGTCATACAGGTTGGAGATAATGCTGTTTAGGCTTTTGGGAAATGCATGATAGATGTGTTAATGTTTCCATCCATCCATTATCCATCCTGTAAGCGTATCCTGTCCAGGTTCACGGGGTGAAATATCTGCTTCCCCATTGTCTAAACTGCATAATAACCCCAATTACTGTTTAAAAGGATGTAAGCCTCGCTGCATGCCTTGGAGATTTAGGGATCATCTCCCCACCTTGACATGGCGGAGAGATGATTTATCTGTAACGCACACTTTCAACACTGACCCGTCACGTATCTCCGACGTCTTACTGGGCGTATTTTCCTTATCACTCTGTCAGCCCCGGAGAGGGAGAGGGACAGAAAGAGGATGGGACCAGGTGGAAACAAAGAGACCAGAGCTTTCCATCGAGGGAGAAACACAGAGAGAAAAAAGACATGTGGAGAGAGAGGGGAAAGGGTTAGTTGGTGACCACTAGGGACCTGCTGAAATAGCCCTGCTTTGTCACTGTCTTGTGCAAGCACACACACACACACACACACACACACACACGCACACACAAACATGCACACAACTCTCTCACTCTGAATTCTCTCGCTCTTCTTACTCTCATATATACACATAATCCTAGCTGTCAGATATGTGTTACACATATATGGATCATACTCGGGCTAAATCCTTCTTCAGTGTTTTTCTACTGGCTGTGGTGTGTGTTGTGTGTGTGTGTGTGTGTGTGTGTGTGTGTGTGTGTGTGTGTGTGTGTCTATGTGGGGGCAGCATCTGTCAGGGCACATCCTAAACCCCTTCCTCTGGCCAATGATAAAAGCTCAACACTTCTGTGTGTGTGTGTGTGTCTGTGTGTGTGTGTGTGTCGTGTGTGTGTGTGTGTGTGTGTGTGTGTGTGTGTGTGTTACCGCCCAGATGTTTGGACATTAGTTGACTACTGCTATCTGCAGCTGAAATGAGCCTTGGGGCTTAGGTCATTAAAGACCAGCTTTAACTTCAAACACACACAGACACACACACACACACACACAGACACACACACTGACTCCCCAAAAAGCTGAGTTTGTAGGTTTCTTCTAAAACTCTGTGGACTGCCATGCAACTGAATAAGCGCCTGACAAACCTGTACAAAGCTCAAGTCACATCAGCTCAGAGCTCCGATATCAGCTGTTCAATAGGAGGGAGGGAGGGAGGAGAACAGGGTGAAACCAAAGAATGAAAGGAGCTATGGAGGAGCGTTATATATGACATGTGGTAACACATAGGCGAATGATGCCTGAGATCCCGACTGCCAGGACGCGTTTTTCAGAGAAATGAGGAAAGCTGCTGGAGATGGCGTGAATCTCTGCTCGTGTTCCGCTCTCTGGGTGAGAAATCTTCCTTGTCATGTGTGAGAGCGGGCACACGGCATTTCACAACCACCCCATGCCAACGGGGGGAGTCAGCAACAACAGCGACCGTGACACAGATCCAGAGCTCGGGACCTCAAAAACTGGAGAAAGGAGAAATAAATGTCTAAATAAATATGGTCATATTGACTGACAGGATATATATATATATATATATAACAACCTTTATTTTCTTTATTATGTCAGACATGACCTCTACGTTGACCCTATATTATGCAGGAAAAATGCTGTCTCTCCATCAAAGCATGCTTCAGTGTGCTGACCCCTGCCCCGACCTTTGCTCGGGTAAAACAGCTGACACGCCACCTCTACGTTAGTGCAACCTACTCCTGTATTAAGACCACTGATAGCCTCCATTATGGTTCTGGCTTGTGTGCGATTGAGTGTGTGTTTTGCTGCTTGCATTCCTCCATAAATGTTTTTCCCGAACATTTTTCTTTGTCCTTCAACGAAGACTAAATATAATATGATCTTCACCTGAGCACATTTCATCAGAACTCACTAAACAACCTGCTGTCTTCAAGTGATAACCAGCGGGCCATTTCTCTCACAAATGAGACTTGACAGCACAATTCTGTACAATTTAGTCTCTTGGCAGAGGGAGGGAGGGGAAGAGAGGGGGTTGGGGGGTGACAGAGAGGGAGTGCGTGTCCTTTTGGCCCATCCTTTTGGCTGTTTTCCCAGTCAAACGGTGTGAGAGGAGTGCAAAAGCAGCCAAGGCCCTCAGAGAGCCGAGCACTGTTTAAACGATGTTATCACAATACATTTGTTTGCACTCGGTCTGTTTCCCGTGCACATTCTTCAACCCGCGCTCCTCGTCCCTCACCAGCTTTTATTTTCTAACCTCCAGCCAACCAGCAGTCTGTCGTGGAGTCCGTCTCGCCCCTCGACGTCCGATACCTCGGCTTGAGTCGCCCTTTATATCTGTCAAACACAAAGCGGCCGTGTTTGATAGATGAGAATCCGGTTTGTTACATCACTCTGAGTTTTCAGTTGCTGTGTGCTGAGAGGCTGCAGTGTGGCGAACACACACACACATCAAGCAGAGCCGACAGGATGAAGCCTGCCCTTCGGCTGCATTCGTTCAAAATCCGGCAGAACTCGGCACCTTCCCCGCAGAGGTGCTTGTGTGTTTATTTGCGCTGTTAGAAGGGAGCCGCTGTGAAACAATCAAAAAATGTTTTATTTCTCTCATTTCTCTGCTTTGTTCTCACTTCCATAGCTGCTCTCTCTCTCTCTCTCCTGGCTGTGAAGGAGGCGCCGAGTAACAACAACACCATTTTAGACCTTAAACATAATGCGGATAGGTGACTACTTGTGTGCGTTATTGCAGTTGTGGCAGGACCATGAGGGACGCCGTGACCGCTCATCTTATTACTAACATCCACCACACAGGGACGGCACAAACAAACACCTCCATGCTGCCCAACGACCCCACAGTCAGAACTTATTGATCAGAACATCCCTACAGTACGAAGTGAGCTTGTTTTCCCAAAGTCAGTACAGGTGTGGAAATGCCTGCTTCATAGACAATCAATAGCATCGCTGCACTAAGTCCAATAATAAATAACACAAAAGATCCAGTAGATGGAGATACTTCTTTAGTGGGACATTGATTAGAAGACCGTCTTGCTGCTTCCTTGCCACATGTGATTAATAGGGAATTATCTGGCTACTGAGTACTGGTAACTGTTACTAAAACACATTCCCAAGCTTCATTGTAACTCCTTCCATGGTGACAGCTACAATGATCTATGTTTGATTTTTGGTTGTCAGATATACCTTTTTTTTTTTTTGTATTTTTAGTTATAGTTTTGAGTCATTTTTGCTTTAACACCTGATATTTTTGGTGAATTTACACTGAGTAAATAAACCAAACTGTAGAATATGTTGTGAAATTAACGGTTGCATTTAATTGAAAGTTTTATCTAAAGCTGATTTTTAATAGCTGAAAATATGAACATCATGATCGTATACATGCTTTCGATATACATTAAGATACATAGAGGGTTAAGTAGTGAGAGAACAAGTAAAGAGGTAAACAGGAGTAAAGAGAAACATATTAAGGAAAGATTCAAAATCACACGCTTCCACTAACGCTTGCATCTCCTCACTCGTTCATTGTGTCCACATGAAAGCAAGTACGATGTGTGTTTTTATGCCTTCCTATCTTCCGTGTCCGAGTGTGTTTGTGAGCGCTTGTGCTCATCGGGCTGGCCGATGCCTGAGCTCGCCAACCTGCAGAGATCCCAGCGGGTGCAGTCACTGCCGCTGTCTGTTAATGTCAAATGGCATCGGTTGAGCTGCAGCGACTGACCTTGGTTACGCTTTAGATAACCGGGGACTTAATGTAGCCGGCATCACAGTTTATTATTATTTTAATTTCATAACTGAAATCTGAAGGGGGTAGAGTGTGCACACACCCAGGGACAGATACTTATGTGCCAGACAAAAAAAAAAACAGAAAATCTACATAAAAAATGCCCCAAAATGTGGATTATGGCAGATTTGTAGATACAAAGGAGAGCGCGTCTCTCTACTGTCCTCTCACGAACTCTGACATCGCCTCGAGGGAGGATTAAGCCCCGGCAAAGCCATAGAGCAATGAAACCGCTCCAGAGAGGAAGAGACAAAAAAGATACATAAAGCAATACCACGACTGAAACGGCTCCTATTCAAACAAATGGAATTATTAGAGAACGAGAGGACGTCCTTTGTTTCCATCATCTTCCATTTTGTGTCACAGTGTTGTGAGTTTCAGTGGAGTTTTTTTTTTTAACTGATGGCATTTTTGGAGTTGGAGTATGAAATGAAAGAACTTATTTTTTTATTAAAGTGGATGGAAAATGGTGCACACATCTATTGTCACGCATTTCTGTCACATCCTCCGATTCCTCCGAAAATAATGACGTCAATGGAATGATTATTGCTGAAGTGTCTTTTATCCGCCGCCATCGCTGTTCAACACGCCTCCATTTAAAGATGAATAATGACATCGGCCTGTTCCTTATTTACAATGTTAATATATGCAGAGAGAGCACTTTTCTAAGGCATTTCTCAACATGCCTGTGCTTCATAATTTGACAGCTGCGTACTCATCACAGACACACTCTCGTACTGATAACTGAGCGGCAACACTGGAGCCGTTGAGGTTTACATGCAAGGTGCCCTTTAACTGGAGCTTCTTACATGCACCTTCTCTGTTTAACGTCCCCTCCCTGCTCCAAGCACTCACGAACCGCTGGTGTAAACGTGACGGCTTGTCATCGTACCATTCCGTAGTCTGCATGTTTGGTAGGTGACCCCGTCGGGGAGTGTCCTGTCCTCTTTTTTTTTTTTTTTGTTAGCATTCCGGTGGCGGCGACTTGGCAGCGTTGCTCGTATTGTGCCCTTCGCCGGTAGGCTGATTATCGCGCACATTAAAATGAGCGAACGGTCGTTCGACTGTCATAATGACGGTAATGAAAGTGAGAATGAGGGTCGACGCTGTGGAGAAGCTCGGAAGCATAACAAATGACAGCTTGGAGAGTTGCGAGTGACATCCAGTCGCCGATGACATTGCTATAGTAGGACAGGCAAGTGAATAAAACATCAGTTTGACATGTTTTTTTGGGCTCTACGGGTAAATATTATGTGGCCCCAAAGCGGAGACGAGCGTAGAAGCCTGACTTTTACGCCTCTTCAATGCCCTTTCTGGTCCTAACCTGACTAACACGACTAAAGAAGTGCCGAGGTGACATGGGGACACATAGAGTGTGTGTTGTGTGTGTATGGTGAGCTACTGCAGAAATGGAGATGCTGTTGGAGACAGGTGTGTGTGTGTTGGGATCCAAGTGTTGAATGGAGGTCGGGGTATGTATGTGCAGGCGTGTGTGAGCATGTGTGTCAGGTAGTAATTAATAAAGACAGGAACATTGGCTCTCCTGCTGTGCTGACATACCTACAAGGGACTTGCCACCATCCAGACACACACACACACACACACACATGCCGGATACAAAGAAAAACCTCTTCCAATCAACCGCACGGCAGCCTCGAACTTTCTCATCCCAGTTAAGAAGTAAACGTAGACTTCAAGCTCGCTCTTAATTTCAATGTCCTAATTTTGGACAAGCTTCACCTGAAGGCAGCGACACACAAGAGGGTGCCATGCATTATTGAGTCCCTTCTTCTACTTCATTTCAGTCTTGCAGCACATGCGGATTAATATTGTAGTAGTCTGGTTAGGATTAAAAAAAAATAAAAAAATGTAGGGCCGAAGAAGAGAGGGCGATAGAAAAGGAGAGGAGATTCAGAGCCTTGGTGAAGTACTGTATTCACCCTCTGATCCCATCTCTGCAAACACATTTAGAAACAAAGTTAACTTGCAAACAAAATGACAAAGGCAAGTCGGGGCAAAAGCACTTAGTGGGATGTGGATTCAGGGTTCAGCACGCTCAGCAAAACGAACCACTGGACCTGCTGTGTTTGTTCTACGCCCGCTGCAACGGAAGCAATCAGAATTTTCTGAAGTGAACCAACTGAGAAAAATAATTATGGTTTACAGTGATACATATGTGTGTGTGTGTGTGTGTGTGTGAGTGTGTGTGAGTGTGAGAGTGTGAGCCCCGACACTTTTCAACAGATCAAATGTCCTCATAGTGTATTGAAATAATTTTGTAAATTCAGTCTTTGTTAAAATCCAACACATCGACTATTTCTAATATCTGTTTTTTAAAGGACAAAGATTCTGGGTTTTCTTGAGTAATGTTCAGCTGTATAAAGGTGTATATATTATACTGTATTCAGGTTGTTTGTATCACACAGGTAAAGTTGAATTTGTTCTCTCAGTCTTAAATTGGGTCCGCGATTTGGTACAGCTCAGAACTTCAGTACTTGAAAGTGGTTATTAAAGTCTATCTTACATTTTCTTTCCTCTGGATTTAGAATTGTTCGCTCTGCGCGCAGCCAGCTCAGAAGATGTTCAGTCACATCGCTGCCAGTCAATCTGTGTACTAAGGCTTATACTTAGGGGGGTGGAATGACTGGTGTTTTGGGGCTGGTGGAGAGAGAGAGGCTGTGGTGAGAACAGGAGCTGAGTGGGAGCTGTCACAGCAGCTCTACTGAGCCCGGGGTAACATTTAGACCACAATAGCAATGCCTTCCCTTGGCATCGGCTAAAGATCACAGTAGCTTCTGTTAGTTTACAATAAAGCATTCGTGGGATACACTCAATTCCACATAGCACTCCTGTGTGACACGTCTAGAGTCAATAACAATACAGAGGTGTCTCCTGCTGAAAAACAATTAGAATAGCTGGAGGTGTGTGTGCAACCCCCCTCTTGAGTACAACAGCAACAAAACCATCCTCCTTTATATCTGGGAGCTCACGTTATCATCCATGAGTTTACGTGTTTAGTTATACGGTAAATATATCATTGGTAAATCCTTGCTGGAGGCATGGCTACAGGGATGACGGTGCCATTCTGTGGTTCAGTCGGTTGTTCAGTGCACCACTTTGGACACTGAAGTATGTCAACAAGTATTTGATGGATTACTATGACATTTGGTACAGATATCCATCGTTCCCAGAGGATGAATCCTAATTATTTTGGTGATTGTCCGATTGTTCCTCTTCTTCTGGACAGATTGGTGCAACATTTGGTGCCGACACGTTAACTGCGGTCGATGTATTTCTCTACTATGTGGCTTTGATCAGAGATGTTTCTACATATCTGTCTGTTTCCGATTGGAAATGTGTCAGGTTGTCAAAGACGGAATGAATTTCGCCGACATCTTCAGACACTTGAGCGTCACTGAATGACAACGAGGCGATAGAACACAGGATCAAAGGTAGACTGATGCATCAGGTGCCTTTTTTAAACTCGGCGTATTCAAACAAAGATTTCATCCTGTCAGATTTCGCTATGTTGGGAAGCTACGTCCCGCTTTCAAGCTGTGTGTCCCGACAAAAATCTATAAAACGCTTACATGGACCCATTATTATCTCACCCAGTATAAATACATAAATACAGGTTTGAATACAACACTGATATGTCTTTATCAATCAAATGAATGTGTCTACATCAAGGTTGTCGGTACGCTAACTGTTAGCTCTCACGCCAAAGAGAAACAGTATTTTCTAAAGATCCCCAGGAGACGTACTCCTTCATTGTACATGTTCTGCACACGTTGTAAGAATACATTTTTGCCCATGCACAGAGGAAATGCCGATATCAAAGATCCTTTGGAGAAGGCCAGATATACAATAGCACACCTACGGTGCATGCATAGGTCCATACATATGTGAATGCATGCAAAGAGAATCTATTCAGGTCTTCTTCATTCATTGCCATCAGCTTTCAAAACGGAATGGAAAACATATAAACAGACCGACGGCGACAGAGAAACAGTCACCTTTCTGCTGGAAAATTAGCATCACAAATGGCTGGTTCGCAACCTATTAATAATTCTTTTTGTTTACGGTGTCCCTCTCCCTCTCTCTCACTCACTCCCACTCCGTGTCACCTCATTCATGCCGCGCTACTCTCGGCTTGTTTGTTCTCCTTTCATGAAACACCTGCGAGGCTCCGGGATCCGCTCGCCGTGCCTGCAATTAGAGGCGTGTACTCGGGCAGCTCAACCAATCACGAGGAAAATCGATGGCGAGAAAGAGGAAAAGAAAAAGATGCAATGAGAAAATGTAAAAGTTCAGGCTGTACCCATGTGGTCTAAAGAGCAGGCAATCAGGCTTGTGTGTGAATGAGGCAGGTCATATACGCCACATTATTCCAGTCATTTAAGATACATTTCTGCTGCCTGGTAAAAGGGGGTTTTGCAGATAAGTTTAATGAAATATATTTTAAAATTAGATTTCATCCCTAGAGGTACGGCTTTGAAATACCTAATATGCATCACAATTACAGTTAAATGGATGGAAATTGTAAAAGAAGCAAAAGCACAGATCACAGTGGAATTCTCCTTAAATCGCTGCCCTAGCCAAGCCCCTCTCCCTCGTTTCCTCCTCTTACGGAGCCCTTCAGTCTGTTTGTAACAAGGGATCATGTCGGCCCATTAGACCCCTGTTGAAATATGGATGAAGAGACGAGAGAGACGAGGGCTTACCCTTCTCAACCACATCCTCTTCAGCCCCATCTCCTCCTCCTGATCTCCGTTATCTGTCAGTTCGGAGAGAGTGATGAGGGGGTTGTTTGTTTTCTACTCGGAGGAGAAAGCCTCAGATGTAATATAGTTCACAAGTCGCACATATTCTCCCTATGGAGCTTTCTAACTCATTCAACAATCTGCTCAGTCTCTATCTGAATGCTTGTGTTTTTCATCAAGATCTCAACAACAAAATGAAGTTCTTTCATCACATTGGTGATAATGAAGGAGCCCAAAACACAGAATTCATCTGGTTAGGGTTATAGAATTAATATATTGTAGTTCTGGTCAGTTTTCCAAACTGAGAGCACAGATTATGAGACCGTATGGCTTGTGTCTCATTATGAGGAGTTAAACTACAAACTTCCCAGAAAGATTGATGAAGATCTGTTTCCATCAGTCTGTTTTTCTGTCTTTTGTTCTGTAAGTACAGTGTGAACTATTATGGGATACAGTAAACATCAATGTCACCAGGAAGTCTCTCAAAAACACAAAAAAAACAAATTGGGAGAGATTTTTTGATAGTTTGGAGTACACGTTATATTTCAACACCTTCAAAGTGTGCCAGGTTGGCAAATAAACCCACATTTCCTCCATACCTGGCAGAACCGCAGTGCTGTGGACGTCCCCATTATGTCACCCATTAGTTTGTGGACTACACGTTTGATGTTTTGAGTGTCCCGTCTTGATTTTTTTGCAACCAGACAAGTTGCCTTGACGGCGATTAGAAAGACTTCAAGTAGAAGGCACTTCAGCATTGGCTTCACTATTCAGAACTGCATGTTAAAGACTGAAGGGGTTTAAATAGCTCTTGTAGGCACACAAAGATTGTCAAGCGTGTTTCTTGATGAGCATCCGTATGTAATGGCTGACAAATCAAGGTTTCTTTTTTCTCCAGAGAGAGAAAACAAAACGGACAGAGAGGGAGAGACAGATGGCTGGAGGGAGGCGGAGGGCCGGAGAGGATGGTCGCTTGTCAGAGTCATCAGAGTCTGACTAGTGTCTGCAGATGTCAGCAGCATCGTCCTGTCATCCCATCTCTCTCTCTCTCCTGCCTCCCCCCTCCGGTTTCCAATAGTCTGACCCTGTGTCCAATTCAAACTAATAGCTTGTGAGTACACTGCATACACCTCCAGCCACTGACCAACAGCCTCTCTAGTCTTTATCAATGTCCCCTTCTCTTCCTCCGTTTTCAAATTCCTTACCAACCTCCTTTTTTCACCCCTGACTTGCCTCCATACACTCACTTTATATTGGTAGTCTGTTTTCCAGTTCTCCTCCTTTCCTTCTCACTGAGTCACGTTGTTCTTTCTCAGTCTCTCTCTCTCTCTAGCACTCTCTTTCTCTCACTTCCTCACACACACACACACACACACAGACGCAGAAAGTATTGGCTTATATTTCCCATGGTGTCTGCAATACATTCAGCTTCACTAGCGGCAGCAATGTACTGGAGCAAGGCACCTGCTGTGCTGAGCTGATATGAGGAGAAAGACAGATACACAGTCGCACACATGCTGCACACACACACACACACACACGCACACACACTCTATGAGCTTTCAAATTCTCAAATATGGATGGAAAATGTAATCACCCTCTGTCTGTAAATGCAGACACAGCGCATAACTAGAAACTTGTACAAAATTACAATGAGTTTCATCCCACGGAGGAATGTAGGCACACACAACCGGCACCCCTAAAAAAAAACCCACATGCATGAAAATATTGACACACACAGTTTGTGTTGTCTAGGTGGCTGAAGGTAACCTGTCTGCTCCCCGTTGCCTTGGTTACAGGCCAAAGGCTTGTCTCGAGAGGTGCTCCAGGGATCCTGCTTGCCGTGTCGGGCTGTGTGGTTGTTTGTCAAATTATCAAATGAGGTTGCAGTTTCTTGGATTCTGTAATGAGTCCACTCCTTTATGGTCCCATAATTTTGTATTTTTTCTGTCTTCTGACATAAGAGGATACTCGTGAGGTAAAAATGGCAGACAGTGTTTATCATTTGTGACCGAACCACTGCTGCACACACATTTGAATTGAAGCCTAAATGTTTTGTTAATTTCAGTTTACCACAACCGTACTATTTCATATTCTGAATATGTGCTGCCTTTCCTTTCCACCAGTCTAATCCCAATCCTCAATGAATCAGCCCTGCTCTATTAGTGGAGCAGAGTGGAACCTCCTCACTCATTTCTGCTGACTGCTGTGCTATAATGCCCGAACCACTTGAATTGACCCACAACTGAAATTTTTAATTTCCTTTTGTTGGAAGTGCTTGCTTAAGTACAAATCTGGAGACATGTTCCCACTTGGTTAAACCATTTGGCTGAAAAATGATCCTCCTCTCTGGGCATATGGGCCTTCTGTTTTGATGAATTTATTTTAGGAAAAAGCAGTAGTCTCGTGTGCACAAAGACTAAATATAGAAAGAAAACTTGTCAGAATTTACAAGCAGCACAATCAAGTATTTGGTATCTATGAACTCTAGACATCAAACGCCCTATAGACCAGTTTGGATGTCACGTTGGTGTCACTGCAGTTGCATCCGGTGGCAGAAAAACAGAGGGAAGGGACTTTATTAATCAGAAACGCATCATATATATAGCTGAGCATTATGCTGACATGAACTGACGTAACTCGCTTTGGACAAAAGCGTCTGCTAAATGACGTAAATGTAAATGTAAAACATGAACATTTGGCCTTAACTGCAGGCCAAAGAGCAGCGAGTAACGCTTCCAGGAATATAAAGACGATGCTAATCTTCCATGCCCTTGTGAGTGTGTGAATCTCACAAAATTTAATTACAGAAAAAAAAAAAATGAAAGTAAATTGAATTAATTCACTTAAATTTAATCTTGTTTCGAAGGCTTGACTGATTTAATAAAAATAAATCTTCAGTTGATAAAGGCTAAATTGAATAAAACCAGTCGTGATTTGATTAAACTCTTCGGCAGAGAAATTAGACAGAAATTGTGTTTGAAAAGATATCGTCTCGCGTCCGTCCAGTCTACGAGAGGTTGTAGTTATGGGCTTCTATTGCATTTTTTTTTTTTTGAAGGTCACAAATTAAATGGTATGCTCTCACCTTTATTCTGAGTAAATCCACCAAACCCTTAATCAACCCATTTTTCCCCATATGATGCATCTTTTAGCAGCATTGCTGAGGAAATTAGAACATTAAAATGTGCATAAAATGCACTGCAATGTAATAAAGTACCTAAAATATCCAGTCTAGAAAAAAATCACCTTGTTTTTACATTTCGTACAGTTGGTGAGCGTTTCCTTGACTAAGAATAGTGAGATGATATTCTCTCTGCACTGAGACCTTTTCAGCACAACACGATACTCAAGTTATACGGCAAGGGTCTTTATTCCCTCCTATTATGTTTCATGGCGCTCGGAGGCACATTTGTGCTACTTAAACATTTAGGACCCAATTCCATCGAGTGCATAACGCACACATTTCAAAAAGCCATTTATTTTTGAGGAAACTCTTATCTTAAAGACCGGCAACGCTGTTATTGAGCAAAGACGGAATTTTGAGTGTGTGAGAAAAATGCAAAGTTATAATTCCTCAAATGTTGTTTTGAATGGGAGGGGCAGAGCGTGTGTGTGTGTGTGTGTGTGTGTAGGACTGAGGATATCCTCATGAGCAAACTTTTTCTGGGGCTGGCAAAGGGAAAGTTTGCTGAGACAAGCATCTCTTCCAGAACATTTACCGCTGTTTGCTGGAGGCCTTTAAGATGGTGGTTTACTCTTATTATTCTGGGGCGCTCCGCTGTGCGTACGCTCCTTTGGCCGGAGACGGCAGCAGGACGGAGCTCACAACATTACAAACCCTCCGCTTACCCTTCTGTTACCATTAAAGGTTAAATGGGGACATTTGCACAGCAGTTTGCACAGAAAGTAAAAGCTATACAAATCTTTGTCGGCCCACGCCTTTCTTCTTTATCAGTTGTATGTTAACATATTGCTTCTCATGCTTGACAGCGAGGTGGAATCCTGGGTATACAGCGATAGTCAGGGAGCAGCAGTAACTGCTAAGGAGATAACATGAGAGTTGGCAGACACTTAAGAAGGATGGAGCGAGAAGCCTGTGGACCAATCAGCAAGTAGAAATGAGGCCAAGCAGCCAGAGGGTCAGACAATGAAAACCAGACTGTGAAAGACTCATTGATCAACTTTCCCACAAGGTGCCGGGGAATTAGGAGCGAGGCAGGTGGGGAGATCCCTGGCAGTCTGCCTCTCCACTTCATCACAGAGAGAAGGAGCAAGGGCACAATACGCTGCAGTCACGGCGTCGAAACAATAGTGTGACTTTCTGCCGTCAAGGGCGGTGCACACACACACACACACACACACTCACTCACACTCCGTATCAGTTTGTACAGTGGTTGACATCACTCGGCCCCGCTGACGGTTTCTTCCTCCATCAGCTGGAGGCCTCGACGCTGTCACACTCGGTCGCCGACGTTGTGACACGTGCCACAACTCCGGATTATTTTCAAGACGGTGAATTTGAAACAGACACACGACGAGATGGGACAGTGTGTGTGCGTGTGTGTGTGTGTGTGTGATTCACCCTGAGTCAGCCTGATCCTCAGGGTTTTCACAGGAACATGCACACACACACACACACACACACACACACCGACACAGGACTGTAACTATTTTGCAGCTGTGAGAAGAATGATGCCGAAATAGAATTGGGTTCTTAATATTTTTGTCTAAATAATTGATCACGCAGCCAACTTGTGAAGGCTTTTCCCCCTGCTCAGTCTGAGTGGAGCGGTTTTCATTACACGTGACAGAGAGAATACATTAACAGAGACTGATAGAACTCGGCACATGATGAGGAGAAAGCGGAGGTTCCTCAGTAGGTCCCACGTCTTTGAGGCGTCGGATAAATGCTTACGTTGTTAACTCCCCTGTGGATAGAACATGTGAGCGTGCCAGACACGACGATGATGCTCTGAAATTCCACATCTAATACCTCTAAGACTGCTTTTCATTATCTTAGAAATATGAAAAGTTTATATGCTTCCTGTCACAAGCTGGTTCATTCATTTATGTCCACTAGTGTGCTTGCAGTTTTTGTTGGACCAGAAAAAAGCAACTGTTATATAATCTCTGGTTTATTCAGGCCAGCTAGAGTATTTCCTAAAACTAGTATTGAACACACATAACTGCTTTTTTTTTTTTTTTACTTTTCTTCACTGGCTCCTGTAATAAAACATGCTTTATAAATACATTTGACATGAATTGATTGATATATGACCAACAGTCACTAACTAACTGGCAGAGGTGAAAAATTGTGGAATATCAGAATCCGTAAAACTCAGGTCAAATTGGGGTACAAAAGGCCAAATATTCAGCCCGTTATTGTTAATGTGAGCTTTAAAGCCGCTACTGTAAAATGTTTAGATGCAGCCAGCTCCAAATCCAGCATTTTCACAGGGATACATAAATAAGAAATGCGCTCAAATTGCTTTTACATGCGCAACGGAGCCGTCCATTTTTACATTTTGATGATTGGAATCATTATTTGCCTATGAAAGGTGTGAATAATAAGGTGATACTGGGACTCCTCAGCCCTGACTGGTTGTTACCTGAATGCATCACGGAGGCAGACAGACAAAGTGAGGATCCTGAAGTATTTGATCAAAAAGAGAGACAGATTGATAACGTTGGAAAGCCCAAATAGGGGGGAAAAAGGAATAAAAGCAGAGGGCAAGTCTCCGACATAATCTGTATTGATGCAGAGTGACAAGCATAAAATTAAGGTAGAGACGTAGCGAGGAGGAAGAAAGGAAACCGAGTTAAGACAGGGAGGAAGCCCTGTTTGCATCCTAAGAAGATTAGAAATGCAGGAGCGAGGAGAAAGCGTGAGAAGGCGTGATGCCAAACAGACCGAGGGAGACATAAAAACACAAGTGGATGGTCTCTGTGGAGCCTTGAATGTTTTAAGGGTAAATGTCCCACCAGTAATTTCTTTAAAAGAACAATCAAATCAGCTTCCTCTCCTCATAAAGCCTCCTTGGTGTCGGAGTCGGTTAGCAGCGACTCCATTAGGGAGCGACATGACCAGCCATCAGCTGACGCTCTGGAATCAGCTGGGCGTGAGTCAGCTGCCTGCTGCTCCATCTCTCCCGGGGGGGGGGGGGGGGGAAGGGGTCTGGGGTCAGTGTGACAAAGAGACTGAACTCAAGCCAGCGCTGAGTCACCTCACATGTCGGTGCGGATGCTGCTGATACAGTTAGCGCTGATGGGTAAAGGTAGGATTCTCACCTAAGCTGCTCTGCAGACGTTTGTATTCTGAAGTCTGAGCTGTGAGGAGATTGGTGTGAAAAGTTCACAGTGGCACAGCGGCCGTCCTTTGTCTGCCGCCTTTACAGCTAAGTCCCAAACAAGTCTCCTCCTGCTTTTTGTGTACATCTGTATGTGTTTATTTCCCGTCTCAGACTGTCTGTCTCGCTCGTCTCTGCGACTTCCCACCATGCCTCTGTTCTTGGCTCCTGCTTTGTTAGCACAAAACCTCAGGGCAGGTTGTGTTGTTGTGCTATGGGAGCGCTACACACACACACATAGGCACGCATTCGCACGCACACACGAGCCTGATTGATTTTTCATTGCCTGTCGAGGTGTAATGTGTCCCGTAGTGTTTGCGTTTGTTTTTGCTGTTAGGGCAAAAATTGTCCATCATTTACTCTGGCACACCTGGGAATGAATAAAAGCTGAGAGAAAGGAGAGGTAGAAAGAGAACAGGAGAGAGACCGAGGCGACAGCTGGGGAAACGTTAAAGACGTGAGGGAGAGGAGTTACAGTAGGGAAGTGAGGAACGTTGTCACCCAAATGGGTAAGACCCTTATTTCAAAGAAGGCGTTGGTAGTTAGTTTAATAGACTGGGAAGAGAAGGCAGGAGAATTCATCAAAATATTTCTCTTCACACATCGCTCTGAAATTATGTCTTCCTATTTCCGTGTTACCCCAAGAGAACAGTGAGAGATAGCAGAGCAGCCGGGATGGAGAGACGTGCAGATTAATGGAGAACGGCGTGTGTCTGCAGGAGAGATGAATAACAAATATGTTTGCAACCACATAATCTCTGCATAAAAGGAAACGGTGCGCGCGTGTGTGTGTGTGTGTGTGTGTGTGTGTGTTAAACAAAGCATCTACACTTAAGATTTTCTGAAAAGTGCACTTAGCGTTTCTTTACAAAGTCCTTGAGCTTAAATCACTTTATTTTTCATGTTTGAGTTTTATCTTTTATCATTAGAAATTCCGTGGTATTAGACATGAAGTGTGTCTCTGTGCAAGGCTGGTTTGAAGAGGAGTTACTCACTGAAATAAGATTCAAAACAACCGATGGCCAACTTTCTCTGAGTGGACTTTCTGGGTGCGGTTCCTTTCAAAAGTTGAACAAAAGCTGCGTGCAGAAAGGAGAATTGGAGCCATTATTCTGCAAATTATTATTATTACATTATTATTGTAAATTATTCTAAAAATCACGCTTGTTTTAAACACCTGCTCAAGTGCAAAGAGCAATATTTTGATACCAGAGGTGTTCAAACATTATCTTGCATGGCAGCGGGACCACATTTCAGATGAAAATCCATCTGTTCAGGCATCAAGTAATGCATCTGTGTCCTGCAACCACTCAGCAACATGGCTTGTGTGTGTGTGTGTGTGTGTGTGTGTGTGTGAGTGTGTGTGTGTGTACACACAACACAACAATGGCTCCTCCTGAAGAGGTTTGATACTACAACAGAAGATTTCCTCATTGACAGAAGAGCAAAGAAAAGCTCCGGCAGCTTTTCTGCCAACAGGCTTCGGCAAGAGTTTGATTGACGGACGGTTCATCCAATCACCTGCCAAGTATTTTTTTTGGAAAGTGCTTGACCTTAGTTTTCAATCACTTCTCAGATCGTTCTGAAGTGTAACGAACCATCTGGCGGGTCAGAAGAGTCCAAAATGACAAATTACAGAGACATATTTTACGTCCTGTAAGTTCATAAGATAAAAAGACTTAAAGCTTCATTGTGTGAATAAAAAAAAAAGACAAAAATTAAGTTATGAGGAGAGAGTATTTAACTAAAAGAACATAATCTGACAGGTTGACATATGGAAGAAGTGAAACGATTATAAATTAATTACGTTAAGGTCGCCTTTTCATTGCATAGCATTAAAATGACAGAATAATTACCTAGTATTAGCTGTTAAATATGCCCTGTGCTGTACTTATAGTGCAGCCTGTGCATAAGTAAGGTTGAGAGAGAGACGGTGAGCAGCACGTTGTAAGTCAAACATTAGAAAACACCATCTTAAGCGAATGATTGAGTTGTGTTTACATTGCTTGATGCCATTTAGGGAAATCACAATCCATACTGCTTTATCTTCCAAGTAAATGTTGTGCCTGGTAGGTCATAGTATTTACTTGTCATGACTGATTGTGTGACTCATACAGTCATGTGGCAAAAAATAGGTTGGCTGGGAAAAAATACTTCTCATCTTCATTTCCATTGAAGAATCGCTCGCTGGCAGCGTGACGGCTGCGTGACCTCATCGCTCACACGGTGTGTCGCGTACGCCGGATGAGTCACTTACGCATGCTGGTTTGCAATGTGAGTCTATCTGTTTCAATCCTTTCTGTTTCCTGTTTAATTAGTTGTGGGGACACATCCCCGTGAGAAGAATCCAACTTCTAATGTATCATGTGACCCTCTAAAAACCACACTTTACTTGAAAGCACAGCTGCATCGCAGCCGTTCTCTTCTCTTTCCAAGGTTCTTTGTTCTCTACTGGGATATTACCCTCACGGCGGGACCACAGTACCCTGTTAACACGGAGACAACCCACCACCCACTCGCTCTTAGTGGGAGTAAAAACAAACGCACCCCTACGTGCTGAAGCTAGCAGGCATGAAGCCGCTTTCATGGGACAGAGGAGAGGATCAGAGCGCAGAAGAGAAGCAGCTAATAAAAGGCCAGGTAGTAAATAGGCAGCTGTGAGTCGTGAGTTTAAAGGTGTTTTAGGTTTAGGAAGTGGCTTTTCAGGTTTCTAGAGTGACTGAAGGGATGAGGATGAAGGATGCAGGATGGAGCACGACTATAATTAAATGATTTTTGTCTTACGTTTGAATTCCTCTGTTTATTCCTATTTAAATGCATCAGTAATTGACCCGGTGCAATGATTCCATTAGTGTTAACCAGGTGAAATGAATGAATGCATAGCTTTTATTTGGTGCAAGACATTTGCCAGTGATTCCAAGGTTACGGGCGACCCTGTATATGTAGTGTGTGTGTGTATGTCTGTGCATGTCTCCTCTGCTGCTGTGCTCCTTAACTCCAGTCCTGTTAATACGTGGTTCGAGAGGATTAGCATCATGGTGATCCTGCTCAACTGCGTGACGCTGGGCATGTACCAGCCCTGTGAGAACATCGACTGCACCTCGGACCGCTGCCAGATACTGCAGGTAAGGCTGTGTGTGTGTGTGTGTGTGTGTGTGTGTGTGTGTGTGTGTGTGTGTGTGTGTGTGTGTGTGTGTGCGTGCCAACAACATGTCAGCGGACTGATGAAGGGATGAAACGAAACGATCAATTATTTGCCGTAAGTGCAGAGCGCCGCCGCCACTCTCCCTTATTACTGTTCTTCAAGCTGCGATGTGGACGAACGCCACAGCTGTAATATTTCCCTCCAGGAAGCGTCGTATTTTCTCTCCCCGCTCTCTGAACTGGGAGTTGGGACTCACTTTGTTTTAATAAAGTCTTGCGGTGCCACATGTGATTCTGTCACCTCGTGAGGAGAATACACTTGTGCAGACTATAGTAGCAAACCGTCGGACTCTTTGGCTGCAGATGAACACAAATGCCACAACGGACAGGAAATTTCTCTCTAGCGCTTCAATTGTTCTGCAGGAATTTCTTGTTTAACTTTAAATCACCGTCTGTGTGTTGACAGGCCTACATAGGAACTGGTTTACCATTTCGTTGTTGCAGTCCCCAGACATTTACTGCTGCACTGTGTACATGACATGAGATTTAATGTGGTTATTCTCTATGATGTCAAGGTTTTCACATTATAGGAAACCGTGTACCTCCTCTAGATCATTACCATGAAGCAGAATCTTTATAGATTCTTATAGAATCTTCATAGACTCTTAGAATATTCACCTTTTATATTGTGCATTAATGTTTGCTTTTGTTTTATTGCCGAATTAGAACTATTGTTGCTTTTGTTCCCGTTTTGTAAGCCGTGTAGTCGGGCGGCGGTGTCACCGCGGTGCCAACTGGCTGAGGGCTCGCCGTGTTCCTCCTGGGCTGTAATTGCTTTTCAGTGAAGTCAAATTGGCAGGCGATGTCAGGTGTGACCAGGACAACGTTATTCTGCCTCGCATGCTTTTTTTTTTTTTTGTTGTTGATGTTTGTTTAATGTCCATTTTCATAGAAAAATCTGTCTGAGGTTCTCACTTGCCTACAGCACATTAGACTGGATTATAGTATCAAATAAAGCCGCCGGACCAAACTGTAATAGGTTTATTTATCTCATTGCATTTTCTCTTCATTGTGCAGAGATTTCACTGCGGGTTTAAAACTGTGCGACACATCTTCCTGCTTCACTATCCTCCTCCTCCTCCTCCTCCTCCTCCCTCTCCTTCCAATACCATCTTTACTCCTCCCTATGTTCCCATTACCCCATCCTACACACTCTCTCCCTCCATCCTTCGTCTTTCTAACAAGCATATTGTCTCCCCAGGTAGTGTGAGGGGTCCCGTTCTGGTGGTTGCTAATGGTAACAGGAGGGATTCTGCTGACACAGCTTAGATTGTTAGAGTGGCCCTCCCTGTGTTTCTCAAATCCCCACCTCTCGTCCATGAGGGAAGAGACGCAGTAACGGACACAAACAATATCACCCCACGATCCGTTCATATAATTGTATAGCGGGTTAAATTGGGATTCCTAACGAGGTCTGGACCTCAGGGGGTCAGAGTCCGCAGTGAAGAGGGGACTTGGTTGTTATGTGGTACTTCTTGGTCAATACGGTTCCTAAAAATACAATAAAACTTTGACTTTCTTAGCAGGATTTTCTTTTTTTTTTCCAGTCTTTGTATTTAACGTGCCCAATTTATTCTCTGCAACAAGGGAAGATAACCTATCAAATATTCCTTTTATTACACAGATTATACAAGACTGTGATTGATCATATTATTACTCGTTATCTTGAGTCATTTAGATATGGTTTCTTGAAAAGCACTGTTTTTTTTTCTTACACACTGCTTTAGGGAGCACTATATTCTTTGCAGGTAGATATCATAACACTGTAGCACATAGACTAGAGAGCCATCTGCATGACCAAGAAGTCAACAAGTTCACAGCCAGACGCTCCAGTCAAGGATGAAATTGTATCTACTGTAAGGAGGTGGAGGTCCTCTGCTGCCGGCTCTGGCCTATAAATCATGGGTTTGTCATGACATGCACATGCAGTTTCTACATGAAATGCATTTAAATGGGACAAACCATCAGCACACAGTAGCTTCAAACACTCACCGGATGGTGCAGTTTCATCAGTGGGTGTGGAACCAACATTGTCTGCATGGTGCCTTTAGGTTGACACACTCACTCATCCCACAAGTACAGTAAGACACACACACATCCAATATTTTAATCCCGCTGACCTAGTTACCACGTCCTTTTCCTCCTGCCGAGAACAATGGCAGCATTATGAAGTGTCTTCACACACCAGCTCCTATTTCAAATGGTGAAAGAGCCCATCATAAGACAGCCTCAACCTCTTTACAAATCATGTTGGCGATAAAAACCTGATGGGCTGACTGAAGAGGAAGCTGACAGTAGCGACAAATAACTATGATGAATTCATTCCCCCCCTTTCACTGGGTGCAGAGCGCGACACGGATCCGACTGGTTGCAGCCAACATCAGATTACACGTGAAGCGCGCACGCTGCATTATTTATCGAAACATCATTTGAACAACATGTGAGACTGATCCGCTCGTCTTCCCTATTGCATGCTGCCAGCTGTGTCGGCTGTGAGGGTGTGAATGAGCAGGGATGGGACACACATGTCGGCAAAACATCGATATGATATCAATATTGTGATATGAGGCCAGCTATGGTGTTTGATTTTGGATATTATCAAAAAAGGAGCAAAGCCGTGATGCACAAGTGTTAAAAAAAACACCCACACACATGCATGTTTGTGTTCACACACACTGTGGGCTCCAGTTTGTGCCAACTCATTTCCTCCTTGGCTTTTAGATGTCTTTATCCCTATAAATATCAAATAGTCCGGCTGTTTCTAGTCGCCGTCTCGTTACTCTTTCTATTTCGGACTTGGAAAAAAAACGCATTCGCCGCCACCGTCAGTGCTGCGACATAATACATCCACACCAATCACACGCCATTTATCTCATTCAATGTGGTTTAAAGCTACAAAACAACATTTTTCATCAAAAAAAAAAAAAAAAAAGAATTCTCTCTCTGCTTGAAGCATATTACCTCTGGTTGTCCAAATGCACCACATATCAGTGTTTTCTAGCCTGCTGTGGGTTATTGTTGAGTCTCTAGTTTGTGATTTAACTTCTGCCTGAAACCCGGAAAAAGTAATAACCTTAAAGTACTTGTAGAAAATTGTTTTTCCGTTGCAGCATGTTGTTTGGTTTGTGCCATCTGATCTGTTGAGTGCACAAACTCTTTTCCCAGCGCATGTACTAACTTTCTAAGCCTGGAGCAACATTTAGCTGCAAAGTTCTTCTAATCCTCTGCAAGCCTTCTTTTATTTATCTATGGATCGCTACCAAATTAAAGTTAATTTTATTATTTTCAATTATAATAAAGGTTGCTTAAACTTGTCGGCTAAAGATTAGATTTGATTTGAGAATTGTAGAGTCTGTAATCGGCTTAATCTGTAGATTTTTTAAGAGTAATTTAAATGGGGGAACATTCTTGCAATATTGGTAAAAATCTGTATTTCCTACTTAATCAGCAAAGAAACACATGCATACATTTAGCTCTTTTAAGCCAAATCATTGTGAGCTAACTTGGCTCCAGCGATATACAGCAGCGATGGTATACGGTTGAGACGCCAACATCACATACCCTGTTGCTGTGCTATTAGATCATAATTTGAGGTGTTTCGGAGGACATTAGGATGGAAACTGACTCGTTGACAGGTCCTGAGAGCGTTGGGATGAGTGTGAACTCATCACACTTAAAAAAGTGTCAAAATTGGCCCGGAAGCGTGGAAAAACAAAATGTCGTGGATTGTTTTGAGGAATTTGAATAGATAGAGGTCGGACCTGAGAATTGTTTAGTTTCTCTGTTTTTCTTTTTGTGTGGTTCTATCACACCAGATCTTTTCTTTTCTTCTCTTTTCCAGCAGGTCCACTGTTGAAAAAAATCTGAGAAACTGAGTTTGCAAAAATGGAAGGAAGAGGGTGCTTTGACAACAGCTTGGGTCTACTAATGTGTTACATCTTATCCTCAGTTTCCTCCAACAGTATCTATCTGTGTCTCCTCGTAGGCCTTCGATGCATTCATCTACATCTTTTTTGCATTGGAGATGGTGGTAAAGATGGTGGCTCTGGGGATCTTTGGCCGTCGCTGTTACCTGGGAGACACCTGGAACAGGCTGGACTTCTTCATCGTCATGGCTGGGTAAGGAACTATATGACGATGCCAGCATAAACGCTACCTCGGGTAACTGTTATTTAGGGAACATATGATATGCCGAAAGTGCTCCAGCAGCATTTAGAAATCCAACTGTGTGCTTTCTGGATTCTCTGTAAGAAGAAATGCAGTATAAGAGAGAAACTCTTCCACCGATCTTAAGTTCAATTCAATTACATTTTATTTATAGTGTCATATCACAACAGAAGTCATCTCAGGACACTTAACACATTGAGCAGGACTAGAATACGCTCAACATTTCCAGAGTTAATACAATTTCAAAGTCCCAACAACACCCAGGGGCAAGTGTTACAGCGACAGTGGCAGAAAAAAAAACTGCTTCAATAGCCCAGGCCCTTGGGTTCCAACTGCATTTGGTGTTGGTTGTATAGTCGTAGTAGTATTAACAGTAGTGGTGGCATTAACAGAAGAAGTTAATTGTCTTGTTAACGCATCGTAAAACACACTTCATTCATACTGGACAGAAGCAAAATAATAATTTCACAGAGACAATCAGTGACTCAGAACTGGTCTAAATACATCCCTGGTGACTAACATGTGAAGCTGGCTCTGCTTGCCGTTTTCCTGCTGTATCTCTCCGTCATGCCGGCTGCCTGCTGAGTGGCTCATTCCCCTCCATCTTCAGAGGTGGACCATTAAATTAGCAAATTACAATGACAGAAATCACCCAGCTGGTCTTGATTGTCTTTCCCAGTTCATGTTTGGGATCCAGCACGAGCGAGGAGGAAAACGTCCTAGCATAGTAAAGCACACACAGCTCACTCTCTCTGGATTGTCCATCAAAAACTGCCCGGTTGAACTGACATGCGATACGGAAGAATGATTACGTTTCCGTGGCATCGGAGGACGGTTTGAGCGGAAGCGCCGCCAGCCGGTGTTCTCTCGGCAGCTCGGGTTCCGCGGGGTCCGCGCCGGCCATTTCCTCCCACAGCTGCAGCCTCAAGTGGCCTTTATTTGACTGATTACTGCTGACTCTCAGTCATCCAAAACCCTCACTGTCTGCAAGGTAAACAATCAGCCATTTTGGTACTTGAAAATGTAGATAGTTTGTAAAAACATCAGTAAAAAAACACCAGTAAACAATGCATTTGTCATTTGGAGGACTTTCCTCTGATTGCAGTCCAGTCTCCATTACCGTCCCAGCCATTAGCTCGTGTGTTTTCTACCTTATTTTCTTTTAAATCAGAGAGAACATTAAGAAAGCCGTCAAGTGCTGTTAAGTACTCCAGACACTTTCACATCTTCTTTTCGCGAGGTCTGTGTGGTGCTGATGATGCAGGATGACAGGTCACCGAAACTGTCTAATGAATGAGCGGCCTGTCAGTCTCTCTTAACTCCTGGTGTCTTCAGTGTGAATGCTAAACAGACCAGAGGGAACCAGACTACGGATGTGAACAAGGCATTGTCAACATTCATTCCTCCTCTGCTCGTATGCGTGTCAGTCAGGTTCATACACTACAAGTTCAGGATGTTGCTGTTCATGCAGTTTGTTTATCATATATTAATTGCACTTGAAACTATGTTAAAATATTTCTGAATCTGCTTTTGGGGAATAAATCATTTACTTTGCTTGGTTGGAACCAGATTTAAAACCAGTGACATGTGGCCTTCATGCCAGAATTTGGACAGTATAAAAGCAATTTCAACAAAATATTGTTAAAGCTTTAGGGACAGTTTACCAGAAGATGAATTTACACGCAGCATTGTGACATTTGAGGGGCCATGTGTAGGGTGTCCTCTGAGGATGAAACCATAAGGCAGCAACCTCTGCCACAGACGCTCCAGTATAACAGGAGGGTTAGCATGCTGCAAGGTTTAAAACATGCTTGTCATTCAGATTCCTTCCACATGGATAAACACCGAAATACTGCTTGATACTGGTATCCAGTGAGTGGATAGTAAAAATGTTGTTTTGGACAAGCACATATGTTGACATTGGATTCAAAATGGTTTATAAGGCATATATACGTCAGGAAGAAGGGAAAATATAGAAGAATAAAAAACAGAAAATGGGAATTAATCCGCCAGCCCACAAGAAGGGATCAGTCGTCCTATATTTCATAAATTACTGCATAAGTTTGCCTGTTCTTGCAAAATGTCCTTCACAGGGGCTGTTGCCGTTGGACACACACACACACACACACACACACACACACATTCTAGATGGATGCATGTGCACCAGAACAAAAGCAAACACACCTGCTCAAACACCTGCTCCGAACGAAGGGAAATGAGAGGCTCAGACACGGGCGATAAAGCAAGTCTGTGTGTGTGTGTGTGTGTGTGTGTGAGTGTGTATGTGTGTGTGTGTGAGAGAGAGATGGATAGGGAGAGTGGCTGGTATAATAGCACACAAAGAAAGGTAGAGCAACAGGGTAGGTGAAGGGACATTCATCTTCATTTGAGCTGAATCAGTTTATCCCCAGTGGATGCACATAGTCTGTGTGTGTGTGTGTGTGTGTGTGTGTGTGTGTGTGTGTGTGTGTGTGTGAGGCGAGGAATTACACCCACAGATTACGGTCTGTCAGTGTATGCCCTTTGAGTTTGTTTAATCCGTGTGCGTGTGCGTCCGTGTTTGTATATGCATTTGTGTGCCGCCTCCTTCTTCCTTTCCCCTCTTGGCAGCATCCATTAGATTAGCGTGGAGGCTAATTGCAGAGGGCACTGCCAAACTTACCGGGCCAAATCACAGCCGACAGTCTGCTATGAGCTCCATGTCCGTTACCCACGGGCACCACCTCGCCTGCTAACCCCCCCTCCTCTCGTTTTCTTTCCTTTTTTCCACATGCTTGGATGAACATCTTCCCTTGTCATCTCCCCTTCAGACCCCATGCAGACCAGGCATTCATCCACACAGTCTCTAACGGGGCTTTTGTGCTTTTGCTCCATAACCCTGCCATTCACAGTCTGTTTTATTTTCTATACTGTATATTTTAGTTTAGCCTAATCCACTGCACTGAGACTTATTCCCCCCCAGTCTATCTGGTATCCTGCAGCATGTTTCCATTGAGATTCCTTATCAGGGGATGAAGCGTTGCAAAAAGTCACTCTTCCATATTCATTCTAATAGATGCCTCAGATATGTTAAAGAAAATTTACCAGGTAAAAATATTAAAGACTTCCTTGCTGAAATATGCTCCAAAAATAAAATTCCCTTTGCTTTTTCACACTGAGCTGGACAGTTTATTGTTCAAGCATGTGAGGAATCTCCACGTCGACACAACCCGGTGCATCTTTTCAGATAAATATCCAAAGAAACAACACGATAAAAGTTTTTATATTCAATAGCTTGACTGTACTTAATAAACACGACCAAACGTCACCGCACTCCAGCTTTTAGTGATTTTTACTACTTAGCCCAAACTTCCTCACAGTTATGAATAATATTTTTTGTTGTCAAATGGAAAGATGTTTTATGTAAATGATGCAGAAAAACGACTTGACATTAATGGTAACTTCAATGAATGCATGTTGTTAATTTGGCCGATAAGTCGCTACAGATTCTAGATTCAAAATTATTTTTTTATGTTCCTTGTGTCATGTTAAATGTGCCTCTGAACTCTTCTCAAAAGGTCTAACCTGAAGCTCTGCATTTCATATTGATATAAACATGCACACACACACACACACACACACACACACACACACGCTACTCACATAAAAGCATCAATGAGATGAAGGCATCACAAGCAAAAAGGAATGTGGAAAATAGAGAACAATCCTAAAAAGGACGCTTCCGGCCATCCACTAATTACCCTCCCAAACACAGCGGCCTGATTGATGTGTACAGTACAGGAAGAGACACTTCTATGGAGCACACACACACACACACACACACACACACACACATACACATACACACAAATATGCAGGCGCATCTGTGATCTTCTGTTCACTCTTCACTTTATCTGCTTTTCCGACTGTTCTTCCAGATGTAAGTGGGTCACTAACGGAACTAACATTCATGCAATTATCTATCTATCTATCTATCTATCTATCTATCTATCTATCTATCTATCTATCTATCTATCTATCTATCTATCTATCTATCTATCTATCTATCTATCTATCTATCTATCTATCTATCTATCTATAGATCACTAAATTCAGGATCTCCATGTTTTAAATGTGTCTCAGCAGCCAACATCAAATCGCTCCAGCTACCACGGACACTTTAATGTTTGACGCTGTGACATTTCTATCAAGCTGCTGTGTGGCATTTCTGTACTTTTGTCGACACCAGGGTTAAACAAATTGGTCTGCGACGAGCCTTCTCGTTGTCGTAAAGATGCATCCTTTCAAGTGAGGGGCTCCACGGGCGTCGCTTTTTAAGCGTGCACAGACCTCTGCTGAGCTGCAGAGATGCATCGCAGAAACAACGGCAACCTTTTGAATTCTAGGGACAGGAGTTTCTCCTCTTTTCTTTTTTGTTTGCCATGTAAAAACTTCTTTGAATCCACCACCAAGAAGGCCTGCTGTGTGCCTGCACAGAATGCATGGCCCCCCAGCTGCAGGAGTCCAACTCACACATTAGCTACATCTCATCTCACCCCATCACATCCCATCTTACCAATATATGAATAAGCTTTTAGCTGGTCAAACAATAGACGTGCAGCAGCTCAAACCCCTTGTTGTAATAAGTAATCCTGCTTAAGTGTGAGTCGGAGTGTTCCTGTGTTGTCTGGTGACTTCCCTGTGGGATTAATCAAGTATCACATTCATTTAAATGGCATGGTTCATAAGTCGGTGAGCTTGTCTCGACGGAGCCGGTGGATGTGCTCTGGGTGTTTTTGGTGTTCCTGCATCCTGCTGTCCCGACGCTGCCGTCGCCCCGGGCGCATCAATTCTGCACACAGATACGCTGAAGAACTATTTACACAATGCACAAACATGCGCACGCATAGACATGCACTCTGGCATTAGCGAGCTCATTTAAAAAACACGCGCATGCTGCAGAACGCACTCACTCACCTGAACTATCTCCGCGCCGACGATACCAGTCGTGTCATACAAGGGTGCAACATTGAAACCCTGCTTCCACACATACACACAAGTTGCACCGTGGCTATTCTCCTGTGAAAGTGGTTTGGGTTTGGGGGCACAAACAGCTTAGCCATGCTGTGGAAATGACTTGCTAACAGATGCCAGGCTCTGACTGAGCCACAACATCCTGCAGGCAACACTTAGAATAGAATAAATCCCTCTTTTACCCGCTCTCCGATTCTCTACCGCACCTCCCTTTCATGTTATTCTCCCCTTTTGATGCTTTGTCACTTCACCTCCCCCCCCCCTCGCCACCCCTTTCCCTTGACGCTCTTTATGGTGCATTTCCCGTCCTGCTGAAGCTCACACATCTCTGGGAGGGGACAGGTGAGACCAGATCAAAGAATGACCATTGATGTTGGAGAGGTGTCTGGTCCGGCTGATGCTATAATACTTCTTTTTTTATCATATTGTGACCCGGTAGTCGACCCAGGCAACTACAGAAAGGTTAAATGATGATCTCTCTCTCTCTCTGTCAGGATGGTAGAGTACTCACTGGACCTGCAGAACATCAACCTGTCCGCCATTCGGACAGTCCGGGTCCTTCGACCCCTCAAAGCCATCAACAGAGTGCCAAGTGAGAACATTTTAACATCTTTTTATTGTGTGTTTCTTGTAGTTTTTCTTTGTGCTTCTGTGTCTCGTCAGTCCACATAAAAGTCACAAATGCATCTGCATGACATGGATTCATGTTTATGTACAGTATCTCTTTTGGCCTCTTTTGTGCACCCGCATGTCACCTGTTCCCCCCACGGGGATCATTAAATATTAATTTCATGCTTAATCACACACTCTGCTCAGGCCCTGAGTCACGGCTTTATCAGATTTACAAACCGTCCATTAATGCCGCTCCACTGATCAGTGCGTGACCATAACCCCGTTCTTGTCATCGAAAAAAAAACTCTGTTCTTGGCCAAACTTTTTAACTCCTATTGATTTCCTTGTGCTGCTGCCCTAACAGGCAGCTCTGAATCATTGTAAGCACCAATTAGCCTGCACTGGTGACATTAGCTTCAGACTGGTCTCATACTTAGTTCCAACACAAGTTTCAGATAAGGAGCCAGAAACCATTTTTATATATTTTCTGGTAATATAAAGAAAATGCATGCTTTATGTCTGGGGTAGGCAGCATTGGCACATGGTGGCTTAATAATGGCACAGGATGAGTGTCCTCTCATCCGCGTGCCAAATTACTTCTCTCATAGCCATTAGCACCGCCTGTTATTTATGGTCGTTTGATTGATTTTTTTCGCCCCCCCCTTCAACAAAGACCCAACCTACTCTGCATTTTGATTGGCTGGTGCTTGTTGCTTAATTTGCAGAATTTGTTGAAGTTAATTGCTGATGAAAACACCATCAGTGCAATGCTGGGAGGGGTGAATGGTTTCAGCTCGGATGTGGATGTTTTCATGAGGATGGCAGCATTCTTGTAAAGTGCTCTCGTACATACTTACAAAAAGGTAGCCGACCCCTGCTGTGATTATATACTTTGCTTTTATTGAAGTAATTACTGTTAAAATGATGCATGGCTGATCGTTTTTTTTATTTTTTTATTCATCTTTAAAAATAAATCTCACATTCATCCTGCAATACTCCAAAGTAGCCCACAGGTTGCTGGTCCCTGATCTTAAAAGCACTTAGGAGAGGAGAAAGATGGTGAAAATGACTATGTGTGAGTCTCTCCGGCCACACAGGACTGTCAGCCTGCAGGTGGACGGTTCCAACACGTGCATCAGCATACTCATCGTTTCAGTTGCTCATGTTTTGTGCTGTAGTTGTCTGCGTGTGCATGATGTGTGCATACCATTAGTGTTTACGTCGTGGTGATCAGTAAGCTGCGTGTGTGTGTGTGTGTGTGTGTGTGTGTGTGGTAGCCTGATTGCGTCCCCTGTCAGTGACCCCATTAGGGGTTAGGAAGCGTGGGGCTAAAGCTATTTGCTGGATTGTTACTTTGCCCACAGATACACAGGGAGCATGAGCACGTCCTGACCTCTCACACACCTCCATTTGTAACCCTCCAACAAAATGACAGATAATAGTCCTGCGTTGTGCCCTGGTGTCTCTCTCTCTCTCTCTCTCTCTCTCTCTCTCTCTCTCTCTCTCTCTCTCTCTCTCTCTCTCTCTCTCTCTGTCTCTCTCCCTGGTGATGAGATAGAGGCAGTGTGAGCCAGAGTGGAAAAAACAACACCATAGAAACTAGCGTGAGGGGAAAGAGAGAAGGGAAGCGAAGTCCCCTGGTTTTGTAAATAACACAGGCGGATAGCTGTGAATGTGTTTCCATTGTGGGGCAGGGGGGAGGCATCCATCTTTATCTGGGAACAGCAGGAGCTGGCAAACTGGTACAGTCACCACGAGGGGAGAAAGATGAGGCAGGTAGAGGAGGAGCGAGAGAATGAGGAAGGGGAAGCAAAAGAGCTTAGAGAAAGATTGATTGTGTGTTACCATACCGTTCTTTTTGCCTCCTAACTTTTGCTTTCCTTTCATCCGATGTGTTTTCTTTGCATGTACTTTTTTCTTTCTTTTTATTCTTTCCCGCTGTCTTTTCTTATTTTGGCTCTGGCTTTTTTTTTTTCCGGCACACCCTCGGGCTGTGTCTGATTCCTGTTCTCCCTCTCACCCCCCCATCCGTCTCTCCCTCTCTTCACCCAATTAGGCCTAATGGAACAGTGGCCTAATGACAAGGACCCTGGGGAACAAACACATTTAGACTCGCCTCCAGCCGCCACCGAGACACGTAGACACCAGCGACGCTCCTGCTCTCCATTTAATACCAGTTGACGAGACAAATTAGCCACAGGAGGGACACAAATTAGCCAGAGGAGGAATACGGGTTTAAAAAAAATCTTTCCTCCGCACTCTTGAGATTAAATCTTCCAATATTTCTGTTTCATCGCTTTACTTTCTAATCTTAAATTTGTCAGGATTGAACTTTACCTTACCAAAAAACATCATTAGGAACATTTGGCAAAAAGGTGCATGTTACACTTGAATGCTCTTTACATCACAAATACAACTAATATTGATTCTAGACAATCAATCAAAAAGACGAATACATTTTCTGAAAGATTTTGAACATTTTATTTAAATTATGTTAACACAAACAAATTCAGTTTAAAAACAACGTACCCCCATTAAAACAACGGCTGTTTTATCAAAATCCATTTGTTTGTGTTCTGTGTGACATTATTGCACCGTAACACATTATTATCTCATGTCCAACATCACATTCCAGATCATATCCATAACCTTAACGCCTCTTTTGGAGCGCAGAGCAGGTGGAAAGGCGTATGGAGAACAGAGATGGTTTGTAATCAGGGATTTAAAATTCACTCGTCCCTTGTGCTGATTAAAGGGGCTCCATTGGCAAACACACACACACACACACACGCATGTTGACTTGATAAATAAACACACTGATTTGATTGGGCACATGATTACAAATCCAGATGTAGGTTCAAATGGATGGGGGGCGGGTTATTTGTGCATGACCTTCAGGTGTTTGCCTTCTTGTAAATATTGTCTACATATGTGTTCATCATCATCATCATCTCCATCTCTCTCTCTCTCTCAGCTTCTCTCCTGTCATTCAGTCTGTTGGCAGTTTAGATGCACTGTTATGTTTATGGCACATTAACCTACTGTTGAGTTGTTATTCACAAATCCCAGTGTGGTACTGAAACACACACACACACACACACACACTCTGTCATCATGAAATTATGTTCAACAGAATTGCAACAGCAGGTTTTTTAAAAAGGGAATGTAATGCCACCCGGATTAAACATTTTTTTTTTTTTGCATTTTCACCTTTATTAGACAGAAGAGAAAATGTGCAACGAGGCAATTTATATGCTAATGTTGTATTTCCTCATCAATGGTGGAGGCCTGTGATGATCTATCATCTAATCTGTTGACCTGCTGAAACACACAGGTATGCGTATCCTGGTGAACCTGCTGCTCGACACTCTGCCCATGCTGGGCAACGTGCTGCTGCTCTGCTTCTTCGTCTTCTTCATCTTCGGCATCATCGGCGTGCAGCTGTGGGCGGGGCTACTGAGGAACCGCTGCTACCTGGAGGAGAACTTCACCCTGTGAGTGAAACGCACCGTGTGTGTGTGTGTGTGTGTGTGTGTGTGTGTGTGTGTGTGTGTGTGTGTCATTAAATCAAGTTGATGGGCCCCAAATTGAAAATGATGATGAAGGAGAGAGAACGTGGCCCTGTCTTCACACCTCACATACGCTTCCCACTCTTCTACCTTCCATCAGTCATCTTAGGGAAATTGGAAAAAAAAAAAAAAAAAAACATGTTACAGATTGGTTAATTTAAAATGATATATTGTGAACGTATAATTTGTGCAGTTTGTGTGTGAGCATCCAATCTTGTCATACCTGATGCTTCCCCTTTCACATGGCTTTCATCCAAGGTTATACATATTTGACTCCCATATATCAGCATCACTCTGCCTTCCGGCCGTTTTACATATTCCTCTTTCCATCGCTCTTCGAAGCAGCAACAGTACAGTTCCTCCCCGTTTGCAACTAAGAGCGTGATTAGATTCCAGCTGCATTCATCCATATTCATGACGCTGCGTGACAGCATCACCTACTGTGTCTGTGTGAGTGGCATTCACCAGTTTGATATCATCGCATTTATCAGCTGGCTAGAAAGACACAAGCCTGATGTGTGTGTGTGTGTGTGTTTTCTGATATGTGTATCAGTGTCGCCGTGCCGTCTCTGGTTATGCTGACACAGCGTTTTACTCATAAGAGATCTCATCGCCGGATGAAACGGGGACACGTCTCTGCCAGCTGGCACACTCGTGCCTCCTCTGTCCTCACCGTAAACTCGAGAGACGACGTTAACCTCAACGGCCTCGACAGCGATCACTTTCACGAGGTCACCTTAACTCATGGTGCCCACGCTGTAAAGACAGACTACAACGATCTGGTCCACCTTTAGAAAACAGTTTCCTTCCCGTTGTTGTCGCTCATTGTTGAATCAAAGTATTATTTAGCATATTATTGTAAAGCAACATATTATGTAGATTCGTCAGGGTGCTTGAGTGCTCAATTAGAAAGCTTGTAGTGAGTTAGCGCTTGAGGGCTATTATGCTAAATAAGAGGCTAACGTTCGAGCTCTCAGGGTTTATAATAGAGAGGGCTCAGTGTCACAGTCAAGTGCAGCATTCACTTTTCCATTTAACACCCCCACTCTTTTGATCTCTACCATTCCCTTACCTTATTCCACCTTATTCTCGCCTTCAAACTTGATTCTGTTATGGGCCTTTTTTTCCTTTTTTTGTATCTTTAACCACATGCGTTGTCTTTCCCCTAATCCTTTATTTCTGCTAGATAAATAAAGAAATGTAAGAGCGAGGGCGATTTGTTGTGGAGACACATTCACACCTCTAGGCTGTCACATTTCAAAACACATGTTACACTCGTGGCCACAGAGGGCAAGCTAATGCTAGTGTCTGATGCACTTTTCAAGCAAGATCACCCATATTGGTCTCCACCTTAGTCTGCATTACTATGTCTTTTTTTATATAGTGTGCAATCTTCTGTCCCAGCGTCTCTCTTAATACCATTCCTGGAAACTATCTCTTTTGTCTGCTACTATGAAGCCTTGATCCCTCCCTCCGCCTGGCTCTCCATTGGCAGGTGTGTTCTCAGTGTGATGCCAGCTTTTGTTGCGCCATGCTGAGCGATGCCAAGTCAGCGGCAGGGGGGCAACAGCCTTCATTCATGCTCCACTACTCTGACAGTCTCTCTCTCTCGACTTTTCTTCCTTTTGTTTCGTTCTTTCGCTAAGTCTTCATCCCTTCCTCCACTGACAACCTTTCTCTTATTTCTTTTGTGCCCAAATCGTTTGTCAGTCCCCTCGTGCCCTCCGTTGAATTGTATAAACTTTCACCGTATACGCTCGCCGTGTCTCGGTGCATACCTTCAAACTTTGCCAATCAATGCGATGGTTTCTTGGTCACTCAGTGGGGAAGTGGTATAGCCTGATACGGCCGCTGTTACTATCGACCCTCGAATTAGTGTGCATGCACGTGGGTGGTTTGCGGTCACGGTATAAGGCGAAAATCTCCTCCCAAGTATGTCAGCAGTATCTCTCCTGCTATTGACTGGGGGAGACAGGGGAGGATCAGGAGACCTGGAGAGACTGGGAATGGGGGAGATGAGAGAGAGAGGTGGCAGGCAGGGACGATCAGAGAGTGGGAGAGAGAGCAAAAACACTTCAAAACGATATGAGCATAAGAGTTAGTAGGTGTTAAATGCATTATAAGGTGGTACTCTATGCATAAATGCATGTATTAGCTTGAAGTGAGTGTGTCAGGATAAGAGGTAGCTGGGATTTTTGCAGTTGTTTGCATTACATATGATTTGTCTTTACCTGATAAATCTCACCCAATGCAAAAACAAACCAAAAAAAACGATAGGGAGAAAGCCAACAGAGGGCTGACAGACAAAGACAGTGCAATGAGTAAATACTGTAGGTCGAGTGACCCTGGACGCGTGTGTTCAGTAATGGGCCCGCTGATGGAGAGGGTCTATTTTTGGCCTCCCCAGGCCTGGACCTTGGTATGAGCATCCGCAGCCTGTCATCATTTACTCCACAGTCATGCCAGATCTCACACCCACACACACCTAAGAGGCCTCGCTGTGTGGCTCAGCAGTGTTCGTTTCCCATCTCCCAATCCATCATGTTGTTTTCCCCGAGTTCCTCATTGCTATCGTGCCACTTATGTTCTTGTATTATTATTTCTCTCAAATTCATTTCACTTTTCAATTGCTTTATGTTATTATATTCTACCCTTGCATAAAATTAACATGTCTTTGTTGTTTTTCATGGTGGCAAGAGTGCCGTGAATCTTTTTTCTTCTTCAGTTTATTAGTATTTAGTAATTAAGCGTATGTGTACATGTGTATGTGCAGCGATGGCAGCAGCAGCCGCCTTTCCCTTTAAATAAATCCGCAGAGGCACATCATTCCTGAGTTCCCAGGTGGATATGAAGTGAAGAGACTCTTTGGCTTGCTTCCATTAAAACTGAGCGGCATGAGAGACATGTCAGGAAATGATGGGTGTTCTTAACGTGGTGGCAATCAGTCGGATTCACAGTTTAGAGACGTGTGTCATTAAGTCTGGCCGGGAATCAGCCACTCACTCAGCAGGCCGCGTACAGGGAGTCAGTGAGTTCATTGACGACGTGTGTGTGTGTGTGTGTGTGTGTTTAATAGTGCAGGAGATTGGAATCTGTTTTTCTGATGGTTTCATGCTAGTGCACACACACACACACACACACACACACATTGTTTCCACATTACTTAGTTTACATGATTAAACAATCTGGTGCTTTTTTCCAATGATGTGCTTGTCAACTGGTTAGTTTAGTAAATACCATTCATTTTTCCTTTGTACACCAGGTGTGGCCTGATTTCTCTCACAGTAAGAACACAAGGATGGGATTACAGATGTTATTGTACACCCTACCTGCAGCCCCTTTAATCATGCACACATACCCTTTTTATCTGCTGCTTCTCAGCACCACCGGGACTTATTTTCTCACCTGGCTCATTAGCTTTGCCAACTCGAGTATCACCAGCCCAGTCAGAGATTGAGTGATTGACAGCCCATGAGTGGATGGCGTTTGTGTAAACCAATGGCATGTTCCAGTGGGCCAATCAGCCAATGCGGTGCTGGCCAGCCAGTCCTGTGGCCAAAAGATTAAAAAAAAAAAAAAAAAAAAAAATTCCACCTGCTGTCAGGCCCACATATGCATCGTCCCACCGGGATAGAGCCGGTACGCCAGATGGCCAGTCCACCCCTGGTCATCAGGTATGTGGCCAAAGAAAATTCTTGTTTTATATGAATGCGCTGTGCTTTAGTTAGGAATTTCTTGACAGTCACACTATTTGGCAAGTTTCCTCGACGCTCTCTGCGGACTGAACCAAATATCAGCTTGAAATGTGCCAACAAGCGAGGCTAGTAAGGGAATCAGTGGAATACGGTCAAGGTCTTACATCGCATCACATCATCTAGGGAATGTAAAAGGCCCAGAGTGAGGCGATAAACTTCTACAGGGACACGGAAGGATGCTGCTGTCAGGGAGGCAGCAGAGCCTAATGCACCATATCAAATGCTTATGTGTTGTTTTACGGTCGTGTCTAAGGCATCATGTCTTCCAAGCCTCTATACTATGATATATGCGAGTTATACATGTGGAAATGATTTGGTAAATATTTCTTATTAATGCATTTCTACAACCTCTTGTTTGAGTAGTTCTGAGAGTAGATTAGAAGGCAGAAGTTTAGATCGGTGTTAAATGCTGCACAATAAATCCTTTGATGCGTCGATGGTTGTTTGGAGCGCCATCACCGGGGCTCCTCCGGGTTTTTTCACAGTAGTAGTATTGGTTTCAACCCTTCCAACCGGCAAAACATAAAAAAAATTTTAAAAACACGAGGAAGAAAGAACACATTTGCTGCTGTCGGATTGTGTTGACCCTCCTGGGGTGAGAAAATCCAACTGCAAAGAGGCAATGAAGTAGTTTACAAACTCAGAGCAGCAAAACGTCTGCTGTAAAACTGCAGTCTGAAACATACTTCCATTCCACAAACTGATAACAGACTAAAAGGTGTGCCATCTTAGATGCTGCATGATTTCTTTCTTCTCAATGTATCCCACCCTTTGGTTTGCTGTACTAGCTTTAGGCAGTGTTTTATTGTTCGTGCTGGTTCAGGTCTTTCTCTCTTAAACACATACTCTATCTTTTACAGCGCCATACTGATTCATTTATCAGTCGAGGTCAGACGCTTGTATATCGCCGTATATGTGAGAGTAGAAAGGTCAGAGAGAGAGTATAGACTGTTGGCGCAGTATTACTTCTCTATTCACCCTTCAGTGATTAATTTACCCCACAGGATTGGGTCTCGACCCGTGACATTCCCCAATACAAATCTAAAATGTCTATATTCTGTGTACAGATTGGATTCCATAACCAACAAACGTGGTTTTTCACCTTTTCCTGACTCTAGCTCTTCAGGTATGACCCTGCCCGCTCCGTACTACCAGCCCGAGGAGGATGATGAACGCCCCTTCATCTGCTCCCTGGCGTCTGATAACGGCATCATGTCGTGTACCGATGTCCCGGCGAGGCGCGAAGGAGGACGTACGTGCTGCCTGGACCGGGAGGACGCGATCCACCGGCAGGCTCTGGGCTTGAGCCCTGAGCCACTGGCCAACAGTAGCGGTGCCGGTGAAGCAGTGGGTCTGTGCATCAACTGGAACCAGTATTACACCCGATGCCACACGGGAAGTACTAACCCGCACAAAGGCGCCATCAACTTTGACAACATTGTCTACGCCTGGATCGTCATTTTTCAGGTACGTTCGTATGAGTTTGAAGAATGGTTGAGTCCCCGATAACAAGATGAATCAGAATAAACTCTGAAGTTATTAAAAGATTGTCGAGTTCAACAATAGTGCTTGTTCAAAAGGTCGATGCTATTTTGATTGAAAACCGCTTTTTGAGTACAAGATGTTTTTTTCGGCTGATTGAACTATTCAAATCCAATCGTTCTTCTCAAAAGACTTAATTTAATTTGATTCACTTAAGCACCAATTCAATATCTTTACTCTATTATTTGACTACGGCGCAAGTTTTCAATTATGTTCTTTCAGCTGTGCAAGCCCTGTCATGACATATATATTCATTTTGTATGTCGTAACGCTGCAAATAATCTCTCCTCCGACTGCAGGTGATCACTCTGGAGGGCTGGGTGGAGATCATGTATTATGTAATGGACGCCCATTCTTTCTACAACTTCATCTACTTCATTTTACTCATCATTGTAAGTAAAATCCATGACTTTTTTTTGTGTTTATTTGTATGCTGCATGGCTTCTGGACGCCCATAATGTCCAGTGTGTTCTGCAGATGAAAACCACTGATAACATTTTCAATATATGTGGACTCCTGCCATCATTACATTGATTGAGGATATTTCCTGAGTGGAGGGTGGAAGTGTTAATAGACTCGTGACGATCAATAGTAACATAAAGGACCGTCTACAATCAATGTCTGAGGGAAAGGAGGTGAATGTTATGAAAATGTCTTTGCTGATAAGTAAGAGAAAAAAAGGGCGTTTGAAGGAGACAAGAAAATGTATGATTCTGTATGCACACAAATGGCCAGATGGTGACACGACGCAGGTTGGTTAATTTTGCATTCACATGCCATTGGCTGTCTGTAAAACCTGCATTCAGACAGTCTGCGTAGGAGCAGACGTACAATAAAGGTCCCAGAGGTTCCCCACCAGCAGGTGAACACAATAACAAACAGACTTTTGTAAAGCTTTAAAATGAGACCCAAAAAAAAAAAAAAAACCATAGCAGAGGAGAGGAAATGAGTTGAGAGAGTAGAACTGCAGAGTGATACTGAAGGGAGACAAGTTGGAGCAAATGAATGAAAGGGAGGATGAGAATGCAGACCAATCAGTCACAAGCGTACTGAACAATTTCCACACTCGACTTTAATGAAAAGGAACCAGACTTAAAAGGGGTTCGAGACCTGCCCTACAAAAGTCTTTTCACGCTTCTTCCTGGCCTTATTAGGCTGAGGAGATTATTGGCATCGTGACTGCAGCTATAAATTCCATCCCCTCTTTGGCAGGTCCGACCTGAGGTTGTCATTGCCAGTGTAAACACTCAGTTGACATGGTGTCGCGATGTAATCTCTTTTGCCTGGTTTCCCCTGCTATTGATCCCAATCTCATGGTGTGTGAATGTATAACCCCATACAGCTATAATCATATCCAACGCAGTACACATCAAATTGAACTGACGATATCCTGATGTTGGTGTTTGTTACATTTAGAGGACAGAGCAACAGTTTAAACCGCTCCCTTTGCGGTCCATCATTGATTGACTGAGTCGCCCCTTTTTTTCGAGCTTCCTTGCAACGCTCCAGTCTGTTTGGCAACTTGTAGTCGAAGGTCCTCAGGGATGTGTCTGAAGTGTTGCTGACACTATAAGAAGTTTTCGGTCGGGCACTTCCATGAGGCCCGAAGGTGTCGTTGACACAGCGAGGGTCACCTTGACTCTCTCCTTTCAGCGTGTAGTTATTCTCTTTCTGTCTGAGTTGTGCTTTAAGCTTGTTATTTGATCCTGTAAGTGTGCGTTCCGGCGTACAAACACTCTCAGGTTGACCTCCACAGAGTAAAACAGAGATGCTTGAAGTGTGCAACCGAAGTGTCTTTATCAGTGTCACATTGAAGAGTGTGAGTAAATGGATTAAAGCGACTTCCAACTCAGTGACGGCAATTAGTAGGAAGTTATTTGTGTGGAAGAGCGAATATGTATACGCATAAATATGTGTGACGGCTGCTGTAAAGTAAGCCTGCCGTCCTAATTTGCCTGTGAGTGTGTGTCACCCATGCTTTTGTCTATGTGAGTGTGTGTTTGCATGCATGCATAATGCAGTGACCATCTGAATGCATGATATCGGTCTGCCCTCTTTGATTATGCCAAAGCTGTTTACTGATCAGAATCACAGGATACTGTAGACACACACACACACACACACACACACACACACACAGAGAGAGAGCAAGCCTGGAGGGAAATCAAAGCCCCTCACACCTGCAGACCTACTTTGACCCACAGAACACAGATGGGCATCTCTCCTCCCCTCTCAACCTCCCTGCTATGTTTCCATCTCTGGACTCCCTTCCTTTTTCCTTCCTCCCAGCGTCCCCTTCACCTCGCCCTGCATCTTTGATCACTGTGGATGAAAGTCTATAGCTGGACACTCATTAAGTTTAGATTTTACATACCTGTGCATGTTTTATTGAGTGTTCTGTTCGGCCTTGTGTATGTGTGTCTCTGTGCAAGTCTGAGGGCTCTGTCCGAGGGAGACTGCGAAACCTGTTCAGATTCGTAAATGAACAAAACCGAGACTCTGCTACAAACTGACCCATCCATACTGCAGTCTGATTTTTGAGCTGTTCAGCATTAGCCAATATTGATCGAATCATTGTTCCGTAACCAGCACAGAGTGGTCCAATAAAAGCCATTTCAGCTGTCCTGTAGCGATTCCCATTACTGCCACTGAAAGGGTCAGCCACGCACCATCCACAATGCACCACATCTCCTCTCTGCAGCATCCCCGACAACCCTCACTTTGAGGCATGATAAGAACATGAAAAGCTTCTTTTTTTTTTTTTTTTTTTTTGGAGTGAAAAATGTTGAGATTGCAGTGATGGGTAAAGAAATGTTTGTGAGAAGCGTTGTGAAGCATGGGCAGGAGGGCGGCAGAGTTAAGTCAGAGAATAAAAAGGAAGGGAAAGATAGCCAGACGCCGAACTGTGCTTTGGGCATGTGTCGGCTCTGTCTGTCTCCTCCAATCAGCCTCGGTTTGGTCGGAAGCCAGCTCTCGGAGACCTTTAGCATGTGTGCTAACATTTCTACAGGGGATTGGCACACGTTATGAGAATGTGCAAATGTGTGAGCTTGACGTAAAAACAAGTCTGTATTAGCATTGGAAATTCACAAATCTTTACATATTCAATTTTTCTTGAATGGACAATATCCGCTTTAGCCATAGGCTTACTATTTAAATGAGGCACTGCATTGGTTCTTATTGTTTTGCCTCTCGGTTAAGTTTCCTAAATCTTTTCCAACTTTCTGGGTCGTTCTTCGGGCACTTCCTGTTCTGTTCATGGTGACTCAGTCCCACCTCCATATCTGGTCTAACTCTCTGTCCCACATCCATCCAGATTGGTTCATTCTTCATGATCAACCTGTGCCTGGTGGTCATCGCCACTCAGTTCTCGGAGACCAAACAGCGGGAACACCAGCTGATGCAGGAGCAAAGGGCGCAGTGTCTGTCCTCCTCCACCCTGGCCAGCATGGCCGAGCCGGGCGACTGCTACGAGGAGATCTTCCAGCTGGTCTGCCATGTCCTCCGCAAGGCTAAGAGGAGATCGGCGGCCCTCTACTACACACTGAGGGGCAAACCCCCGCCAGCTGGGGGAGGCAGGGGGAACAGGCATGGTGGAGGGAACGTGAAAGGAGAACGGCATCGCTCCAGGCACCCAAAAAGTGAGTCGGACGGTAACATTTTTATTTCAGACCACATGTGTAAATGGTAGCAGTGGATCAAAATGATTGCATAATGGTAGAAGGGTTATATGGTGTTGCCTTACTAGGTGTGACTTCAAAATACATTTTTAAAACTTTTGCAGTTGCAAATCTTTGCATCCTGTATATTTTGCATTGCAAATGGACTTCTGAAACAGGGATTAAAGTGCTCCTATAATCTCATATTCTTTCTGTTCCCCTCTCTCTAGCATCCCACTGTCCGCACCAGAGCAAGCAAGACCACGGCTCTCAGCCGCTGGCCAACTCCATCAGTCTGGCCGTCCCTCAGAGCCCCGAGGACTGCCCTATATGTGCGTTATCACTGACAGAGGGGGCGAGGGCTGTGGGGGACTCGGCCAGCGGGGAGGAAGATGAGGAGGATGCAGTGAAAGAGACGGGCAAGGAGGAGAACCACCGGGAGGACAGGGGGGACGGAGAGAGGAAGAGGACATGTTTTAGACGTTGTAGAGACGTTTGGAATGATATGAGGAGGAAACTTTGGGACATTGTGGAGAGCAAGTATTTCAGCAGGGGCATTATGATCGCTATTCTCATCAACACCATCAGTATGGGCATCGAGCATCATAACCAGGTAGGTTGATGTTTGATTTGATTTCATCTTTATTTTCAAAAAAGTACAATATTTACATGACATAAAATGCATCATACAAATATGAAAAATACTAAATAAATCATTAAAATCATTCAAGTTCGAGGAGGGACAGGAGGAAGCTAAATAAATACCTCTAGATTACTAAAAGATGTAGTTGTGTAACTTTGACAGTTTAATGCAGTGACAATATGTCATTTTCACAAACCTAACTAAAGAGAGGCCTTTATTTTGAAACTTCTACCAGAGAGACGTAATATTGAAGTTGCGAACTGATTTAAATTCCTGTCTTTTATCAGTAAATACAATGTTTTTTTCCCCCATAATTTAGGAATATTGCCTTTAAACCTTTAGACCGACTTACTACAGTGTCAATAGAGTACGTTAATCATTTCTCCATCCCACGAATCACCACTATCACTGCTGATGAAGCGCCGCTGCCAGAAACACCATAATAGCGGATGACATTCAGAAGGATGAGTGTGGGAGTGGAGCATCACTGCCATGCAGCTTCCTGACAGAGGTGTAAACATTTAGCCTAGCGGCAGACACAGCCGGGCTTTTAACATTGGCCGGGCTCCTCAGAGACAGACCAGGCAGGTGTCTGAGAGCGAGAGTGGGAGAAGCCTGCCAACACTACACACACACACACACACACACATGCATATGAGCGTGCACACACACACACATGAAATAGACGACCATGCGTGTCCAGTGTGGCAGCAAATAGATGGATATCTTTTTATATTTGTGTGCATGCACCATCACAAACTCATGTCGGTGCATACGCAAGCTGTTACATAAAATAGCTTTTTCTTTTCCCCTCATTACTTCCTCTCCTTATTTTCTCCATAAATCCCTCCGTGCACTTTTTTTTTTTTTGACTTTGCACGTTCCTTCCCCCACTCGCTCCTTTGTTCCCCGCTGTCTCCCTTCCTTCCGTCCTCGCCGCCTCACCCCGAGTGTCTCTGCTGCCTGACTCTCTTTTACCTCCCTCGGCTTCACCCCTCCGTCTCCCCACTTCTCCCCTTCTTTCCCCTCTCTCATCCACCCACTCACTCTTTGACAGCGTACAGAGTAGTCGCTTTCTCTCATCTCTCAAGACTCTAAAAATAAAGCGAGGGTTGTGGGGTGGGGAGGAGGGGGAGGAGGAGGAGGAGGAGGAGGAGGAGAAGACGAGTGGGATGGGAGAAGCGAGGCAGACGCCGGTTACACAGCAGTTTTTCAGCTCAATTCCCTGTGTGGTTTTCTGTGTGTGTGCGCCTTTTCAACGTAGGCATGTATGCAGACACACACACACACGTGCACATCTGCGTGCACACACACTCACAACACACACTGTCTGTCTGTCTCTTGAGTCTTTCTCCCTCCACAGTTTCCACAGGCAGTGATACAAGTGTGTGTTTTTGCTCTGCAGTAGAAACTCCTCTACTAAACCACCTCTGAAGCTGATGTGCTTCTCCGTGGAAAAAAAAAAAAAGACTAACCACAGGGCTAGTATACCTCGCCAACTATACATGTCAGCTATGTGGTTTCAAATAAGACATGTTGCTCTCTATAGGTATCGCCTTGCAATTAGTGCTCTTTGACTATCAAATATGTTAGTTTGTTATATATATATATATATATATATATATATATATTATTTCTCACCAAGTGATCAAATGATGTTGCACATTCTTAAGTGTAAAGTGTGAGTGTGTTGAGTGTAAATTGGCACGTAGGAATCCAGGCTCGGACGCATTCATATTCAACATTCACACACTTTGGCTGAAGGCGCACAGAAGAGCGTATTTGCATCGGGAGGATAAAATATTAAATATTATTCAAGGCACCGTTAACACGGTACAAGGACACGAGGAGAAACACAGTTAGGGAATGGAAGGTGATGCATCGAGAAAGCAAAGGATGCTGGTATTTTGTCTGATTTAAACGGCGGCGTCGAGGGCTGTGATGGATCCGTCAATAGCAATAAATCTCACATCCTGTGTGGGTGCGTCTGACCCGTGAGGGGATTCTGTACACAGGTCAAGGTTTAAACTGCTGAGGGATGATGCTGCATTCATCTTCCATCACATCTCGTCGTTTTAATACGTCTCCTCGTGTGTTTTCATGACTTTTGCATTTTTTAGTAGTCCACAGATTGGCCCAGTTTCCAGCGACAGTACTCTTTCTCATCTCTAACCAAAAATTTCTCTCTCCGCTCCTCCTAAACAATCCCTCTGCTCGCTTCCTCGCTTTCCTCCTCCTTCAGCCGGGCTCTTCCCCCGACCGCTCTCACTCCCCTGATCGACAGGAGGATATTGATTGGGTAGAGATGTGTCTGCCTGATAATGAGAGTCAGAAAGAGAGAGAAAAAGGGACAGAGAACTTAGGGGGATGGAGATAGATCGGGAGAAAGGGCGGATTAGAGGAGGGGGGAGGGCTGCATGTGTGTTTTTTCCCCGACATGGTTTGCTAACTTTGGCAGAGCGAGCTGGCTATTTCTCCACCGGCTTTGAAACTGAAATTCACAGGGAATATCAGAAAAAACATCTGATCCATATCGTGCATAACGCCCCTGTGTATGTGTGTGTGTGTGGTTCATGCATTTTTCTCCTGTGCCAATTCTAGATAGCGTGCTCCCTTATTCAGCCAGCAACACAGACAATACTCACTCTCCATTCCCACTTCCTGTTTATTTATTTATTCGTTTTTTTTTTTTTTGTTCCCTGAGTTTTCCGTTACAATTTCACAAAAACAACTGTGCTTAAAAAATAATTTGTTTCCCTGTTTTTTGCAGCCTCTGCCTGCCACCTCTCTAAGATAAGGTGTGTGTGTTCATTTTGATTGGCCAGGTAGAAGAGGATCCTCTTTTGAAGTGACTGTCAGTTTGAGTGACAGGCGGAGAAAACGTGGCGCGTACACGACTGTTTCTCCATCTTTTGTTGCAGCGCCGGTGATTACAAAGCCATGTGTTTTTATCTCTTTGTCCGTTCCAGCCTCTCCATGGACATCGCTGTTTTTTACTTGGGATTCTTGCAACTCAAACCCTTTATGCCTACACCTCCTTGCCCCCCTGTCACTTATATATCTTATTTATATTCATTTCTTTCTCCACCCAGCCCGAGGAGCTGACCAATGTCCTGGAGATCTGCAACATTGTCTTCACCAGCATGTTCACCCTGGAGATGATCCTCAAGCTGACTGCCTTCGGCTTCTTCGAGTACCTGAGGAACCCCTATAACATCTTCGATGGCATCATCGTCATCATCAGGTGTGCAAACAGAAGTTGGGTTGTCTCTAATGAATGAGGCGTTATATTTACAAACCCTAGAGAATTCAGAGCCTTTTGATTGGCAGCTTCAAATCACGCCGTAATTAATGAGAGCTTTTCTCACAAACATGTAAAGATTGTCCAATTACTGTACATTTAATTGAGCTTCTAGATGGACTTTCATCTCCAGAAAACAGACAAACCTGCTGAAACCGATTTTCCGTTTGTTTTGGTATATTCCAATCCCCATGGTGCTTTGCGTTAAACTACAGCGCTTCTTTTATGTGACAAATGTTTAATATAGGACTGTCGGATAACATTTATAAAATGCAGCAGTATTGGACTTATCGCCGTATGGATTAAACAAATTTCTATATCTTGAAGAAAGTGCTTTTATTTAGTATTAAGGAGCGACTTATCCTCTTCTCTATGTGCTCTCCCATTTTTGTTGATTATTTTCTACAATGTTCTTTTACTTCTGCACATCTTCCGACATGTCACTTTATCTCCTCACACACCTGCACTTCCAACGCCACGCGTGCAGCGTGTGTGAGATCATCGGCCAGGCAGACGGCGGCCTGTCAGTGCTGAGGACCTTCAGGTTGCTGAGGGTCATTAAGCTGGTGAGGTTCATGCCTGCGCTGAGACGGCAGCTGGTGGTGCTGATGAAGACGATGGACAACGTGGCCACTTTCTGTATGCTGCTCATGCTCTTCATCTTCATCTTCAGGTAACGGAGGGGCACAGAGGGCATGTATGTATGTGGAATAAGGCTAAGAAAAGATACCAGTTAGACTAAACTGTGCAACCAGGTTGTTTTGTTGCCACTCCAAACCTTTGAATAATAAAAAAAAAAGAATATTAGCAGATTAACAAAACATATTCTAGCTGAGCATGGCGCAGGAAGCCATAGCCAAAGGCCGCAGTTGTGCAAAAATAATAGGATTAAATTCCAATTATTGGAGTTCCACCTAATTTTTGTCTTAACCGTATCTCGACTGTGCCAAGGCTTTTCCCCCTGACCCGCCTCCTTCTCCAGGATTACTTCAGCTGGGAAAGTTATGAGGACCTGAACCTGTTTGTCTGTCAGCAGTTTATTGGACTACATTTAACTCTGGAATATCCACTCAATTAGACGGACAGGACTCGGGTCAAAAGAACAATGATAACAGTAAACCCTCACTATTAAACTGTCAGCTCACATTCTAATAATACTGATACATTGTTTTGATTTGAAATAGACAGAAATATCTATTGTTTTTACCGAAAAGATTGTTCAGACACCATCAGCAACGCTTTGCCTCGACATGAATTCAGTAAAGACTCCAATCAATCCACCTGGTTAGTAACGAGGAGGGAGAGAATATTTCATAATGATGCTCCAATTATCTCAATGCAGCATTTACGTTGTACCTAAATTATTATTGTAATGCAAATGTTGAAAATGGCAATTTACAAAATAATTATCACATAATCTCTCCTCTTGTTAGCCTTTCCCAGCACACACACACACACACACACACACACACACACACACACACCTTACTCTGGTTTCCCTCCAATTCCACCACCGTGGGGGATAACCGAAAATGAAGATAGTATTAACGGGAATTATTGCAATTTGAATAATTTATCATAATTGTTGCAAGCACCCTCATTTAGATGAGTTCCACAGCAGCATAATGCTATTACCCCAATCCTGCTTGTATCTTCATCTGCACGTGTTTGTGACTTAACAATGTGTGTGTGTGTATATGCATGCATGCCAAGCAGCTTCCTTCAACTGCAGCACAGCAGTGAGACAGATGGCATCAAAGCTTTTAGCCAATTAATGCTAAGCCTGGCATTTGGCCTATACATCTAGCCGTTAATGTAAAGTACCACTCGGCTGAGACATAAACATTTAAAACCTCTAATAAACCCAGAACGAATGCAGCACTGACTGAGTTTCTCCGACTGAAATAAACAGATGTTTGCAGGTGGAAGGAAAAGAGCTTTGAATGAAACCGAAATAGAAGATTGTAATGGTTATAACATATTTGATGTACAGTATGTGTGTATCATTTAAATCTGATCTCTCCGACTCTAATTTGATGCAGTTTCTGTGGATTAATCTTTTCTAATTTTGAGTCCCTTCTTGTGTTGCAGTATCCTGGGGATGCACATCTTCGGCTGTAAGTTCAGTTTGAAGACCGAAGCAGGAGACACGGTGCCCGACAGGAAGAACTTTGACTCTCTGCTCTGGGCCATCGTGACCGTCTTTCAGGTACAAACAGTTTAAACAAACACGTCCACACACTTTGGTTTCACAACTTTAACTTCAAATGTGCAGTCGATATTTGATATTTGACTGTATTTCCGGTAGATTCTGACTCAGGAGGACTGGAACATGGTTCTGTACAACGGGATGGCATCCACCTCGCCCTGTGCAGCTCTCTACTTTGTGGCTCTTATGACGTTTGGAAACTATGTGCTCTTCAACTTACTGGTGGCCATCTTGGTTGAGGGTTTCCAAGCTGAGGTAAGACGTCTTGGTTCAGTGCATTGGACAGAATGCACTTTGCAAAAGATATATGCTCTATAGTTAGATTTGCTTTAAGCTGAGAATGTGATAACTGTGGTGGAAACGGGGGTTAAATCCACTTTGCGGATGTATCCATCTCCAAATAAGCATACTAGTCGTTTGCTCTGTCATAACCACCGCAGTCATAAAGTAGAACATGGATTTAATTAGTGGAGGTGTTTTGCCAGCAGTCGTGTTGTACGGCAAAAGCATACACAACACGAGCTGCGATGTCGAGTGAAGCAAGAGAATTTCCTCCAATATATCCAGCAGCTATGTGAACATACATACATACAAGTCAGGCCTGGCCCTCCACAGCGATGTGTGCTTGTTTAGTCAAAGTGTATTCATATTAAATGTGTCTGCACGTCCTCTGGTCCCCAATAATAATCCTCCAGATATGCCAAGGACATCCACGCAGACGGGGCAGGTTCCTCGCTGTATGCTTCGACACATCATGGACGTGTCATTATTGAGTATTAACTGTATGTATAAGGATTGAATAAATGAGGAATAAGATGAGTTGAATATTGAACCTCTGTGATTTAGAGCTAGATGAGTGAAAATAAATCAGTCGGACTTGGGAGAAAATTGCCCCTTAGATAGTCTGGTAATAAGGAGAGGCCGAATGATTGGCGATTCCTATTTAAATTAGCTCATGACTGATAATTATTTCTGCTTCTTCCTCTTCCTTCATCTTCCATGATGTCTCTCTCTCTCTGTCTCTCTCTCTCTTTCTATACAGGGTGATGCAAACCGCTCTTACTCGGATGACGACAGGTCTTCCTGTAATTTTGAGGAGAATGATAAGCAGAAAGACTCTCTGCATCTCTCAGGTATTAAAAACGCCTCTAGGAGCTTCACGGAGCTTATTGTTTAATAAAGATTGATTTTCTCCTCACCTCAAAAATGATTTGACCGACCACAATAATATTCAATTTCCCCCCTTTCAAACCAAAATGTCAACTTTAAACTCCTCCATAAAATGGTCTTACAAGAGAACATTAAATAAACTCCTTTTATTTATTTCTCAATCGTAAACATGCATAATGGTTCCTCCTGTCTCACACCTTTGCCTACTAGTCTGACAGGTAAAAGGAGCACCATCACATGTGATCTAAGGCCCTAGTAGCCAATCCCCTAGCCATCCAGCTCTCCAGAACGCTGCTGTTTCACTGTGCCTTGGGCATTAAAACCGTTGTTTGTCGTCCGTTTTTCCACAACAAACATTGCTAACCCTCTTTTTCCTGTCTAAAATGTAAGCTGCACCAGCTTTAAATAATGCATGCCAGATGCCACTTCTCCTTCCACTCCTCTTCTCCCCGTGGGCATAACAAAAGCGAACTCACCGAGAATCAGCCCAAGCATCGTGCAGCAGAGTAGCATTTAGCAGCACATTAGGGAGGCCTCGGAAGACGTCTGATCACAGTCCTCCTGAGTCCAAATCCTTTCTAAATGCCAGCTTACTTGGAAAGAAAAACCCCACATTTTGGAAAGTTAAAGGTTCCAGGAGATCCATTCCACCGAAATATATGTTTGAGAACGGACGAACCACTGGCAGATAGTCCACTCTTTCATCATTAGGAGCTGCTCTCTGGCTCCTCTAAGGTGATTTAGTGGAAATTAAACCTTCCTCTGGCTCTCTAAGTTGGCCATAACATTGTTTTAGGACATTTTACGTTGCAAAGTGTTGGAAAGTGCCAACTTCAGTAGCAACAGAAGGGAGGGAAGAGCTTGAATAACGCTGTTTTTCTTCTTTAATTGTTTTCTCTGCTCATCCATCTTCTCTCTTCACTTCCTTCCTTTCCTCCATTCTTGTACTTTTCTCCACTCCCTCTTTCCTACAGACCCAAAGATCTGTACACTAACTCCTAATGGGCACCTGGACTTGGCCCCAATGCCCCATGGTCTGTTTCCAGGAGAGAGGTTGACTTTTGCACTCGGTTCCAGGAAGAACAGTGTTATTTCTCTTGGCAGGGCTAACTTGGAGCAGAGGGCTATAGTAAGTGGAAAGGCCTGTTTACTTCCTGGTTGACTGATCAGTCATGGTTTTTTAGGTATAGGTAATGTCTTTGACAAGGACAATCATTTGCTGAAATATTATTATGTTAATTGTTATTATGAGATCAGAATTACATCCTCTGACTCTCGTTTTCAGTATCCAGGCCGAGGTTACCACAACTGGGGCCGAGCTCTGTCTGGCCAGCCTCAAGCGCTGTGGGCCCGCCGTTCCAGCTGGAACAGCCTGGGAGGAAGCCGCCCCTGCTCGTCCTCGTCTCCCTTCGCCAGTCCAGCCTTCACCCCCACCTCCGCGAGGCCCTTCTATGGCTACGGCCTGGGGGGTCTTGGCGGCGTGGTCGGAGGAAGCCTTCGCATCCGGGGTCCCCGTGCCTCTTCGTCCCCGCACCGCCACCTCCATCGTGTCCACCAGGATGAGGAGGAGTCTCTCCTCTCTCCCCCCGCTGTGGCTCCAAACTCTCTTCACCTTCCTCACCCTGTGCTCCCGGGACACTTTGTACCCAGGAGGGACCGCAGAGCTCTGTCACTCGAGCTGCCCCACCTGCTGCAGGTCCCAGGAACCCAACACCCTCCGCTGCCGCCACACCACCCGCTTCCCCCCATGACGCTCCATGCTCACCGCAGGAAGAAGAGTTTCTCTGGGGGGGTGGTGATCAGCGGAGGTGGCGGCGGCGGCGGCGGCGGTGGTGGGCTGGACAGTCTGGGTGGCTTAGGAGGGCTGCACCAAGACTGTAACGGGAAGACCCCTCTGTCTCAGCTTCTCCAGCCTCCTAGACTCCACACGGAGCAGGCGGGTGGGGCGAACCCCCAGAACCAGCTGATGGCTGACGTCTTCCCCCAGGTTAACACACGCAGCAAGGACCGGGAGGACCTGGATGACGACACTGAATATGTAAGTTAGCTCTAACTGTGTGTGGGCGGGACTATAAGTGGTATGGTTACGATAAGCCCGGTGGGTAAGTGAAGTAATCATACGGCTTTCCTTCGCTACGCTCAGACAAACATCCCTGATACGGTTTGTAAGAGCGTCGAAAAAAGAACAAAGCAGCACAATCTGGGCTTGTGATTCTCAATAATCGCACTATTAGCTTTTGTGTTAAAGTACAAGATTATACACATGCGGTAATCTCCCCGCTCTCTTGTGAAGGATTTCCGAGTAGTTTGTATAAAGCCTCCACTCCCCATCATCACCTGGGCCTCGTGGGAGTTCCCATTGTTTTCATTGTAAACAAGTCTGCATAAGAGAGAAACAGGGTTAATTAGAAAGGACTATTTAGACAGCGGGGGAGAGAACTATACAGATGGTTATGTTGGAAGATGCTCCGAGCTGTTGCCATAGAAGTGTTTCACTTTCGTAAATAATTTAAATCGGAAGTCTAAACAGGCTTTTTTTCCCCCTTTTTTGTGATTATTGCCCTTTTATAATGTGGGCGGTGTATGGGCTCTGCTTGTGTGTGTGTGTGTGCCATGATGTGTGTTGATGTGTGTTGCAGAGCTTGTGCTTCCGCATCCAGAAGATGTTAGAAGCATACAAACCAGACTGGTGTGAGAGCAGAGAGGACTGGTCTGTCTTCCTCTTCTCCCCAAGGAACAAGTGAGTCACCTTTTACCCCTCCTCCTCCTCCTCCTCCTCCTCCTCAGGGGGCAAATTTAATGCCACGTGCAATTCATTAAATTCTGCATCAACGTGTGTCGCGATGCGCAGTGAGAATAGACGCCGTTGAGTTTTAATAAAAGCCGTTTAAAATGTCCCCGTGCTTGTTCCGAAATAGAATCCCTCGCCTTTCGGATTCATTCTATTTCTTTTCATCCGTTCCAATAAACACTGCAGCAAAGATATTTAATTGCTTTTTGGCAGTACACAGTGTCACATGCTAATGTTTGAAATGCATATTCAGTATTCGTACGTCCCATCTCTTTCTGTATATCTGTTTCTCCCTTATCTTTCTATTCCGTCCTCCCAGCAGAACGCTGTTCTCAGGAGTCTCCTGCTTCTGAGAGTGTTGTTAATGTCATTTGTTTTGAATTAGGAGTGATGTAAACAGGGCTGGGTGAGGCTATTTACTCACCAAGATGTAAGGGAGCTCCCATGCACTGTCAAGAGACTTGGTGCCTATTGTGATTGATAGTGTGGCTTGAAATCAAGTATTTTTTTGGCTTAATATCAATTGCGATACCTATTTTAAAGCTTTTTGCTGACTAGCTTCTCCTCTCCTCTCCTCTTTCCATCAGGTTCAGACAGATATGCCAGTCCATCATAGCCCATAAGCTGTTTGACTACGTGGTGTTGGCCTTCATCTTCTCCAACTGCATTACAGTAGCTCTGGAGAGGCCCAAGATCCTACAGGGCAGCTTGGTAAGTCCGTCAAATTCATCTTTATTTTCTAAAAGGTTACAGTAAGTAAGCTTTTACTTGCCCTAATTGTGCCATCTCTCCTCTCTGACTGAATGTCTCTCTCTCCCTCCCTCCCTCCCCATGTCTGCTCCAGGAAAGAGTCTTTCTCACGATCTCCAACTACATCTTTACTGCCATCTTTGTGGGCGAGATGACACTCAAGGTAGGGTTTTACAACCTGTTACTATGACTCCAGAGTGCAGTGTGTGTGTGTGTGTGTGTGTGTGCAGGTACTATGCAGAGGCCTGTCTGTCTTCCTCGTGTGTCTCTCTATCCGTCTCTCTCTCTCACCGAATGCACTTCCCTTCAGTGCTCACAAAGCCTGACGCCTTCCCTACACTTCTTCTTCTTTCTTGGCAATTCCCATGTTCGTTTGGAGAACAAAGCAATTAAGCAATGTCATTAATTAGCAGCTAGTCTTCTTTTTTGGATGCGGTCCATCTCCAGCACTCCCCCGCGCTTCCCCCTGTCCTCGCCGATGTTGACTGCTTCTTCTTTTAAGTTTGTGTTTCCACTTCCTCAGGGTCCCTCTGTTCTTATCTGTCTGGTTTTTTTCTTTTTTCCACGACTCCAAATCTCTCTCCCTCCCGTTGCCACCGTCTCTGTATTCGCCGCGAAAAGACTTCGGCACAAGTGGGCCATCAATTATGCACTCCCACAATCAATTATTAACCAATCACAGTCCGTCAAGCAGCCGAAGGCTTGTCAGCCCCCTGGCCGAGCCGGACATGCCTCCCCCTGTGTCTCTGTCTGTCTCAGCCCGGCGCATCTCCATAATGTGTGTTGCTGTGTGATCGTTGTGTTGCATTAATCTCTCCGTTGGACTCCACCGCTGAGTTCAGTGCTGTGTGTAAGATGCAGCCACATCCAAAGAACAGCTGGGCTGAGGATTTGGTCAGCGTGTTGCAGACGTCTTTAGAGTGTTATTTTATGAGGCAGCTTCAGACACAATGTAGCTCCCTCCGACAAAAGAAGTTTTAATGATTGTAGTTATTTCTCAGCATAAAATATGACATTATATGTATTGGATCAGAACGGTGAACTCAATACTCGGAGGTTTTTGTACACTCTTACATTTTGGCATTCAGATCTACAGTAAGATGTTTGCCAGGCACTGATCTTTCAACCATCCTGATATGTTTACATGCTAAACCCCCATCGTCCCTCTGAAAGTTTACCAGACGCTCAGCAAACAGCTTGAAATGTCAGTTGCCGTTCCTCCCACTGCGGCTTAGCAAAACACCAAACCCAGCTCCGTGCATGTGGATTACAACGCCTGCGTAACATCCACCGCCCGCTCTGGAGGTCACGGAGGGCGATCACACGTCAAACGCCTTCACAATCAAGCAGATTTAAAGGCTTTTGACAGACACGGTTCATCACTGCACCGATGGAGAGAACAGTAACGTATTTGTATTACATAGCTGGTCCATGTCGTAACATCTCCCCAGGTGGTCTCCATGGGTCTGTATGTGGGGGACCAGGCTTACCTACGGAGCAGCTGGAACATTCTGGATGGCTTCCTGGTTTTTGTGTCTTTGATTGACATTGTCGTGTCGATGGCGGGTGGCGCCAAGATCCTGGGTGTGCTCAGAGTGCTCAGGCTGCTCAGAACACTGCGTCCCCTCAGGTATGGATGAAGTCGTAATTAGGAAGTCATTTGCATACGCTGATTATCATGTTATGTATGGCAGCTTTTAACATTTACACCGTTATTTAAACGATCTCAACAGCAAACAGGAAATGTAAAATATATAGAAAGATGTTAAAATTGCCTATCTGGCTTCTTCAGGGTGATCAGCAGAGCTCCGGGTCTGAAGCTGGTGGTGGAGACCCTGATCACCTCCCTCAAACCCATCGGCAACATCGTCCTCATCTGTTGTGCATTCTTCATCATCTTTGGCATTCTTGGGGTGCAGGTAGGAAAAAAAGGGAACTGCCGTTTTTAATGATGCATACTGCATGCATACATTCTCTAATCCGGTGCATTTTATGGACAGAAATGGTTGTAAATACTGTCAGTTTCTTGCCCATTAGTAGGCTTTTTCTCTCTCCTCCCTTTCCTTCTTAATGGCTTTGAAGCACACAGTCATTTCTGTCCAAAGTAAATCTCATTGTCTTCCTAATTCTTTCATCATTGCATACATTTCCAGCTGGTGGGATCTTTGACCAGCTCATTATTTCACTCAAGAGCACCCTTTCATCTCATCCGAGGAGTCTACGAAGTCTTCTTTCTATATTTCATATAAGTAGCCTGACAGCATGAAAAGCTTGGTCTCTTCTTCCAGCTGTTTAAAGGCAAGTTCTTCTACTGCTTCGGCCCCGACGTCAAAAACATCACCAACAAGTCTGACTGTCTGCAAGCCAGCTACAAGTGGGTCCACCATAAGTACAACTTTGACAACCTGGGACAGGTGAGTGTGTTTCCTTCATGCCAGGTGTGCATTGTGTTTGTCCCGTGTAACAGGATGTATTTCTTAAATATATATTTATATATGCATATCCTTTCTGTTGTCTGACTGCTGTTTTCCAGGCCCTGATGTCCCTGTTTGTACTGGCCTCCAAGGACGGCTGGGTCAACATCATGTATCACGGCCTGGATGCTGTGGCTGTGGACCAGCAGGTACCCGCCTATTAGCTGGAAAGCTATTTTTAATTTAAAAAAAACAACCTTAAAGCACAATCTTCACTATCCTCAAGTCTTTATTTCCTCCTATCTCTGTTTTTGTTTCTTACCTCCTTTCTTTCACATCATTTCCCATCAGCCGGTGACCAACAACAACCCGTGGATGCTGCTGTATTTCATCTCCTTCCTCCTCATCGTCAGCTTCTTCGTCCTCAACATGTTTGTTGGCGTGGTGGTGGAGAACTTCCACAAGTGCCGCCAGCACCAGGAAGTGGAGGAGGCCAAGAGGCGCGAGGAGAAGCGCCAGCGGCGCATGGAAAAGAAGAGGAGAAGTAAGAGAAGAGCATGAACAGCTGGAGGAGGAGGAGGAGAATGACACAGGGATACAAAAGAGGGGAACTGTGAGGAAGAAGAGGCAGGAAAACTTATAAAGCAACCAGATATAATGAAACGAGGGCTTGGATATGTCGCTCTACCCCTGTAGAGCTGTGATTTACACCGATGAAAGAGAGACGGGAACAGACGGACAGATAATAATAAACACACAAACAGCAAGTGTCATAATTGAGAATCATTTTAGAGGTTTTTTTTCTCCTGTCGATAGTGATTCCAGCTTCATCAAAGCTTTGAGTTTTTGCACTTCGCAGCACTCAGTGTGGAACAGCTGTTCCCTGGAAAAGTCCTCTGCGACAGAAGACGATCTGTTTTATCAGACGTTTTGTTTGGATTTGGCTCAAATATAAGATATTTAGTATTTTATATCACGTAAAAATACATAATGCAGAAGATGTGTTTAAACGTTTAAAAAGCTTTAATGATGTATTTCCCTCCCAACAGAAGCCCAGAAGCTGCCCTACTATGCCAGCTACGGCAACATACGCCTGATGATCCACACACTGTGCACAAACCACTACCTGGATCTCATCATCACCTTCATCATCTGCATCAACGTCATCACCATGTCCTTAGAGCACTACAGTCAACCTCATGTAAGCAGCACACCTGTGTATTTGGTGGTTGTATGGGAACACATTGGTATCTTGCATTCTTGCTTTTATGTAAGTCATTTGAAATGAGTGCAACTCAGTTTTGGCTTTCCCTAAAGCGCTTGTTCCACAAAACGTGGACAAAAGCAGACAAGCTCCATGTCATGAGGAAGAACTTGTGCTGGCGTTTTTATGCAGAGTATTAATTATTATGTGGAGCTGGTTGTGGCTGTGTTCCTGCACCCGACTCCAGCTCCTTAAGCGGTTCCTTCCCCAACAGCTGCCTCTTAAAAAGACACAGTGATTCCACTGACTGGTCAACCACCAAGAAACCGTATCCGTGTGCTGCGAGTAGCTGCAGTCCACACAAAGGAGCTGTGATTGCACTGCTGATTTTATGCAGACTGCAGTGGTGTTAGCCGTACATCTGTCCATTCATGTGTGATGAATGGAAGTTTGAAAAGCCTGATAGCTTTTCTTTTTTGTTGTGAGGGAGAGGAAAAAATGATTATCTATAACATAAGATGTCCATTTGACCTTTTAAAGTGGAGCAAGCTGACAGCATCAGATAAATATCGCAGGTCTTGGCTGTGATTTGTCTGCTGTTTGTCTTGACATTTGGGTAGCCTTTACCCCAAAACAAAAAACTTTTTACTGAACCCACAAAATGTTCCTTTTTGAAAGAACATTTTGTGGGTAGAAGAACAGTAAAAAGTGAATATCTTGACCTTTAGTGTGTATGATAAAACCAGTTGCTCTATATTTGTGAAATATATTATTCAAACATGCCAGCCTTTGAAATATGTGATAGATTTTTGCTTTAAAATATGTTCTTTATTCGGGAACTATGTGTGATTTTTCAATTTCTTATTGAAAGATGCCCTGCTTTTGCCTCTGGCATGCTTGATTTAACTCTACAAACAGGAACAATTCTAGTGCTATTGTTTCCTCCTGCTGCTGATACTCAACTCTATCTCACACACACACACACACACACACACATTTTTTTACTCTCTTTCCAGTCTCTGGATCTCGCCCTGAAGTACTGCAACTATTTCTTCACCTCCACGTTTGTACTGGAATCAGTACTCAAACTCATCGCCTTTGGCTTCCGCCGCTTCTTCAAAGAGAGGTACCGTGTGTGTGTGATGGCGTATGAGGGTGTTTCCCTTCCTGTCTGCGTGTGAATGCGTCTATGTGTGTATTTGTAGCGATACAAGACAGCTTGGTGTCATTGCAAAACTCACCCATCCATGGGATTTATTCCTCTGCTGTCCGGAGGTAGCCTGATGATAATGCTGCATGATGATTGTCAGCTTTTCTTCTTTAGTTTCGAGGCTGAAAACATAAGTACCCTCTGGATTACATACAAAATGAGCTTTATGCTATGAAACAGCTGGAGATTCAATGTCACTAAAAATTACAATATCTCTGTATGTTTTATCTATTCAGCCCTGTCACTTATCACACATTTGACGTGAAAATTAAACATTAGAGCGACTATCGGGGCTCTGGGCACATGCCATAATCCTGTGAATTCACATATAATATAAATAGCGCCACAATAAACAGTGATTAAGTTCAAAGTGTAGTGGCTGTACAAATCCGCTTTTTGCTTTGATCACTATAAATGGAAGAGGAAATAACAGCTTTGATGATATAGAGGATTATGAAATATGTTGAAACACTTGAGCTGGCTCTGAGGCGTTCCGTTATTAAGTACACTAAACCATATCCTGGTAACGTTGATGTGATGTTTCATGACATTTAAAACACATCAGTTCTGTTAAAGGCAACCTACTGAAATGCTTTCATTGTCACAGTAATGAGCCGTTTGCTTTAGAGTTGTTAGGCTTCCTTGGTCACTATAAAAATCATTATTTTATTCCCCTTTTCCATAATATAGGACTTAAATAGGACGTAAACTATAAATACAATCATTATTCATAGGGCTGGGTAAAAATTTTGATATGTTAATATTGCGATACTTTGTCGCCCAATACAATATCGATTTTATTTAAAAAAAGAAAGATTCACGTTTAGACGCGTTGTGAATGCAGTACTTTATCCTTTTTCCATTTTATTTTCAATATTTATTCCAGTGAATTTCATGGGAATTAATAAAATGGAGAGGCTGTTTTGAATTAAATAGTTTTGACTCAATTTGTCCTCTGATCAATATCATCTGATGTACATAAACAGGTACTTGTGTTTTCATCTTTATTTATATCGTGATATTGTGATACGTAACGTATCGTGACCAAAGTATCGTGATACGTAACATATCATGACCAAAGTATCGTGATACGTAACGTATCGTGACCAAAGTATCGTGATACGTAACGTATCGTGACCAAAGTATCGTGATACGTATCGTATCGTGACCAAAGTATCGTGATACGTAACGTATCGTGACCAAAGTATCGTGATACGTATCGTATCGTGACCAAAGTATCGTGATATGTAACGTATCGTGACCAAAGTATCGTGATACGTAACGTATCGTGACCAAAGTATCGTGATACGTATCGTATCGTGACCAAAGTATCGTGATACGTAACGTATCGTGATGTTCTTGCCAATACTTACCCCTAATTATTCATTATAATCATCTATTGGGTGAACTACAGCACTAATACATCTTTCTTCTTCACAAAACCAAATGTGTATTCATTCCCTGTGATGCAACCACACTTTTCCATTCCAACTCACTGTTCTCACCTTTGTTTGACCTCCATGGGAAACACACCTCGGCACCGGCCCGTTCACTTCCACGTTCATCCACTCAGCCCCGACTAATTGATTTATCACGTACCCACATGTGCATGGTGAGGAGACTGATGTCTTGTTCCTTTCAGGGATATGTGGTGACTAACTAAAGGCAGAAAGTTGGGAGCTTATATTGCACTGATAGTGGTTTAATGGTGGTCATTGGCCTATTTTAGTTTGATAAGAGAAAGAAGAGAGAGAGGGGGGGGGGGATGCTAAGGTGTGAACGATGGGAAAGCGATGGATGATATATAGGAGAGGAAGCTGGACTGATCAAAGACGGAAAAAGGAGAGTGCAAATGATTGATGAAATGAGAAAGAGATGGGCGGATATAGAAAGACGGCTATCAGCTGGCACTTTGTCTCTTTTTATGAAGTGTCAGCAACAGCCGTGAGCAGTCATCGTGCATAGAGTCATTTATAGGCTGCCGTGACTCTCGGGTCAGCTTTACAACTGGGTCAATGTTGTAACAGGTAATTTACAAACACAATGCCACATGCATATACAAACAGCACTGCAGGCGGGATAAGTCTGCAGAGCCCAAACGCTCTGAGGCTCAAGGAGACGTGAAAGTCCAACACACATTTGTGTTCAACCTTTTGTCTCAATGACGTATTTTTTAATATGAACAAAGGCAGCTGTCGTCCTCAGTTTTAAAGGGTTGTATGGCTGCGACCATAGAGGATGATGCACCTTCTTTTGCCACTGTGAAAAAGAGGGTAAGTAAGTAACAATGTGAGAGAAAAGACCTCCAGGCTCTGACGGGAGGGGAACCGGATCGTGCCTGATGATGATGATGATGAGTCATGGGCGGCATTGATACGTTATTGTCACTGGCATTTTAAATGACAGAGTTTGGCAAACATTCTGACAAATGACTCGGCAGTGCCAAGTGTTTTAGTACGCTGTGTGCCTTTCCTTCCAACCGCAGTGATTTTACAAAAGATATGTATCTTGAGTAACTTCCAAAAAAGTCTGAAGATAAAGGATTTCCTCCTGAAGTATTTACACAAGGCGGTAAAGAATAAACATCTGGGGAAGCTCACCAAAATACTTGGACTTAATTGACATGTCGTAAGACTACAATCTCTCTGATTCCCTACCATATTCATCTGATTTGGGTGTTATGTAACCATTACTGTTCTATCTTCTTCTTTCTATAAACTTTTTCAAATTATTTCTGTTAATATTTGCTTTGTGTGCTTGTGTGGTGCAATGTGTTGTGTGTTAATATGCGCCCCTTGTGCTAGGTGGAACCAGTTGGACCTCGCCATTGTGCTTCTGTCCGTGATGGGCATCACCCTAGAGGAGATCGAGATCAGCTCCGCCCTGCCCATCAACCCCACCATCATCAGGATCATGAGAGTACTGAGGATAGCGAGAGGTGTGTGTGTGTGTGTGTGTGTGTGTGTGTGTGTGTGTGTGTGTAATACACACTGACACTCACAAGTCCTGTCTGGCTGCACTTCCTGTAAATGCTTCCTGGGATATAGAAGAGTGATTTAGTCCTGGTGTGTTAAAATGTAACGTCAGTTAGAGGTAGCAACACAGCTAATGTCCAGGTTGTTAGTGTGTGTGTGTGTGTGTGTGTGTGTGTGTGTGTGTGTGTGAGAGAGAGAGAGAAAGAGAGAGAGATTTACACTGAGTGTAAATGAAGAACTGACCTTTCCACAGTTAAATGTTTCCCATTTAGCCTGTAATTGAACCTGAGGGATTTCCTGCTAAATGGCCACACTTAAAGTCTCTCTCTCTCTTTCTCCCTCTTTCTCTTTCTCTCTCTATCTCTCTCTCTCACACACACAGTGCTGAAGCTGCTGAAGATGGCAACAGGAATGAGAGCCCTGCTGGATACGGTGGTCCAAGCCCTGCCTCAGGTACAGTGTACACACACACACACACACACACTGTCTCTCCCTCTTGTTTCCCCTCACAGACACACACTCCCAAAGGAGAGAGTCGGTCAGTCAATACCCAGAGTAGCACAAGCCCCCCCTCCACCCCTTCTCTTTCTCTGTTGACCTGTAGGTAACTGTAATAGATGACTCATTCATGCCACATACTGGTAGACTGGCACACACACACACACACACACACACACACAGAGGCTTTGCCTTGATTTCACTTTCAGCACCTTGGAGAGCGCCCAGACTCCCACTGCAGCCACAGTGTGCTCGAAACAGAGGGGCGTCTCAAACCAGTCTGTGGTTCATTTCGTGGTGAAGTATCCTCAGAGTCGGGCAGTCTCTCGGGTGGCCCAGTGCCAGAAAGATGCCGGTGCACTGAAAGTTCAACTCTAAAATTCCCATAATGCATCTTTGCTCTCTATTTTTAATGACTGGTCATAATGTCTGTTTGCTTCGTAGCATAATCTTATGGGTTAGAAATAAAATAGGACACAACTGTATCATGTTATGTACATATAATATGTGTGTGTGGTTTAAATCACGTCTTTATCAGGTGTCCCAGTGTTTATTCATCAATTAAAATGTACAGTTTTATTTGATCAATAATGAAATAACGTCGACTGAAAGCTCTACTAGCTGTTCGCTAATGACTTTCTTTGAGCGTCCGCTTGAACATTGACTTTCTCATTACTGTACCTTTGAAAACCTGAATCTTTCCTCTGGGGTTCTGGTTTAGCCGGCGGATATTTACAGTCTGATTAGTAATACTGGAATTGAAGGATTAATTGTACGACTGGATTCTTTCAGAAGTAGCCGGTTTACACAATCATTTTAAATCAACAAAGAGCGTAATCATCGTCAGACAATATTGGCTTTATTCAAAGATCGCAGATTAGAAACCTCTTATTACTCAAAGCCTGCTTGAATATATATTTAACCTACAAAAATGATATTGGTATTGATCTTCTCAACTAATTCTCAGCTAGAAAGCGAATATGCGTATGCCCCAAAAACTTTAAACTACTCCTTTAAAGACAGTCTGGACATACAAGGTGAAATGACTGTTGTACAGCCTCCTTTTCGGTTCGGCGGACACACGGTCACACATGACCCATTGACCACCAAAATAAGGCGACGCAAACAAAGGGAAACAGGTGGTGTGAGGAAAGGAGGGCAGGCAGAGGTAAGGGCGAGCAGAGTCCTTGTCTTTCCTTTCTATTGATCCCCCTCTCATTAACACTGAGCCCTTTGCTCTGTCCCAAGGGCACCTGGGGAGGTAATTAAAACTTGGGCTAATGAAACAGTTCCAGGAGGTCTCTCTCTCTGTATGGGTGTGTGTGTGCATATTTACCAACTGAAAGGGTGAGAGTGAAAGCGTCACACCTGGCGAGAGATTAACCCCTGGTGGTATTACACTAGTTGCATTTCAACCAAGGCTTCAGCCGAGCAAAGGAACAGGCGAATGCAGGGATATTAGTAAAAGAAGGCAAGAAATCTGCTGCTGGAATAATGATTCAAGAGATTAGACACGATGTGAACGCAAGAAGTTTATATATTTAATTGGCCATGACGGGACATGAGGATGTAATGAGGGATCCCTACATTTACACTTAATGGGTGAGGAGGCTTCGAAGCTCATTGGAATGTTTAGAGAAATGCCCTTTCATGGCTTGTAGCCCGACAATGCAGTGAGATCAAGTGAATTATCCTCCATTATCCTGTCATTTCCATCTGATGTGAAATGGCTGCAGCAAGCCATTCACTCACACTAATAAGCCTATATCACGTTCCAAGCATCCAGACATGCAATTTTTGCTCAGGAAGGCATCAGATCTAACTCCTGTGCTTGCATTTAGCTTTAAAATAAATTAAATTATTACAATAACAACCAATTAGTAAAGCACATTTGTATTTCCATCCTGTATAAGGGTAGGTTATTAATACATGCATCTGCATACGATGTTAAATCCATCCATGTCTCCTTCTCATGGATCCCACATGGCCTCCAGCCATTATCAAGCCCAGGTTGTTAAGAACACCATGCAGGAGAGCACTAACTTGAGAAGAGTCACATTTAGAAATGAAAGGTTGTATGGTAATTACCTCCAAAGGGACTCGTCGGACTGTGCTTCCTGTAATGGGCTATATTTGTCCACATCAAAAGTATTCTTGTACATCTCTGCTAAACTTTTCTATTGTGTTGTATGCAAGCTTCTATAATTTGTTATTTTTTTCACCACCTCCTGCATCCATTTGAATTGACCGGCTAAATTATATCAGGCAATTTATGTAAATAATAGTTTTCGATGGTTCCTACCTATCGCTTATCATTGTAACGAACTTCAAAGGAGAGAAGACACAAACAAAGATTATCAAAACTTCAGTGTAAGAGAGGCGGTTCTAATTATGCAAATTCTGTCTTTTGCTTGAAACGACATCGCTGTGAAATCTCATCATAGTTCAAATTCATGTAAATTAAATTCAATCACAATTGTTTGTATTGGTTCCTATTTCCTGGGAGCTTTTCTGCCACACCAGGCATTAACATCAAAACTCTGATTTTCACCCTTTATTTTTTCCTCTGCAATAAGGCATCATTACAGCCCTGCCTGCTTTGAATGCAGCCAAAACAAAAGCTTGCATACAGAGTGTGTTAACTCCACCTTATTGTGTTTATTTGGTCCCATTTATGCATATTTGCATAATGTATTTGCATTGTGATTTATCCAACATATATCTGGCTGCTTTGCCCGTTAAGATAATATAATGTGATGTGGAAAACGGCAGGAAAAATGGTCAGAAACTGAAAAACAGGTGTATCTGAGTCTCTCTTGAGAATGCGGTATAATTATGGTAACTACTTGTCAGTGCATTTCCTCATTCCCAGTGCAGCAGTGCTTTTAGCAGAATGTTAAAGACTGTGAATAGGGGACTAGGTTTGTATCCCTGTAATGGGATTAGATTGTGTCACGAGTGTTTACTATGCAACATCATAATCACCATTAAGTTGTGGCAACAGAAGGCTGTTTCGTGGTGGAACTGAGCCAAGTCCTAAATCCCCAAAATTCAAAATAACAACCACATCAGGGGTTCAGTTGCATCGAGGCCTCAGAGGAAGTTGTGTCATGTTTTGCAGACCTAAGCAGGTACACACACCCTGTTTGGTTTCATGCTAATGCATGTGTGTGTCCGTGTGTGTGTCCGTGTGTGTGTCCGTGTGTGTGTGTGTTGCAGGTGGGTAACCTGGGCCTGCTCTTCATGCTGCTGTTTTTCATCTACGCCGCCTTAGGAGTAGAGCTATTTGGAGAACTTGGTGAGTGCTCATGACATTGAGTTGCGATGCTACGAGGATTATGTCAAACAAAACCTCTCTCTTCTTTTGCTCTACGTGTGCAATTTAAATGTAAACAATGTGAAGCAAATTATGCAGTAGAATAAAGGATTACACGGCATTTACCAGTGGAACTAGTTACAATAAATCTAGATCAGCTCTGGAAAAATTATAAGGATCTTAAGGCCAATGTTATAGAATAAATGTTAGAAAAGTGGGTTATGATAAGCCATAACTCAAACTTTCTGTGGGCTTTCAAATGATTTGCTTAACCTCTTAGTTTATTCAAGGATTTTGAGTTTTGGACAGATTTTCATTTTACAGTTGATGGGTCAAACTTTTGAGAAACATGGATTATGTGGCATTAGAGCCATATATATATATATATATATACATATACACAAGTATGAACTAGTTCATTAGTTCATTCATGCCACTAGTTGGATTAATCCTTCCATCAGTGGTAATGTTGGGATGAAAGGATTATACTCTATTGAAGAGCACCTTGTCCAGAAATCATCATTATAGGTGAAAAAAAAAAAATGTATTTCCAGTTTTGGTGCACTCATAATGTTAAACTGAGCTTGAGAGGACTTTTATTAACTTTATTATGAAAACCTCTTTATTTTCTCTCCATCCTTTATTCCTTTTCATCAGCTCTCTCTCATGCAGTCAGACAGCCATTAGGGAACCCACTCTCCAGTATTCTGATACATAAGTAGTGTCTTAAAATATCCACATTGAAGTTGGGTGTGTCACGTTACCCTCGTGGGCTCGCGATAGAAAGGATTAGTGGCGAATGCAAGTGTCACTTTCTTGGGGCCATTCCAGAGATTATCTTGGGATATAAGCTCAGAGACAAACAGAGTGTTTGGTCACATTGCTACTGATTTGATAACAGACTGTGTCTACACTGCGTTGGCTGGTTTTGGACAGTCATCCGGGCAGCTTAGCGACAGGAATGGGTGCATGCCTCTGCCGTTGTGCGGGAACAATGATGTGCCGAAGTGTTGAATGTTCAAAGTCTCTTCATCTTTTGTTGCCTTTCCTTTCCCCCTTTCCCCTCTCACCTCTTTCTAATCTGAGACCTGATAACTTCTTCTCTTGCTCCTTCCATCCATCCATCTCATCCACAGTTTGCAATGAAGACTACCCATGTGAGGGTATGAGTCGTCACGCTACCTTTGAGAACTTTGGCATGGCCTTCCTTACCTTGTTTCAAGTCTCCACGGGCGACAACTGGAATGGCATCATGAAGGTACAAAGTTCTTACTTTGTGTTTTTAAAAGGCAGACTAGAGAAGTCGAGCTAGAGAAACCGATGTAGAGACAAACTCCTCCTCTATGTCTCTCATCTTCCACGCTATAGTGATACTGATCAAAAGGGAATGTGCTTGCTCAGCACCAGGCTGTACCTCATTGCACACACACACACGAAACACCAATTTCCTCCTGAACACACATCTACTACCACCGGCAGCCATCATCACTCCTCCGCACACCTAGGCCGCGAGGGGAATAGCGATTATGCCGGTGCGTGTCGTCGGGCGTGGACCATTAAACACACACTGGATACAGGTAGTGTGGATGGTAAGCGGGTCATGAGGCGACCCGGCGGGCCACAGATGCAACCTCTCCGAGTAAATCTCTGTCACGTTAGCTGTCAGCGTACTTACCTGGGCTGTGAGACAGGTAGACCTACTTTGGTTTCGTAAGAAGCAGGTGAGGCAGAGTGGTAATTAGACGTGCAGTGGAGGGAAGAGAGGAAATAATGAGGGAGAGGAAGACTGGTGGGGAGGCAGTGGGGAGGAAAGGAGGCACCAGAAAATTGTAATAAGAGGGAGGATGAGAGCATGGGAAAGGGGTTAAAAGAATTGACAAGTTATTATGATTTATTTCCCCTAGAGGGTAAATTAAAAAGGGGGGGAGGTAGAGCAGTGAGAGTGAGAGGAAGGGGAGATTTTGAAGAAGAAATAACCTATATTTGTATAGAAATAAGATGAAAGGGGAGTGATGGGGCACGGTGTGTGAATGTCATGCCAAATTAGTTGGAAAAGACCAGCTTCAGCTCAGAGGGCTAAAATTGTTATATGTGGCCACAGCCTGGGTGAGATATGTGTACTTCCTCCAGAAAACACTTGTCACTTTGGTTCTGCTCTGATTGAACTCTGCTGAGCGAATGTTAACCAGAGTGGAAAACCACTAGAATAATAGAGGGGAGGGAGGGGGAGGGGGGGCGCTCCTTTTGTTTTGCACAGAAGCAAAACAATTAAGTGCATGACGATTATACAAGTTGTCACGAATACAAAGAGCCTTGTTAACAAGAGCGAGATGCATTCCATTACCTTAAAATATTTTTGAGGTGGTGATGTAGCTGAGCTCACAACATTGTGAGATTACATTTTGACTTCTTTTCTGCCTTTTTGTCACTATCAGCTGTGGAAATAAGGACTCCTAACCCTGTCCTGACCTTGTTTCCAATCCTCTGCCCGTATGACACCAGGACACATTGCGGGAGTGCCCACCAGACCATGGCACCGATGTGGACTATGCCTGCAACCCTAGCCTTCAGTTTATTTCGCCCATGTACTTTGTCTCCTTCGTGCTCACCGCCCAGTTTGTGCTCATCAATGTGGTGGTGGCCGTGCTGATGAAGCACCTGGACGACTCCAACAAGGAGGCCCAAGAGGAGGCGGAGATGGATGCAGAAATTGAGCTGGAGCTGGCCCAGGGCACCCTCTGTTGCATGGGCGCCCCCGGCTGCGGGGGTGGGAGGGTGGAGAAAGGACTAGTCGCTGCCGGACCCGGAGGCACGGCGGGGGGGAGGGGTGGAGGATGTGCGAGCGGAGAGAGGGGAGAAGGAGTGAGGAAGATGCGGCATTCGGCGGGCAGCGCGCACTCGGGAGCGCACAACTCCCGCGACTCCAGCCGGATCCTGTACTCACCAGCACAAGTGAGTGTGTATATATCTGAGTGTGTGTGTGTGTGTGTGTGAGAGATTACTTTGTATTTGTGGTGTTTGCGTGGGAGTGTGTGTCTGCAAGTAGGGATGTCTCAAACTAATCTGTAGGATCGGGATCAGGCTTATCAAGGCTTCTATTTAAATTATGGCTCCATTTTGGTGATACAAAGCCTCATTGATTTAGATCCTTTTCTGATTATTAAATCCCGGATGTCAGCCAGCTGAAGCTAAGCTGTAATGCTTTGTTGTGGTCTAAAATTAGTTGCCTAAATACTCCCAAAACCTTCCTGCATTGTCCACTCTGAATCTCTGCCGTTGCACCAAACACTATAGCAGAATATACGCTATGGAGTCGGGAAAAGGGAGAAGCAGTCCAACAAACATATGAAATCTCACTTTCTTTAATATTTTTTTCTGTTATGTAGATACATATGAAAGAAAAAAAACACATTTCATCCCTATATTTGAGTATTTTTCGTGTTCTCTGGCTGCCTGTGTCTCTTTACACAGTGTCATGCAGAGAAAATGACATATTTGATTCACAAACGGGAAGAATACAAAAGAGATAAACAATATGGCAGTCATTTAGTGTTTGAATGCTGCTGATATGGGAGAGCGAGAGTCATTGCTCTCTCTCTCTCCTATTATGAAATCGACTGACAGCCACCGCTGCATGATTACACTCACATTTTACCGATCTTTGTATAATCGGTTTGTACTTTTCTCTCTCCTTTTTCCACGTTTTGTGAGAAGGAATGGAGGGCACGGAAGGTTAAACATTTACACAAAGAGAGGGGATGAAAAGAAAAGGCAGAATAGAGGAAAGCAAGGGAAGCGGAGCCGTGCCTTAATTGCAACATTACATTTCATTGTTAAGAAATGGAGTAAAATAATTATGAAAACATTGAGCTGGAATTAAAGGCATTTTCCAAAATGAAACCAAACTACTTTAAGTGATATTAAGCAGATGAAAGTCAAGGCTAGGCTGTATATTTCTTTTTTTTTTTTTCTTTTTTTTTTACTTTTTGAAGTGTTTTTGTTAAGTGTAACTGTCGGCATAGCAACCCATTTTGACTGCAAGGACAGAATAGCTATGAATTCTTCTTTATTTATCCTTCCAGTGCTCACATTGACACGTTAGCAGACTCACATGCACAGGTTACATTCTGCAGATTTCACACCTGTGTGTGTTTGCGTGAGCGTAGTCGGCCGTCTCACTTCTACTCGCAGTCTGTCAGCAGAGATGCACGCGTCTTGTAATGAAATCCCTCATGATAGTCTGAGATATCTATGCGGAAACACACATTAAGATGACTCACCGGCTTCCACGAAGCGCCTCACCTTTTGTAGAGCTAAAGTTGGCTGCAAGGAGTCATTTTTAGCTCAGCGTGACAAAGAAAACTTAATGCAGACCAGGGAGAAGACGCCGGCACCCCCCCTCTTTTTCTCTATCCCTCCCGATCTCATCCTCCGTCTCTCAAGTGATGCAATAAGGGATCTGGCAGACCGATGCAATTTATTCACAGCTCAGGTCCTGGGGTTAGTGTGTGTGTGTGTGTGTGTGTGTGTGTGTGTGTAGGAAGTGTACCAACCCAAACATTGTGACATTTTCAGTTTAAATGTTTTGCAAATATCCACATATTTGTCTTAATATGACCAGTAGCTTCTCGAGTGGATAATAATAATATTCCTTGGCACACTATATTTAAAAACATACATAATATACAATTGCCTGCCAATAGATTAGAGTTTTGATTATAATGAGAGATTTCAAGAGCTCAATTTTAGCTACGAGGATATAACAAATTCTATAATGGGCCATAACACACGCTGAAAAAGTCATTTTTGCCTCTCTGATGAAACACGAGTAATATATTGCACAGTGACTAGAGGCGACACTGGAGGAAGTGGACACAGAGGGAGAGAGAGTACGGGAATAAGAGAGGAGAGATAATGGCTCAGCCGGTGACAGTTAGATAGACGCAGTAATTAATTTCTGCTCTCTCTCTTTCAACTTCCATTCCCTGTAGATGAGCCCCATTGTTGTCCACTAATACAGTTATTAATGGAGGTCACCACAGTCAATCAAATATTATTTTTTTTTATATCAAGCACTCCGCCCACACAGAATGGGGGCCTGGCTGTGTGTGAGATTAAAAAAAAAAAAAACGCAAGCATACATACATTATAAAAAGAGCTGGATTACTGCCAGTTTGTCATTGTGCCAAAATGCGGTGATACTGTTTCATAAAGCAGCAGTATTTATAAAAGTGGGAGTACAGTCACCTATCTCTTGAATTATTTTTCAAACAACATAAGCCGTGAGTGATTGTAATATAACAGTTTGAGTCAGAAATGTGTGTTTGCATAAGATATCTAAGAATAGCCCGATAAGCGCTGTTGTGGAAATGTGTTATGAAAATAGGCTTGTGTGGGGATTGAAGAGGCGTGACCTTGTTTCACAGTACCTTTTGGGCTATATCTGCTGATGTAATACAGTATTTTGGCTGTTATGAATGTGCTGCAGCCAGGCACCGAGCATCTAATTCATTGTGAAACGCGGTGCCCTGCCAAGAAACACAGGAATCACTTTAAAAGTAGGTTCCTTGTTCCGTCAGTAGTTCTCCTTTTTCTGCCAGATTGGTTTCTGGGAAAACCAATCTGGCAGATGAGATTCAAGCAAGGGAGGATCATTTACGTCGCAGCAAAAGCCCTGACTGATTCAGTCGGAATTGCTTTAAACCTAATAATACCCAGAGCATAAGGCGAATGCTTAAATCTTAAATTGTTTCAACAAGGTATTGAACAACTTAATTGAGGTGATATATCATCAGCACTGCTCTCTGTGCTCAAGGCTTTGATAATAAAATGATGTGTTACTTGGCTAATGAGGGTTTGGAGTCATATTATTGAGGAGCCTTTTTTTTTTTTTTTTTTTTTTAAAGAGAACACCATCCAGCCCTAAAGGCCAACAAAGTATGAGAGGGGGATTTGTTCTGGTTTATTGGTACATGATCTCTGACGCAGAGAATGTGCTTCAGATGCTGCTCTTTTTTTTACTTTTATGGAAGAATTTTAGACCTAGGTAATGTGTGTGTGTGTGGCTGAATATGCACATGAGTGACTGTGTGCAGTTGTGTGTGACTACATGAAGTATAACAGCATACATGCGTGTGCACAGACACTTTGATAACCCTTACAATGGTGTATGCATTTCCCTGCGTGTTCTTTGTCCTCGCATGTCCGCATGTGCACATGTTTGCACCTGCGTGCAATACTGGTCTGCCGGCCTGCGTCCCGTGCGTATGTGTCCGTGTGTGTGTGTGTTTGTGTGGTTGTGTGTGTGTGTGTGTATGTGTTCCAGGAAAGCCAATGGTTGGACAGCGTATCTCTTCTGATCAAGGATACACTGGAGGGGGAGATGCTGATGATCGACAACCTCTCCGGTTCGGTCTTCCACCACTATTCCTCTCCTCCACCCATCTGCAGAGATTGCAAGGGCCACCCGCAAGAGGTACCGCCATGAACACACATGAACACACACACACACACACACACCTGATGATATTAAATTCATCCATACATCTTTAAAATGATAACTTTTAGGCACTAGACTGAAGCTTTAATGGACCGACCTGGAGGCCAACGTTTATCAAACATGTCAGATTCACACAGAATGCTTCACTAGTGTTGATAATGCTACTCCCCCCTCAGAATATGAATCTAGTTTTTAAAACTACCCGTGTTGCCACTTTAGTAACCATGTCACTAGACCTGGACACTTGAAAAAAATGAACCCAGCACCAAATCCAGTGACATTTTGGACAAACGTTACACTTGAAGAGAGTCGCAGGTGAAGCTGCTGCTGCTCTTTGGCTTCACAGCTGCATTTGGTGAGTGAGAGAGAGAGCAGCGTGTTCAGTCGGCCACACAGCAGTCAGGCTGAAATACAAACTGATTGCCGTGGTTTACACGCTGTGTGGATACACGCTTATAAATCAGCAAAAAAAAAAAAAAGAACAGGCTTACCAGCTCTTTTTTTCCATTACATTCTTTTTGAACCAGGTCAGCTTTGAAGCTCTGAAATGCATTCACGTAGTCACAGATGTGAGGGATCCAAACCGCACCTTCTTGTCGTCACATGAATGTGAATTTTTAAGATTTTGTAGTTGAAGTCTGAATTTATAAAATGCTTTTACTCCTTTGCCTGAAAGGCATTTCCATATTATTGATCTTTCCCGAGACGTGTGGGTCCGTGAGGACCGATTCCTGGCTCTGAGATGTTTGGTAAAAAATTGGCCTCAGGTGTTGGATGGAAATAAACTTGAGGGACATGTTGAAATAAATTCAAGCACCAGATAGAAACGTAAAAACTGAGACACCTACCTTCCTTAGTATACATAGTATACACTTAAATACAGTATATACACACATGGACACACTAGTTACTGATGCACACTCACACACACACACACACACACACACAACAACCATGATGTACAGGATGATTATGTGCATGCAGATTTACAACAGCGGCGCATTTGCATGTACTTTCACGGACGTACACACACACACACACACACACACACACAGGGCTTCATTCATCACACGAAGCAGTTAGAATGGGAAGTGTTGTTACAGTTCATGCTTTATAAAGCGTGTCAACTATTGTATGTGTTATTATGTTAAAGTACAAAATGGGATTTCATCCCCTGATTTAACATGAGGTGATTTCTAAGTGCAGAAATGTGGATTATTGAGGCCCTTTGCATGCACACACACACACACACACACACACACACATGCAGCCGTTCCTGATCTGCATGCATGTATGCGCACGGCAACACCCCCCATTACTTGTGCTTGTATGATGGGCTACTGGAGACCGTGCATCAAACACACACTCCCAAACGTATCCTGTCCTTGTGTCATCGTTGTCCATCACAATGACAAAGTGCAGCGGGTCAGCTCAGAAGAAGCAATAATAACTGGGCTCTACACCTTCCACACCTGTCAGTCCTGCTTCCTGCCTGTCCGCAGATGCTGTCAAACCATCAATCTCTCCTCCCTCTTTTACATGCTTCCACTTCCCATCAGTCCCTCCCTCCCTCCCTCCGCTCCTCTGGCTATCCCTCCATCTTTGTCTCTCATTGACTGTAACTGTTCTCCTTCAATTTACAGTGTCCTTTAACCATTGTGTGTGTGTGTGTGTGTGTGTGTGTGTGTGTGTGTGTGTGTGTGTGTGTGTGAGAGAGAGAGAGAGTGAGAGAGAGAGAGTTAGTGTGAGTGTGTGCCATTATCAGACAGATGAGTCTTTCACTGCCATGTTATGTATAATGATATTGTGTTTAAGGGGACAGGAAGGTGCAGTGGGATACCGTGTGTGTGTGTGTGTGTGTGTGTGTGTGTGTGTCGTGTGTGTGTGTGTGTGTGTGTGTGTGTGTGTGTGTGTAATAAGGACTTGAGAGAGACTGCAGGAAACAGTTCAGTGGTGCAGTGAAGGCTTTCCCCATTTATTCAATTGTTAGCATAAGCAGGCGCTCCTCAAGCATACATTAGTGGTCCACAACATCATTTCTCTGACACTGTTTTCAGAAAGATGGCATCAGGGTTACAGAAGTATAGTTCTAACATCTACATGAGCAGGCAGACAGCTATCAGCAGGTCCCGTGGTCAAAAATGTCAGGCAAAGAAAATAGACAGCAAGAAGGAGGCGTGCCTGTTTGTGTTGGGAAATGATCATCGTCATCTGATGCACTTGTTTCCTATGTTTAACATAAATGACTGCATAGGCTTCCCATGTCCACACTAGCATGAGTCCTGCTATGTGGACATGAGATATCAGTCTTTTTTTTCTGTCTCATTGTCATCGCCGCGCTGAATGAAACGATGCTCCGCCTTTTTCGCTCTCAGGCCGCATTGGACACTTCCATTTGGTTCTTCCCTCGGAGTCCCGTTAGCTTAGCTCAGACGTGTAGCAACTCTTCATGCATGGACCTTTTTTTGAAGCTATTTGCAACCAAACTCTGAGAGGCAGATCAGCAGATATGGTGCTTTCACTGAGTAGCCGTAGGGAGGGCCTCTATATGGAGATGGAGCGGAAAACACTGCAAAGTGCTGCTTTAAATTAATGAGTTGCATTGCTTCCTTGCCTCATCTCTCTCTTTCTCTCCTTGGGCAACAGTAGTTTACTGCTGCATATCAGCCATTAATCTTCTATTATCCTCCTTGTCTTTCTCATACAGCTATGTGTTAATATATCGCTAACAGGCCTCATTCCATTGGATTTCACCGGGCCCCATTTTAAGTGCCTTTCTTAATGCTTCTCTCTGGCTATTTATTGCTCTGTCTCCTTTTAAAAGAAACATCGGCATCGCAGCTCCCCCAGAACCCACCCCTCCCTGAAATTCCACTCCCAGCTCACTGTTTGCAGTATGTTTTGAAATCGTTGCACAAACAACTGCCTCAAGGCGAAGGGTAGAGAAGACTGGCGGTCCAGAAGCCCGAGCTCTCGGGAGGCTCATGCAGCGATAATTTAAAACCAATTCGGTAGCCGTTAGGGGGCGAGTTACCTGACGAAACAAACTTAGCCGGAGCTAATGTCTGAACAAACGAGAGAGAGGTTGTAGTAACAGTTGGTGTAATTGTTGCCACTTCCAAACGACTGGGTAATATCGCGTCTCAGTATTAGTATTTAGTATTGCTGTCGGTGTGAGAGAACGACTATGACGCCGTTACCGCACACACAGCAGCGTTTTTTAATGTGCAGTTGGGTTTGAAAGCATACTCAGCCTGGCTGTAGGGGCAGAATCATGAGGTTCTGGTCCAGCTACACCGCCATGATGGAGGAAATAACATCTCATCGCTCTCGCTTGATTATCCATGCAGCCGCTGCAGGAGCATCACACACACACACACACCTGCTGCGTACGCACTGCTTGGATATCTGCCTCTCGCCTCCCCGTTCAGCCTCTCTCTTCGAATACAGTGTTCGGTTAATGATGACAAAGCAATGTTGTTACCCCCTTGAAATCTCTCACCTTGCTCTCTTTACAGACAGGTGCCAACGGCTTTTTGGCCACTTTGAATTGTCAACAGCTGGTGAAGTGTATGGAAGCTTGGCGGAGGTTTTACCTGTCTTGTTTTTGTAGCACATATTGGCCTTTAATACACACTGTATGAACTAAGGAATCATGGGAGCCTTCTACAAAGCAATGTTGCAGCTCCTTTAGAAACGTAATGTATATGTACACAAAGATGTAAGATACTGATGTCATGGATAGAATAAATCATCTGTATTTATCACTGGTTAAGTAATTCCAGGAAGTCTTTGCTGCTCTATTCCCGATCCCTTCGTGTTTTTTTTTAAGACGTGAATAACGGAGGTGCATTTTTGCAGCAGATCAGGATGGCAGAGATTGAGCAGGCGTCGCTGAAGTCGGAGCAACTGTCCGACAAGTCTTCGTCCCCCGCTCTGCCGGATGACCTCAGCCTGGACGAGCAAACGGCCTACCAGCTGCTGGTGCGAGAGGGCACGGTGGGTACGATTGAAAAAAACTGATATACATATGCCCTTACACCAAGGATGATGAAATGAAAACAGTGTATTAAACTGTTAATTAATTTAGCTCCTTACCAAGTTAAAAGGCAAGCAAGCCAATAAAGTTTCTTATTAACAAGGAAAAACAATATTTTAAAAGCCAAAACAGTGCACAACGTGAGCATGGTCATGTTTTTCCACAAACCAAAGATTTTTTTTTCCCCCTATTTAAAGATTATACAAATACTTCCATATATATGAAAATGAAAAGACATAAAACCACATTAGGGCTGATGACTTCACTAACAAAAATCTATCAACAGTTAAAGTTCCTGTTAATGTATCATCTTGATTCGAGTGCAACTTTTTTGTGATCACTACAACACCAATTGCACCATAAATCCACAGCGGTGAACTTCTAATTTACCCACTATTTTTTACAGTGTACCGGCACTTTGTCCTTTGTCTCCTTCCCCAAGTGGATAAGCACAAACAATGGCAGAGGTTCACTGATCATTTTTTTATATTTATTCAAGGAAGCACAAAACAAATGACCATTCTAAGCTATTTTTCATAGATGCTGTAGGCTCTCCAGTGAATTACAGGTATAAACCTTAGCTTCCAAAGGTCGCTTTATCTTCCTCTCTCTCTGTGTATCAGTGGTAACTATCTTGTCTTTGAAGAATCCACATTCTCTTCTCATGAATAAAACTAAGCTCTACCTAGTTGCTCTCCAGGGTGGCTCACATACCTCACTCTCCTAGACCCCCCCTCCCCCACTTTTTCGACTTTATCTTTCATGCTGCTCCTTTCTCACCGCTACCCTTCTCGTAATTGCACACCTTCTCGGCACCTCCCTCTAGTCCCACTATCTCCATCCCTTATCGTCCGTCCTTCCTAGATATCCTCCACTGTAATGGGCTAATGCTCCTTGGTTCTGGATAGCCAGATAAGCCTGCTATCGCCAAGCGTGGCTGCGTACCACTCCTCATTAGAGGAGAGGGGAAAAGAGAGGCAAAAGGGAAAGACGGAAGGTGAGAAAAAGGATCTAAGGTTAGGGATTTGATTTGTCAAACACTGTTTGGTAAATACAAATGTGTGTGTGGCATTAAGTGTGTGGTTTGAGGTTTATTCCTTTTTAAAAGTGGGTTGTTCAGGACCAAGGACTAGGATAGTGATCTCAAAAAACAAACACACACAGGTGCACGAATACACACCATCCTGCAGTCCCGACGTGATGTTAATTAAAACGTACAAGCTTCCAAAGATGAATTCCTGCATTAATCTACCTCCTGCTTCCGGCTTCCAGCTGTTGTAGCCGTGTCTCACACACACACACACACACACACACACACACACACACACACACATTTCTTACCAAACATTTATTGTTAAAATACATAACATCAACATGACAAAAACAGGCTCTTTCTCACCCCTTCACTAGCACTTAGATGAGAAGCCTGAGGGACGATGTGAATCAGAGGCCGTGTTTGATATCTGCAGGATGCCAGAGGCGCTGCTTTCTTTCTGTATTCCTTTTCTATCAGGTTTCGTCCAGGAATTGTAACTTTACCAAATATAATGCTAATCCTAAACTGAAATTGTCCTTTTGCATAAAAAAGTAAGAGCTTAAGGCTTAAAGCTATGTTAATGGTTGTAAGCTCCTTTTCAGCAAGTCCAAGTCATTTTCACCACATCAATTATCTACGTTTTTATTTTGTCCTTCTCTTTAAATGTCTTAATTGATCTGCTTTTTTTTTTTTTTTTAAATGAATATTCGTTCACTTTTCTTGAGTCATCATTCCTGGAGATTCATTAGGGAAAGACTTTCAGTGTCCGGTCATCTGTTTTCTTCTAGGGAAGGTGCAGCAGTGACTCCCACAGCTCGGAGGAGGCCGGAGGTGAAGGGAGTCATGGAGGAGGCCACCACACTCAGACCATGGTGCAGAGCCAGGTTCAGGGGCTGGGCCAGGCCTGCCAGGCACTCAGCACCGGCATTGAGGTGGAGACGACGCTACAGGAGATGGAGATGCAGACGCACCAACCACATATGTGCTCACCTCACTGTAGCCCCGGTGGGTAAACCTGATATAAAGACTGTACTTCCAAGATATTTCTGAATGCATTTATTCCCGTCTCTCAACGACATGGAAAGAGCGTGCAAGGGGCTCTTGAACCTCTGCAATATATTACAGTTGGCATTATCATAATTCTTTTTTCAGTTCAGTCGATTGAAATGTTTTAACCCAAATGGCGATACTTGGACCCACACTACACATTTAAATATCAACACGTATCTAAAATCTCAGCAGGAAGCATTTCAGTGTGCGTGTGTGTGTGTGTGTGTGTGTGTGTGTGTGTGTGTGTGCTGTGTGTGTTGGCTGCAGTATCCTCACCAGAGCTTGATCTATATACATTATTCAGATGAAGAAAAAAAAAATCTGTCTCATGTAATAGATATTCACAAGAATAGTGGAGCGCATGCATAAATTGACAACAGTATGGAAATTAAAAGAGTGTATTTCCTCCTCAAGGTGGCGTTTCCAACAGCAGCAGCAGCAGCAACAAGGAAAGAACAAGAGGAGGAGGAGGAGGAGGAGGAGGAGCCAGTGGTATTTCTCCTCTCTTCCATCTGCCTGCAGAGTTCTTCCACCCTGCAGGAGCATCCATACCAGCACCTCCCCGCAGTCGGAGCCTACGGTTGTCGAGGGGCATTAGGCTGACCTCCCCCGACTCCTGGGCTTCGCTCCGTTCCCCAGGAGCCCATAGCAAGATGCTCTGTACACAGGTAGGGGGAGGGGAGGGGCATGACACAGTCAAATAGTTTTGATGACACGAAAAGTGGATAAACGGTCTGATGACAAGAAACAGAGTTTTTCTTATTGGAAACTTAAGATGCAATAAAAAAATACATAATATAGAGTATGTCAACTATACAAAAGATACAACATAATCTTACATTCTTGTGTTGGAGTTTGATTCATGTGCTCCATCTGCTTTCTCCCTTCCTTCTGTCTTCAGTACCCATCCCACAGTGACTCATCGCTGGCCACAGGCAGCTCAGAGGGCAGCCTTCAGACCACCCTGGAGGAGGGGCTGAGCTTCAGCGTCTCTCCGCCACAGAACTTGTTGTTGCCTTTGCTGACAGCTCCCTTACCACCCGCGTGCCCACACCCGCTGCCTGAAGAAGGCACCGCCATTTCCTCCCCAGTCCAAACCCCGAGGCCGAGGCCGAGCCCCTCATCGGGCCTCACCCTCCAGGCCACCAGGGGCCACCAGCGCAGCCAGAGCAGTGGGCGCGGCAGCACCAGCCCGGGCTACACCCGCGACGACTCGATCGACCCTTCGGACGAGGACCTGGGCATCGGTATAGGATCGTCCATCGGTGGCTGCGGCTCCAGCCAAGCGGGCAACAGTGAACACTTGTCAGAGACGCTGAGCAGCTTGTCGCTGACGTCGCTGCTGTCGCCCAGCTCCCTGGTGTACCCGGGAGGGGTGGTGAAGAAGTGCAACAGCACAGGCAGCCTGGACCAAGGGGGGATACTGCTGTCATCTCGGGGCAGGGAGGGCCGCAGAGAGATTCTGGGCTTGGAGCTCATGGACCCCCAAGGCTTCTTGGCCAACCCCTGGACAGGGGTTTTAGTGGATGCAAGGCGAGGAGAGGGAAGAGGGGAAATAGGAGACGGTGAGAACGGGTTCAAAGGGAAGAGCTCAAGCCAAACGACAGTCGGGCCTTGTCGGAAGAACAGATGAAAGCGACTGTTCACTCTAACTTTGTCTCTCCATTCCTTGGATCTAAACCCATCGCTGTCCCGCTCACTCTCTCTGCTTCCATCAGCGAGGGAGAGGCTTGATGACACATGATGTCCCGTATTCCAAAACCAAACCCTCATCTTACCCCTCAACCCCCTTCTATACATTCGTGACACACCCATGTCCTAGTATGTGCTACATAGGGGAGTGGTCTTGGTTATAGCCCGCTGGTGAAGAGGCCTTATACCCTCTTAGGGTGCCTGTAGGGGAGGACATGGAAGGTTTTGCTCACATGAAGACCACGAGGCTCATTCATATCAGGGAGTCAGTCGGAGCAGAGACAACTTCTTGTTGCTCTACTGAGGTTTCCTTTTCCTTGTGGGTTCACTGAGGTTGAAAATGCAAAAATAGAAGCACCCAAACTGAAATAGCTATCCATGCCAACGGAGACTGTTTTGATTAGTTTATTTCTCGGAGGCAGTGTGGCAAGTAAGTGGGCGGAGGCTTGGAAAATGGCGTAATACATTAAAGGGCGGAAGCGAGGCTGGAAAAGGAGATGGCAGGTCATTTGTTTGGCTGGGAATGCAGAAAGCGGATCTAATGTCCATCTGCTCTGGCAGACGGGAACAACAGGTCCCACTCACGCTGGCACCGGACCTTCTGCTGAGTTCAGAGTAAAAAAGCAAGGTGGAGGAGAGTTCACGAGTGTGCTCCTAGTGTGTGGGAGAGCACTGCCTCAGGTATCCAAGGCAAGAATTAAATCATTCTCACCGCTTTCGCCATACCTCTGTATTTTTTTGAAACGGCAGATAGGTATTGACTGATCAAAGCGCCCGTGCCTCTGTCGACGTAGTCTTGAGTGGCAGCGGGAAAATGAAAAGAAACTGACGGGATAGCGGAGGTTTGTGTGAGCACGGAGTGATTCCTGAAATTGGTAATTTTTTTTTTCTTTCTATCTCCAGCATCTCTCACTCACTCAAACATGAAGAAATGAGTATGAAAGAGGTCGGGTGGAGCTTTTCAAACCTCCATCAGAAGAAGCCAGAATGTGTGCATGGGGGGGCGGCCTTGTGGTTCACAGCTTCTTAATAAAGTGAGACTTAAAGCACACTCCTTTTTGACACTACTTCCTCGCACCATTGCTTAAGGATTTGGGATAAATGGACAAACCCACAAGAGATGACTTTGACTGCATGATGGAATTGCATTTAACCTTTTTTTTTTTTATCTATATACAGAAGTGTATCAAGATGTCAATGTTGGGTGATAACCATGTGATTTCTATTCCACTATTTTTGTAGAAAAGAGAATAGGCACGTGCAAGTGTTGCCGTTACTTTGTTCCTGTTTCATTTAAAACCCATCCGATCTCTTTGACTTGTTGTCTAGGACTTTTTGTCTGCCAGTGGCTTCCAGTTTTATAACATTTTTTAAGGTGTGGACGGTGTATAAAACAACGAAGCAAAAAATTTCAAACTAAACTTTTTTTTTTTTTTTTTTTTTTTGCGCGCTGAAGTGATTGTTCCCTCCAGCACATTTCCTCTTTGGGAACACCGGTTCCTCGTGGATTTTTTTATTTTATTTTAATGACAACCAGAGATGGGAACAGCCATACTCACTCAGCACACGAGGGTCGTTCTAGCTCACGGACATTCCTGGTCGCACACAAGGAGTTTGCTTTAATCCTCCTATGCTAAAAAAAAAAAAAAAATAACCATGAATAACATAAACCATCTCTATGAAAGCTTTAATTTGAGAGTACCACCACAACATATCGAATATGGACACATTAGTGTTCCTCAAGCATGGTTCTGGGATTGCAATACAGTATGCTTTTTCTTGAAATGACACCCTGATGCACTCATCTTCTCCTCCTCATCTCTTCACACATACAGTATGTTGTAGCAACCCTTTCACACAAACACACACACCATAGTTTGATATCAAAAAGCCGACGCTGTTTCCGATGAACAAATACTTTTCAATGCAAGCTTATTTTTGGCTTCTGCCGCTTGATTAATCACTCCATCCGAAAAAAAGGAGGTGCTCATCTTTAAGCCTGATTTCTGAGACAGACTGTTGTTTCCCTAGTGTTTCGATCATTACCTTAGTTTTTTTTTAATTCCTCAAAAAGAATGAGGTGATGTGAGAAAATCCGAGGGTTTGACCTTTTTTATCATGCAAAATCACTTTGATGACTATGTTTATCACATTGTGTTGGGTGTTAATGAGTGATAGTAAAGACAAGTGTGTGTGTGTGTGTTAGAGAGAGAGAGTGTGCGTGTGTGTGTTTATGCCTTCAGGTGAAGTGATTGCCTTTCCCTGAAGTGTCCTGTTTGTAGGTGAGGATACCTGAGATTAAAGGTTGAAGAGGGAAAACACGAAGCAACCAAGGGCTGTTTTAGCTTCAAAGATATATCCTCCTATCTTTCTGAGACAAATCCTTGTGTCAAATGAACATGGCATCAAAGGTTAAAGCCTGACTACGCAGCAATAAATGTTCTATGTGTATGCCCTGAGTAAATGATGTCAATGTGATTTTTATCTCCTCAGAATACAACAGTATTCATTACTGTCTGTTTTTGCTTCTACTTGTCTGAACTTACAAACCAATCAGATAGCACCTCTGCCCTCTCGGAGACCAATCAGTATCAGAGAGATGGGCTGCAATTGGACGACATGAACAAGTAAGGTCATTGAACTCAGGTCGGGGGGTAAAAACCACTGGTTAAATCTTTAAAGATAGCTGTAAAGGTGTGCTCGGACTGAAATCGAAGCAAATTTTTTTCCACCTCGCTTTATTCGCACAAATTTGACTGCTGGAGTGTTTATCCGCTACAAACAGCCAGTGCACCCACAGTCCAGATGTTAGCTGTAACTCCCCAACAATGTGTGTGTGTGTGAGCAGAGTGTGCCTTTGTATAGTACGTGTGTGCTACGGCTCTGAATCAGACTGATTAACCAGGATCTGAAGATGTTTTTTTTTCCCCCCTTCTTGTCTGTCTATGTTCATGAAGTAGAGATCACATTCTTTGCTCAAGTTTCGACATATTTATGCAGTTGCTTTTTTTTTAAATTTTTGTTTCAAATCCCACATCTGTCCTACTCTACACTGAAGTCGTATGCAATCACGCCACCTCTGAAGTTTGCTCCGCCTTCAGTCTGAACACACCTTAAGAGTGTACAATTCACGTTTGTACATATCTTTGTATTTTGATCTGCATGTGTGCATTGCTGCCAGTGACCATGATTATATCATTAGTATGGATTTCATAAACTTGTACAAAGTTAAAGGGAATGCCCCAGTGTTTTTTGACTGTTACTATGAAACCACTTTAAAAAAAGAACCAGTCGGAGCCAATTCTTCCATCGGATTATTCACATGATAGTGAAAATAATTTTCAAAAATGACATTTTTGGGTTCAATCTTCATCTTTAATGTGTTATTGACATTTAAATGAATAAGATGGCAAAAGAGGTCACCAGGACAGTGTAGAGCAGGGGAAGGAAAGCCAGCGACTAGACAGGGACACGGAAGCCAGAAGTGTACAGCGTTGACGTGGACAGCTGGACAGTGTAAAGCCAACAGACAGTGTGAGAGACCGAGGTAGTGAGATGCTGCCGGAGCGGGGAGACTTCTCCAGACAGCTTGTCATCGGCAGCCTTGCCCCAGCAGAGCCGCCAGTGCGAGTGAGCACATTAGGCATGCACGCTGAACTCCGAGGTGTTGTTTATCTCACACCACCAACCAGCCAGCCGTCCACCTTATCTGACCTCTCAAAACCAGCTCTCCCTGCAGGCCCCCTGTCCTTCAAATGTCACCGCAGGAGGCTGGAGTGTGTGTGTGTGTGTGTGTGTGGTGAGTGTCTCTGAGACTTTGAGTGTGTGTTGATGTGAGCACAAACAACGTGTGAGTGGATATGTCGCTGCTTCTGTTATCTGCAAAGTCTTTAACAGATGTGGCTCGTCTGAAAGTTTGGGCTTTTAACTGATTTGCCTTCCATCACCTGAGGCGATCTAGAGAGCTCAGTTTCCATGAAGCCTTCTATGGCTTGTGTGCTGATTCAGCTGGAGTTTCTCACAAGGTGCCCGGATACAAAGCCCCTTGGGTGCATGATCATTTTCTTACCTCATCTGGAAACCCGCTGGTTTTAACATTTATAGTGCTTCTGCACTTAATGACGCATCAGTCAAGGGGACGTCTCTGAATTGAAGTGGGTTATGTCAGTCTGGTGCTGAAGATATTAAGTCAAAAGGTAGTTTTAAAATTAAAAGAAATACTGTTTTTGAAAGGAAATCCTCATCCATCATGCTGAGTCAAATCAAGGTCTAAACAGATGCTTTTTTTGGGAAGTTTGAAGCTTTTTATCCCAAAAAGTGAGTAAATTAGGAGTTTTTAGTGCTCTGTCACCTAATGGTTGTCTTTGATGTGTTTGAAGGTGACCTGCTTTCAACATGTCATCGTCTCAGAGAGGACAAACTGAAGAATCAGTGACAATTATGGGAGATTCTATCACTTTGACGGGTTGAAAAATGAACTAAAGTGAGCAATGATCACATTTTCTAACGCAGTTTTATGGGATTATTATTGAAAGAGTGAATGCGTTAACATTTTGTCCTCTAGTCTCGGAGCAACACACTTTCTCCCCTTTTATTTCATCACATCAGTCAGCGAAACCTGAACCCACACCTGAGTCTTTCCTGACACACATTCATCAAGGTCGTGTGTGGAAACCGGCTCCCAGGGAGTTGTCCCGGGCCCACTGACAGTATCGCCGGCTCCAGGGGGAAAGAGCCCGATAAAAGGGAGGCTGTGAAGGATGAATGAGGTGCCATCCAAATGAGCTGACTGTGTAAAATTCAGAAAGCGTCCGTCAATTTCCGATGATATTTAAACACTGAAATCTAAACTCTTATTAATGTCCCTTTGTTGTTTGACCCCTGCTTTGTTTCAGCTCATTGTCTAGATGTCGCCTTCATTGACCTTTCACAGAATTTGCATATCAGTGCATATATGTAGAGATACACATGCACCCACCAGGGCACACTCCTCCTGTCCGCTCCCGTGCTTCACCAAACGGGAGTCTGCAAGGGCTTGTCTGCGGATCACTGCTAATGGCTGAAGATTATCCCCTCGCAAACCGCCCTCCCTCCTCTTCCTCTCCCTCTCTTCGCCCCGTTTCTTCTGCTTTACCTCTGCAACGTAAAGTCATTAGCGGAGTAAGAGAAGCTGTGGCAGCTGAAAGCGTGAGATTGGGAGAGGTGCTGACACGGCCAGTTTCAGCCTCGCCGTGCTTTCGTCGTGTGGGATGATTGACCGGGCTTCTCAACACCTGGCCCGCTGTTTAGTAAGATAATGGTGAAAAAATAATACAGTCACAATGTTAAGCGACTTATGCTTTGAAAGATTTATCCGAAAGGAGCCGGATTGTGTATTTTTCAACAGACAGATTTGAAATCCGAGTTCAAACTTCCATATCGCTGTCTGAATTCACTACTCAGCAATTTCTCTTAGCATGAAAACTCTCAATATTGCAAAGGAATCACGTTTGCTGACGAATATATTCACCGTACAATATGAAATACAATATTAAATGGTTCACTCGTAGTAGAGAATGTTTTTTTTTATGCCCCAAAATACCCGTTTCACAACGTTAAACCAGGCGAAAACCTTCTGCAACAACACAAAAGCCTTCTGCCCAAGCAGCAAAATCTGACGAGGATGAGATGGCGTAGCAGCATTCATTATTCCCATGCTATATCCTCTCTGTGTGTGATGCCAAGAACACAGCTCGGATTGAATTACACGCAGCAGGAACAGTATGTAAGCAACACCTCCAAAATTCCCCACAATTGTCTACAAAGCAAAAATGTAAGTATTGGGAGTAAAAAAACAAACCCGTGCCCTCTAAATGAAAGTTACATAAGGTTATACCCGATACTGTCTTATGCAACTTGCAAGCTGAATTTGTAATAAAGTTTGCTCTGCTGTGAAAGTGCAAAACAAAGTTTCTCTTTTGTCCTCCAGAGCAACAAAGGCAGCAGCTTTTTTCCTCTCTCTGATATTTAGCTGGCCCTTTAATCACGGTAACCTTGTAGTATCTTCCAGCGCTTCAAAGCAGATGAACATGAAAGTTAATTCAATGTCAGGTGGTGCACAGACGCAGCTCTCAACATGGCGCTGTAATGATATGGTGCTGTAAATGGGAGTATTTTGGAGGATAGTTCCATCTGACGAAGCTCCTTCATCGTTTGAAGAGAAGCAACTTACATTTTGAAACATGTTGGAGGTCCTGAGTGGATTTAATGGTTAAACTGTGTGAGTTTGGTGCCCGTTACATCTTAAAAAGCCCCGTCTCTTAGAGCCGGGTCTCGGTCGTTAGAGCTTTTGGCTGTTTAGTCTCTCATGCATGCTGCGCTATGAGCCCAATGAGAATAAGAGAGACATCAACAAGCACGAACATGAACTCGAAAGCACACTGAAATTCCGAATTATGCATGACACGAGGTTGTAGTGAAGGGCAAACTATGAGGACACTCATGAATTTCAAAGACCTTGGAATCGCCTGAATATATCTTAAACCGAATACAGTCTGAAAATTAATCGGAATCAGAAACTGCAATTCAAAGGCACGTAGTTACTTAGCCTTAAGATCTTTGTAGGACGGCACGAGGGAGATTTTTTCAAGCATGAAATGAAACAAAATATTGGCTTTTTTTTAATATAACTGATTCTCACCTTGAAATGGGGGAAATCATTAATGAATATACTCTTCTTTTTGAATAACTTTCATCCGCTTCATTTTTAGTTTAACTGCAGAACGTTTTTGTTATTCTGCTTTTCCTTCCCGACCGTCTCTCAACCGGTTGGACATCTTTGTGAGAGAGAGCGAAACAAAGAGAGAGGCAAAACAAATTAATCCTGCATGTCACGTTGACCACTGAATTCATGTCTCTGTGACCTTATTAGTTTTAAATTGAGCCTATTAATTTCCCGGGAAAATTGTCTACAGCATAGGACATGATGATAATGACCTATAATGTTCTTCTGGGCTATTCAAGGCTTTTAATTATAGAACTCAAGATCCAGCCTTAGATTCAAGCCAGAATCAAGGACCTCTGCTTCTTCAGCTCTCGCTATTCAAATATTCTGTTCTGTTGAGGTTAGTGAAGACTGTTAGGAGAAACATACTGCGGTTTAGTGTATTTGTGGTACATTAGTACCTGTGGACTTCGTATGTGTGTGTGTTTGTGTGTGTGTGTGCCCATTACACAGCCACCCTCCTCCCAGGTTCATGTGAGGAGAGTCTTTGTCTCCCATCTCCACCATCTCATATTTATCACTGCAATTAGGTGCTCTGCTGAGCGTGTAGGCCCACACTGTGCAAGCATCTCTCCTCGGCTGGAGAGCCTGTCTGCACCGTCTACCTGAGAGCCCGCTGAGTGTGTGAGAGAGAGAGGGGGAAGAAAAACTCCGCCGTCTTTGCTGAAAATGGTGTTTTGAGCATCCGTCGGCTGTCAAGTGCTCCTTCCTTTTGTTGCAGCCCTGGATCAAGAAGCTACCTTTTGTGGCGAATGTTGTCTTTTGTCCTCGCTGCGTCTGTCCTCGTAATACAGTGGCGATATCGCCGTCAGACAGACCTAGCTTAGAAAAAAAGACGGGGAAAGGGAAGAGACGGAGAAACAACGCTGCAGACAAAAGAATGCAAGAAACAGGTTGGAAAGATGAATGAGGGTGAAACAAAATGGAGAATGTATGGAAGAGAAGTGCCAAATACATTCAAGAAATGTGAGGCAGGTACCCCAAAAAATAAATAAAGAAGCAGTTTGTCACATTAGCATAACACAAACGGATGAAGAATTGTCCATATTTAGCTTTTGAACATATGCTGTAGACCTACGGGAGCCCAGGAAGTGAAACTCAAGCCAACACAGGATGTATCCGTAGTGAAATTCCACTCTGCATTGACAAAGACAGAGTGAGTGTTCAGGTAGAGGGCGAGGAAAGGGGATCAGAGAGGAGAGCAACGAGGAGAAAGATGATGACAGAGACTGATAGGAGGAAAGAGAATGTGGAGACGAGAGGTGAGGCAAGAAACAGTGATAAGAAAGTTTGTACGACGCCGATATTTCTTCTGGGGAAGATCACTTAATGCACCAGTATGAACAGGAGAGAAGATAACAGCAAACAGGATTTCAAAAGCTAATGAAAATGTGGATTATCTGCCTGTAATTTAACTTTTAACTGGTTAGGAAAAAGTTCAAGCATGCATGCTTGTGTTAGTACTTCCTCGCATGAGTGAAGGGGTAATTGCATTCAAATGAGTGGCTGTGTAACACTTTTGATGTCTGTGGCTTTGATGCTCAAGTGGAGGGAAGGAAGAGGAGGTGAGGGCAGATACTAATAGGCAGAGAGAGAGAGAGGGGGGAAGTGGGAAAAGATGTTGCCCTGATGCTTCAAGGAGAGTAATTTATCAAATGATTGGTATATAATAAGAAAGATCAATGATGGAGATTTTAACATGAGCCCTTAGGAGTTCCTTTATCCCCATGATTTCCATTAATGGTCATATTATTACCTTATTTTTAGTACATGTATGTATATATATATACTCATTAATGAGAGTGGATGAACCACATCTGGCATCATAGAGTTTGTTTGCCTATTATGATGTTTAAATTTCCACTTTTCAAACATTCTGACCCAATGAATATCTAAGTATGCAGAATGAATAAAGCATTTTTAGGGGCAGGGAGTAAGTCCTTAACGAAGGGGTAAGAGGACAACATTGGTGTATTAGAGGCACTGCTAAATCCAAAGGAAGAAAGGCCGAGCAGATTGATGGAAGTAGATGAAAAAAAGATCTTACCTCCGTGTTCTGGGCTCCACACGGATCACCAAACAGACCTCAGTGTGCTCACACGCACGTCAAAGGACAGGAGGCTATATTTGGTTTGCTGAAGGCGGATGTGATTGGTCAATACGGAGCTGGCAGGAAGTCCACTGAGTGTTCATCTCAACTCAAGTGGAATGAATGTTTGTCTTACTGTACGTTATCAGGAACACTGATGTCACATGTTCAACCTGTCATACAGGTTCCAGGGTGTTTTTTTTTTATATATATATATATCTGGCGTAGAAGACCATCTCGTTAAGGTTTTACTCTTCGCTAAATGTAGCAAACTAATACATGAATTGTATTAATATTAGTATTTTTGTCTTTGACGAACATCTAGATTCTTAAGTCTTCCATTAACATACAGCCACACCTACACCTTTGATAGAAGAATTAAAAGCCAAGATGATCTGGAAATGGTTGTGACTGCAGGTAATTGCTTCTCTCAAATTGTTTATTTATGAATGTTGATGTATATAGTAAAGCAAAAAATGACTTCTGGTTGGAAAAATAGGAGTCACAGATTTGCTATGCCACACAATAAAGCCAGATTTACTCCCATTTCAATTCATTACACTCCAAATAAAATCCAATTTAGCTTTCCAAATTGACTTGCTCTTATTTCGGCGTGGCGCGTTGGGGGAAACTCTGGACAGGTATTTTATTAGCAGCATGGTCTCAAGTGACATCGCAGGCTATTTTTTTCTTGGTTTATTAGTTTTACTAGAGCTGGAAATGTGTAGCGTGACCCTGTTTTGCTCTCTCGGGGGGGATCGTCTTGTTGGTCTATGTATGTATTCTCCCTGTTTCGTAGCAGATGTTCCTCCCTCCCGCACATATGGTATGCAGTCAACTAAAAAAAAGAGTAAGCTAGATGTCCACTCACCGTTTTCCACTCTGTATGCTCAGGGGATGATGTTGGAGGTGAGATTTGGTGTGTTTGTGTTTGGTCTGAGGCAAGCACCATCGCCCGGCCACGCTTTGCACCCTTATTGAGAAACGTAATTATTTTATTTTGTTCCTCAGTCATGCATCATTTTAAACCATCACACCCGCATCAGATTGAAACCTGCATGTGTTAATATCTTTGTAATGGTTGTCTGACCCTGATTTTTACAGCAACAAACCATTTCCAAGCCCAAACCATTTCCAAGCCCAGGAAGACCACAAAACTCTAATAATATAATATGAGGGATATATTGTACTGAAAGCTCTGCATACATCCTCATCTGTTCTGCAGTTTTTACATTTATACCCACATAAGGCATCAATACAACCTTGTGTTTTAATAGACTTTCTGTTGTGTTGATGAAAAGTTTAGCAGGAGCAAAACTTTGCAATCTTGATGCAATCAAATTAAAGGATGAAACTGAAAAAAAACCCCAAGCCTTATAAGTCAGACAACATTGTGTGTGCTCCGTTTTCTCCATTAGCTTCAGTTCTGAGATGCATCCAGTGAGGATCTATTAAACCTGAAAGGAATGTGTCAGACCAATCAGCAGGGTGTATTTAGATCATAACAAGACTCCACTCAAACCGTGTTCAAAGCCCTGTGATTAGTGTTTTTGTCTCATCAGTCTGGGTGATATTTAACATATTGATGTTAAATATTGTGCTCTAGTGCCCGACGTGTCTCCCCCCCCTGGCTGAACACAGAACACTGTTTGCATCAAACATTAGACATCATGTGTGAGCTGAGGGAGCTGCAGATAAAACAACATCTGATCTGGATGCGTAAAAGATGTGCGTCTGTATCTGTGTGCTTGTGTGGAGCTGCAGCGCGGACCTGCCCCTCACTTTGAGGTGAGAGTCGGGTGTTTTCAGTCGGCACTGTAATTTCCATTTCAGTGCACATCAGTGCAAATGTCAGTACTCATTGACTTCATACCCCAAAACACAAACACACAGGCTTGCAGCATCACATGCACGTGGACAAAACTACTGCAATGCACACACACGGAATACCAAAAAACTTCACACTGCGGTTTAGAATCTGCTTGCACTTCAAGTCGGATTAAACCTCATATGTCTGTGTCTTCATGCTACATGTGTGCGTTAATCTGAAGACGCATAACTAATTTCATCCTTTTTTGGGGGGGTGGGGGTCTACTTTCTTCAGCATCTCCTCCATCCTCCCCTGCCCTTCTTTGTGTGTCTCTCCTTCCGTCTCACCCTTTACATCAGTGCCTTCACGTCACTCACAGAGTAAATCAGCCGGGAGGAGGTCGCCCTTACTCAGTGTCCGGCATCACCTGTAATATCCTTGCCGGGGATGAGCGTGGGGCTCATTTGCATGATTACACAGCATCCGCCAGACAGCCTGTGCTTCATTACTCACCCCCACACGCACACTGGATGATTGCGAGAACGTGAGTGAAGCCACACACACACACACACACACACAAACGCACACACACAAAGGCAGGCGTGGCAGTGAGACAGATACTGTACATTGTGTTGGTACATCAGAGTAAAGCCATCTGACACACATGCATGCATGCATTGTCTCACTAGGTATGAAAGCTTGTGTTTAAGAAAGCTTAACGCGCTCAAAGGCAATTTGTTTTGAGCCACGTTGTCAACTGGCATAACAGCCTTTCATGTCAAACCTTGCCCATCGCCGACTTGCCTTTATAATCTGCTGCATAAAGCATAGACGGCGTTGCTGCTGGCCACAGAGCATCAGCGGACAGGTACATGACTGATCTCTGCACAAGGAGAGAGGGACGATCGATAGAGGGCTATTGAACGCCCGATCGATGAGAAGCCATAGGATTCACAATGCAGAGGCCACCGCCCAACACCCTCCCGTTGCTCCATGGTGTGGGAGCGGTGCATTAAGGCTTGTGCAGTGTGTGTGTGTGAGGCAAAGTGAGCTTTGCCTGGGTTTCATCTGCGGAATATCCCCTCCCTCCCGTCCATAAGCATGCGAGCATTCATGTGTGCGTTTAAGTGTCTCTGAGATGCCGGGACAGCCCACCTTTGTGAGCACAGCGTGGATCAATAGCTGCTGAGCAAATTTATTGCCCAGGCGGCACCTTGAGCCGAGAGACCCAGGAATTTACAGGTTTGTGGGAGATTTACACTTTGGATTACTCGGTGCTAAACATGTGTGTGAGGGATAGGCGGTGCAGGTGGACGAGGCTTGGATTAATATGGCTTAAATTGATCGTTCCTGTGAGGGTAAACTAGGGCGCTGTGTATAAATACACAAGGAGCACCAAGAGGCGGCTTGCTGCAATCGAAGGCTTCTGTGTGATTCGAGGTGCATTCAGGGGCACCCAAAGGTGTTTGGTTATTCACAGCATCACATCACATGTCCACCTGTTTAAACTCAACGCCCCCACGTCTGCACATCCTGCCTTCCATGACGCAGACTTGTTCTTTGAAATCACCAAGGCACAGACGGCGTTTCCCCTCCGCTTCTATTCAAGCAGCCGTTTCCACTTTGAAGTCCAACGCCAGGCTTTTATCTTGTTATCTTGTTATTTCATTGTATTCCCCCCGCGCAATACCATGCATCATCCCGAGGGGTACAACAAATGCCCAGGGCCCTCCCTCTCATCCATAACACATAGCCAGCAATGATGGCAGGAGAATGAGGAAGAAGAAGGGGAAAAAAAGGTCCATTTTATGTTTGAACTAGAACAAAGGAGAGTTTCCAGTTGACCATATACTGTAATGACGAGCCTAATTAATCAGATGCATAATTCATGGGGTGGAAAAGTGTGCTGTGAAAGAGAGAGGGTGGGGGGGGGAGGACGAGACTGCACCATCAGCATTTTCCTGGAGAGGAGAAGATGGAGGTGTGTGTTTGTGTGGTAAACGATGAAAAAAAATCTGTCAAGAGCTTTAGTTTGACCTAATATGAGAAAATCTGTCAAGAGCTTTAGTGTGAGTTCATCAAACATGAAAATACATAACTTGTACAAGATGCTCTATTCATTTCAGGGTCGTGTCTGAGGTTTTAATTATATGCAATCCATTCATAATAATCACCGTAGATGCCGGGTATACAAAATCATATCGTCATCTTCTTCTTGCAAATTTAGTTGATACAAAAACTGCAATATTAATGACCACTAACGCAGACAATTAAATAAATATGTCAATCAATATAATAAATAAATATAAATCTGGTTGACCCGAACAAATCCACCCATTTTTTCAACATATTTTGTCCAATAGACACTTCAAATGTAATTTAAATCAAAGATGACCAAAATGTAATTCAAGTATCCTTTTGCTTCCGATAAAAGCATAAATAATAATAATCAGCATATTGAGGTCTGTAACCCATGAGAGTGAGATCGATGTTGGTTCCATACCAAAGGAAAATAACAACAGCAGGTCGATACCAATGAACCCAGAGAACAACCATCACTCATGATTGACAAAGATTTCAAAAGAGCGTCATGGACTCGACTTGTAATGAGAAACCCTTTGGGTGCAACTGTGTCAGATCAATAACTAACTAAAGGGGTCAAAGGGTCTCCCCAGGACGCTGGAGCTCCTCGCAGGCCTGGCCTCGTTGATTATGCAGCTCAAATAAAGGAACACGTTTGTTTGGTAACCTTTGTTATCTTCTTTGCACAAAAAAAAAAACAGGAGAGACATTCAGTGAAAACAGCAATCTTCTATAATGATGCTGTTTTTGTTGTTTTTACATTAGTCAGCCAGACTTCTGTGGTAATTGTCATTTGTTCCGCTCCAGCTCTCCTCCAGGTTCCTCCTCGGCCCTGCTGGCTGTTCACGGAGACACACACACAGCCGGGTCTGCTCCAGCTCTGTGTGCGCAATTGTTTTCATTTCACCTGGCGCTTTATTTACGGCCGCCGTGCGATCCTCCTCCCGTTTTGGTGTGGTACGAATTAGGCAAGGTCAGCTTGAGCTGTTGCCGTGGAGACAGGGTTACACCAGGGGATGATTTGGTATTGGCTTGTATCTGAAATGTGTGACAATGCTCTCCAGGGACATACAGTATATTCCACCTCATCTGATCCAGCAGTTTACCCATAAATACTCTCTACCTGCTTTAAATGCATTTGCTGTGCATCTAAATTTCAGAATTTAAGCTATACAAAACTGTCCCACTCTGATTTTCTGAGCACATATACTCCAAAGATCCAACTCTATGTAATACGCCTCCTGAAAAATAATGCAAGTCATTCTGCAGAAAACAAATTCTCCCTCCTAGCATCCTCTCCGTCCAACTATTCCTGCTTGAGCATTCAGAAGAAGGGACAGCACATTGGGACCGGCTTGTCCGCACTCCAACGCCCACAAAAGTGCTTTGATGCTCAGGTGGGAGGACTGAAAAGTCTCACCGGCTGCCACCCTGGTTCCTGGCTCCGGGTGGCTCATCTGGGGCCAGGACTGCAAACGCTGCAGAAAAAGAGAAAAAAAAAGAGGGAAAAGAAAAAGAGGCGAGAACATAAAGGAAGAGATAGACAGAAAGAAAGCTGGGCTGTTATTTGTTGATCTGGAGCCCATTCCTGCGGTGGAGCCATCTGCTGAGGGAGGCAGTGCAAACACTAAAAGCATGATCCGCTCTGGTTCCCTTATTACTGTTGAGAATTTAGATTTTACAACGTGCCGGTGAAGCCGCAGAATGTCTAACCAGAAGGTCTAAACGTACCAGGAAGATGGAAGCTCCTGTACCATATAATGCACTCCACTGCCTGTGTGACCTGATAATGCTCAGCTTTTATTGAGACTGTTTGGAGAAGCCATGACTCAACTCTGGGGTGCTTTTAGAGGCTTAATTAGTGGTGAGATTGTATGGGACAGCATTAAACTGACAGGTGTATTTTGTTCCCATATGGGGGGATCATATGTAAATGCTGCAGGTGCTTAATAACTATGTGTTCTGAGATGGTGTAAGTGTGTGTTTGATTATCTACATATATGTGGTGTTACGTCTCAAAGCTGGACTCCCTTTGGTTCTTCAGAGAGTATGACTTTTTTCTGTGTAATATTTCTTCACATCTAGTATGCTCACACACGCTCTGATGACATTTAAATAATGTACAGTATATACCGGTACGTATCCTTGTGGAACGCCAGGCATGTGTGGAGAGGATGCATTGTTTGGACAGTCAGTGTATCGTGTTGTTTACCTAAAAACACAATAAGTCATTAACATATTAATGCGGTGCAGTGTGTGTGACACATGGGTGCGTGACGAGATAGTGAAGCATGGTTCTGATGGTGGGTGGAGCACTGGGTATTAAAGAATACATTAGGGGCTCCAGCAAAATAACCTGGTAGGTGCTAAGACTTGCAGACCCTGGAAGATTTGGTTAAGATTAAAAAAAAAAAAAAAAACGTTTTGTCATGCATTAAAAAAAATACAAAATAATACATTGCTGCAGTATTTCTGCAACGCCAACAGTCTGCCTGGAGGATACCTGGTATCACTACATCACCAGTAATTATATAGAGGAAAACACAGATAGAGTATTAGCTCTAGCTCAGCACAAACGACAGACACCTTCAGGGGAATTGAATTCCCCCCCCCCCATCAGAAGATGAGTGACAGCTGACATAAGCTGCGAGTGTGTGTTGGAGTTTAGATCATTAATCAGACAGCACGCCGGCAGCTCTGATGAATTGCCTACTCTAGTGCATAATCTACATGCTGCTCTCCCTCTCAACCTTCACTTGAGATTGACTGTGTGTCTATGTGGATGAAAAGAGGTAGAAGTATGGAGAAGACGATCCATCTCCATTATCCTTTTAATTATTATTTTTACCCTGTTTATTTACCACCACATCAGGCTCGTTCCCTCAATCCCTCCCCGTGTTTTCCTGCTCCATCACTATTTGTTCCTTCCCTGTTTCTCCACGCTGTGACTCTCACCCTGGGGAACGACACACACATTGTGGTGTTGCAGAGAGAGTGGGATGTTAATGCTGCATGGGTGTGACACTGTTTAAAGTCACTTACTATGCTCAGGCTGTCTATGTAGAAATACTGTATCTGCACTGCTGTGTTGCCACTGCCTAACACACACTGTGATTTGATGTTTCCTTGAAATCTAGTGATATACTGCCACCTGCTGTCCAGTAATGCAAAGGAACTATTCTGCAGTATGGAAAGCAAGATTCAACATTATAAAGAACAATCTCCTTATATAGAAAAGCTGAATAAGCTTGGATGCATATCTGCTGCTCGACTGTAAGTGAGCAGTGTGTCTGGCTTTCAGACCAGAGGCTCCCCTCCACGGGCCATTATTCCACATTTCAGTCCCAGAAGTTAACAGACCATCTGAAGGCCACCTGCTACTTTGGTGTTCTGGGACAGGAAGGGAGGAGAAGGTGTCTGATTTTTATTTATTTATTTTTTTCCATGGGAAGCAAATGCACCACAACTGAGCATGAGACGGTCACAAGAGAGCGAGAGAGCATGAGACGGTCACAAGAGAGCGAGAGACAGAGGTCACAGCTGGGCCATCAAGCATGATTCTGTCTCATTTACCTGTGAACACCCAAAGCTATTTACTTGCACTAATTGAATTCTATGCAGATTTTTGGGAACTGGTATTTCCCCACTGATATGGGGCATAATGGAGCAAAACACAAATATTCGCCAAAATATGAGAAGCGGTTTTTAATTTCTAGCCTTGTCTGCAGAGGAATTAGCGCAAATTAGGCCTAGTTATAATCTTTAACTCCATAATCACACTTTAATGGGAAGCAGCTTTGGACAAAGATGAGTTTGTAATGAGGATGGTGGGTCAGTTTGTCTCCATGTGTCCGCCACAGCTGCTGCTACACTCTTACCGACAGACTGCTTGATATTTTCCTGGAGGATCATCGTTTATTAATCAGTGACACCATCTTGACCTCTAACAACCGTTTAAAAGTGAACGCACGTCTGTGGTTTTCTTATCTTTGCTGTATTCCAGTTGGTCAGTGAATCTGTAGGGTTGGGTCAGTAAACACTGCTTGTGGACGACAGTAGCTATTAATTACACTCAAATGAAGCGCTCTCACAAACTCCTACTGCTTTCTCCACAGGCTCCACCTGCTCTGAAAAGGTCAGTACCAAGAGAACACACCAGGCCGGGTATAAGGGCAGTGTTGGAGGGGGTAATATCAGGTGGACCTAAATGACAGTCCACCAGCACGAGAGAACACTAATCACTGTTTACCTGGCTGACATACATTGTTGTGACACTGATATTTTTTTAGATTATAACATAATAAACATTTTAAAGCTCAAGAATTCACTGCCATCCATTGAAGTCAGTGTCGAGCATCAGTTAGCAGGAAGCTTTTGTTCAGCCATGGAAACATCTCACCATCTGAATGAGTCTCTGGCAGTAAAGGGACACTTAATAACAAGAGCAGAGTAGTAAAATGCTACCTGGAGGGGCAGACTTAACGTATGCATGTATGGATATCCACTTACCAGCTCAGCAGGATGAAGGAATTATACAGGGGAGTTTTTCCCCTTGTTCATAAACTGGCCACTGTTTGGAAGATTACAGCTCAGCATTTTGAATAACTATCTGTCGGCAAAATGATGTGACTGGCTTGCATTTAAAATATAACCTCTGCATTTAACCCCTCCTATTATTAGGAACAGGGGGTTGCTATCCAAGCAATTAGCTGGGGGGGGACCTGTGCCTTGCTCAGGGGCTTAACCCAGCGACCCTCTGGCTCCCAAGGGAACACTCGGCAGTTTCCAGGTAACTCGTTAAACCATCCACCTTTTGTGACACTTGATTGGCCTTCTTAATGATGGCTCCCGTTCACTTTGCTCATCTGCTTTTCTTGCATAAATGTACAATAGTAGACAGTAGGAATGATGGGAAATAAAACATAACACTGACAAATATTTACTTTTTTTTATTCCTTGAGACAACATGGACATTAAAAGCAGAGCAAAAATTAAACAAAACTTCAGTCTTTGAAATCGTTTGATCAAAATTAAAATCAGTATATTTTACAGTAAGGGAACAAGAGCAATCAATGTGAGCTCTAAGTGGAGGAGAAAAGAGACACGCCCTGTCATGGAACTAACATTGTACATACGCTTTCAACTAACTTTTAAAAAAAAAGGTCAGGGGGTGAAGTGGAACCTGACTAACCAAAACAAACCACAAGCACTGGGGTTTTTTTTTTTTTATTTATTTCATTTTCACTAAACGTCAAGAAACAAGGAGGATGTGTAAATATTTCAAAAGAAGAACACAAAAACCCATAATGAACTTCTCTAAGTTTGGTATTCAAAAGTGATGCCTGACTGACATCTAGACCAAGAAATACATCAGATGAACCACAACTAGCCTCGTCCAGCCAAAAAGATAGACAGATGATGGAACATGAAAATCAATGTATTGGGTTTTTTCCCTCTCTCCTCATTTATACATGTATGTTCATGTTTTTAAATAAGCCACTACACATTTGTGGTTCACCTTGTTTTTAAGCAGCGAGGTGTCGGGTTCAGGGGAAAGGATGGGTGCGGTCTTCCACTTCTTCCTCCACCAGATATCCCAGCTTCCCCTGTCGAGCAAAAATGTTCACAAAATGCAATGTCAGCAAAGGTTCCACAACAAGTACTTTTAGCAACAGCTGCTGCTACTGGAGCAACAGTACCATCTACAAAAGACTGCTGTTCAAAAATATCCCTCAATTCTGCCACAGAGGAAAGAGTTAAATCATAAACAAGAGACACTGCTAAGAATGCATATACTATCCATATACTAGCATAATATAATCATTTGGCCAGATTATTATATTTTATATTTGTCAAGTTGCCTTAACGCTATTATTTTGAGATTAATCTGAACTAAAGTTTTGACCACCACCGTAGCCCCTAATATTAAAAAAAAAAAAAAAAACAGTAACAACACTGTGATATTCCTTATGCCAACGCAAAAGTGCACGTGACATTCAACGCTACGGGGAAATCTAGTGACAATTTTAGCAGTTGGCATAGGTATATCAAGCAGGCTGTGCATCTCAGTATTAAAAAAGTGTCTCCCTAACATTTCTATAAAATGACCTTTTCCCCAAACATATTTGAAAGTTAGCAAATAGGGAACAAAAAAAAAAAAGAAATGATAAAAATCTAAACACTGAAGCTTTCAAGTTCACGTTGTGAAGAAGTACAGAATTGTTTTTTTTTTCTGACAGGCAACAGCATTCAGAAATGGATGTGGGTAGAGAAAGGAGTACCTGGGGTGAGTACCTGCACAGTTTGACAGTCAGAGTATCCATGATTTTTAATTTGCCCTTTTCTCATGTGGTCTCGCTCACAACACCAACGCTGTGTGAGGTATGGAAGTCAGCTGCAATTCATTTGATAAACCCTACCCTCCAGTTAGTTAGTTACGTAAGCCCCCCGGTGCTATGACACCCCCCAAACACACACTGCATGGCATTATCAGGCACAGGAAGCTGGACAACAAATCCAAGGCATTTGAGTTATGATTACGGCAAAATGACTTGTTTTTCCACATACACCTTTGACCATAGCTGAAAGTATGTCTGTGTGTTTACATATGAACAGGAGATATCTCCATGATATCTACACACATGTATATATAAACAATTTTCTTCCTATGTGCAGTGCAATAACTCAGCAAATCAAAATTACTACATTTTCCTACCTAAAAGTTAAAATAAAACAAAAAATAAACAAACAAATACAGGCAGGAAAAAATGGATTGGTTAATGTTTTTTTCTGCCATTTTGTCCACAAAGACATACATCTATAAGTATCAAAAAGCGATACAAAACGAGGGGTACCTCCGGGCATGTTTGCTCAGGGCTACACTGGCCTTTCCCTCTTGGCTTTGTGTGAATGTTTTCTACCTTCTTCTCATTCATCGGGCCTAGTCCTTCATCTTCAGTGCATACTTATGATGCACTATTCGAAAACAGGATAAAGATATATGCACATAGTACATAAGACAAAATCATAGGCATTTAACTGAACGTAAACAGGGTGGGAGAGGTAGGGCGAGAGGGTGGGGAGGGGAGATGGGGGGAGGGGTAGGGGGCGTGGGAGGGTGGAGGGGGTTGGGTTGAGAGCCAGGGGGGAGCGAGGAGGAGGACGCACTTACCTGAGCCTGATCTGAGGTCCTATCAGATCAGTTTTAATTGGACTGAGTGTCACCTTCAGAATGGAGGAGCTCTTGCTGGCCGTTAAGCAGAGGGGAGGTGGAGGCAGAGGCAGCCGCCTCTGTCTCCATCGGTTCCGCTTCTGACGAAGCCTTGATGGCAGCTGCATCACCATCAGAGTGCTTCTCTTTCTTAGAGCTGCTCCTCTCCTCCGTCACCTTACGGTCTGGGAAAAACATGTTTGAATACACGCATAAATCAAAAGTAATCAACCGTCTCGTGTAAGGTTTTGGTACGATACCACGTGTTGAGTGTTAGCAATTCTGCACAATTTCCAAGTCCTCACCTTTGTCTCTCGATGACCGCTCTCTGTCCCTGTCTCTCTTCTCCTCCCTGTCCGTGTCCCTGTCCCTGTCCCTGTCCCTGCTGCGGCTGCGATGGCGGTGAGATTTGCGATCCGAACTACGTGACCTCCTCCTGTCACGGCTGCGGGAGCGACGCTTTCTGTCGGAGCGCTCACGGCTGCGCCTCCTCTCCCTGTCCCGGTCCCGGCTCCTAAACGCAGAACAGGTAGGGGGATCATTTATTAAGGCAACAAATAAAAGGTGTATTTAAAACATTTTTTTAAAATCAATCTGCAGTTGTTTTCCAATACGTTTTATGTTCAACAACAGACGGAGGCTGTTGTTTGATCACCATATCCTTAGTGGTCCGAGTGATACAGGAAATGATCCATACCTGCTGCGTTTGCGTTCCCTCTCCCTGTCCTTGTCTCTGCTCCTGGATCGTCGGCGATCTCGGGATCTGCTCCTTTTCCTGTCCGATGCTCGACTGGAGTGGCGGCTGTTAGAGTTGCTTCGGCGTGCCCTTCGGTCCCTCTCCCGGTCTCTATCTCTGTCTCTGTCCCGTTCTCTGTCTCTGTCTCTCTCCCTCTCACGCTCTCTCTCTCGTTCCCTCTCCTTCTCACGCTCCTTTTCTCGCTCCTTCTCCTTCTCTTCCTCCTCTTTGCGCTTCTTCTCTCTTTCCTCCCTCTCACGCTCGCGGTCTTCTCTGTCCTTCTTAAGCGCTGGGTTTTCATCTGGAGGTTCCTCCGAGCGACGACGTAGTTTCTCCTGAGAGTAAATAAGGAAGCGCTCTTATTAATTATGACAAGTTGACCCAATAATACACTGCACACATTATGCGTGTTGCATGTAAATCATGTATACGTTTCTTGTTACATGTAATCCAGTTACCTTGAGCTCCTCCACAGTGGATTTGATCTTGGCGTAGCCCATGTGTTGCTTGCCCATCAAGTGGTCGTCCACTCGTGATTGTGCGTCGCCCACAATGAGGAAGGCCCCACACACCTCACACACCTCCATTTGCTTCTCCTGGGCTGCAAAGCTCTCTATGGTCTGTATAGAAAGGTACATACGTGACATCATAAAACAACGTAATGGGCCATATATTCCTTCCTCAGAGCACAACTGATTGTCTTATTTGCACAGTCCAAGCTTAGTTTGATTTTGATCAGCAGTGCCTAGTAACCTGCACAGCGTCTGTGGGCTGGTTGGCCCCGAGCTGGCTGACTCACCGAGGGGGTGGAGCTGAGCAGCTCCCTCTCCTCCTTCAGCTGCTCCACCAGCTTCATCATTCCCTGGGCCTCCTCCACTCTGCCCTCGGACCCCAGCTCCTCAATCTGAGCCAAAGCAAAACAAACACAAATCTAATCAGCCATTTGATCACAATGCGGTGTCACAACTATGACACAAGATGTCAATGAGAACAGAGTTTTATGTCTTGGAAGATCATTTCATACAAGGTTATATAAAATGAAGAGATTATCTATTCCATGTTGGTAATTCTAGTTGTGATTAATCAGGCAACGGTTTTATGACAGATGTTAGAAATTACAGTGCATCCTAATTCCTTCCAAATGACTAATCATTTATATTCACTTATTTCAACACATTTGTTACCAACCTGTAAGACTAGGTCTTCAATCTTCTCCGTGAGGACCTGTGCCTTCTCTTCATTCTTTCCTGATGGACCAGGCCCCTGAAGAAAGAAAGAAATGGACCTCAGGTAAAAAAAAAAAAAAAAAAAAACACAAGCCATGTCACTGCTCTTTTCCATTATTTTCAGTGCACTGCAAGATGACAAAAATATTTATTTTAAAAAGTGCTAAACGTAGGTTAGAGAAAAATGTGCCAAAACCAAGAGCACAAACCCCAGCGTTCTGCTGTGCTTGGGAAAGTGCAAGCCGGGCATGCCCTCTACGAATCCGCCGCTCCACCTCCGCCAGGAGCGACTGCAAATATCGCAGGAAGTCCCGCTCGTAGCCCTCCTTCATGAAGCGAGAGCTTTTCTCATACCTGAACACGGTGGGTTTAAAGATGTTTAGATTAGTTGGAAAATATCAAAACATTCACAATTTCTGCATTAGAAACCACAATCAAAACTTACGTTATTCTGAGATTTTCATCGTGGATTTTCTCACAGGGGCCTGGAAAAGAATAACTATGGGTTATTATCTTCTAATATGACAGATGCACCTGAAAGCTCATGTTTATTTAAAGGAATACCAAGACCGTTGAAATGACTAACGTGTCCTCTCTGCGCATGCGGGCTGCGAGTCCGTGCATGACTTCCACATGTCGTGGCGGAAGTGTTTTTTTTACATACTAAGATTACTGCGCACAAAACTTTATAAAAGAGACGGTTGATACAGTTTCGGCCTCCACTTCCCTTAAACAGTAATTCACTCAGTTTTCGGGAGTGTCTGCATTCACAGTGGAGGCACACGGGAAAGAAACGTATTCGAGTATGCAAGGTAACACACGCCGAGTGGTTAAACACACAAGTATTCATTTAAAAAGGGTTTATCTGCAATGTCCTCGACTTACCCAAGTCCGAGCGGGTGTTTGTGAAGAGCTCGGCTGGGCAGAAGCCACACAAGTAGTACCGGCAGACCTTCTGTAGGAGGAGATGTAGTTGTTATATCAGGAAATCGGTCTAACATTAGAATTGATCAGCCTAGCAAGTCTCATCTTAAAGGGGGATTAACACTACGCTTCATCTGACCAGGCACACTAATCGAGGCTGGGGATGGCGCTAAGAATTAGTTAAACAATGACTCCCACTCAAAGCTAACGCTAGCATCAGTGCTACAGTATCCTAATACACAGCCGCTTTGTAATTAGCATTAGCAAACTATGGTACTAATGTTGCTAACAAGACGTACACGGACAACCGCCAACGCTACATGTACTGTCGTGTAACTATGGACTGATTCCAGACAGCTAACTCACACACCCCACATACTACAGTGAAAGACATCTTAGCTAGCTAACGGTTTGTTAGCTTATCGGACCAGTGAGGCTAACGTTAGCTAGCATGCTAACTTACCGTCTCGTCGTCCCATCGCACGTTGCATCGCTTCTCGTCGGGGGCCAAGTTCCTATCCCGGCCCATCAACTCGTCGAGTAACTGGGCTGCTGAGAGCATTTTGCCTACAAGAGTGTAGTCTTGCTCTAAAGTACTACGCTACCTCCTTGAAGTACTTCTAATCAAAATGGCAGACGCTGTAACAACGCCGCCCGTTTACGGTTCAACTGCAACCAGTGCGGCAGCAGCAGCCCATTCAGCCTGTGACCCGGAAGTACAAGTCTGACCACGCATTCGCGTTGACCACACGGTCGATCAGCATAGCAATAGAGTGCCGAAGCGGAAGCAGGAAGTAACGGCGCCATGGGTCCTTTCGGAGCGAAAAAAATGAATGGTGTTCAATGGACGGAAAATAATTATTATCTGATCCCCCGGTCGTTATGCCTTGGATTACACAAATGTTGTTTATAGGCTTAAATTATAATTTTCCATGTCAAGAGTTTGACCGTTTATTGTGCAATTCTTCAGTTAAAATTCATTGAGAAAACACAATGATAAAGACTACATGTTGTGTCGCGTATGTGACGTCACGTCATCGCCCTTTTCCCTCCCTCGGCTCTCCACATGACCCGACTTATAGTGGTTCTCCCCCCTTTCGATACTTTTATTCTGCCCTTGGAAAAAAGCGGTGAAGTGGAGCAGAGAAACAGCCATCTCGGCGGACTTCGGACTCGGCGGGTGGTGACGTATATCATTCGCGACGAGAACAGCGAGGAGCTGTAGTTCACAAAGCGGCTCACACAAAACCTAACTTTATCAAAACTCTTCGCGCTTAATTGTCGTCTTCTTTGCGTGAAAAATTTTCTTTAAATATCACAAAGAACATATGTGAAATCCATGGCACAATTCAAACGGGACCAGAAAATAATTTGTATCTACCCATTGAATCGCATTGATATTTTTTTGCTTTTGAGGACCCATGTCCCGGAAATGGAGGGGCGGGACTTCACCACTCTATAGTATTTATATTTATATTAACACGTATTACTGTGTTGTAACATAGAATTACATTGAATCAAATAAATACTGCTTAAAGCGATTAAATATAGTTTGTGTAAAAGAGGCTGAGGGGTTTGAACGTTTCCCTATTTAATAAAATATCACTTTTAAATATTTAACACACAAATTGAACATATTAACCTAAATAATTACTGACTTTTCCACATCAGATAATAGACCAATATTTATAAGGAATAGCCTTTTAAATTAAACGTGTCCTTGATTTGTTGGCAATGAGCAAATGTCCTTTATAATTTAATCTACCTTGTTACCTTACAGACCAACAGCATTTGACATGTAAATAACCGGATTGACATAAAACATTGTTTCCACATGGTTAGCCTCGTGAAAGGATGAATTGGTAAACAATAAATGTATCCAGAGAAGCATAATACCTCCTTCAGCCACAATTTCATATATGGTTGCTTCACATGCATTCTGGATGTAATAAATGCAATGAAAACATCTTACAGTACCCATCACCTTCATTTATCATATAGTTGACTTATCTGTATTGTTATACTCTTTTACAGAGTAGACTGCAGCTGAAAAGCAAAGTGACTATCGCGTCTGACATCACAGATCCTGGAGAACGGGGAAATAAGAAGAAAACATGGAGGAGAGAGAGCAGGAGAAGAAGACGAAAAATAGATGAGCACAATGAGACTGAGCAGAGGCAAAGAGCAGGGCCACTTAAACGGCAGCATCAGTTTCACTTCATTAAAATCTCCATTAGTAGCTATTTTTCATGAGTTCCACAACATAGACTTTCATAGTGACGATGCAAGAATAAACAGGACACACACACACACACACACAAACACACACACACACACACACACACACACACACACACACACACACAGGAAAGAAAAGCTCCTGAATCTCCTGAAAATATTTTACTTGCAAACTATGTGCACATTATGTCCATGATAGATTCTACAATATGCAAATGAAAGAAAAAAATTAGACCCTGAGAACTACACTGTGAATGAAATGTTGATCCTGTTTGTTAATTCCCAAGTCTTTATCCTGCCTGAATCACTGCATAGACCGTATTGTATTTTCTCCAAAGTGATACAAAAAGTGACGCTTCAAGTCATTTCAGAGTTTAACTTTTCGAAATTGAAAAGGCACCGATTTCATGAAACGACCGTATTACTGTATTTTGAAATTGTTGACAGGAGGGGGTGGTATTCCATTCTGTGTGCATTGAGGCTACCTTGACGAATTTAATGTCATGCAGTTCCACACCGCGGCCACTGGAGGGCGGTCACGGTTCTTGGTTTGAACGCCTCATCGCTGTGTGTAACTGCACTACTGCTCGGTACACGACCCCATCGGTCACTTGATCCTCACTTGCGTGTATTTTACAATAAATATGATCGCTCCATGACCATTTATGTAACGTCCTTAATTGTTCCAGTTTAGAGATTGTACTGTATTGCATTTTTTTTTTAACCGAAGCTTCCCCTAATGTGGTGACGTTTCAAATTTCAATAGAAATAGGTTGAAGGTTTTTTAAATGCATTGCATTGTACACCTTATATTGGTTGATCACAAAGTGTACAAATAATAAGTATATCTGTATTATTTGACCACTAGTAAGCAATTTAAACGAATTCTTAATTGATATTTGATTGTCAGGTTGATGGTTTTATTTACCAGAAGTACTAATGTGTCATCATAGCTGTATTGACGTAAGTTTTGCAGTTCTTTACATTGACCACAAGAGGGTAGTAAAACTATTTAATTTCTAGCAATGAATACCAGTTGTTTTGTTGGGGAGACCAGTCCAACCCACTATCAAGGTTGATAAAGACATTATAGAATCTTAATAAATATGCTATTTAGCATGCTGTGGCTGTGAAGTGATGTGGCTATGTTTACAGTTGATTATACTCTGCCCTCCTGTGGTCATATTGAGGAAATGCAACACAATCTTGAAATAATGTGGTGGTAGTTTAAAAAAAAAAAACCTATTCATCCTTCAATTCGTTGTTAATGTCAATATATGCAACATCCATATACTTTCGCAACATAATTATCATTATTCCAAATAAAAACATGTGTTTTGGTTAAGACAAATCGTAACTTCCGGTGATTATTTTCATAATAAACTGTTCTACTAACTACACGCACTTCGTCGGCAATATAGATATTATTATAAATTTATGTGGACTATTAGACAAACATATGTGAGCAAATATATTTCACGTGGTCTCGATCTCTCTAAACATCATTTTGTGACTCAATATGCAAAATGTGACAGTTAATATTGCCTACTGGTTGCGTGGTTACCGACAGCCCAGCAACACGTGTGTGCGCGCGTGTGCGTGTGTTAATACCAGTGATTTCGTGTTTTATTTCTCAGAGCCAACGATGATAACTGGCTTCTGGATAATGTAACATAATTGTACACGGTTACGTGTCAACAAACCGCTTCAGATAACGGAGAGCACCATTCAGAGGGGAACTAACGTTTGCTCTCGCCGTTGTTACATCTAAAGATGCCCCCCGATGAGGCGGTGATGTTTTTGGCAGCCGACTGACGGAGCTCCGATACCACTGATGTACTGAATGATTGCCCGGGGTGTCGGCAGTAGTCCTGTAACGTGAATTAACGGCATATATATGGAAAGGACGGGACCTGCAGTGTAGACGCCCCACGAAGTAGCCGAGGCGATTTGCTGCCACACACGCAAGCTAGCAGCGAGATAGTAGCGCGTCGCTAAGCTAGGTTAGCCGGGTAGCTAACGTTAGCTGGGCTATTTTTAGGTGGAAGCCGTGTGCCGTCGACGCGATTAGTATTGACAACTAAATCCGACGGGCTTTTGTGTTTCCTATGATCTCGCGGCGCTAGTTGCCTGTGCCAAAATGTCCACCACTTCGCTGGATCGAGAGTTACAGGAGCGGCTGAGAGAGGCGGCTGCCATCGGGGACATCGACGAGGTGCGGACGCTGGTGGACAGCGGAGTAAATGTCAATTCACAGAACGAAATCAATGGCTGGTGAGTGTTTGTGCTCGGTTTTAAATCAACGTGGTCTTTCGCTTTGTGAAGAGAAAGTTGTTTTGATTCGCGGGCTTGTAAATAATCAGGATTTTTCTTCTTTTTAAAGCTTATTGAAAAGTTCCCAGTACGTTGCTACTGGGGATTACAGCCAGTCAGTGTTATCTAATTAGCCAGAGCCTTTAACTCGCGTGCATACATGCTTTGTTAGCTGGTATTTTGGTGGATGGTTTGAAGTATATAGTGTCATATTTCTAGTTCCTAAAACAATAATGTGTGTATATTATGAAACCTGTTGCTTTCTTCAGTGACATTATATACAGCTCCAACTTCCTAGTTCAACACACCACCTGTGTGATGATAAGTGGAGCTTTGTGAATGTCACTCGGATCTACATCTATCTATAAATGAGGCCATTCACATCTAAAGTCATTTGATCAGCCTGTGTTTGACGTTGTGGATCACTAAACTTTGTCCCCCCTCCAATCGTCTCACCAGGACTTGCCTGCACTGGGCATGCAAGAGGAACCATAAGCACATCGTGTCCTACTTACTCAGTTATGGAGCGGACAAAGACATCCTCACAGCCAAGGAGGAGTTGGCCTCGCAACTTACCTCCAAACCGGAGATCAAGCGACTTTTAGGAGGTAAACTAAACATTATGCACGTTTTTTTCCGTCGTTACTGGTGTGTGATTTATCACTTGACATGTAATGTGTTTTTTAAATGCACATTGTTACTGCAGTCGAAGTGGAGGATATGCCTGAAGTCAAGGAGCCCGAGTTGCCGATCATTCCCAACTACCTGTCGAACCCGCCCTTCATGTATTCCAAGATGGATCAGTCCGACATCATCCTGACGCAGCACCTTACGCAGAACGGTTCTGGAGAACATGCCGAGGACACACAGAGCGACTCGCCCTCCCTGTCCCCGACACACGAGCCTCAGAAAACACAGAGCCTGCTGTCTGAGGTCCCCATTCCTCCTCCAAACCCATCCTCTCACAGCCAAGCCCTGGGGGAATTCATCCCGGTGGCTGAGCAGAATGGTGTGTCGCCCGGGCCGGCCTCATCCCACAACCACGCTGTTGGCAACGGCACAGTGCCCATGGACCTGTCAGTAGAGCCGCACCTCGTCAACCACGCCGACTACCCGCATGCGGTGGCGCACAATGGCACCATGTGCTCGCCTCCGTTGGCCTCCCCCAGCCCCAGCCTGGCCAGCAGCAGTGGGAGCCAGGTCCAGGCCCCGGTGGCCAGCGCCAACCCGACGATGAGCAGGCAGCAGTCTATCCCACAGCAGCTGAGCTACGGCCAGGCTGGCGGGCCCATGGCAGCCTTCCAGCCTTTCTTCTTCACCAGCACCTTCCCTGTCAACGTGCAAGGTGAGAGCGTTGTCGTGTATTGTATTATGTCTGTTATATTTTGACTTCCTGGAGCGTGGTCGTTGCCATGAGTTTGCCACGCAAACCAGCAGAGACTCCAAGAAGTCACTGCTTGTGGCTAAACACACATTTTCAAGCTTTCTGCTCAAAGACAGCCTTCCACTTTGCATCAGTTATGTGAGAACAGTGGCTAAAGCTCACATGATCTCGGCTAAGTGACCAAGAGGAGCAACATTCCCCCTTGCATGCGTGTCGGCTAGCCAACTTGTCAAACCAGTTAGTGGATTTTCTGTCACAGGCTTCGCGTGCAAAAAGTGACTCACCTCGGGCTTTGTCCAGCCTCTTACTAAATATCTTTAATAATGGAGAGGCATCACTCTGGTCCTTTTTCTATCTAGAGTTGGTGCTGAAGGTGCGAATCCAGAACCCCAACGCGAGGGAGAACGACTTCATCGAAGTGGAGCTGGACCGCCAGGAGCTCACCTATCGGTCCCTTCTGAGGGTCTGCTGCCGGGAGCTGGATATCAGTGCTGAGCACGTAGAGAAGATCCGCAAGCTGCCGAACACCATGTTGAGAAAGGTAAGGGAAAAGAGGGGCATAAAGCTGAAACCATGTGTAGTTCCTGTACATTTAATCATTCCAGATGATCTTTCTACACTCAAAAATCACAATAAACATGTCTTTATTGTAATAACATAGTCGTGTATGACCTAAAAAGAAACCCCGACACGTTTCTAAAGGACTTTCTATACTGTTTCCTCCTGAAAATGAATGAATAGTAGGTGTTATTGATTTAATTGTAATTTCACTTCCCATCTAGGACAAGGACGTCGCTCGGCTGCAGGACTTCCAGGAGCTTGAGGTTGTGTTGGAGAAAGCTGAGGGTATGTCCCTTTTCTCTGGGCCTGGGGGCCTAACAGACAGACCCTGCTACAACATGAAGGCCTCCCGCCTCACCTACTAGCGCTACCACAGAGCCCGACATCTCCCCGCTTACGACGAGCTTCTGTAGCTAACCTCAAGCAACCTTAACTAGTTGCCCACCCAGGTCCCTTGTTACAGCTTTGGCCGGCTTTGGTGTTTCGCCAACTTCCTAACTGGGACTCGTTTTTCCAAGTTCTGTAGCTATTGTCCTCCTCTGGCACCTCCCGGCGCTTTAGTGTACCCAACCCAGTTGTAAGCGATTACTGATGCATGGTGTCCTCGATTATGTGCGAAAGTGTTTGGGCCCCGTTCTCCTCTCTTTATTTCTCTCTCTCTCCTCCCACTGCACTTTGCCAAGGCTCCAGTGGGACAACGGAAGGAGGCATTGGCTTGTCTTCCTCACAGACCGGACCTGAAGTGGATTCTGTAATGGCCTTATTTGGGCACATCCCTATACTGACTGTGGACTATGGTCACAGAGCAAAAAGACCTGGTCTGATAAGACAAAGAGCAGAGGACGACAGGAAGGATTTACATAACTGTTACCGATAAGTTGATCAGTTCATCAGTCCACAGAGTGGGACAAGTTGGACTTGCACACAGCAACTTGACTTTCTAGGACATTGGCCCATGGAGTGTGCTAGCTGGCGTACACACTTTCATACATGCTGTAGGCATAAACCTTAGTGTCTTTGCTGCAGAGGGCATCCATCATTGGCCTGAATCTTGTGGTGGCGGTAATCTCACTCCGGGTGAGACGAAGGATTCTTTGGACTAATAGTACTTCTATACATACAGTATGCTTTAATCTATATCCACACAGGGATGGACACGTTTGAGTAGGAGTACTGCTTTCCCTACATATTTAAACCATTCAGTCATACACTGTGGGACAGGAATAGTTTTGTTGGTATTTTGTGTCTATTCATGTCGGACAAAAAGAAGCTACCTTTAGAGATAAAAGTGCAGCAACTAATTTTTGTTCTACAATGCATTTACACTTCTGCTTTGCAGGGTGTGCTATTAGGTCCAGTCAGCATAACACTCAAACTATCAACTGTGAAGTATTTATGTTTTAACCTTTTGAATTCTATTGGATCTCACTAATGAGCGAGACCATGCGCTTTAGAGTAGCAAGGCGAGCCAGGAGTTGCGGTGAAGGTCGTTTACGAGGCTCCCAACTTGATTTATCATGTAAGTTCATTTAGGTTGCCGTCATTTTTTTAACTGTGATTAGAATCAAAACCAAAAAAATGAATCTAGCCAGCAAAGATACTATATATATATATATTAATAAATAATCAGAAAAGAATGCAGCCTCGTCACATTTTCCCCCGCCTGAGTGAAGAGAAAAGAATGAAGACATAGTAAGATGGTCTGTTTGTGCACTTGGTTTTATGTTTGAGTGCTTCCTTGTTCCTCCGGCACTAATCTAAATTCTTATGCTGACACGTTTTATTTTTGTCGTTGTCACCTCACTTTAACCTTATGCTATCTATATGGTGACTAGATTTTTGATGACATATGTTTATCTGATTTAGATGGAGACTGACGAGATGACTACACTAAAACACACCTTGTACTGTACATTAAGAAGTGAAAAGGCCGCGAGTCACAGCCATGTAGTGTTGGATGGTTTATGCTGCTTTCATCAACACTTTATATCCCTTTTTAATTCTCAATGCTGGGACTCATTCATTTGAAGCAGTAGGCGGCCGCCGGCCTCTCCACGTGTCCTACAATCAGAAGGTTTCTTACCCAGTGGTAACTGTTTACTGTTTGCCGGAAGCTCTTACTGTGTTATATATTTTTTATTAATTTGTATAATTTTTTTAACCAGTTAGGCCTGTTGTGTTTGTGTCAAAAATACTATCATGCAAGAAACAGTTCAACAACGGGATGGGAAGTAGTGGGGAGGTGCTGCTGTTTGAAGCAAAGTGCAATGTGGGGAAGGGGAAGTTTCCAGAAAGTTTGCTGTGAGAAGTGCTTATGTTCTGTTCCCGACGACGTTAAATGCTTTATTAAATGAAGTCGTGCCTCATGTTGGAGGCAGATGCTGGGTTGAGGAAGTGGGACAGTGCACGGAGAACCCCCACCCCCCCCTCCCCGGCCGCTCGGTGCCCTGGGTGAGCAGCATGTTTGACAAGAGTTTTTACAGGATCTTCATTGATTCTGTGGAAAGGAGATAACTAACGTTGTATTTGTGGGGTTGCTTATTGTTCTAGAAAAAGCAGAATACAATTTGACTTAACCTATGCATTCAGAGTCTGATATTTTTATATACAGTACGTCCTGTGTACTTGTAGAATTGATCTTAGGCGCTGTTAAAACTTGTGTTCTTTCATTCTGGAGACCTGTATCTGTTCTTTGATAAAGCATGTTGAATTACGCCCCTCTTCCTCTCTCTAAACGACCTTGTGTCGACACTATGTTCACATTTTGAGCATCTATCTCGATGCTCACTTTAATTGAAGGGACCAGTTACATGTTTTTGTTGCAGGTAATCCTTTTGTTCGTACCTGCATGTGTGTGCAGGATGTTGAAGTCGACTTCCCAATAAGTCATTGAAATGTATGTTTCAACCGAGAGCCAGTAGAGGGAGCAGAAGAGCAAATATTGGCATTAGATTAGCCACATGGGCATCTCCACTGCATAATAAGAGGATAGTTTTCTTTCTTTTTTTTTGCTTGGATTTAATTGAATTCATAAAAAGTATTTTAAAAACCTGCTGTTTGAAAACTGGTTCCTTTGTATCTTTTCTACTGAAATGTAGAAGCCAATTTAATTTGTATGGTTTGCTGCATTTGGAGACATCTTTTCCCAACTATTGTTGAATTAATACTTTTAATTGGGAAGAATCACTTTTAAAAGTGTAGTAGCATTCAAAGGCAAACTGAACACCTTTTTTTTTTTTAATAAAGTTCTACCTGAACGTAAACTAATAAAACTCTAATAACAGTAAATAATACTTTTTTTTAATGGCCTTTTTACTTATTTGTATTACTGATGAAAAACGGATTTCAACACTATTTGCTGCATGGATAGACACGTTCACTCATGGGTCTAACTTCCTTTAATCTGTTAATTTAACATGTCGGTTAATAAAGACTTATTAGGTCCATTAATAACGCAGTAAAAAAAATAAATTTCTGGAAATGTTCGGCATTTCAAAGTTCAGTATCGTACCGTCCAGCTGTGGCTTTTCACTTTTGACCTGCATTTGCACAACAAGCCGGCGTTGTACATTCTGTTATGAACTGAAGGCATTTTGTTATGTTCCCTTTCTGATTTAAAGAACATAAACAACACCTAAGTTATGGTCGTACTGACACACTTGTGAGTCTGTGAAATCCTTAACCTCTTCAGTGAAATGAATACAACGGTGTTCATGTGGCGAGCAGATGTTCCGACGCTGCAATCTGGACAGCACAAATATTGCATAATCCCAGCGGAGTGGTGTTGACAAAGTTAAATGTGTGTGTGTGTGTGTGTGTGTGTGCAATCTAAATATAGGGACAAAGGAGTGTATGGCGATCCAGATGTATACGTTTGAGCGGACGCCCGTGGAGCCACGCATGTATGCCTGCATGTCCATCGGCATGTTGGCTGTGTGTCTAGACTGGGGCTGGGGAATCGGCTTAGGGCCCTGCTGTGGCTGGACGTGTCTCTCTCCTTTGTTCTGGAGTGAGACACTCATAATAAGCTTAGTATGAACAGTCATAACACCTTCATTGTTTTTCAACCAGCTCCGCCTGCTTCCCAGGACTCAGTCATGGGCAGGAGACGCCGTGGACCTGCATGGTCAGGAACCCTCCTAAGAGCATTTTAGAAACGGAGGCCTAAGGCGACGTTACTCGCAGGTACGTGTCGTGGTCGGCGTGCTTTTACTCAATATGTGCCCGTCTCTAACGGGAGCAATGCACAAAGCCAATACACAGAGCTGCTTATTTATGACACAAATGCATGCATGACACTGTAAAGCCACTGAGAGATTAATGGTGAGATTCATAGCTTATACCCCAACAAACTGAGGCTTTTATGTCTTCAGTGATTTTAAGAGAAAAAAAAGGGGGAGTGGGTCTCTAATCTCATCTACTTAATTCCAGCAAATGATTAAAGGAATAGTTACAACATTTAGGAAAATATTTATATTCCTCTTCTGGCAGCGTGACAGATGAGGCATCATCCAGCAGCCTGCTAGCTTAGCTTAGCATGAAGGTAAAGGTTACTTTAAGTTACTTTCTCCCCTGGTTTTGGAGATTGGGACATTGCTGTATTATTAGCATCAGAGAGGGTGGTTCAAGGTGAAATACCACCCAACAGATGACCTCATTGTTAGAAATCGAAGTTTCATGTCACCATTAACCACACATCTTCATACTGCAAACAAATAAACCTTAATGGAGACATCCCTTGAGTTGCAAAGCTGTTTGGAACTGGGATCAGAGATGGTGAGGCTGCACAGAGAAGATCAAAGTCGAGGCCTGTTTGCAGACAATACAATGCGCTGAAGGCTGTCGGAGACGCTGAGTGGGGTCCGCCGTGAGGCTTTATCCAATATGTGACATGCCTGCAGCCCCAGTGTCGGCTATGCTGGGAATGCAGGGTCTTGAGGGGTGAAGGTTAGGGGTGAGTGGGTGATCAGACACTGAAAACACAGCTTGACTGTGTTTGTGCATTTGCATGAAATTCGGAGCATACACACGTGTGTGTGTGTGTGTGTGTGTGTGTGTGTGTGTGTGTGTACATCAATTTTCTGTAAGTGATCGTCAGTATCGTAAGCTAAATTATCAGTGTTTCTTCATATTCGTTACTTGTTACTGTGTGTGTGTGTGTGTGTGTGTGTGTGTGTTTCTGCTCACAGACCAGACTAAGACTGAAGGGTTTGCCTTGGAGAACACTGGGCCTCTTTGGGCTCAGCAGGGACTCGGCTTGGGAAATACAGACTTCATACACACACACACACACACACACACACACACACACACACACACACACACACACACAGTGAGGCTACTAAAATGTTGATTTTTGTTCTCCTGAAGATAAAAGTAGACTAGCTGTTATTTGAGTTTAATGATGTTGCTAATTACTATTCGGCTGTGTCGGTTGGAACTGTAGCGTAATCCTTTTTTTTCTGTTGTCATGCTCACAACCAAACAGAGCAGCAGGGTATTTGTTTTGTTTTTAAGCCCCCTTTTCAGCAATATTTCCTGGAACTGGCATTTGGGGGAACAAACCAAAGCTCAAGCTGTCTACTCGTGACTTATTACATGTCAATATTATGATGGTGTGATGAGTGGAATATTGCCTGCTTCAAGTGTTCCCTTTTCTGCCTCATTACTAATGATGCATCATGATATTTCAGCATCGACAATGCTTTAAACATGAAATGTAAACAAGCATTTTTCGTATCTTGTCGTTGGGGCATTTTTAAAGAGGTCGATTCATAAAAGCAATGATTATGAACAAAAGATTGGGTTGTGTAACAGGCAGCTCAGATACTAAAGAGATCGTCTACCTCCAGAAATAAGGTGGATGTAGGAAGAAGGGATAGAGGGTTTAAATTGAATTACTAACCACAATGTACAGCCGTACAAATAAATCCACTTTTAAAATATCCATTAATGGAATCACATCAAGCTGTTTAAATGAACCTGTTTGGTTGGAGGACACTGAGTTTGGTGCCATCTTCTGGAGACATTTTGTACATATAGACCGAAGATATTTTACAGCAAACTGTGCAGAATTATAATCCAGTATTAAACTATGCAGTATTGTCACACTGTACTGTATTTATTTGTTGCATGTGACAAGACAGAAGATTGTTTTAGACCAAATTTACTTTTTTTTAATACTTCACAATAACTATTTGCTAAAATGCAAAAAAATCTATTGATAAAGAGTAATAAATAGAACGGAGTGACTGTATATTGCACAATACAGTCACTTTTACAGAACTTTTTCAATATTTCGTATCATTAAATCTATTTTTACAATGTGCGAATATGCACAATGTTTAATTTGTGCATACAAAATAATTATCTATACTTTTTCTTTTTTTTTGCTGAATAGCTCCTTCTCCTTTGCAAGCTAAGGGTTAAGGTGGCCAGCAGCGCCATACGCACAGGTGTCTCGCCGTCTGTGAAACAGCGCCTGCAAAGTTTTTTTTTTTTTTTTTTTTTTTAATTAAGTTGATCATAACTGTAACTCAGCTGGGATTTGCTGTCCGACTAGACAGGCCACTGTAATTCATGTAGTTGGATCTTAAGTGGGTTTGCTCGCCGCAGCCCTAATCTCTCTCCGCTGCTATTAAACGTGGAGCGACTAACCTGGAGAGCTCTCCTCCACATCGACCCCGGTCCCGGTCCCGCACGCTCCTCTCCCGCTGCCGTTCTCCTGCGTCTCATTCCGGCACCTAGGAAAACAAATACGCGACACTTTCGAACAGATTTCAACGAGTCTCCGCGAAACTTTAAAGTCAACTTTTTCTTTTTCTTTTTTGCACTTTATTTCGTTTTTCAGTCCATTCTGTTACGCGTCGGATATGTGGTGGATGCTGTTTCCCCGATGGATTTGGTTCCTTCTGGGACATTGTTACACTATCCTGCTCTATATGGACAGCTGTCGCGTGAAAGCGATGCCAATGCCCATGTCTGTGGCAAAGGTGGTGTACTCTCACGCGGGTCTCTGCCCGAATGACCTGAACCCCAACCTGTGGGTGGATGCTATGAGCACCTGCATGCGCGAGTGTGAATCCGACCAGGTGAGTTGTCTTGCAAGCTGGCGGTGATGTTAAACGTGTAGACGGCAGGGCAGAGACGCATCCGGGACACATAGGATCATTTATCATGTTAGACGAAGCCTCTCCATGCAGCTGAATCACCAAATATCATATCCCAATAATTCTTGTTTTCCTTTGCATCGCGCGTGAGTTGCTGCAAGGGAGGTTGACAAGCAGAAACACATAAAAAAAATACAAAAAATACAACAACAAAAAATATTACATGTCAATCTACAGATTAAGAAGGATTTCACCAAGAATTAAACATTTTTTTCTGTTTAATGCTGTATTTTAACTTAAAAAACAGACAGTAATCCTTGTTTTTCCAACAACTTTAGGACTGTGAGACGTTTGAAAAGTGCTGCCCCAACGTATGTGGAAACAAGAGCTGTGTGGCATCACGCTACATAGACGTCAAAGGCAACAAGGGCCCCATAGGAATGCCAGAGGGCGCCACCTGCGACAAGTTCATGTGCTCCCAGCAAGGGTCGGAGTGTGACATCTGGGATGGCCAGCCTGTTTGTAAGTGCCGGGACCGCTGTGAGAGAGAACCCCACTTCACGTGTGCGTCCGACGGCATGACATACTATAACAAGTGCTACATGGATGCAGAGGCCTGTTCCAAGGGTATCTCTATCTCTGAGGTCACCTGCAGGTAACATGTTAAGTATTTTAGATCTCTACCATTTGTTTTTTTGGTGTGATGAGGTAAAGTTGTCCCGTTTTAGTCCTCGTAAACAACCTTTATTTCTGTTTGTATTGTAGAAACATAAATGTATTCTGTCTGTAACATGTCAACACAGTAATTAAAGAAGAGCCTTTGACACCTCCTGGCTCTGATTAACTCCTTTCTTATTGAATCTACCTACAGGTACCACCTGACCTGGCCAAACACTAGTCCAATCCCTGAAGAGACCACCGTACATCCCACCACTGCCCTGCAGACCACCCTGCCGGCTGACATCCAGCTCCCCACCATACACAGTGGCCCCACCCAACAGGCTGTTTTCGTGGGTGAGACAGCTAGCTTCCTGTGTGAGGTGTCCGGGAAGCCACATCCGGAAATAACATGGGAGAAACAACTGAAGGGCAAAGAGAACACCATAATGAGACCCAATCACGTCAGAGGGAACATTGTGGTCACTAACATTGGCCAGCTGGTCGTATACAATGCGCAACTACAGGATGCCGGCATCTACACGTGTACGGCCAAAAACGTTGGGGGGAGCGTGTCGTCGCACTTTCCCTTGGTAGTGATCACCAAGGATGCCAAAGGTAAGAATGCGGAGGGGAATAGTACCAACATGCCGTTTCCAGCTGAAGAGTGTCTGAAGAGTCCGGACACAGATGACTGTGGAGAAGAGAGCATGAGCTGGTACTACGAACCAAAGAGGAACAATTGCTTCACCTTCACCTACAGTCAGTGCAATAAAAACCGGAACCATTTCGACACCTATGACGTCTGCATGCTGTCGTGCGGCGGAGAGCTGGCGGCGCCCTGCAGCCTGCCGAGCCTCCAAGGGCCTTGCAAAGCCTACGAGCCTCGCTGGGCTTATAGCAGCAGCCTCAAAAAGTGCCAGTCCTTTGTGTACGGAGGTTGCGGTGGCAACGAGAACAACTTTGAGTCCAAGGAGGCCTGCGAAGAGATGTGTCCCTTTCCCAAGAACCACAACTGCAAGATGTGTAAACCCAGAGCCAAGATGGTCACCAGCTTCTGCAAGAGTGACTTTGTGATCCTGGGGCGTGTGACGGAGCTGACGGAGGAGCAGGAGTCGGGCCACGCTTTGGTGACGGTGGAGGAGATCTTGAAGGATGAGAAGATGGGTCTGAGATTCTTTGGCAAAGAGCCCTTGGAGGTGACTCTTCTGAACATGGACTGGAACTGCCCTTGCCCCAATATCACCACAGCCGACGGGCAGCTCATCATCATGGGGGACGTTCAGAACGGGATGGCCGTCCTGCAGCCCGACAGCTTTGTAGGGTCCTCGAGCACTCGTAGAATCAGGAAGCTCCGTGAGGTTATCCACAAGAAGACCTGTGACTTCCTTAAAGATTTCTCTGCCGTCCAGTAGTCTCACACTCGCGGAAAGTCAGTTGTGTTTTCTGAGTATTCTAAGCTGCAATGACCTCACCAGTCTGACCGACTGCCAGTAAGCATAAAACGAGTAACTTATCTGTAACATTGGAGGTTTTCTCCCCAGTTTCAACTGTTTTTCTTTCTTTACTTTACTTTGTTCCTTATTGCTCACTCCTCGTAGTTTTTGCTGTTTTCATTTTTGTCTGCTGTTTTCATTCATGATGCTGTGCCAAAACTCTCCTTATAGCTCTTTTAAAATTAGAATCAAGCTTGGACAGGTTTGATGTCCGTGGGCACGCTGTCTGGAAAAGGCAAGGTAGAGTAGAAGTAGTCAAAAGCATTTACCCTGTACAAAGTATTTAATCTTTGCAAACTGTTCACTAAAATGGCATTGTAGAGTTCCTCTCCAACTGTTATCTCGACTACACTAATATTCATTTTAGGGTATATTTTCATATGGTACGTTTACTTTATGTTTTTGTGGGTTATCCCAAAACGGACATTGCGTAACATCTATCAGAAGCACTTGAGCTCACAGTAATGCAATTCAAAGCCTCAGTTTATTTACCAGAATCCAATAAGCTCTTTGATTCCATATTTTTTGGGATCTATTTTGATAAGTTTATTATACATGTATGTATGTGGACTTCTGTACTTTGTATTTATTTTTCTTGATCTATTTCTTATAGGGCTATGGCCATATATGTATAAGATTGCAGACTATGTATAGGCAGAAAGTCTCCCTGTGAATCTAATTACATAGAGAGCAGCATATTTTTTATGTTATCTGTGATAAAGTAGTGTCCATTTAAAGCTATTATGGAATACGACGATGAATAAAGCTGACTTAGAAAATATAACAGATGTCCTTTGCTTTTTTGATGCTGTGCTGTTCCCTGAGATGAAGACAAAATACCCAACATGCTCCCAGCTTATCAAAAGGCTCATGCAGGCAGTGCATCCCTCCATCCATGTCCTCCTCCTTCCACTTGTGTTTCACACACACACACACACACACACACACACACACACACACACACACACACACACACACACACAGGGCCTCGTCTGAAGCAGGTCACATTCCAGCCCAGCTGTGGTGGCCTGCAGAGCTGTGTGTTGTGTTGTGTCTGGGTCTGGGGCCCTCACATAGCACACACCCCACCAGCCATCTATTGGCCTTGTGCGGCCCCTTTCATGTGCAAGAGGCCGGGGTGAAGGGGAAGAGGAGGAGGAGGAGGAGGAGGAGGAGGAGAGGGATGTCGGCTGATTCTTTCTCTTTTACGCACTCACTTGGCCACATCTGCGTTAAAGGGACATAGCAGAGAACAGCAAGAGTAATGGAAAGAGAGTTAAAAAGTCGAATAGAAATTGAGGACTGTAACCCCTAAAGTATAGAGTGCTCCATGATTAAATTATCTCTGTAGAATGGATTTTCGATCTGGAGCTTGTGGCTGGATCCTGGTGTGGAAAGAGATTAAGATTGTAATGAGTGCGAACACCCGAGCCGTGGGATTCCCAAAGAGCAAATTAGTCACAAAGATCAGGAAACAGAACATAAGGAGCCAACGAGAATGGTTTCCCCCTTCCCCCTCTACCCTTGTGTTCCCTTCCCTAACCCCCTTCCTTAGCCCTCATCCTCAACTGTCTGCCCACTCAGACCGACAGCCAGCCAGCCTTGAGTGGCGACCTCTGACCCTGCTAATGAAAAAGAGGCCACCAAGGAAAAGGCCACTTTCATTAGAACCGTTGACAAGTGCTAAGTGACTGGCTGAGCTCCAGACTAGCTCCACACAGCTCTACACATCACATTCGACTGCTGAGTTCAGTATCAAGTTCACTTAGAGACCTCCAGCCAGGCAGCCTGCCAGACAGACCATAATAATAAGCCAGACAGCCACAGGCACAAAGGGGGGCCACAATGCCCTCAGTGACACAGTATCAGTGAGGAACCTGTTGGTGTTCAGAGGGACGGTCTACTTTCTTTCCAAATAACTGATACACAAAAAAGGCATTGATTGTCTCCCCTCAGGAAATCAACATGCTTGTTTTCACGTAACGCACACATAACCGACAAATGTTCATCATTACACAAACTTGTATGAACAAGACAATTTATTCACACTTACACCAATTAATCATTGCAATCATGTAACATTGTCGGACTCACAATAGATCATTTTTAAAGGACGATGCAGCAGAAGTCCCATGCATTCTTCTTCCTTGTCAAAATCGCCTACATTACCCACAATGCAACTCAACCAACGGTTTGGTGGAGATTCTGGTGTGTTACGCTAGTAGGGGCTAATGTAGCATCCCCTTTGATATGATGGACGAAGATCAATTGTGGTGAACTACTGTGTAAATGACAGTTGTATTTACATTTCACCTGCGGCAGAGAAAAGGGTACAGGTGTGTCTGCAGCGGCAGGAGGGCGGGGCTCCAGAGAGGACACACCCACCGGTGTCACTCAGGGGTGTTGGGTCGTCCTCGCATCCGTTAGTGAACTGTACAGAAAAGCACAACAATGCAATTGAATCCAGGATGGTGTCATTACGAGCTATGGATAGAGTACTTTGGTTTTTGTACCTCCATAGTTAAAAAAGTTCCCTATCTACCTTAATGAACCACTGATTTAAAGCTCCAATACCACCTAGCGTGCTTATTCACCAATTACAGGTGCATGCTAGGTTGAGCTAACATGCTAAATGCTAATATGTTCATACTAAACGTCCAACGTTGGTTTATGAAACAAACGTTTACCTTCAGTGAGGTGCGTTTGAGGCCTTTCTGCTGTGTGTATGGAGTCCAGTGGGACCGGAGGAGTCTACCGGGACCGGAGTCTAGCGGAACCGGACTGTTTGGATTATGCTTTGGAGAACCTGGAGAGGACGGTGGAGGACTTTGTGGTGCCCCCGACCCTCAGAGAGTGACGTTCAGACAGGTGAGTGACTTACAAACTTACTGTGATCGATGTGACTCTCTACACAGAAGTCAGCGTTGCTAGGCAACGTAGCACTGCACATTGTTATGTTTGAGTCTGCTGCAGCAGCTGTGGAGTTTATATAAATTAATTTCTGCTTTGTCTGCTTTGGTGGTGTTTTTATTCTGCTGTAGGTCCTGTAAAATGAGAAATATCAGGCTTTGATGTAGTTTAATATTTGTTGTTGCACTTTTTATTTATTGTCTGTCATATTTCTCTGACCTTCCTTTCTCCTTTCTGCTCTATTGTAAAGCTGCACTGATGAATATGGCTGTTTATTTGTAATTAATCATCAATTATATGAACGGTTTGGACATAGTTGGGCTCGGTGGTGTGATGTAGCCTAATGCAGTAACATTTACTCAGAGTAGGCCTACATTTGAACTGAGATACTTTTGACTTTTATATATTTAAAAGTACTTAAGTACTTAATGTCTCTAAAATAACAGTACTAAATTCTATTCTTGTAGTCTTTCCTTTACTGACTATAACAATGACATATTTAACCCCCTTTTCTTTGCAGTTGTTGTTACATTAACTATCATGTGTGTAAGAGACTTCATCAAATAGATAGATATACTACTACTTACTGCTTTTTGTTGTCCACTGGGTGGCAGTACAATAAAGCTGATAACTGGAAGTGGACTAAGCATAACTGTTCCTCTACACTCACATCAGTGTAGATCATATTAAACCATGCATATTTATTTGTAAACAAAAAGTATCTCTGTATGAAATGGAACATTTCCACCTCCTTTTAACTGCAATTTCACTTGTTTGAATAATCTACTAAAATGAAATATGGTTTGGTAAGGGAAGCACTAAAGTCAAGAAAATAACAGTTTCTGTGGGAAATGAGTTGAACCATATATTTGTTTGACAAATTATGATATTTACGACCTCAAAATGCACAAAATCATTTTTCAAGTTGAGTGTTATTTTCAGCTTTTATAGTTTCATCTTCAAAGCAGATTTTAGTGTCATTTTCAGTTAACTCCACACACACACACACACACACACACACACACCGTGTCACTTGCCCGATGAATGCCTCCAAAAGCATTCAGCCACATGGGCTGGTAGATTGTGCCCAACACACTGGATGAACCACACATACGTGTGCGCAGACACACGGTCAATAGCAGCTCTCCAGTGCACAGCTGTCTGTGTGTTGAGTTAGACCAAACATTGCCAGATGGGAAGGGATAGAGAGAGAGGGTGGGGGGGCAGAAAGACAAAAAGTCATAAATTACCAAGATAAAATGCCAGCACACTACATTCACATACTCTATAAATCCATGCTAGCATGTGCTCACACAGACGCAGTGAGTGTGCAGTGGATTAATCTTGCTGGTTCTGGGTGAGGAAAAGGAGAAGGAATCTCTATAGTCACACACGTTTAATGTTGGAGCAGCAATTGACACATGACAGTTTTTTTTTTTTTGCATTACATGATAAAACAAACAAGGGCACACAAAAAGTACGAGCTTGATTTTCTAATAAATAATAATAAATCTCAAACATTAGTTGACATTTGCAGGGATGCAGCTCTCATTTATAACATACAGTGGTACAGGTGAAGCAGGTGGGGGGAATAGTAAACATTAGGTCTTCATTTTTGCAAATGACTGGTTGACAATATGGCTGTGTGTGCTGACAGAAGAGGAGAGACATGATGGAGAATGAAAGATGAAAACTGAATATATATATATATGGAATAAAAGTGCTGGAGGGGAGGGAAGAGAAGGGGATCAAGAAAGACAAGGAGAAGAGGACAGAGCGAGGCCATAGAGGAGCAGAGGGTATGAGGGGGCTGGGATGAGTGAGCGATGAAGGCTGAAAGGTCATCGTAGCATAAGGAGGGCGTAAATTGTACAGAGCAAAAAACTGCTGCTGTCGACTCTAGAGGATTCTTTTTCCCCCTTTATCTTTCTGCTTTCTAAAAATAGTACCTGCCTAATGTAGGGGGAAACTAGGACACAGTTCCCTCTCACCATCTCTGTTGGATGTGAATATAGGGAAATGCTGTTAGAAAATATCCCTATTTACATTGCCACAATTGGATTTTTAACACCAAGTCTGAACTTTGTTTTCATTAGCACTGAATGATATTTATTATATTATATTTATGTTTCAAAGACGAGTCTCCATTAGATTACAGCCCTGCATGATGCACTGAACTAATGATCAAATATAGAGGGGCAAACATGCCACAACACGCAACACAACACATATACAGTTTGTGGAAATAAATGCTGACAACCAGTACAGAAGGTTTATGGTGACTGAAACCAAACTGCTACCAGACTGCCAATCAAATAAGCAATCATTATAAAGAAACTACTACTTAATTCAGGGATGCACCGGTACTGACTCAAATGATGATGAAATGATTAAATACTATACACATTATATACTGGAATTTTGGACCTATTTGTTAAGAAATTAAAACATTTTATATTTGAATTATAGTTCCTGTTTATTCTGAAGAATTTCTTTCACCAAGTCACTGGTGTAAGATTTTTTTTTTTCGTGTTTGTGTAAGGGAGAACGTTAAAAAAAACGAACCATGACACCATGCCACCCGCTTGTACATGCATAAACATATGCACGTATCCTAATACATAAACACACAGGGACCTGTAGGCATTGAATAAAGCAATGCATGTAAAGTACTTCCTCCGCCCCAAACTATGCCCGAGGCTTTCAGTTTGTGAAATGTTGATGTGCTGCCAATGTATGCAGGCAGACTGTCTCTTTAATGAGATGTCACACCACCAGTCTGTTGTTGATTCATGTCATACACACACACTCGCCGATACATACATAAATGTAGCTACACACACACACTTTGCTTGTCCTCTTTGTATGGGCAGATTAGTGTGAATTTGGACAGAAATTCAGAGACTATGCACATAGAGAGTAGTGGGTTTATGCCTGCAGAGGTAGACGTTCTGGAAGACCTGTCTCACTTGTCCTCGAGGCTTTTTCAGAAATTGGAATGATAGAGAGTGACACAGGAAATGGAAAATCCACACTAAAGTGACACAGCATGAGAGAGAGGACAGGGAGCGGCCAAAAAAGGAGGGGGGGGGGGGGGAAGAGGGGGGAGGAAGGGATGCTTTGGACAAAATGTTCTAATCCCAAACCAACATCACAGAGAGTCACTCTGGGATTTCACATTGTTCCTGTTTTAGGATGAGGACACTGGCCCTAGTGTGACCCAGCAGAATGGCAGCCGGAGTGGAACAAGAAGTATCAGTCTACTGTTGGTGTTGGTGATCTGAACTATAAGCCACTAGATGTGAAAAAGGGGGAAAAAAGGAGAGTCCTCTGGGAGATGAAGGAGAGGACACAGGAGCTATTAGAGACTCCTATGAGTGTTTTAAAATGAAAGGGATGACGTCATGAAACAAAGGACAGTGTGAGACCGGGATGACCTCTCACATCAAAAGTTTCACTGTTACAGTTACATGCAAATGAGCTCATAATGATCGTCTCATTCATTAACAAGCTTTTGATGTATGCTAGTGCAAACACACACACTCACTCACACACACACACACACACACACAAAACACACTACGCCATCGAAGTGTTGGCTAGAAACACACTTCTTTGTAATATGTTACCGTAATCTGTGACTTTTCTAGTAAATCGTGTAAGTGATTGGATTTTGGAATTTACATAACGATAACGAATGTGGGGCTGAAGGAGGGCGGGGCAAAAGAGTAGAAATGTGCCTCCAAGCGACTTCAAAGTCGTGTCTTCTTGTCTGACTTGCTAATGTTAGCCGTTCGTCATAAAGGCAGTATATGTAATGTAGTTGGATGGTGTGCAGATCACCTGTGAGCTTGGGTTTTCCAGACGATTCGGACTCGTATACACAAAGCACCGTTTAGCATCTGTATGAAATGCATTCAAGTAACCACAACGTAACCCATCAACGTCAGTATTTGATGCTCAAAATGCTCCGAGTTTCATAATGAGGTACCGGGGGAAAAAGGAGGGTGACTTTGCACCAGGAGATCAATGTTCAAGACTGTTGTTGTATTGCAAATAGTTGTTGTGGGTCCCGGGGCATCATGCAACCTGCAGTTCTGACTGTGGCCACTGCGACAAAGTGGCAGCACAGCCCAGCCCAGCACTGGTCCTGGGGACTTGGGACAGACACAAACGCTCATTGACACGTGTGGTTAGTGCACACCAAGCATGAGGCCGCATCTTGTCCTGTTTGTGTTTACAGCATAATCAAGCGACCCGGTACACACACACACACACACACACACACACACACACACACAAGCCTGCAGACATATTATACAGTATTCACACACACAGCAGGGGAGTCCAAAATCTTGCTGTAATTAGGCCCGGTGGGACTGTTCTCCAGTGGACCAGTAACAGTGAATGTGTAGGACCTTACCACTGAGCTGTGTTATTAGTAATATTGTTTTTACAGAGTCAAGTGGGATACTTTAGTACCGACACCTACTGAAATGTGCTCTCTTGCACTAAATGTGTCCAAGAATTTGCATCATAACATTGTCTTTCTTCGCCTTCATCACTTGGATGAATACGCTTATTGTCAGTGCTCTCCTCAAGTGTTTGAATGCTCTTCCAAACACCCAAATGTGCCTCCCACATCCATTTGTTTATTGTTGCAGTTCCCCTCGGTTCCTAACTCAGGTAAAATGATGTGTGCAGAAGTTGTAAAGTGATAACAGAGTTACTGTTGTTATTCAATTAGGTTAAGTACTTTAATAATGTTTTTGGGGGGGCTTCTTTTGGTAATATGGTCGTCTTACAGGCCAACCACTAGATGTCGTCTGACATATACTTTACATTATGAAAGCATCAGCTTTGTTGTTGGCTAAGACTTTACTAACATTATATATTTGCATAGCATTATTATGTTTTTGTAGTATTAATATAAAGTATAGTTTGTATACACGGACATTAAAATATGGTCACCTTATAGTTACCCAAATATACATGGAAATATAAATAACATGCGTTCATTTCCCCAGCTCACGAGAGAAATTCAACCCAGAAGCCAGACGTTTTTTTGTTCATGCAGAAAATATACCAGGCCTTTCCCCATTGACACCGACTTACAGCGGCTATACAGTCAAATAGCACCCGTTCTGCTTCCAACCACAATGACAGCCCATGTTGCTGTGATGGTGGCGTCGGAGGGGCACAACGGATGCAAGTCTCTGCTGAAATGTTATAAAGCTCTGCAGACACTGGAGGGAGTGCTAGACTACTGTCTGTCATAATGAGTTGAAGACGGAGAAACTTAGTGTGTTTGATCCCGGAGTTGTTGCTTGAGAGTCAGTTGAGTGCAGATAGAACCAGTTAGACTCAAAAGCAATGATACTGAATGCGGTGAACTTAAGAGGCATCTATTTATTTTTTTAATGGGGTGAGAAGACTGCAGGTAATATATCCCTTATAGATTATTAATATACACTTGATTTTGACATTGGAATTTTTTTCTCAGCTATGGCCCAAAAACGTCAAAAAAAAAGCTTAGATTTCAACACTGAATTCTGTGTAGTGAGATAGAGGGGAGGTAGTTATCCTGAAACTATCACATGTTTGGTGCCATCTTAGCATTGAAGCAACTCATGTTGGCCCTTACATAATTAGTCACTCACTTGGACCCTAGTTTAGCACATAGGGTCATGGGGTATAGTTGAAATAGGAACGTCAGATAGTTTCCTTGGTAAGTCATCGCCCCAGACTATTCCACAAATAGATACAATCGAGGGAACTGTACTTACAATCCATTTCTAATCATATTTATAATTATTGCTTTCTATATAATTATCTTTAATTATGACTGAAGCATTGTTGATCATGGGGTGGCCTTTGGTTCAACTAAGAAACGAGAAGAGTCCTCCAGGGTTTTTTCATGCTTCATTTATTCAGATTCAAGGAAAACAGTTGCTCCTTTTCGCCACACCCTCTCACACACCTAATGCATATCATAAGGCTGTGGCGGCCGACTGTATTCCAAGAGAAGCATTACATAAGTGTTCGCTGCTTGAAATGGAAGGAAATGCCTGGGCCTGTCAGACTGGCTGAGATAGAAGTTGCAGTCTAACTATTTTTGGATTGCAGAGAGGTCCCTCAGTTTGTGCTTCTCCGTGAGAGAGTATGAATATTAATAGATGCTTTTATCGTTTGTTATGGAAAGGATCCCTCTCTGTTTGAATGGCAGGAAAGCCATAAACCCATTTTTCTCTTTGCTCTATTACCATATGAGTCGAAAACATCTCTCACAGAAAGAGAGTGGAGGACCCGTGTGAACATAAAAGCAGCTGTGTGAAAGGGAAGCTGGGCTCCACGGGTGAATATTTAGTTCTCTCAGATTTGTTTGGAGTGGTGATGATTAGTGATCAACAGGTTAAAAGGAAGATAAATGACACTTTCCACAGATGGGCCTTTGTGAGGCATATGTGTGTGTTTACATATATGTGTGTGTTGGCTGCAAGGCAAAAGCCTCTAAGCTGGCTACAACTGAAATCCTCACGTGCAGCTCACGTCTAATCAAGGCTTGTGTGTGTGTGTGTGTGTGTGTGTGTGTGTGTGTGTGTGTGTGTGTGTGTGCGCATTTATGTGTGGCAGATCCCATGACGTCACGCTTTCATCCTGAGCAGCTTAGGCAGCATGTCAGTGTGTGTTAAAACACCCAAATCACATGACACTTGACCTCTGACCTCAGCGTGTTCTGCACCAAGACACAAGCTTAGAGTGTTGAGAGAGAATCCCAGCAAACCGGCCGCATATGAAAATGCACAGAGGGAAAAAGAGAAGAAAAGAAGACAGATTATGTGAAAATAATAGATTAATTAAATTGACAGTTCTTAATGATGTCCCACAGTGGGAAGGAACCTGCCAAGTAACCATTAATGTGCTGCTTGAATAAACCACACAGCCCAGAAGGGGTATCACATTTGAAAAGTGTGCCCTAGGATGTCGATACGCCCGATCTGTTGCCATGACAACTGGAGTTTGAGGAGGGGTGCAAAAGTTTTTGGATTAATTAATAAATGGATGATAAATCTTGCAGTGTGAACAATGATCATTTCCCCCATATGTTCAATAACATGCAGTGATGTAAATCTGTGTTCTTAACAGTCGATCAATAAATCACATTTATATTGCATTTTGTCTGACAATTTACTGCATTTTGATGGAATAGCCAAAAAACAACTTTGACTGGCTGACCTGATAAATATACAGAGATTACCATGAGCTGTGAATCTCTTATAATCGCATCACCAGGTGTGTTCTACGTTCCCACCTAACATGAATTAATATTATAGGCAGATATTGTGACTCATTACCTCTCCTATAATCCCATTACACATTTGACTTTCATGCTTTTAAAATGGGTTGTGCGTATTTGTGTCCCCTGATGTGTACAGTTGCCAGGTAATATGATTTTGTCCTTGGTGGTGTTCTCCCATATGGCATTTGTCGGTTGCAATATCTTTTTTAATGTCTGTTCAGAGCCTAAATCGTCTTCCTGAACAGCCATTAGTTTTCACCTCCTGCAAAAAAAACGACGGCATTCAATCATCTGTGTGTTCATCTGGAGCGGTACTAGGGAGGCAGTTAGAACTACGAGGAAAGGAATGGCAAACAAAGAGGAAGTAAGAATGGGTTGTTAAGACTGAACTATACATTTCATCTTAGGTGTGTGTGTGTGTGTGTGTGTGTGATTTGTGTTTTGGTTTTAACACTTAAGAAGCGCACTGCAGCAGATGGCTTGTGCTGTCATCTGCCAGAGCTGCCACCTCTCTCCATCTCAGATAAACGAGCACGCACAGAGGAGCGTGCACAAACACATGCAGAGTCTACGATTAGCCCCCTTGAAGACTCATCTGCTCAGGATATTGCCCTGGGACGGAGTAGGAGCTGGAAAAGTTTCAGCAGCTTGTAGTGTAACGTACCTTTAATTTTGTCGCTGAGGAGAGAAGAGGGAATACATACTCTTTCTCAACAACTGCTGACTTTGAATGGTGCTTTATTGACATTGTTCACTAAGACAAGCAACCAAAATACAGTGGAAAATCTTGTTGAACTGTTTGGCTTAATGATTTTTACAGGTTTTACGTCAGGTATGTTTTTTTTGGAATAGCCAAATAAACAACCCTCAAGCTACATTTGCTGCTTTTCCACTAAGAAACATAATCTCCTCTTTTGAATATGTTTCAGTAATTCACTTGATTATAGCAGAATTATCCTTGTTCTTTTTCTCCAGGGCCATTTGTTTGTGAGGCCCATAGTGACAGGTGCAGGTGGTATTATTGGGCTGGTGAGTCAATCCGTCTATCAGACTGTTCTTAAGATTCAAAAAGGGAGGGGTGGCTAACCTTTATCTCCACATACATTTATAGGATGCTTGTTATGCAACAGAGAAACACTTATAGATATAGAAACATGCATAAACGCACACTAAATGATATCAATTACGCACATGGACAACTTCCAATATATTTCACTCATCTGCTGCTCACATTCATCTCTGAAACGCATATTCAGGCACGCGCTTACACACACATACACACCGTGTCCTTCAACCCAGGGGGGAAATATCCCTGCGCTCGTGCCACCTTCACCTCCCCTCCCCAGCACACCTCCTCCAACCCGGCTTTATTGTGATACCCAGTCACTTGCCCCTATGAATCGCCGGCATAAAAATGTCCCTGCTGCACTATTTTGCATTCACACGGTGGCCGTTAGTCTGATTTATGGGCTGTTGATAGCTTTGTCCTATCAATAAATGAGGACCGGTCTCCCTGGGGCGAACCATCCAGTGCAGGTTATATCATAATAAGTGTGAGTGTATGGAACAGCTTGTGAGCAAAGCCCTAAACATTCACCGTGCATATCTCCTGCTTTGCATAAGCTTGACATTTCCTCTCCTGTGGCATTGTTGAAACAGACAACAAGAGGCAGACACACACCTACTTGATTGTGTGTGTGTGTGTGTGTGTGTGTATATATAGCCACAAAACAAAGGTCCATTGCTGAGCTTGACAGACACACATGTAAGAAAAGGATAAGAGACATGCCATGGAAGGTATGGCACATTGTGTGGAGGATAAAGGACATTTTTTCCTCCGGATGGTAGGGAACATAGATATCCTTTAGGTGCTGTTATTTTCCTGCAGTAACAGCGAATGGGGCATTAGGTGAAACCCTTTGCTGCTAATCAATACAAGTTGTTAGAGCCTCTCTCTCTCCCTCGCTCTCTCTTCCTTGCTTTCTATGTCTCTCTCTCAGATCCATTGTAATGCAGCACAGAGCAGTCCACACATGGCCTTTACAAAGACTGCTTGTATTCGAGTAGACCTTGGGCTGGGAGGCTTTGTAGCGCAAGTCTGTGACCTCACTCACTCCTTTTATTACACGGACACATACACACAAACACAGACATGCTCCTGAGGGAAAACACATGGAGGTGGACGCTTTGAGAAGAAAAAAAAACACACACACACATCCGCTGAAATGTAATATTGTTCTATTTACAAACATAAGCTCAAGTCCCCTCGGCGCATATGGTATATAAGCACATGCGCTCGAGCACAGACACACCAAAGGCACACAAGCTCACTGTGCCGCAATCCAGCTCTCCACAATGCTAATGGCCTTGGTGCTACGAAAAGCAGCGAGCGGTAAACACAATGCCGGCCCACACGGCATGTGAGCGAGTAGGCTGTGAGTTGTGTGCTGAATGGATCTGTGTATGTGTGTGTTTTGCGAAGGAGCCAGGCTTTGTCAAAGCACTCCACACACTGAGCTTCCAGAAAAGGCCATGTTTCAGTACGGTTTTGTAAGAACCTCGCCACCGGGGCTCAAAGAGGACAAACTGTAGCACAATTCACATGTTATTTGGTTTAATCCTCGCCCTTTATTGTTGTGTCACTCGGCTGAAGTGAACTCATGAGAGATTTTTGAATGTATACATGTTTTAAAGCCTCTCTAGCAGTGTGAGTCTATGGATGGCAATGTTGATCTGTAGGCCTTTTGTTCCTGGGGGAAATATCCCAGCAACCATTGGATGATTTGCTATGAAATCTCGTACAGACATTCATGGTCTCCAGAGGATGCATCACACGGATTCTGAGGATAACCTGTATTTACCTCTAGCACCACCAGCAGGTCACATTTTTCATGTATCCAGTGAATCGCTTGCTAATAAATAGTTCAGGGAGCAACACTGGGCGTGGATACTGTATGTTCACTGCTTGCCTTGTCATTTTGACTTGATTCATAGTTTTGTTTTTCATCTTTTCTTATTTTTTTTTATTACTTCCTCTATTAATCTGAACACTGTCCTGCTGCAAAGCCAACATTTCCCCTGTAGGGATCTAATGTTTATCTCAAAGCTAATCATGAAGTTGAGTAGTGCTTGGTATAGTTTTTGGTTGCTCTACACATATCAAATTATTGACCAGCTCCCTGCTCACCAGCCAGAAGAGTATCTCCTGTGCTACTTAACTTTTATTCCCTTACAGATGCCTGACAATGTGTTATTAGCCATATTAAGAAGGAATAAGCCTGTTTTCCCCAAGTGGAAAATGCTGGAATAGTGTGGATTAAGGGGGGGAAACTAAAACAAAAGATACAGTTTGCAATTTATCCACATTGGCGTGGACACCACACACACACACCACACCAGGTTTGTGTCAATTTCCCCTTGGCCATACAGGGACATGTAAAGCAGCTGTGCTGGCAGTTGTCAGTGTAGTAACCAGAGAGAAGAACAGAACAGAACAGGACTTCAGCAATAATGCCACAGTGGGTCTGTCTGTCTGAATGTGTGTGTGTGAGAGAGAGAGAAAGAGAGGCAGAGCCTGCTGAGCCAGGCCTCTCATTATGTGGGATGTAATCTGAGCTTTCGGGGCCCGGGCCGGCCCTCCGACTGCGCTGAATGGGGGACGAGCACTGGCCCCCACTGTCTTTCCTGTGCTTTCACTCTGCTTAGCTCGGCAACTCTGATTATAAACCGAGAGGGTGGGGTGGCCGATGGGGCGGGGGAGTGGTGGAGGTTTGGGTGGATCAGGGGTGGTGAAGTTTAGGGCTGGTATGGGTGCGATGGTAAGCTTTGCAGTTTGTGGATTGTCTGAGTCTGTCTTGCTGTGCTGCATAGTTAAGTGCAGTGAGTTTCCTATTTGGGTGGTCTTATCTATAGTACAACATCATCACACACATCTAACAATCATGCGATTTAAATTACTTTTCACTTTCCTTCTAACTACATGTTTCTGTTTTTTTTCTCCAGGAATTGGCTATACATTTGGAAGAAATGTAAAAAAAAATAATCAAATTCATAGAGAAATGTGTAAAATGATATATAATACTTGATACAGAGACTTACTTTAATTGAATATATTGGTACATCCTCAAAACAAATGCATCTTCAATTTGATTATTTCACTTCATATAATATTTTACACCTTATTAACAGACCCTGCATTCACCTGTATAAGTGTATGTGACATTGTTCCTCTTATAGGTTCATGGGGTGAAACTGTTTTATCACGACCGCTACTGTAGTGCTTCATATGACCCTTACTGATATCATTTTTAAGGCAATTAAAGCCAGGTTACAGTGGGTCAAGATGTGTGTGTGTGTGTGTGTGTGTTGAGGTGTGTGATGGTGAATTAGGAGCCCAGATAACCTTGGGTCACCTCAAACTAAATGACCGCTTCTGCTCAATAGAGATGATTAATGTCCACCTTCAATAGCACACACACACACACACACACATACACACACACACACACACACACACACACACACACACACACACACATACACACACACACAAGCACATGTGTCAAGTCACGTGTGTGTGTGTGTGTGTGTGTGTGTGTGTGTGTGGTTAGGGCGATAACCTTGTCCCTTGAAGCTAATGAGGCCTCGCCACCAGCGTCCCATGGCGAGATCTGTACTTGATACTAGGGTATTAGCTAAACACAGCATGCACACCATTCATTTCCCCTGGTACATATTCATCATAAGACTACATATTATACATCTTACTACAGACATTATAACCACTATTTACACACTGAAAAACGCCCCGAGAAAGAACTGGGCCATTAAAAAGCAACACCAACTCTCATGCAAATATATACAGGAAAAGAAAAAAAGTTTTGCCTAACAAAACAGCTTTAATTGCTGGAATACAGGAGGTAAAAACTGATAAGGTGACCCTGTTTCTCACTGGCAGAAGTGGGTCTCTCTAATATGGAATGCATACGGTGATAGGTAATGTGTTTTTGTGTACATGTGTGTTCTTGTGTGATATGCATACGTGTGCCTTTATGTAAAAGAGTTTCCCCCAGGGGAGCTCTCTGCCTACCTTCATGTGTTCCCGTGTTTTTACCAGTAGTAATTTGAGGAGTGACTCAGTCTGGTGCTCTCCGGGGAGCAAATTATTAATTTGTGGCTATAGCTGCCAGACTGCAGTTTGAGTAGGAAAAACAGATGCATGGAGAGAGGAAAGAGTTTTTCTTCAGTGTATTGTATATTTAGACAAATCCTTCAGCTTGTTTCATAATGAGTGAGTGCTGGTCTCAAACAGGAAATTATATGGAGGTTAATAGAAATATGTTTCTTATGTGTCCTCTGCCTTGTTGTGTATGCTACCTCCTGTATTTGAGTTGTGTGTTAGAGTGAGAAGGGTGGTAGTCGGCAACCCACACTGCTTGTGAGTCAGCTGAATCACTTACACTTGGCACAGCATGTCATCAGAGAGAGAGAGAGAGAGAGAGAGAGAGAGAGAGAGAGAGATGTTGTTTTTGGTTGTTTGTATGTCTTTATGTTTGTGGGTTGTTGTGCATTTAAGAGTGTGTGTGTGTGTGTGTGTGTGTTCTCCAACAGTTCACTGTGTATTAGGAAGAATCTGGAGCGAGCACATCCCTGCCCCGTGTCTTTTTATACCCCAGGCCAGTGTTTCATTCTCTCTGACAATAAGATAGCCGGTGATTTGTGTGTTACTATCTTTAGTGGAGCATATGGTCTGCTGACCTATCAGTAACTGGAAAAGGAGACCTGAACTGGGGGGAGAGGGGCTGAGAGAAGGTGGGTGTGGTGGGACGCCCGGGTGTGTGTGTGTGTGTGTCTTCAGGGTGTGTGGATGGTCTGACCTGCTTTTTTAAGAGAATGTTGAGCAATGCCTCATGAAATCTGCTGCACACACAGATGCTGCTTTCTCTCAGTAAGCCTAACTAAGAGATCAGGTGACAACTCATATTACAAGTTAAGGTGATATAGACAGGTGCTTTCTTGATTTCATATTCCCAAAACCTATTTTCATATTCACAAATCCTCTTGGCATGAGAGTTGTTAAAACTAAAGGCAAAGAGAGTCCTCGGTGATCAATCGCATAGTTTTCTCCTCTGTGTGAGCTAAACCGTCAGGCGGACGATAGAGATCTCAGCGGTGCAAATTTAATCGGTTTAAGACCTCTTTTGTGCCTGTATCAGATGGAATTTTAAACAGTAGCCTAAAACTAGAAAGGCACACTCACTCAGAGCAGATCAATACACTCAGCTGTGTTATCACTAGCGGCCCCTATCGGCCTCGGGATGTGTATTATTATATTTGTATTAGCTGCCGTGTATTTCTGTGCACTCCTTAATGTCGTCTGTCTGCTGGTATAATGTGCCCATATGTGTTGACAGGGCTAGCTTTGTAGAGTACAAGTCAAATGTCCCCATGGGGACAGTTAAATACTGTTTCTATCTATATCTATGTATTGTACGCAGGTACTGACATGTAGGGCCACCGTCGCGGTGTCATGTGTTAGATTCCCACCCCCGTCACATTAGGGTAGAGTACTGTTCAGTCATGTGACGTCCTTATTCCTAGCGCGCTGCATCAAATGTCCTCTTAGTGTAGTTTGGCTGGTGCACCATGTATTTCAGTCCTATATGGACAAACATATGGTTAGTGGGAAGGACGATAAGGGGTGATGGAAAAGAAAAGTAAGGGCTGAACAACACGGTCAAGCCAGGTCAAGCCAGGAAACCAAGCTGTGACTTTCAGACCAACACCTCGGTTTGATTGGGTTTGCTTCCACTGTTTAAATGTCAAAGAGTGTATGTGGTTGAACTGAAGAGGGAAAGAGTTTGTGTAGGATTAAGAATCACAAATAATACAAGCTCAGCCAGTATTGATATTGTGATATGAGACGAGAAATCATCTTAGAGTTTGGATATCGTAATATGGCATAAGGGTTGTCTATTATTTGCCTTTACCCACTTAATCATCAGTCGTCAATATTGATTTGATTATTTGTGATCACTCCAATATCGTCACAATATCAATAAGGAAAGGATATTGTGATTATTTTTGCCATATCACCCAGCTGTCAACAAACAGCTAACCTGGCTCAGTCCAACGATAACAAAATCCACCTGCCAGCACCTCTAAAGCTCACTAATATGTCATATTTTATTCTGTTCAAACACCGAAATGTAAAAACAACATGTTGTGGTTTTATGGGGCTTACTGTTTGGGGTCACTGTTTCTTACTTCCTGTAGTCTAGTCATTACCGAGAGGGTGTCGGGCAACTATTCCTTTAATGAATGAAAGAACACTGACAAACTGCACACCGGAGGCTCACACAGGATCCCACACAGGACATTACTCACTATACATCTGCATCCTATGAATTTAGATGCCGCCAGAGCAACTCTGAAAAGGTTTAAGGGTCTTTCTCGAAAGAGCAAAACACAGAAGACAAACCTGCCCGACCGATACAAGGTTTATATTTTCTAAGGGGGGAAAGCCGCCAGTGACATTCCTTTATTGTAAAAGCCGCATTGACAGAACAGACGGAACATCGAAGCTAAAAACAACCTTTCTCTGGACCAGAAGAGCCAAAGGGCCCAAAAGGACGGCTAATCTAGTGCCTTCGCCACTTGGCCACAACATCCATAATCAAGATTGATACTCTCATAGTCTGACTCAATATTGACTCAAATCAATATCCCTTTGTGAGTGAGGGACTGAGATTCCCAAACCTCATTACTCCAAATAGATCTGCATTTTATCAGGAAGTCTCACATAGATAACATTTAGCTGCAGACGGCTTTTTGTTGTTGTTGTTGTTGTTTGGGCTAACTAGCACCTGACATAATGTTAAACAAAACATGTTGTTTTCCTGAAGACCCTTCTGATATCCCAACCTCTATACTCCACTCTGTGTCTGCAGTATCATGACATAGACATAATATAAATGATTAATTTCACAGTGCTATAAATATTTTGCCTGTAATCCCCACATAACTATAATAGCGTGGTACAGAAAAGAGTCAAGGCTCCGCTGTGCCGCTGCAGTAGCTGAATGTGTCAACAGCTTCATCAGATGTCAACTTTAAATATAAGCCAGGCACTGTGATACCCCGTACCGATGGAACTAAATGTTTCAAGCATGTGACGGCACTCTTTGCAGCTTTTTTTAGTGGATATCAGGAGCTGGATATCAGCGGTTGATGGTAAAATATGCGTGTGTTGTCTGCGACTCATATAGCCGTGGCTCCACCTAATTTAAGAGTTTCATTCCGAATGAGATTTAATTTCAAAACACGCAGCTCCTCTAGCTCGGTTATTTCTGCAGAAGGGACCGAGAACGGTAAATAACTGAAACCCTTAATCCTGAAGTAATGAAATGTGTTTTAAATATTGTTATGCGTGGAATCGTGTAATGTTGATGGCAAACAGCTGTAATAGCTACCCACTCATTCCTGGTAGAGAAGATCCACAGTAAAGGGTATTATGAACAGAAGAACCCCCACATACCTTCTCTCACTGAGACACCTGTAAACAAAAGCACAGTTCACCTCATTAGCTGTGTGTTTAATACTCAGAATAGAAATAAATAACTTATCAGAGTCGACGTGTTTCACGTAAATAACGATGTGGGTGTCACGTCAACAATCACTTTGATTTATATTCATAAAAACACGATTTACGACGACTGTATTTTAAGCGTTTCCTCCGTCTGCACACGCACCGAAAGTGAGTTAAGTAAAGAAAGTGTTCTGGGAACAGACGCCCCACTCTTGTAATTTATGGGCACTCTCTACCTTTTTCTGAGTGGCTGCATGTTTCTCGGGGGAACCATCTTGGATAGGTGATGTTATCATTTTGGGAGACATAAACAGAAGGCTCATCTTCTGCTCAATAACCCTAGTGGTAAATTCTAATAAAACTGTTTCAGTGCGATGGCACAGAGGACCAATAATGACCGTTAACACAGACTCATGGCTTACTTGTGGTGGAGTCTGCATACAGTATTAGTACTATGTGCTCATGAAAACCCTTTCTTAGGCGTTATTGATCAGATTGTTTGCATTTGGAAAGAAAAAGTGAATATATGCAGTATTATAAACTCTGCACAAATGATATCTAACATCGAGGTCTCTTGGTGAAGCCAATAGGGCACCATAAAGAGACCAAGCATTTTCTGAGCTTGACCCACACTGGGAACTAAAAATCTCCCTATCTCTGACTACGCTGCTTTGATATATATACCATTATTTTTACTATTTGTGTTATATTTTGCCAGTCTCTTAAGGTTATGGATGTGCAGTACTAAATTGCTGAAGTACCCCCTTAAATAAATAATTTTGGTTATATAGGTAGTAAAAGCAAAAATATTTAGATTTTTTTTAACCTAAAAAAATGTAATATATAAATTCCTCTCCCGTCTCACGAAACACATACACCAACAAATAGCATATAATCAGTGTCTGCAGTTTCCTGTGGAGGGGAAGGCACAGTCTAAATGATGATCGTTATGTTGTGGTTCACTGAAAGCCTGTGGTCTCATTGTAAGTCTGTATACGTTTCTATTTTGTGAGTGAGTGTGTGTGTGCGTCAGTATGTACCCAACCATTACCATGTCCATTGTGTGTGGCTGTCAAGCCACCATGAATGCGACTGGAGGCTCCAATTGCAGGGCGGGAGGAAGAACCCCACAGCTTATGGCTTCGGGACAAGCGGTATATTTCCATCTCTGGCTTGACAACATTTACATTCTCAAGTCCAGTCTGAGATGACAGAAGACGTTACATTAACTGATTGAGTTTTACCGATTAGCCACTGCTCTGCTGAAGCACATGTATCCATCCAAGCGTGTAACCGCCTCGAGGGATGGGGATATTTCTAACGACAAAAGCTCTAATGAGGCTCCATTCGTAATGGTGTCAACCAGCAATCAGTATTACCTCATAATTACCACTGCTAACGTCATGATAGTCATCTAAACAACCACCGTCACAGCTGGTGTCATGTGCTACACCCCGATTATCAGCGTCACTATCATTGTCGTCATCCGCCGTCATTGTAACCACAACGATTGTTCTGCTCATTTGCTCTCTTCGAGGTTTCCGACTCCGTGTCCGCCTCTTCCTCCCTCCTCTCTTTTCCTTGTGCTAACCTGTAGCAGAGACCCCTGCTGGGCTATGCTTGTTACAGCTTTTCTCCTGAGACAGCCCTAACTATTGCCTTCAATAAAGGTTGCTCTCCTGCTGGGGGCGAAGCGGGCTCATCGGCGTCTCTGACTCTGCAACATGTCACGCAGCGTTACAGTCTTTGTGCTAAGCTAACTGGCTCACGCTACATATTTAGTGGACAGGCGTGAGAGTGTTACTGAATAACAGCATTTCTCAAAATGTCAAACTATTCCTTTAAAACTTCGGTTTAAGTGGAAGGCCAAAACTCCTGCTCACAACACGAAATAGAGAAGTTTCCACCAACTAAGATCCATCAGATGGAAGAATGATGGTGATGTTACATCCACAACATTGACCCTGTCACCTGTTAATGTTGGCGTGACCACTCGTTGGTTATTTTAGGGTTCTGACACATGACATAATGTGAGACGGGGTTTGGATGCAACATGTCTGCTGTTGATAAAGATGTTTTTTTGCATGAGTGCACATTGCAACTGTAATTCAGTGTAATTCGGTGATGTGATGCATATTTATGTTCTGTCTGTATTTGATATAAGATTATAAAAAGAAATTCTCTCTCCCTCTCTCTCTCTCTCTCTCTCTCTCTCTCTCTCTCTCTCTCACTCTGGCTTCCTATTTCAGTCCCTTCCTATATCTCTCCCTCTGTTCTCTAATTTCTCCATCCATCCATGTCCCGGCTAACCTCTCCATCATGTCACCAGTCTATTCCTTCCTTCCTACCTCTAACTTTCCATCTTTCTTTCTCTCCATCCCCCCCCCATCCCTCTCAGCTAGCTGGGCTGCTGACGTCTGCAGTAACGATGGAGCGCAGCCAAGGACTACTTTAAATCACACCTATTCCTAATGAAATCCACATGCACACGCACACACATTGCACATATGTGAGCCGCGGTGTGTGTGTGTGTGTGTGTGTGCACAGCCTCACACATAAATAAGACACACACACACACACCCCATATACTTCACAAGCACAAATGCACAAATACATTCACTCAAACAGTCCATCACACAACTTTGTGTAATTGTAACTGCTGATAAAAAGGAATAAATAAAAACACGGAGGAAGTCACACTGCTCCGTCTGACAGTTTAGTGCTTGATATTTGATGAAGGCTCCCAGTGAGAAACCGGAATATTTTCTTTGCTGAGCTCACACAGTGAAATGTGCCCTATTTTAACTTGCCTACCAGGGCAATTTCAAGACAACTTCAACAAAGCCCTCGATGTTTAACCTCCGAAACTTATCTCTTTTGGTGCTTTGAGTTTATTCTTTTATTTTGTTGTAAACTTCTTATCTTTGCTGTGATCATCGGAATATCATTATTTCCTAATCTAATGCATCCAAATGTAGATTTGGATGCATTTCTGTCTATAGACAGAGGGCCATAACAACATTGTTTACTAAAAGAGCCTTACACTGGAGGGATTCAACTCACCTTCTGCTTTTTTTTTTATTTTTATAAGATTTGGAAACTGTCCAGTTGGTTGGCTCTGGCTTAAATACTGAACACAGAAGAAGAAGCCCGTCTGTTCCATATTCAATTTTCTCTCAGACATCCTCTCCCCTGAGTCCAGAAATCTGTTTTACCTGACCCATATTTCCAAAAACAACGCAGATTTCTAGCTTTTGAAACCGTCAAGTCTCAGACAGGTTATACGACATCATATATTTAGCCAGATTGTGGTGAATTAAAATGTGTTTATTCAGGACTGTGCTGCTTCAAGTGAGAGCTCCTGATCACATTTCAGTGACATGAGGGGACATGACCTGGCAGAACCCCTCTGCAGCTTCTCCACTTCAATTTCCTCCTCCTCATTTGGCTGCAGCCGGCCGCCAGAAAACTCCCAACACTGCCAGTAATCCTCTGCGATGGCTGACAGAACAGCCGGCACTATATCACATGAGGGATTGACGTTTTATAGGTCTACTGTGGACTGCTATCAGCCTGAGGGAAGGGTAAGCATGAGTGTGGGACAAAGTATAAATCAGGACTGAAATGCAGCCTCTGTAAAAAAAAAAAAACAAAAAAAAAACGCCTGCCCCTCGTAGAGAGGAGGATATCTGCTTTTGCTTTACCAAGCAAACATCCCCTAGTCTTGGGGAGGAGTGTGTTCAGGGTCTACTAACTGAGAAAGTGCTCTGTGAAGACTCCAGTCGTTGCGTCACTTCACCACGCCACGCAACAGCGCCCTTGAGTAAAACTAATTTAAACTGAACATAAGATTCTGTGTAAATCAACAGATAATTTCCCCTACCTCCTTTCTCTCCCTAATCATTTAATCCTCCTAAAGTGTCAGTCTTCCTCAGGCTGCAGCTCACCGTCATATCGGATCACGTGGGAGAGAAAGTGAGACACTTTACGACCCTCCGATGGTTCCCAAACCGCCGGGTTTCTACCCCTCCTTAGCACTGCAGAAACAGCGTGACATGTTCTCGCTGTTGGCAAGAAGGAAAGAGCTTACCGACAAAAGGTCGGAGGGCAGACGCAGTGAGGTTCCCTACTTGTGGTGATAAACGAAGAGTAACGTAATTTGTGGTCGGTAGAATTATAGCCTTCACCTGTATGCAAGTGTTAACGTGTCTAAACAGTTGGAGCCAGAAGACACCGGCATTTAAGCTGAGGGCAAATTGTTGACTCATAAACCAAAAGGCCGTAATTATATCACATCTGTGATGAAAGATTAGGTGTTTGCTATAAGCTGATTTGATTGTGGTGGTTATTATTACAGAGATAGTCAGTCTGGGAACGTCAAGCGATGCACTCGAGAGATAGTATTCATTTTAGTTTTTAGTTTTATTTTGACAAAATCAGTGCCTTTCTTCTCGCATGAAGCAGAACAGAGAAATGTACAAGCACTTATCTGTTACAGCAAACCTTTTTTGTCATTCACACAAAGCCTAAATGGAAACACAATGTACCACACTGAAGGAATGCATGAGTGAGTTACACAAGCACATATTCACAATACACAGTCACAGTTTTTAAAGAAAAGGGTTTCACACACATCCGAAAGTTGGATTGTACAAACAGAGACGTTATTTAAACAGTGTTGAGGGATGAAGTCAGTGCTGCTCACAAACTTTATGAAGGATTAGCTGGGGAGAAAAAATGACGCTCACTCTCATTTGTCTGTTTACTGATAGATATTAAAGGTCATTAGTTAATGTATGTCAAGGGAGCCAGCAGTGCTAGCATCCAATCAGTGTGTTGGGACATGAATTACTCCAACCAGTCAGTTTCATTTGAACTGGGTGATGGATGCGTGTGTGTGTGTGTGTGTGTGTGTGTGTGTTCTAATTTAAGCATGTTTGTCACCAACATAGTTAGTTTTGAGATGGGGATCTTTTATTTTTGCATTTTCTTTGTTATTCTGTCTCCCTCTCTCTGTCTTTCTCTGGTCTGTGATGTCGGTCTGGGGGTGCCTTGTGTTTACTTCTTTCTACAAATCACAGTCCACGCCGTTGACTCAGACACCACCGTGTGCTGGACTCAGTCCACGTGTTCGCGCTGTACTACATGAGGCAGAGAACGGGAGAGTAGGCGAGAGTGAGAGACACTAAGTGATCGGAGACCCTTAATTCTCCATCTAACCTTGCTTCAGCACTGACGTTCTTATGCAACGCCACCCACTGAGGACCCATCAGCACCTCCCACACTCACACAAATACACACACACACACACACACACACACACAGTCGGCCTACACGCAAAGGAGTAGCCTTAAGCATATTTGTTCTGTGTGGGAGAGGAGCGACATCATTAAGTCCACTTTTGTTGCGTGTACAAAACAAACACGACAACATAAATACAGTGTAGTCTGAATGTGCTAATTAGAACCGCATTTCCATTCTAACCAAAGGGATTTTACTCATCAACACACCTGAACCAGAGAGGGAGCATTGTAGTTTAAATTGGACGAGGTTGGAGTGTCCGACCATCTGTTTGGTTGATTTCATCCTCTACTTATTATGATTTATACATTTGTGTCGTGAAGGCAAATACGAAACTTAAGCAGACATTTATTCACTTTCTTGCAGAGACTTAATGTTAAATATGAAAGTTCAGCCATCAGCTGGTTAGCTTAACTTTGCATAAAGACTGGAAACAGCTCGCCTGTCTCTGTCCAAAGGTAACAAAATCTACCTTCCACCACCTCCTCCAATGCTCACTGATTAACTTCTCATATCGTGTTTGTTTTAGTCTGTACAAGAACTCAAAGTGTAAAAACACCATCCAATTATGAACTGGAATAAATCATGCCATCAGTTGTGACCTAAGCTAACTGTACACTCTGTACGCTGTAGTACTATCACCCTACAGACATGACTGATCTTCCCGTGTCAGCAAAAAAAAAAACAAGCAAATAAGCATATGGTCCAGGCAGCAACCTCTGTTTCTGAAAAGTGAAGCCAATGCATAAGTGCCTTTATCTTAGATTCTTTCTAATAATCAGCTTAGGGGTGACTCCTCTGGTTGCAAAAAGAAGCCAGATTGTATAAAAGTCTATAAGAAGATGATTCTCTCATTGAACATTGTAAACATGACTTTATGGTCCCAAGCCAAGTCTTCTTCAAGTTCCCAAAATGTTGAACTATTCCTTTAACTGAAGTGGGAAATAGACGGTTGAACTTATAGAGACGGTCAAATGAATGCCCTCTATTTTTTTAGGGGAAAAGGTTAAAAAACTAATATTGATTGATTGATATAAAACAGTGTGGGTATAACAGTATAACATAAAATGCCTTCTGTGTTGTGATGCCTTGAGTTTAATATGCTTCAAATGGCAAATAGGCAATTATCTGTTGGAATCCATGAGAAATTGTTACCGTATAATAAAATGCACAAGGCACATCAGGCAGATAAGGAAAATCTATACTGAACCACGATGACAAACAAACCACACGTTTGCACATTTTCTCCTTTGAAAGCATGTGGTATTAAGACACGGTTGAAGCATGTATCATGCCTACAGACAACCCTTTTTTTCACAATACTGCTGTTGCTTTCGGAGCATTATGTTAATCGGATCATAATGATTGGTGAAAGTGGTGACGTGTGTGTGTGGGAGAAAGACCCTAAAGCAAAACGCCATGACGGAGTGCAACACAGTGGTTGATATGAGTGAGAACTATGGTACCACACCATGCTTGTTAGCCGGCATCGGAGACAAGAAACATCACATTTGTTGAAAAAAGTGCAAATGGTCTTTCAAGTTTACAATGAGGTGGGGAAAGCGACTGGTTCTTCCACAGCTCCAGTTCTCATGTGTGTCAGTGTTTATTGCCGAGAGCATAGGACTTTGCATCACCAGTCACCCACACAGAGTGATTAATTCAGCCATTATGTCGTATCCATCCTCGGCCCAAACTGGATTCCACAGCAAGTTACCATCCTCCGACTCCTTCTCTCGATTTATTTGTGTCACATGATATTTTAGCTTGTAACAAACAGTAAAAACAATATAACCAGATTGCAAACTGGATTTTGAAAAGACAAATAGCCTCTTGGAAAAGTCATTTTGTCAATTAGTAAGTAACAAATCTGCTTTCCTGGTAATGGTCAACACACCATAATAAAGTTAGTTGGATGGAGGAATCTCTATCATAACAGCCAAGTCTGACTTCATTAGAGCCTCTCTGTGCAGGGCTGTTGGTTGACAGGTGTGTGGTACATTCCCCAGATCATTGCACAAACTGGGCCGTACTTCTGTGAGGACGTTGGGGGAGGCTGACTGAATACCAGTTTTTCTTCTGACTTGAGCTATAAAGCAGATACGTCTTTTTCACCTCGCATACAGGCCAAGGTCTGTTATTTCCATCCAACGCAAAGAGCCTAAAGTAAAGAACAAAATCAAGGATGTATCAGTAAGAAGCACCGAGGACCTAAATCAGCTGAGGTTGAGGTTCATGTGCCAAACTAAGCCTTGGGAAGTAGCACTGTCAGGGGAAAAAAGGTTAAAAAGAGGTTAAATTGTTCATGGAACATGTTTTGACACTTACCAATGCAAATAACTAGCATAACTGTCATCTAAATGCATGTAAATAAGAACCGCTTCATTTGCATAGAGGTGCACACCCGCCCCGACAGGCTATGTCAAGTTACAGCACTGATAATACTTGTTTTAGCAGTCATGTCTCTTAAACTGCCTTTTGGCAAATGCGATTCTCCTCATCATGAAACCTCAAACGACACACTTTTCTTAAAGGTGAAGTGCTGAATTCACAATCATACAACCAGTAGCTTATAGTGGCTGATATAAGCTAACGTTAGTAAACTTTAGATCGATATTTCTGTGTAACCGATATTACTGCGTCAATTTGACTTCATAAGTCTTCTCGTTTCCCAGAATTGTCGCTTATGGCCAGAATGGATGCTCTTCAGCAAAAGTTACAGTCTCACTTTAGAGGGCTAATACTCACTCAGAAGCCTATGTGGACGTCAACTGGGCATGCTCCAGTTTTGTTCCACGCTCGCACCTCGAGCTAGTTTGCCAAAAAAGAAGATAATCCTCGTTTTGAATAGCAGTTGTGCGAGGATATCCGCCACAACCCACATTTAAATAATTTGCCTTCAAGTAATACAAAGACAGTCAAATAAGGTTGAACTCCTGGCAGTCGACGTTATCGCTACGAGCACATAGTGTGTCCAAGGCTTGAGTTGTTTGATTCACGGTTATTTTTTTCAAAACTTAATCGATAAAATAACAGATAAATAGGAACATAATGGCTGAGAAAAAAAAAACACAGCTTATTTTTAACTCTAGTATTAAAAGCAGAAAGTGAAAGGAGAGGGAGTGTGTTCAGCCGGCACGTGAGTGTCCCCGGCAGCCTTATTAGCAGGATGGTTGAAATTCCAGAGTCCTTAGTCAGCCGGTGCTGCTCCAGCTGTGGAGACATTTCCTGGTGATGTCCAAACAGGTTGACTTGGACAAGAGAGGCCCGATAATTGACGAGAAGCAATAACATTCTGTAGCTGTTATTTACAGCCTTGTGCCATTTGCCATTGTAGTTAACGTGAAATAAGCTTAGCAGACAGCAGTGCGTCTCCCACTTCCCTTTGCAGCTTTAAACACGAACACTCTCTCGTTTTCTCCAGAGCACAAAACTGCCATAGTGGTGTTCATTCACGATTACTGCCCTGCACCCCCTGCCAGTAAATGCTACAGAGATGGCTTTATCTCTGCATATTTGGACTTCCTGTCCCACTGATCCATATGAGTGTGAGCTGTGCTCGCCAACAGTCCCGTCCTCACACATTTAGACAAACAGGGAAAAAGAGCTTCCTTTGAGAGCTTCAGAATACATTAACCTTGTCGACGAAATATTTGAAGTTTTGCTGCAGAAAAGCAAAAAAGAACAAAGTGAACTTATGTCTTAGTTAGAAGTCAGCGGCTGCATGGCCAGTCGTCACCAGGGTTCCTGTCTTTAATGTGTGTAAATGATATTCATGAAAGTGTTCAAAGCATTCTGAGGTATAAGTCAGGTAAATCCAGACTGACTCTAAGCAGATAGAAAAGGTGTTTAGAGAGCAACAGCTATTTTTTCCCCCAGCAACAGATTTGTGTGTACGTGATTCTCCTCTACCATGTTCCCCAGCATGCCCTCCTCTCTTTCCTGGCTACAAAACACCTTCATCCGAGCATGGAGCCTCTGAAAGACACCAAAACATGCCTTTGTTGCTATACCAACTACCAAGGAGTGATGAATAGCAGGTGTCCAACTGTCCCCTATACTCTCCACCCCCCCACCATCATCGCCAGTGCGTGCCACAGACCTGCAGATTGCACAGCACTGTTTAATCTCCGATTGACAGCCTGAGTCTGATTCATGTCACAAAAACAAAACAACAACAGATCAGAGATAAATCTTTATTCCTCCCAGATGAGGCAGAACCCATGGAGCTGGAAACACCAAAAACAGCAGTCACCATAGATGTGTTTGTTAGCTGTTATGCAGGGCTTCTTTGTTACATTGATGGTTAGTTTTTCTTTCCCCACCCTTAAGCTGCAAAGGTAGGGGGGGACCCAGTGGCAGGTATGGGAGTGCCGTGATAGACTGCGCTGGAAAACAAAGTACGTCAACCTAAGAGGTGTGGTGAGGGAGGGGGAGGCCGGGAGTGTTTGTTTTCGGTTCCCTTCTGTAGATAAGAGCAGCTGCAGTTTAAAGGGCTGGGTGTGTGAGTGTCTGCTGGGGATATCTACAGCGTGGACAACTCCCACTATGTGTGTGTGTGAGGCAGTCTGTATGAGATGATCAACCAGACCACAGAATGCTACATGTATCTCCCAAAATGACATAAAAAGGATCTCATGTATTCTTGATATAGTAAACACATTCGTCCTTGTTCGGTTTTAATTAGAAAAAGGCCGTTGGCAGTTGAAGGCTGCATCCGCACCGAGCATATTTGAGTGAATGTAAAGTGTTTCTTGTCTGCCTACCAGCAACAGCTCGTATGCGCCAAATGGGCGTGTGAGCAACTGTTAAAAGCAACCGTGTCAGTACCCTTGATACTCACTTAAGCTTCCACTGTGAGGCCAGTCAACATGTTATCTTTCACATTGATGGATGCAAGAAGTCTGATCATTTCTTGCATGGAACATTTATTATTTTTTTGTTAAGGAAGCAACAAAAAAGAAAAATACAAACAAATAGATTCTTCTTGGTTGAAATCCTTTACTTCCCCCTGTGAGATACAGATAAGTCATGCTCAAAGGAGAGCAAAATTCCCTTAAGCTTATCATTGCTCAATCAGCTCCAGCGTGTTTCCAGAAATAGACATGGCGAGGGGGGTTGGACTAATGCAAGGGACTGAAAAGCCATTAAATGTTTTTTTTTTTTTGCTGAGGAGGATGACACGGCTGGCTGGGACCACAAGCTGAGCTGAGCTCCACCTGTTTTTATGACAGGCGGAGAGGGGCTGGGGGGGGTGGTTGGCACCGGATTAGCATCAATAGTGGCGCTGGCAATGCTTCACTCTCACTCGTTCTCTCTCCCAGTCACATTGCTCCATGCCTTCCCCATTCCCTTTTCTTTTCATCAAGCTTCTGTCCCTCTTTGTTTCTCTGTGCTATTCTGATCCCTCTCTCAGCCTCATCCGACTTGGATTTTCTTCTCACTGAGGATTCTTATTAGCATACTTTTATGGCATTCACATCCTCCACAGCACACGTCCTCAGACTCTCATTCGTCTGTCCTTCAGTCACACCTGGGGACGTAGACAGGGTCGAAAAGTCAAATTATTATATTGGACATACAGTATAAATTATTCCAATACTTATACTTAATAGTATGGCAAGCATGTTATAATAAATTACAAAAATAGCCAGCGTCTGTTTCCTAAACAGAAAGGTTACATTATTAGGATACGGTGTCTAATCACGAGTAGAGGACGAAAAAAACGGATCTAGTGACAGTGATGCCCTTTCATGATTGCTGAAGGTTATGATATTACACTCCCTCTATTAACTCCAGAACATCACTGGTCCCAACCTTTATATGTGCTATTGATTCTCACAATAATATAAACTGGATCAAGAGAGAGTTGACGTCCCGACTCATGATGTGCAGAAGACTTTTGTCCAAAACCAATGATCTGACAGATGAACGGTTTGGCAAAAGGTAATATATTCCGTCAAAGTTATTTTCAGAACAAGCTGTTCCACACTCGGGTGACACAAACGCAGCGTCGCAGACCGAGATAAGCAAACACACTCCCACCCCACTATTTAACACACGTAGTATCAGCAACTGAGCTACGCCCACACAGGCTGAACTTTACACGGCCTATCACGCTCCAAGTGTATCAGGGGACAAGCAGGTTGACAGCAGTGATGAGCTAGTCCCGGAGGGAGCAGGATGTGCCAGCAGGGTCAGGGTGATTGTAGTCAGCCAGCGCTGCCATGTTTGAACCTCTCATCACAAGCAGCAGTAACCATAAAAGTCTATTCAATAGTGCTCTGATGCAGCAGAGTGGGTTTTTTTTCCTCAACCCCCAGCCCATCAGCAAAATAAATCTAAAGCTGAAGTGTAATTTATATGTTTACATGTTGGAAACCCACATTTGAATCTAAAGGTTTATCTGCAATAAAAAATTATCAGTCAATGTCCTCATGAGTTTGACTCCGTTCAGCCCTGATTTCACTCCCGACGTTGCCCTTTTTTTCCAGCCCCAGTCCATTACAATACTCTTTGGTTGTACATGCTTGGATCTTATTGCATAAAAAGTACTGCCAGTTATCTATTAACAGGCCACATCCTTGAGGGCATTGGGTGAAATGTAACTGGGCAGCTTAGCATTCAGCTACACTCTCCTGAACAGGTTTTAGTACTTTTTTCCAGCATTGCATGAAGTATTTTTATTATTAAAAGTTAATAAGTGACTCCGCCAACTCCCTGGAGGGAGGAGTTTTCTATCCGGCCTCCCATCTACAAGGAGGCGAGTGTGCAGAGGAGTAGCACCCTGGAGCTGGTAGGGTTTTAGCAGAGGGTGTCTGCCCCACACGGTCTGATGGACTGACGATTAGACCGTTGCTGAAATCATTTTAGTTTCCTTCCATGCCCCACTAGACAGCATCGTATAGTACATGTCTGTATTCTTCCATCTATAGTACAAGGCTTCCTCCCGGCTGCTGTGTAGTATATGCCTCTGAAATCTGTGACGCGTTTTAGCAGCCTGTTAGCGAACAGCCCTGTGGTACATATGGGTCTTGTGTTAGTTCAGGGGGTTGACACAATCACACTCCCAGTATCCATATGTGTAATGACATTTGGCCCAGGACAACTGTTAGCTAACACAGCCTGCATGGTGTGAGCAAATGTTGCTTGTGAGTGGTGACAGGCATATGAAATGGGTCGAGGTATTTAATGTATCAGGATCTAACATATTGTGGGTGAAATGTCAAAGCGGTTTGCTGAGGACATACCAATGTAGCAAATAGGTGAACTGCAATGGATGTAGGAAAAACCTGATTCTTCAGACCTCAGGACAGAATAGTGGATATGTCCGGACATGTTTCTCTAAAAATACTCTGCATAGCCTTCTTTTAAACTTGTATCAACCAGCTCAACCACACACAAAAACAACGACAAACTGAACAAGTGTACTTATTTTCAAGCTTTTTAATACAAACTTAATAAACTATCAGTCCCTCTTAACATGTAAGACACTGACTCCAAATACTTTGTTATACCGTTTGTTTTATCAAGTATTGCACAATGTAGGTACAAAATTAATATACGATTACATTTTGTCCATAATATAGCAAAAATCTTTAAACTCTTAACAGAAAATACAACTCTTATGTTTTTCAAAAAAGCAAATATTCTTAAATCCCACCACTACGGAATATTCTGTACACAATCTTTAGAATAGTCAATGTTTTTTTTTTAAAGATGGATTCATTTTATCATTTCAATAAAAAAAGAAAACATAAAGTTGCTGCAGCCATCACAGATCACTGGAGTAGTAAAAAGATATAAATGCAATACCATGTTGTAGAAACAATAGATACTCTGATATTTTACAAACTCTGTACTAAATTAAATTATACAATTAGAAAAAAGACCAGGAAATCCCACTTATTTATGCCAATTTCTTGAAAAAAATTGGCGGTATCCAGTTATGTTTAAATACTGAAAGAGGCCATGACTTGTGGTGGTGTTTTTTTGTCTTTTTTTTATATCTTAAAACAGTCACATAAAAAAAATTGTGCTTGGTTGGCAAAAGAAATAACAATGATGCATGTTGAAGTTTAGGTAACCAAGCTTGGACATCTTGTACTAAAGGTATAACTCAAGGGGGCAAAGCAATTCACCCTCGGGCTCATGCTCTTAGACTCGTAACATAGATCTTACAGCTGACAAGTCACTTTTTCCTTTTCTCCATGACATTCTGTTCTTGTTTTTTTAATGTGCATTTGTGTTTGTTTCCCCTCCCCCCTATCACATTACCTCTGGTCGTTTCTGTGAGAAGTAGTAGCTTAAGTAGTACCTTTACGTGTACTAGTTGGCCATAACTGGCTGGAATTGCTGGTTAGAATACTGCATGTTGTTCAAGCTGAAATTCAAGCCATCCATAAGGGACTTGTCGTTAAGGCCACCATAGGCCGCAAACATGTCAAAGGCATTGCTGTACTGCAGCGGGCTGAGGCTGAGTGAGCTGTCTCCGGGGAAGAGAGCACTCTGGCTGCCCTGGCCCTGAAGGCTGGGGAACACAAACTCCTTGGCATTGGGGGACAGGGCCGAGGGCTTCTGGTGCTGCTGCTGCTGCACCCCGAGACCCAACCCGTACAGAGAGTGCATGGAGGTGGAGATGGCTTTCTGTTTCAGGAGACTGTTCACATTCAGGCCCAGGTTGGTGGGAGAGGTACGCGCCACCTTGTTCCCAGCAGTGCTGCCGCCATTGTTGTTGTTGTTGCGGCCGCTGCTCTTCATCTTAGTGGAGCCAAACTTGGTGGCGGCGAAAGTGGCTGTCGTGAAGGTTAAAGGCTGCGTGGAGCGGGGCATAAAGGTGGGGCTGACTGCTGCCGAGTGGCCGAAAGGAGGAGAGGGTGAGGTGGAGCCCGGAGAGGCTCCGGTCACAGACTCGTTGATGGGCATGAAGACCTGCGCATCGGGGTTGAAACTGTTCTTGATCTCCTTGTCCAGATCGAGCGCACTACTAGCTCCACTTTCGTTGCTGTCATCGACATACAATACTTTGACGGGCCCCTTCTCCCCGATCTGATAGGACACCTCAAAGGGGTCAATCCACACACTGAGGTCCTGGGGCAGGTTGTTGCGGACATCCTCAATGTCCAGCCCGCTCTCTTTGGCTGCCTTCTCCACCACAGGGTCCACCTTCTCCCCCACATGGATGCATCTGAATCCTGAGCCCTTGTATGGCTTTTCTGGGTACCAGTGTCCCTCATATTTCTGCTTCAGCTGTCTCTCCAGCTCCTCGCCGAAAATGTTAACCCGCCGCCGCGGCAGCTTGTTATACAGGTACGAGATGATGAAGTTGAGAGCTACTTGGATTTCAAGCTGCATAGCTAACTGCCGAAGTTGACCAGGTGCGTGAAGATTGGATGTGTCTGACCTTGAATGCGTCCACTGGGTCTGCTTTGTTTATCCGTGGTTGGCAACACAGATGCGCTCCAGGCGGGATGGCGAAAGCAACCAGGATTTGGATAAAACAAGTTCAAAAGCAAAAAAAAAAGTGCTGGTTTTGTAGTGAAGTGATGTCTTTCCACAGGGTGTGATATTTTTTCCTGCAACAACAACAAAACAAAAAAAAACATTTTTTAGTCCATTTCAAAATGCTTCGACCATCATTTTCATTATATACACACAACAAGACAAGTCAGTTAATTTTCTTTTGACCACGAGTGCAGATATAAGGGGAGTGAAAGGAAGTCCTTTAATTATTAACGTCTGTCTGAATTGCCAGTGCTGTTTTGACTGCTGGGAGCTCAAATATCACCAGTCGGATGTCACACAACAGTCAAAACGGCAGAATTTCACAGCAAAACTCAAATAGGAGAACATGTGTAGCTCCTGATCTGGGATCAAGCTTAATTTCGAATTCATCTGGCATTTATGTAAATGTAAAAAAAAAAAAAAAAAAAAGTGGGTATTGAGCACGTTCCCCTCGCACTAATACTCGGGAATCCTGTTACATAATAGGATACTGGAGAGCGTCTATAGCAGGGGACGGGGTAACTAATGCGGGTTGTTCCGTTTAATCAACGAACACAGTAACGTCAAGGGAGAGAATGCCTCGCCAATAACGGATAAGTTGGCCAGGGGAGGATTTTAGGTGCATATCAAAGCGTACTATCGTGTCACTGGGGCTGATATGCGTAGTCGGAGCGCTTCCTACATTAAAAAAGCATGTAGAAATAACACTTGGCTACACCCATGTTTGGCAATTTTACACAGAGAAGACGAAATACTTGACGCGACGTCGTATAAAAACGTAAATGTCACAAAGCAAATCCACAGCAACTGGCTGTGCTGCAACAATCCTCGGATACGAGGAGAGCTGAAATGGGGGGGTCGAGAGTGAACGAGGCTGTTTTAAATAGCAAAAACTCAAAGTTGTTGCATTTATTCGCCCAGTAGAACAAATACATTCTGCGCATAACTGCAACATTGGTCGCCTCCCTCACGAAAGCAGCCCAGAGGAGATCTCTCTCGCTGTTGCGAAATGGCTACAGGTCTCGGTTTCATCTTATCTGCGAGTTAAAGTTGCGAGGAATATTGTTGCAATTTCACAGACGATGCAACAATCCGCTGGCTACAGCAGACAGTACTGACACCGATGGGAACGAGCAGATGCAACAAAGTAGGATATGGTCGGCTACAGTCTGAATCCACGAGCACATACAACGCGTTTCGAGCCCCTGAGGGACATTGTTGTCATTTTTTCCACCTGAGATGAGAAAAGACACACACTCGAGTTATCGTTTGCACACACACTAACTCACTTTCTCTCTCACACACACACACCCCTCCCTAACTTCGTGTACTGACGCAGCAAATCAGCTTAGTAAGTATGAACACAGCGACAGTACGACAACGAGCAACATAAAAAACATTTAAAAATAAAAAAAAAACATCACAAGTAAGGGGGGAAAAGTCTGAATATACTTACTTTTTTTTTGTAAAAAAAAATTAAATTTCTTAGTAGTTCTGAAGTACCGTTAGTTAGTGCAAATAGAAAAAAAGTATAAATACTTTCTCCACATAGACTATATTATCAGCGTTACAAAAAAGTATTCCAGTACATGTACACGTCGGAGGATTGGCGTTTGCTTCGGTTTCTGTTTTTAAGGTTATTTTGTTTTTTTTTCCTTTTTCTTATTTTCCTCTTTCAGCAGGCTTGCAGAGTAGCTCCCGCCTCTCCGGGAGTTTTGCTACTTCGTCCTCTCCTGTTACAGTGTTGCCTGTATTTATAGCTTCCTTCCGCCATGGGCACGAGGGAGGCGGTGATGCGGTTTCAGAGGTCAAAACAATACGAACGGCCGCGATTGGTCCAGAGCGCGAGCCCCGCCCTCGGCGTTGTGCCGGGCTCGCGCGCCGATTGGCCGCTCGGAAATGTCAATCCGTGACATATGATTCTGTGAAATGGGAGAGACGCCTGTGATGAGGGTTTTGCGTCAGAGATAACCTAGGTCTGTGCTGACAGCAGAAGGCTAAAGTAATTATTGTAGAGACAGAAACGCTATTATATAAAGCGACATCCTGTCCGACTTTGAGTTGTTTTGAAACAAACACTTTTATCAACGTGAAAATGTCGCATTGTGGATGTTTTACGAACTAAACAGGCTGTTCTAATCATCATTATCAGACAACTTAAGGGGACGCTTTGTTATTAATTGATATACACCGTAGCCTACACATGACTTGTACCATATTTAGCACTTCAAGGAGGCGTTTAAGCGACTATAATCCAATTTATATCATATACTTCCTTTTTTTACATCATACATTATTCACGTAGGGACCTTAGTTTTTTCGTGACCTGCCACTAAAAAAAAAAGAAGAAGAAAAAAAACCTGCAGGAGTTGTGATGAATGCAGCCTATGCCTGAGAGGAGATTCCCTATAGCGGAACAATACAGCTGGCAGCAGTGTGGGTGGTGCTGAATGCCAGCTAGGAAACACGCGCGCTGATTGGTCCAAAACGGGGCAGGAGCCCTACGGTGAATGGTGTGCCCGTATCTAAGGTGCTGATGTAGGCTGCGCACGTCATCGCTCGACGGAACGCACGTTGTTGCCAAATTTAAAGTGCACCATCACACACGCACACATATGTCCATGACATGAAGTCACCGCTGAAAGTGTGTGTGACTTCACTTTACCGTCGTTATTGAAAGAGGGGAAAGTCGTAGGCTGATTGTATTATATTATTATATTTGTTAAACGCTTTCTAAGGGTTACTTAATCCTCAGATGTGATACATGTTATTAACTTATTGTCTCTAAACCTTTTTGTTCATGTCTATTTATGTCAATAACATGAGTATTTTGTCATCATAACAGCTCTGCCTGTACATTACAAAAGGAAGGCTGTTGGTCTGGATAGGCACGCTGACAGAGTGGACTTTTAGACATTCCTCAAGCACTTACTGTAGGTTTGCCAAGCGGAGTCATGTGCTTGTTGTGAGCTGTCAATGTGTGCAAAAGGGCTCCTGTTGGAAAGAGCCCGGGGATCACACAGGCATACGTGAAACATATACGATAGATCAGGTGGGGGGGGCACAACACAGCAGCCATTATTTGGTCTGACATTAGATTCCCAATCTAGTTCAGAGTGGATTTGGGTGGGAGAGCCTGTTGGCATGCCAACAACACCGTGACTTCCACAGTCCTGGCAAGGCCTTGTGGGTTGTTTACTGCAAACAGCTCCGCAGAGTCTAATGTCTCATGTGCCTTTTATGGTAGTTTACGCGCGTGGCTCTTTTTCAGTAGTGTGTAAATTGTGTGTTGTGGTGTTTGCAGTTGTAACACACACACACACACAGCTGTCACCTGACAGAGCAAGGTCAGCAGCCATAATGAGGCATGTTAAGACTGCTATATTGTCTTAGGGTGTAATCCTCTAATGTATCCTCCACTCAGTGCCGCTTCTGTCACTTGTGTTTATGAAGGACCGTTAAACCCTAAGATCTCTAATCCCCCAACTGGTCTTCAGTCAGAGTTCGGCTTTGATTCCAGGCATGTGAATGTGGGCGGAGAGAAATTAACTTAAATGAGGAGTTTACCAAATGTTGTTGCTCGTTTTCAGTGTTTTATGAAAATCCGACTCATGAGGCTTGTTTACGAGGAGGGAATACAAACCCAGACCCAGAGGTTAGTAAACGGAAAGGGACACGCGGGATATCTTGATATTTTACGAATCCATTTACATTTATTATCCCGGTGAATTGAAGAAGACCATAAATAAAGATGATATTGCATAAACACCATTTGTCACAAGACCTCAGACCTAACAAAAGCAAACTTAATGAGCAGACGCTGCCCTCCTTCACTGCTAGGCTCGGAGATAAGCATATGGGCTCTTGTGATAGGACCATAAACAGAACTGTGCTCGGCAGCAGACGTGTGGCGGAATATAATAGACCTCTTCCGTTTTTCTGTGAACCGGTGGGGAAATAAGGGGGGGGGGGGGGGGGGGGGGGGGAATCAATGCAATGATGAGAGAGGTGGAACAGAAATGCTGAAGGCTGGTGATCACAGAAAAAAACAGTGTTGATGTTCAGTGCTATACAGCGGTGACATAAACAGAAGGAGGGCAACCGACACACAAGTAGAGGTTTTTTCACACACTGTCACTTCCATATCTACCTCCTCTCCTCTCTCTGTGCTTTTATCCTTTTTTTAGCCCCCTCGCCCTCCCTCTTTTCAGCTCAGACGGAGAGCCTTTGACGTCACTGGTTGTTATTACTTAACACAACTCTGCAGAGCGCCCTGGGCTCCTCGTAATAGACAGATGCTTTGCTCTCCCTTTGAAGAGTAAATGAGGTGGGTGAGACATGCAGCAAAGGAGACAGAGAGAGAGAGAACAGGAGAGGAATACCGTGGGTGCAACACCGGCACTGGGATTGGGACTTTAATTTAGTTTTTCTAGGCCTGCTGCCAATTTTAGGGATTTGTTCTCATTTGAGATAAAAGGTGAATCTTTAAAAAAAAATAAAAAAATACAACCCTCAACATATTTAGCATTTTCTCTTAAACCTTTAATAGATTATTATCACTTTCCATATAAAAGAAAAAACATATGTTCCTTTACAGGCATGATGGTCTTAAAGGCTTTATCTTAGTTGGTATCCTTGACAAGTGACCAGTGTCAGGATGAAAAGTAATTATCTTGGTAACATAGATATCAATTAGACGGGAAACCGAATCTAATCGAACTAATCGAATGCGTAGACGGCAGTTAGTTTGCAGAATCCACAGCATCACGTAGCATTAGCAGCTTAAACTGCACTGGAGCTCAAACAGCAGTCAGCCTCCGTGTCCTATAGTTTTCATTCAGTGCACACGCTTCTTATTGAAAAACGACTTATCGTTTCTCTAACCTTCAAGTGAGTCAGCACCTCCTCAGTTATTCTGTCACCGACACCTGAAATGACCAGCTGGGTATAAAATCTCATTAACAACATTTCATGAGTGACTGAGTTTTTAGCCCAACATTTTTATGGTGTTATCAGAGAATGACAAGTTGTATGTCCTCTTTACTCTGGAACAATCTGTCAGCTGTGCTTGCCCATTAAACATCATGCATCGGTGACCTGCAGCGAGCCACACAGCATGCGTAGAGGATTTACATGCCGTGGAATATGTAAATAGAGAGGTTATGTTATCAGTTGTCACGACAGCAACGTAGGTAGTTTTTCTCCTGCCTAGTCGCCTTCATAACCCACTGTTACATAATTCATCCAGTGGCGGCCCACTGGGGCAACATCAATAGATCCATTCGCCATCTGCAGACAGAGAGAAAGTGAGGCTGAAATGTGCAGGACTGTCCTAATATAAGCAACTTTAAGCTGTGTAAATTGGCTCATTATTGATCTATGGTCGGTTTTAGAGACAAGAAAATGGGAAACATCTTTATTCTAATTATTCAATGAGTCATGTCTCAGAAAAGGAAAACCTTGGACTATAAAAAACCTAACTATATTTTTAATTGTTTTTCCTCTTTTCATTAACTTTGACCTTGTAGCCCTGCTCATCCTCCAGCCAGAGAAAACATAACAGAGTGGTTTCTATCCCTGTATGTTCTCGTCAACGGCTTGTCACATGAATTATTTTTTAAAGCTAATTCTCTTTAGATGTCCTGATTGTGTTGCTTCACCCGTTACTCCTCATCCCATCCACCCTGCTGTGACTCCATGTTTTAAAAGGCAGACAAAGGGAGGGAGGTAGTCAATATGCAAACACACACACACACACACACACACACACACACATGCCGAAGCCCCGCCCCCTAGCTCTCTTTGCAACTGTCTGAGATGATAGAGCGACACTTCCTGTAGCTCAAGGACATGGAGAATCAATTTAGTAATGAGACGTGGATAGTTGATGGAAAGATAAGGGAACGGTGCAGAGGTGTTTGTGATTCATCTGTTGTGACAAGACACATCACTGTGTGTGGTTTAATATACCTGACATTATGTTTAGTATCTCACTTTTTTAAATTTTGCAATATCACTCTCTCTCTTTCTCTCTCCGACCATTCATGCGTTTATAATGCAGGGTGCTCCAATAATATGATAAACCAGTGTCTCACAGTGTGCAGATGATCTGTCTGCTGGGGGTGGAAGGTCAACTGTGTGATCGTGTCAATGTTTCACATCCTCTGGATGAATTTTAAACAGCAGGAGTGGTTGTGTGCTTCCGATCGAAATAGTAAACAAATGGAGCCCAGTAGCCTTTCTGTTCAAAAAGAGTACACTGTGGTATGAATTACTGACCAGTTACAGTTAAAACCCAAAAACGTCACACCCTGATCTTCTGACTAAAAGAAAATAAATACACATTGAAAAGAAATAATTGGATTTCGGTGCATTAGTGTTGCTTCTCATGCAAGAACAGAGCATGAATATAACAGTGAGGAATGTTTACATGAGCAGAGAATGCAGTCGCTCTCCCTCCGTGTGTTTTGTTGTCCAGTCTCCTCCTTGTTTTGTTGACATAGCTGGGCCGGTCACACGTGCTTTTGGTGCATGTTCATGCATGGGAGCTTCCCCCACTGGCTAGCTCATGCTCACCACTCTGCACTGCGCTCACGTGGCAGCTGATAACACCGACCTGACTATCAGCATCGTTGCAGAGGGCGAAGCACCCACCTTGCATTCCCCCCTCAGCCAAACACTGTTCACTGTTTTAGCACTGTTAGCTGCAAGCTGCCAGAGAGGCAACTAAAAATACTCTTGATCTTGTACAGTATATAGCACCTTTCAGATATTATTCATGTAAAAAGACTGCTACTTCGGTCATAAATCCCTGAGTGCTGGTCAAAAAACAATAATTTAAAGTGCAGTTGTTTATACATATCAAGTTACAAGCTCAATTTGTTTTCCCATTGCAGTTCTTTCTTCAGCTCAGGTTCTTTATTTTCTGTATCTGTAATTGTCTATTTCTAGGTCTTTGAAATACATCCAGATTAGTTTGGATTCATCTATAGAGGGAACAAATGCCGGCTGATTGGCTGAGGAGTGCTACTTCACAAAATGCAGGCATCACATTTTTTTTTTTGGATTCAGTTGAGACAGATTGCAGTCTTTCTAACCATCAGAGTCTCAAATGTCTTTTGAGTGTCCACCTGATTGGATTTCATTCCCCTGCTCAGTATGTAGATAAGCACATTTCTCTGAACAAGGACCTGCGCTAGGAATAAAAAAAACAACACACACCTCTTCTCTTTGCTTCTTCTTCTTTTTGGTTTCTCAAAAACTTCCTGGCCTGTATGACCTTACACCTAGTCAGTCACATTGAGATTACACTATATTGTGGCCACATGTGTTCTCCTTGGTCACCTCCAAATGTGACTTGAGGAAATCAGTCCCCGTCGCATCCTGGTGGGTACATTCACACCTGTAGAAAGAGCTGTTTACTTGAGATTTTATCAATGAAGACACATTGCAGTGCTTAGTGTGACTCTCTGAGGTGTTGTATAAGCAATAATCTCCAGGTTGAAAGAGTGTAGAGGTGCAAGAATGAAAAGAGTGTGGAAGAGAGGGGATATACAAAGGTATAAAGGACAGCTGGGAGGATATGAAGGGAGAAGGGAGGGAGAGCCAGGTGTGACCTCAAAGGGCTTACAATGAGAAAAAGAAATGAAGACAGAGCTGGTATATAGATGGAAATGTGGGATGGAAAAATGAACATTATTATGGATTATGGATCAAAAGCTACTCCAAGAAAACACTGTGTAAATAACTTCAAATGGATTCTGTTCCGTTCTATTTTATATTTTATTCAAAAAGCAAAGTCAGCAAAACGGAGTTCGGGAAGCGGTCGCTGCCGTGTCCGATGCGCTTATCGTAATTCTGAATAGAAGTGACCCTGGAAAGACACCGCATGCAATTAGGATTCACAGAGAAAAAAATTAAAAGTAAACAGTAGGGTCTGTCTGCTGAGAAGTGTGCCTGATATATGAGAGGAGAGATAGAGCGAGACAACAGAGGAGGAGGACGGAGGATGAAAGAGGGGGAATAATAATCCCACTGTTGTGTTAAATAGAAGGAGGGAGGGAGGGAGGCTACTCTGTATTCCTGGCTGTGGAAAAATACTTTGTTGAATCTGTATGTTCAGCTCGCCGCGTGCTCTCTCTCTCTCAGCAGGCTCACATTCCCAGAATACATGATCACATCCCTCTGTACCAACCATGTGTGCATGTCTACTGCCAAAATATATGGATTATATAATATATGCGTGCACGTGCGTTCTGTAATCAATGGAGATGAATTCACACATGAGCGGAAATAACATCTATCTTCAAATGAGATTTCAACAGCTTCATAAACTACCCGTGTTATCTTGAAATGTTCTAGTTGTGCCTCTTCCATGAGATAATTCAACTTGTTTTCATCCATCACAAGCAGCAAATTAGATCTTGCAGCTTGTCTACTACAATGGGATTTGACGTTTCTATGAGCACATTCTCTAAAAGTGAGTAAAAGCCTAAAGTAGTCTGTGAGCTCACATGGTTTGCTCACGTGTCACTGTGATCTTGCATTTCTAGCTTGTGTTCATCGCACCTCAGAGGCACATATGTTACGGCTAACCAAACCCCCGTGCAGAGTGTGAATACTGCATTACTTTAATGTGTTTCGGTATCTTTAATGACACACAATATGAATTATCTACCAGCTGCATAAACAGACATATGGCTGTAACATGGCTGTTTAATGTATCGCTTGTGGCCAAAACGGAAAGAGAAGATGTTATTATAGAAATGACTATATGCAGTAAATAGAAGTGTATGGACAGGAGGGGCAAATACGAAATATAAGCTGTAATTAATTTATTTCAGAAATCCAATTAACTTGCATCAAATCTAAACTATGATTGCGCTATTATCGTCCTTAACCACAAATATGATAGTTGTTCTGTTGGTTCATAATTCCACCTCGACGTCCACATCATCAACACCTTGACTGACGGCCACCGTGCCTGAGCCAGCATTACGTACAGCCATACAGAGAGATAAGAATGAGAACAGTCTGCCTTTTCTTTCCCCTGATGTCATCTGAAACAGTTGCTCTCCCCTCCCAAAATACATACGACGGCACAACCAACTAACACAAGCCTAGCTACAACGCATCTCCTTATTTCCAGGAATATCTCACTGCAATTCACGGAGCTCTTCACATACAGTAATTGCCAACTTGATGGCACACGTTTGTGAACTGCATCGTGTATGAATTTCGATTGTATCTAATTCTGTGTATATCTAAAATAAATGCATTTATTTTCCTGGAAGGATTGTGCGTGACAGAAGATTCAATTATGTGAAGAGACATAGCTCAGGGTCTATGATTCTTTATCTCATACTTTGCCCCGTGGTGCATCTGGTTGGAGGAGACACAATGTGCCACATTCACAGTCCATAAAGGGTGCTGCTCTGTTGCAGTGTTTCTAGACATCCTCCTCTCTGGCCTCAGCACAACGGGTGTGTGTTTGTGTGTGTGTGAGGCGAGAGGTCCCTGTTAGATCTCCTGCTGCCTTATCACTGAGTCACATACAAACATAGTAACATGCACACACACACACACACACACGCTGGCACACACAGCTAATGGTTGTCCCTGTTTTGGGAACCGATATCACGGAGTGGCTGATGCATACTTAGAATGAGTACAGCGCATTAACCTTTCCTTTATTTAGCCTCTGTCCTGTGGAGTCAATGAGGTGAACCAATATCAGGTGGCAAACTGAATGCGAATCAAGATGCAGGCAAATTGAACGAGATTGCAAAAGACAGCAGCTTGGATTATCATCATTATCATCATCGTCGTCGCCATCATCTGGTGGAAGTGTGTGTGGATGTTTGGATATCCTATAGGATAGATAGTCAGTAAAGAAATGACAGGGATTCCACTTTAACATTGTCAGACTCACGGCGGACAGTTGAAAAAGAAGGATTGAACCACAGATATCTTTTTTCCCCCCTATGCATTCCTTTATCTTGTCCACATCTGGTGCCTTCAATGCATTCATTCCTTCACCTTTCAATGTCCTCATGCTCAGTTTTAAAAAAATGCCTCCATCCATCCGTGTTTCCTCTGTTTCAAAGTCCCCAACCTGCTTCCACAACACTCCCGTTCCTCCTGAATCTTCTTCACACTCACAACGTCTGTCATCAGAAGTTCACCTCAGAGCCCAGAGGTGGTTCATGACTCACTGAGTCGGTTACAAATGCCCTTTGATCTAAGGTGAACCACATACGGTGTCGGAGCCCCTCCCCCGACCCTGGAGCGTCAACCATGTCAGTGGGACAGCCGCATGGTGTCTCTTGTCTTCTTGACCTTTGGCCCTATCATACACGTATTCACACAAGCACACTCATCTTATCCTGACACAATGGTGCCAGAGATGATGTCTTTGGACGACTACTGGTGACTGCTATGGAGAAGGGACTCTCTCACTCAATGTCAGCTGGGATCAAGCCCTCCCCCTCTCCCCCCCATGACCCTGAACAGGATAAGCGGTTACAGATAATGGATGGATATGGTTTCTTGTATATTGAATCACATTATCTTTTCTCTTTATCTTAAGGTCACGTCGTTTCTACCATCTGAATGAAAAATGCTATGCAGAAATGTCCAAAATAACAACTCAATAGCCTGTCACAGGACTGTCAATACATATTAACATGCCAGCTCAGGTCAGATACATAAAAGAGGAAAGTGGATATTGATCTAAGCATTAACAGCTGTGGGGAAATGACAGATTAATCCTGCTCATGACTGTTGTGGATTATGTCTGACCATACATAACGTGTTGAACGTGTGATTTAATGAGTTTGTGGTGTCAATGGAGGTTAGCAAAACCCAAATCATGCATTTCAGATATAAAATGACGGCAGGAAGTACACAAAGAATTTCATTTGGCATTTTAGAATATGTTTAGAATACCACAAATGACAAAATGTTTGCTTTAGTTTCACATCGGGCACTAAGTCCTTTGTTTGACCCGCCAACCCTGCATGGACTGTCTCTTGGCTGCATCGGCTCATTATACTACCTTTGATGCTCTGCCCGTTACACAGCAGCTGGGCATGTCACATACAAGTGATCACACGCTAAATGAGCGTCGGTGGTGGACGCCAGGGAGCACTGACCGCTGCATTATTTGACGCCTTGGCAGTGAGAACGTGTTGCTAGTGCATATTAATACCTGGGTCTTTCTCTTGGTACATTTATGCCTCACAAGGTTGGAAGTGGGTTCCCTGTTGACTCTGCTCTACGATCAGTCGATAACAAACAGAAATTACATTGTGTAAGGTTCTTAGCCTTCAATATATACTAAATAAGAAGGTGTTAATGGGGAGTAAATTGCTCAGGAAAGAGCTTAATTCAATCTTTGAGAATGTGGATATGTTGTATCCCCACAAGAATAATTTGTGTTTTATTACATGTGAGTTAATCTATAAGCCACAGATGTTTAGTTGCACAGTTGAGAGCTGGTATTCGTCCTCCGGCCATGAGGTTGGCAGATTAAAACCATTCAGGAGGAAAAACGAATGTGTGAGCTGATTTTGGTTGGGTGGAGAGTGAATCAAAATTTTCTTTTGTACTCTACGAATAATGATGAATTGTGTGAGTTTATATTCCATGGACAAGTTTATAAAACTTCTTTGTTATAAAAAGAAGGCAAGACGTGATATGTCCAGTAATGGGATCATGGGGTCGGTTGGGTGAGTGCGTGTCAGTCCGTTTTATAGTCTGTCCATGGCTAACCTTGCCTTCTGCTACAGTAAACTGCATAATATTTGGGGTGGCCAGTTATGGTCACATTCTCAAGGGCCTTTCTTGGTTGAGGAGACTCATAAGCATTTATTGCCTGTTTTATACTGCGATTGACCGCTTGCTCACCTAATACTCTGTATACAGATCACTCTGGTTCTAGCTTGTATGAATGTATGCTGTCTTTTGGCTCATGCAGGCTGGCCACAGTTATATGCATGCTAACAAAATTCACAGTAATTCACTTGCTCTGCATAATCTCTCTTTCTCCTTTCCTCTGTCTCTGTCCCTCAAAGTAAAACTCAATTAAGAGTGACCGAGCTGCCTGGAACATGCAATTTATCTCCACACAACCATGCTGTGCTATTAGCGCGTTGACGTAGCTCAGATCTTTTCCAGCAGCCGCCCACAACAGAGAGATGTCGAGAAAAAAAAAAGGGAGAGACGGAAGCAGATTGTCCTCCATATCCAGAAAGATCCACATTTCTGTCACTTAAATTTCACTAAATGCCTCCTTCTGTCGTCTCGAGGCTGTTGTTTGCCTTCACCTCCACACAAACAAAACTCCCATTGAGGCAGCGCACACAAGCCGATGGTGATGTCACGATCACCATGGTAACTATTCTCATGCACACCCCCCCTTCCCTTTCAGCCTCTTTGATCCTTCAAATCTCCTCGGAGTGAAAGTGACGTTCCATCTGCTGTCGCTCTAATACGTCCTCCTGCGAACATACAGGCTTCACTGTGCGACTCTTATGTTGCCAGTAATTCTGGGGACACAGTGACGTAACTTCTGAGTCATTTTCATATTTTACGGTTGAAAAGCAGAAAAATATTCTTTCCTTCTCCTTTCTCACATCATGTACAAACAGCTCAAACAGGTGGTCAGTCGGCATAATGACACCGCCTCATGTGAGATCCATTTGAGGGCCCTTTACTGATGCAGGACATGGGTTGAGGGGGACCCCCCAAAAAAGATAGATAGATAGATAGATAGATAGATAGATAGATAGATAGATAGATAGATAGATAGATAGATAGATAGATAGATAGATAGATAGATAGATAGATAGATAGATAGATAGATAGATTTTCTCATGTTCAGCATCAGAAAAGTAATCCTGATTTACATCACGTTACCCATCACCTCTTGCACTACTGCTGGGATGGACAAGGTGAACATTTCAGGAGCTGTTTTCTGCCCTTAGCACTCCGTTTGGATGTCTGTAGCAGCCTGAATTATGTATGAAAACATGAGAAGTTTGCACTGTACTTCTTTCTGCTTCGCTTCATGCAAAATTAACTGTGATTTTGTCTTTTTGTGCAAATCAGGAGCCCTAAGAACACTCTGGAAACCAGATTACCCCCATTAAAGGAATGGTGGGAAATATGCTTGCAGCTACAAGTTGACTATGCTCATGCCTGTTAAATATGAAGCCATAGCCAACAGCCAGTTAGCTTATCTCCTCTTAGAATAAAGACAGCTAACCTGGCTCCTTCTTCAAAAATCAGCCTGCAGCACCTCTAAAACTCTGGTTAACATCCATCCATCATCTGTAACCGCTCATCCTGTTAAGGGTCGCTGGCGGGGCTGGAGCCGATCCCAGCTGATGGGGGCGAAGGCAGGGTACACCCTGGCCAGGTCACCAGTCTATCACGAGAAAGCCCACACTAACATGGGGAGAACATGTAAACTGGGCCCCCTTGCTGGTACTGGTGAATAATGCTATTATTCGACAAGCAGCACGCACAGAAATCAAGGTCAACTGCTCTTTTTTTTTTGTACGTCAGCAACTCTTGGATTGCTTGAAGCTAAAACATTTTTTAAATCTCATATAATATACAAAATAAATGGCTAATTTATGTGTTTATTTTTTACTTTAAAATGAATAAATACATATTAATCAGCAAAAGAAGGGGTTGATATAAACGTTAACTTCCTCGGCTGGGTGCAGGCTGCTGTCACGTCCCACTGTAGCTGATAGTAGTGAAGACCTGCTGGCATTGATCACTTTTGCTCTCACACAAACGCCGTTATTATGTAAGGGCACAGGTTTATTTTTAGAGAGCGCGCTATCAGAGGAAACACCCACTCTCCCCACCCCAGGCTTTTGGCCCGGTTGTGCTGGTTCCCTCATGTGGGAGAAGGAGAACATATGGATAACATGCAGCGTTGGCTGGAGGTGCCAGACTGAGGTGTTGTATAATTAATTTAAGTGGTATAAGTAGCAGCATGTAAATAGGATCAAAGGTGTAATAACAGATATGTGCAGTAGTGAACCCAAATAATTGAACTGAATTAAACAATATTAGAAAACGGGCGACCACAAGAACAGTTATTTTCACCATTGGTCCGTGTTATTTAGTTCCTTTGTTTGTTTTGTTATCGAAGACCTGGTCATGGCGACTGTAGAGCGGTCATTCAGAGGTCAGGTCTCTGTGGCTGTGGTCAAATCTCATGTGTTACGAAATTGGGGTCCTACACTGACCCGAGTACTATGGTGCTACAGTATTTATACATGCAATATGTATTGTTTATGTAAATTAAAATGCTTTTAGGGAGATCAGAAACATAAAAATGACAGAAGCCGTTACATACAGAAATAATGGCAGACAGGAGACAGAATAACAGACAGATAGGAGACCGTTGGAGTGAACAGACAAATGGTTGGAGACACACAAAAAGAGTTAGCAGAGATGGGGAAGGCATGCAGGAGAAATAAAGCATGATATAAACAGAGTCAGAGGGAGGCGAGCTGGACACACACAGAGGCAGAAAATTGAGGTGGCGGTCAGCCAAGGGTCATGTGAACAGAATTTCAAAATCCAGTTATAAAAACCTGAGTCGCATTTGGATGCATGTACACAAAAAGAAATATAAGCATTCTCCTCACAAGTTCAGTAAAGGTCCTTGGATTAAGCAACACCTGAGTGGTGCCACTGCATCCATTAACGGTATCGCTCTTTTTACAGAAATACAATCACATGAGTGAAAAAAAAAACGTTTTGTCCAGTCCCCAAAAACAATCACACATTACACATGCCCAGTTGGGTTCAGGCATGCATATCTCCCATTAGCCCCCATTCTGCAGCCTGTGTTACAGACAGAGTCACACAGCCTTTTGATCAGCCCCCTGTTAAAAAACAACAACCCTCCAACCCCACTTACCAAACCGCTCAATGGCCCCCTTGTTCAGAGCTAGTGCCCTAGAAGTGAGGCTTTGTGGAGACAGCATTTAAACTTGTCCCCTTTGTGCATTAACATGGATGGATGTGGAAAGATGACAGAGTGATGAAAAGTAACAAGCAAGCAAGCCAGCAAGAGGAGAGGTCACTGTGGGATTGGTCCTTGTGAATATAATCAGTGAGCATACAAAACCGAGCAGATGAGACCAAGAACCCGAGAGGGGGGCGTGGAAGTGGAATAATCATTATCTGAGCGATCAGGGCTTGTTTCAGGTCAGATTATTACCAGCAATGGAAACTGAAAAGGCTCCGCGAGGAAAGTAGACGTAAAAAAAAGAGAGATTTTTTTTCTCCAGCATCCAGTCAGCCAGTGGTACATCTGTGGGGACAAGAGGGAGAAAGTGACAGGAGACATCTGTAACCTAGCTTTGAATGGGAGGATGAAAGCAGGGGGAAGCGGAGAAAGAGGAAAAAGCAGCCATGGGGGACAGACGTTGTCTTAGTATCTATGATGCTGATGATGGCAGATATCCCTGTGTCCATTGGGAATCAGTAGTGAACATTACGCTGTTTCTATTCTTGCATCCTGTGTACAAGCTGATGGATCCTGTCTTTATCATGTATGTGTCTATATACATTCTGTGCATCCCCCCCTGGATCTCAGCATCACGGTTGTTTTAGAAATGATTATCATATGACACCTCCGACATAATGTCCAGCTCAGGAAAGGGAATACGTGAGTCTTAAGGCTTTGATGACCTCGGGCTGGAATATGAATATCCCATAATGACACGGCACCCTCAAGGACGATGGAGGCCCAGAGGAATGTGGCTCACCTCCAGGTTGCCCACACAAAATCACGGGAGCAGATACAATCAATACCAAATGGAGCTTGGAGCTAAAAATATGTGTGGCCAAGCAGCCGTAAGGTGAAATATGAGCGCTGGAAATTAGAAAAGGAACAACAAGAAAGGTTTAGTGATCTGGCAGCGTCGTCTCACGTTACTGATGAAACCAGGGCTCCATTTACATCCTGACATCCATATGCGGAACATGAAAGTGCCCCATGCACCACTGAAACTTGAATTTTCCTACTAATTACTGTCAGATGAACCTATATATAGACTACATATATCTGAAATGTATGTTACTGTAGTTGCAGTAACAATCAGTTTGAGGAATGAATCAAATAAATCTCTTTGAATGTAATTGGAGTGGTTAATCTGTCACCTTCTCAAGGATTTAATAAAAAAGCTTCCCTTGCTTCTGTGGAACATCTCTTATATCTGGTGTCCTGTCAGACATTCGTTAATGAAAGTCTCATCTCACTGTTGACTATTATATTAGAGCGAGCAGATTGCATTTCGATTTTTTATCACACCTTAGCCAATACATAGAATAATAACGCAATTTGAACACACTGGGCTGAATGTTCTAATATGTTTATGATAAGAGCCTTTGTATTTGTTATAATGTCATCAGTGTTGATGGCGTTTTCTCATCTGCAATTTCCACATATGATAGATTAGTCATAAATGGATCAAAAGAGGGAAACTAGTTGCCATCTCATTATTTTAAATAATGTTATTTAGTGTAAATTAAGATCTGAAGTGGTTTCTGATTATCGAACACAATCCAATGTTACTCGTTCACGCTGTTTTCCAGCAGTGACTCTTCCTGAGCAAAAACTTTTTTGCGTTATTTGGATTTTTTAAATCAAATTTCATGTGCAAATTGAAAATGGCCATAAAAACAAGTGGATGTAACCATACAGAAAAAAATGGCACCAGCATAATTAAAATAGATGCCAAAATCAACGAATTCTGTAATTCTAATGTCAGATTAGAGTAATTTGCATCTCAATTTGATGATAATTTGAAGATGATAAATTAATTAATTTACACAAATTGTGTTCTTTTCTGATTGGCATTAGCTTTTGACAAATAAGGAAAAACAAGGTCAGAAACGGTGTGCTGTTTGAGACACATCACGTATAATGATGTCTTTGCTTGTTTTATGCTGGTGAAAGGAAGAGGCTCTCAGCTACACGTATGGCAGCCTTGGTTATGTAAAACAGTCTCTGAAAAGACATCCTTCACTTTGTCAGCAACAGGCTTGAGGAGAAATAATTCATGCAGAAAGAAGATTTTGTTGTTGTTGTTGTTGTTGTTGTGGTGGTGGTGTCATGTTGGTGCTGATGATTTTAGTACCACACATTTTAAAGTGCTGTCTCTGAAGAACATCATCCTCCCAGTGTTCTTTTGATGAAAGAAACATCAAACTACACACCTTTCCAACACACACACACACACACACACACACACACGCCAAATGATAGAAGTGTGAGCTGATGAAAGCAGTGTTTGATGGTGTTCAGTACCAACACCACGCCTCCTTGGAGGGCGGATGTTTGGGAGTCCAAATAATCCGTCCCATAGTGTAGCATCATGGGTCGTCAATGTCATTCATCCTGGAGATTATTTCATTCAGATCACTTATTACATCACAGTCCACCTCGTCTCCAAGGACACACTAACGACCCCATTAAAAATGGATGAGAAATCCTGCTGCTGCTGCTGCTGCTGCGTATTTGTATGTGCCACAAGATGCACAGGAGACATTATTTTACTTTTCTCTCATCCCTTCACCAGGAAATGTATCTTCTATTTGCTTTAATGTTAACAGCGTTTGCGCTGAGCGATGGTGATCTCCTTCCTGTGACAAGGCCTGTGTCATCATGATGGCAAATTAAAAACCCTACAGTCACTTTATGAAAGAGAAAATGGCAACCGTCCAATTGAAAAAAAGGCTGTAAATCTCAACATAGTCAATTAACACATAGTTATTCACGCGTCCTCTATAGGCCGTATATAGTGTGACGGGGCAGCATGGTCACCGGCACCCAAGCAGGGAGGGAGATGGTCTGACGTGGCCGGTGAACGCGAGGTAAACGTTGAGTCATTGTTGTCCTCAAGCCAGGAATTCTGAACATATAATCAATACCGCGGGGCACTTGATGCATTGGACTCCACACTGCGATCGGAGGCCATTTTCTTGCTTAGGTAAAGTGCCCACAAGGCAGCTGAGGAGTGGTCTCCACCCTGACCTCTTCCCCAAGCAGCCGCTGCAGGGCACTTCTTGTTTTAGGTCGATGAGGAAGAGGAAAGAGGAAGGAAAATACTATTCTGACAATTTGGTGTTGCAGCAACATCATTTACAAACCATGTAACCAAGATGGAAATTGGGGGAATGATTGATTTTTCATTAGAACAGCCTGTCTAATGTGGCAAGCTGTTTTTTTGGGGGGTTGAAAAACTCACCGTCGTGCCCTCATAACTGGAAGATTTAATCAACACGTTACATAAACCACAGAAACTCTGAATAGTGATTGAGGTTGTGCTTGCATAAGTAGCCAAAAATCCTTTCTTGTTTCCCTGTAATGGACACAGGCATTCACTGGCTTCAATGACACCGGCTCTTTCAGTTGAATTCTGGTCATGTCGGCGTGTTTCTTCTCAGACAAATGCACTGTAAAAAAAAGATTTCTACTCAAATCAACTAAGCCTTTTCAATGTCACTGAGATGTCTCCCCATCACACTGAAAGCAATAGTAACAGATATTTCTTTACCCTGACCCTTCTGGGTGCAGCACCCATATGCATCTGCTGGGGACTCTAATATCCCACCCTTATCTTTTAATGGTCGGTAATGACAGATAGCACATGACTCATGTTAAGAAAACAACAAATTAGATGCGATCTTAATGCCATTTATCTCTGTGGTCTTCTCTAAGTGCACACTTTTAACTGAAGTGATGCAGACACAGATCAAGGACACTTCTGTGTTTGTGCCGGGAGGCATTTTAAGAAGTGACCCTCCGCCACACATCCTGTCTACTCAAATATTCTGCAGCTAAAGCCCAGGCCTCGGTCGTGTTTGGATAAGGAGGAAAACGCTGCCGGCCTCCACTTTCACACAATAGAGTCTTTGAATTTGTGCAACACCTTAGACAGGGCGGGACCTGTTTTTACTACTGAAGCTATGCAGCTTTGATTTCCATCCTCAACCTGATTAGGAGAACTTCTGATCTGCGCTGTTTATATTTAGCCACCATCTCCGAGTCAAGCTTACTTTTTTATTCCCAAATAAATAATTGGATGACACAAGTGCTCTCATTTCCATAAATTGAGGCACGGAGCTCCACAAGACGCCTCGCCACTCACCCAACAAGCATTTTCAAGCAATGTTGTGGTCCAATTAATGTTGGGCACAGTGCCGAAAGCCCCGAAGCAGCAACCGGTACGATATCTTTGCTCAGTTCTCATACACAGTCCGTCTGTCTGTCCACGCTTCTATTGGACCGGCCTGCAGCTGCTCTGCTCTTCTGCAGCCAGTTGATGAGTTCTTGTACGCTGAAACACTTGTATCCTGACACTTGACTGAATAATCAGGAGGCAACAGCAACACATTTCACTCTGTCTAAAACTGTTGGTGATAATGTGAGTCCTCTGGCAGCATTTCTCTCCTACACTTTCTCCTCAATTTGGAATGTCCAATTATCCCGGCCCCTATCACAGCTAACTCCGCCGTTGGCCTGAGGAGGGTCATGTGACTCCTCCGAATACACGGGGAGTTACCAGACAATTATTAGCGCTAGCAGATAGGTGAAGACCGTCTTCCCAAGAGGATCAGACTTCTTGGTAGGGGCCCTAAATAGCATAATAGCATAATTGCGTTCAAGTGACAAGGCCCTCTGGTGGCTATATTAATTATGACGGGAACCAGTTAAGGAGGAAGTCAGGTTTTGTTGTTGTAGCGTCAACAAAACGTCTGACTTTCACGCTGTTTGTTTGCTGTTATCGATGGACGATCCATTTTTTTAAGCATGATCACAATCATTTTCATCACCTTAACCATGTTGTAACCATGACAACAAAGCTCCCCATACCTTAGCAAGACATTTTAACCCAAACCGCGATGTTTCCTGAAACCTTACCAAGTCCTCTTTTGGGCCTAACCAAACTTTAACTGCAGCATTGTCAAATCATAGTTCTTCATTTATTTTTTAACAGAGAATTGTAACAGTCACATATAAATGTTGTCGTTGTGATGATATTACTACTGATTATTCTAGTAGTGTGGACCAACAATTTATTTGCTGTTTAATTTGGAGGTTTTGTTAGGAAGGTATAAGAAAAACAATAATTATGTGCATTAACAAGGTTTTGCAATGTGTGCATCTCTACCCAGGTCTATAAAACAACATGTGCACAGAGTCACTTAAAGCATCTTGATGGGTTTTCGTTCCCCACTGAAGTCCTACTCTTGTATTCCTGTTTGCATCTGCTCCAGCAGTATCGCTGATTGATGTAGTCGTTAGCGTGTGACGGTAGTGACATTTCTGCTGACGCAACAACAGTGTAAAAAGCGTATGCTTTGCGGTTGAATTAAAACAAATCTGATTACGGACTTGCTGCTAATGTACAGATCCTATTTAGACTAATGATACTCCCCTTAAAACAACTTGGTGTTGATGAAGTGTGATTGCATTGCTTAGAATTATGCAATAGCATAAAAAAAAAACATAATTTTTGCCCAATGTATAATAGACGTGTATATCCGGATGTGTGCTCAGCAATCTCCGTTATTGCATGAATCGGTAATGTCACCGCTGTCACCCTCGCTCAGTGATTTACAGTTTCAGCATTAAGAGGGGTGTCAACACCAAAAACAAATGGTCCAGAAGTTAATGTGCTGGTGTGCACAACATATCAGCTGTATTTTCAAGGACAAAGTGTTCTGGATACAAAAATTAACCCCCCCTTTTTTTTCTTTAATTGGAGAATGTCTCTCAAAAAGTGAACACAGTGGGAAAAGTTCAGAGTTATAATTGAAACCCCGAAGCAGTGAGAGATTAAACCAACGGATGCTTTGGGTTGCTTTGACTTTTGATAAGGGTTGTGAAGGAAGGCAGAGCAAACTGGTGGTGAAAGCAAATAGAAAGATGGCTATTTCTGCGTTGCAATACATCCGTTTGTGCGTAAATGTGCAGTAGCTGGGCAGACACACACACAAACACACACCCACATTTTATTTGCACTCACATAGTAGCAGATCTCTCCCTGTCTCCAGTCCAGCCATAGTTCCTTTGGCAGGAACAAAGGTTGAGGAGTGTTAATGTTTCACTCACTCTGCCAGTCTATCTGCCAAGTTCCTAAAAATGCACTGTAGGGCCTCCTGGAGAGAAAAACTGCTTGTGCAAACACATCCTCTCTCTCCTTCTCTCTTTCCTTCCTGACACTTTCAATAACTGTCCCTCATGTACTGCAATATGTACTTTCCCTGCCTCATTTTCTCCTCTTTCCGCTCTTTGCTGTGTCAACACAGCCAACAACAAAAAAAAACACACACATCAGCTTGATTGAAACTGCTGAAGCCTAATTCATTGACTGCTTTCATAGTAATACTGCAAATCAAAGCTTATAGGCATTTTTATAGATTGAGAGTGTTTTTCCTCCTCGGGCACAACGCCACAGCATTCGACATGTACGATGATATTCGTGGTGAGACGGGGGGCCAAAATGAGTTCCTTTCAGGCCTCAGGCTGCTCCGTCGGCCCACCTGAGTCCTCCGGGTCTGTTGCCGGGTAGAAGCACATCTCCACCCCTCGCTGCGATTGGTTGAAACGGGCTCGCTGGCCCCACCTCTTGGAACGCTTGGTGTCTTCTCTGAGCACACCCTTCTGACACAAACCCTAACAACTGCTCTGTGGTCAGGTATTTGTGATCCGTCGGCTGCTAAAGTTAGAGAACACATAGCGAGGTAATCTGATCCAACATTTGTCTGTAAACTCAATTTCTAACGGACCCCAAAGGTTTCAAACGCCAACCTTGCTTTGTGGAAGTGAACACTTCTTTTCCATCCATCTCCTCTCTCTCTCTCTCTCTCTCTCTCTCTCTCTCTCTCTCTCTCTCTCTCTCTCTCAATTCAATTAAAATGTTTCAATTCAAAGGGTTTTATTGGCATGAAAGTTTCAGTAACAATGTTGCCAAAGCATGAATATGTAAATAAAATGTGTCCAAATATTAGGACAGTACACAGTAAACAGTAATATTAACATTGATTTATATTCATTATATAAACAACTCATTAATCTTATTATATATTTCTCTCTCTCTCTGTCTCCTTTCCCAGAACCTTTAACTAGTTTCTCCCATCTCTCTTTATAAACAGTATAAGACCCCAGACATTTATATTCACCATCAGTGTAGCCGGCTAGACGGAAAACGTGACCCTCACAATAAAAAGCACTTGACAGCGAGGGAGAGAACATGCTGTTGTTAGGGTAGTTAATCATCCATGGCCTCTTAGATATCTTTCAATATGTGTGTTTGTCGTGTGCTCCCTCGGGGGGTTAAATCTAGAGTGGCGGCAGTGTGGTCGGGTGGTTAATTCTGACGCCGTACATCACCGACCCGTTTCTCCACCAGCCCGCTATCCAAAAAAGATTAACAAGGTTGATGAAATTAAAACGATGATGAATGATGTTGTGACACGCACGCCCAAATGAAAGTGAATTTCTGACATGGGTATTGTGTATTGGAGGATAGATTTCTGTCACTCTTGCCTTCCATTACCGATGATTAAGGGGAAGAAGACAAATCCGGCATGAGAAATCTACCAGCTGCCATAAACCGGAGTGGGCTCCGCTGCAGCTGCTGAACCAACTCAGTCGGTACAGAAATGACAGAGTCGCTGGAATGTCGATGAGCAGTCGGAGACTCACGCCAGCAGAGACCGTGATCGTAAACAAGAGTTATGGGAGAAAAAGAAAGACACATTTACATCATTTTCTCAGGAAAACTAAAAGAATACAGTCCATTATAATTGTAAATTCTCTATTTAAAATATTACTTGACATTAGATACAAAATTTACTTAATATGCAAAATAAGTATTTATACTCCTTTAGATAGTTAATTAGTTAATTACAATGACACAATCAGCATAACAGTGTAGTTCCTTCTGAAATAACTCGGCCGCGACTGCATTTTGGATCTCTGGGGAGTAATCAGTGTCAGGCAAACATTACTATGCATGCTTGGGGGTTCAGTGTGTGTGTGTGTGTGTGTGTGTGTTGCTTTGATATATTAATAAGCCGAGTGGAAACAGCCGCTCATGAGAGCCAGACCTTTAAATAAACCATTCCTAGCAGACATTTTGTCGGGGAAAAAGCACAGGTGTAACTAATTACATCGGCGTTGGCTCTGTTCCACTTAGGTGCCGGTGTTGCTCTGCGATGACCCAGCATGCACAACAGGGCTCGCCACTAATTGGAACGCAGGCGTTATTAATGGGTCCGCGTTGCACCCGGTGTTTGACAGCTCAAAATGTGAATCACTCGACAAAATCTGAGAGGTTGGGTGGTGACTCAGGCTTTCTGCTCCCTGCCTACTCTGCGGCTCTGATGCTCGCCATCAGCAGTACACGGCTTTTTTGACCTGGTGTGCACCCTGGTGTGAGATTGCATAATGTAATCCTCCCTCAAACTGCACCTGCTCCCGCTGCATGTGCACCGCCGCCAGAGAGACTTATTTCCGTGAAAAAGGAGATGTTCCTGTTGTAAATCGCTGTCTCTGTCCTCTTCTCCGCCATCTGCCCCATCCATCACGACGCGCAACTACCCATCTCACCTCAAATACTCCTCCTTTCACCCTAATCCCTCGTCCTCTATCACTAATTAGTTGGCATGACTATCCCAGAAATCTGTGTATCACAGACAAAAACAGAGGGTGTATGTTGAGGTTACTCTGAATTCTAATCTCTGAAAATCAGGGCAGCTGATTATCATGTTACATCACTCTGTAAATGGATGCAACTCATCTCAGCCCCTCCACGTAAAACCACCAATAGAAACGTAATCCAATCACTTATTTTTGAACAAATGCTTTATTACTTGGACGCTTTTATTTGCTATTTCATTTTTTACATTTCTATTGGTGGTTTCCAGACGGTTTGGTTGCCTCCTTGCCATGTTTAATACATGCTGGTTCAGGTCGGCACAGAGCATGACTTTTAACTTTATGTCCAAAAGCAAAAGGAAACACTGAATGAAAAGTGACAGTGCTATCTCTGTTTGCCCTCGGGGCGTTTCAGGGGACAGAAATAGGGACAGGACCCACATACTAGCGAGCCTTTTTAAAAAAAAAACAGCATGGCATGCTTTCAAATCAGATAGATTTGTTAGATGTATTTGTCTCATGCATTAACAAACCGTCAAAGGAGAATAAACAACACTATTGTAGATATATACGTCATCAGCTGTAACAGCTCTGCAAATACGGAATCTGAAAATCAAACATTTGTAATAACGAGCAGGGAGGGAAGCCAAACACACAGGGAAAAGCTGTTTTAGTACAAATAGTGTAACAAGGGGGAAATAATCTATTTTGTACTGTGGCATGTGAACACGTTGTTGGGTCTTTATAATGGGGAACTGAGAGAATGTGGGAATTAGCCTTTACTAGAACCAAATTGTAGATATTTTAAAATCGCTGTGACACTCAAATCCCTCATTTTTGCATTAGCACATTTGATAAGATGAGATAAATCCTCCACATTTTACCTTTAGGTAAATAACAGCAAGTTGCACCAGTTGGCTAAACACGTCCACGTAGAAGTAGAGGTTGTTCCCTGTTCTGCTTCCGTCTTTGTCTGCTTTGACCCCACTTGGCCTGACGTTGGCACCGGCGTGGTCTTCCCCCTATAAACTAACACTCAGACACACTGAGACACACAGAAAGACGCTGCCAAAGCCCTGAAGCGAGGGTTGACAGAAGAGGGAGGAGTTATCCACCATCCTTCCTCACACTTTAACCCTGTTGTATGAAGTTGACCAAAGCTACTTCTGTAAAGCAGAAGAGATCTTGAGCAATTAATGGTGCAACTGGGAGTCGGTTTCAACCGATATTGCATGTGCATGTGTGGCTGTGGGTGTATTGGGGCGCTGTCAGCCTGGCTATGTGATGTCCTTCCAGAGATTGCAGTTGACGAAGGCAGTGGACGGCGCTAGTTCAGACAAAATACCTTCATGTTTAATGTAAAACGAATGCATTAAACTGAGGTTTTTTTTGTTTTTTTTTGCAGAGGAAAGCATTTGATCTTTGGACGACAGCGAGATAAAGCCAGCGGAATCGGAATTAGCGATGACATCCCTCTCATGTTTTATTCATAATGATGCTTTCTGTTGCTTTATTAGATGAGACAAGGGAGAATGTTGTAGAAGTAGCTCTTAAATCATTTGAGAATTTGTTGTGAGGAGCTGCTCTTTCTACTTTCTAGTGCTTTAAGATTAGTAAAGAATCATATTTAAGAGTCCAAGCGTGGGAACACATCAGGTGATTTCTCAACCATCCACCGCAAGCAAGGTCAAAGATCTGGAAAAATCCACATGCTTTTTCCAGGGCAGCTCAGGGAAGGGTCACCGCTGTCTTATCACAGGTCGGAGCAGACTGCACCGCTGTACCATGACCGCAGGAGTTCACTTTGGCGTCTCCTCTATCCGTCTATCTCTCTTTCTCTCCCTCCCTCTATCGCTTGACCACCTGGCATCAGGCAGCATGCTCCCTTTCCATCTGCTCTTATTCTCAAGCTTAGGAAACACAGGGGGGGGGGGGGGGCAGATGGATGGATGGAGGGGCTGGAAAAAACAGGAGAAGGAAAAGTAAACAGTCTGGTCAGCAATGAAAGCAGCTGAGAATATTTTATCAGCTTTAGATTAACAGAAAGCCTGAGCACTACATGATAGCACATGTGATAAAAAAAATAAATAAATCAGCACTTATTAACTGTTTTGCACTTAGGGAGGGAGAAATAATAATTTGAGGTCCAGTTTAAAAGGAAAGTCTGTCATTTCTATTGCAACAGAGACTGACCCGGATACCATTTTAATCAATGATATTAGAGAAGTCCTATCACCTGCATACGTGAGAAATGCCAGAAGCACACGTTAAAAACGTGCAGTCACAGCCGGCCAACGTATTGATCGTCCGTGGCTTTTCATATCGATTCAGATTAAAGAACCTTTCCTATCTGAATGCCATCTGTCATTTTTTACGATCCAATCTAAGAAAGTGGCTTTTCATTTTAATATGTCGAGGTCTTGACCTGCATGTTTGTGCTGCTCGGCTTAATGAAGTGGCCCCTGGTCGAGCATGTTGAGGGGACTGCATTGCTTTAATTGAAAACATCATATATAAGCTGAACGTGAGACACGCCATCAATGTCTGTTGTTGAGTTTTTGTGTTTTGTTGTCAGACGTACGGTGCGTAAATTGATGTTTGCTTGGTTGATGGGTAAGAGATGGTGTGTGTGTGTGTGTGTGTGTGTGTGTGCTGATAACCACCAGGCTGAATGACCGTTGTCTGTCTCTGACGTCAGAGACACAACCTGACAGTTTAATGTCTCGATTAATAGATGCAGTTCAAATGACCTGTGAACCACACTGGTTTCTCGTCACACACTTTCATATTTCCCAGCAACCATAGAAATGTAAATGAGTTTAGGTGTTCATACATACACAGGCCGCACTTCAAGGGATTTACAACTCACCATCTTTGAATGGATTGTCAGAGGTGCAGCATTTAGGGTACAAGACTTGTGGCAAAAATGAGCCTTTCAGACTTTGTTTTTGCATAATGAATTAATTTGGTGCAGCCTGTTTGGCTTCACCTTTGCAATACTTAGTGGTGGTATAGCACTTTAATTGAGTGCAGAGGACAGAGACTCTGTCAGCCTTTTAAAATAAATCTTGAGCTCGCTGCCCAGGACGCACAAGCACAGGCTACATTTCAGATGAGGCTCATGTTTTTTTCCCATCAATTCTAAAAAAAAAAAAAGAAAAACTCAAGACTCTTCAGTATTCCCAAGGTTTCCTGCTGCAAATTGGTGTAGAACCCACACCTAGTGCCAGATTCACTGCAGCATCTTCAGTCCCACACCGTGGGATGCTACAATTTCAATTTATTAAGGCAGTGACTCCTCTTGCGTCTCTTTGGTATTTCGATTGTCTGGTGAAATTTCCCATTTCTAGTTCTGCAAAGCCAGATGCGACTTCTTATTGTTGTGATTTCTTCACCTCCTTATTGATGGTGAAGAAATCCACAGCTAAGAAATCTATATGCAGAGACTTTGTAATGTCTGAACAAACAAACTTGAATTTACTCAACACACCCAAATGTATGCTAAAACTCTGCAAAACTCATCCACACATAATGATTAGACCTTCGTTATAACAACAAAAACATGCATTTAACAAACAAAAACAACAACATTAATTGCTTTAATGTGTGTGAGGGTGTTTTCTTTGTTCTGTTGTTGTTTTATTGATCTGTTTGTTGCCTGTTTTGTGACATCGCTGGTGATATGTGGTCATTGCTGTGGTGTTCTGGGCAGTATTTCCCAGTGATCACTTGGCAACAGTATCACCACAGTGTTGTTTTGATTCACTGAGCTGACAGCAGCTCCCTAAATCCCAAAACAAACAGCATGCATTGGTTTACTGAGGCTGATAACACTACAATAAATAATGGAACACCAAAACACTGCAAAATAAAGCAATAACTGCACAGACGAAACATATCAACACATGTATGCTCAGTAAGAGTAGCATCTGTTGCAGTTAGTGGCTAAAACTAATAATAATAAATACTTCTCATCCAGGGTTGTACACAAGGGGTGTGGAGACCAAGTCAGCTAATCTGAGCTAAACTCAACTCCCTCAATTTAGGAAGGTTGTGAACCACTGGTATACACCTCAACGGATTTATTGCAGGCTAGAAGGAGAGAAAAAAAAGAGATTGACTATATTTCATCCCACTTGAGTTAATTATGTCACCAGGGGTCCGTTTCACAAAGCAGGTTTAGTGAAAACCTTGAGTTAGTTAACCCTGAGATGAGGGAAACTCTGGTTTTTCGGTTTCACAAAGCCAGTTCAGCATAAATCTGAGTCAGTTACCCGGGTAACATGCTCCGTGAACCTAACCTGCTCCCGAGCAGGTTTGCTTCAACAAACCCTGAGTTTCCCCCTACATGTCTCCGCCTTTTTCCGGAATCTTAACCAACTCTGAAAAATTGTGCCGTCCTTTCATCGTCAACCTAATTGATATGGAAATAAAAGTGATTCTAGCAGCTTTGTGTCGGGAGAGGATTTTGATTACCTTTCCTTTCAATCACATTAGATATTATCTAAACAATATTCTCCGACATTTTCAACATTTCATATCGCGGACATAATCCGCAACCAGATTCTTTGCGGAGGTAGTGTTTTTGCGAACGGGAGATTTATGAAATGTTTTCCTGTGTTGAAATACCTGCTTATATTTACTGTTTAATATGTGAAATATGATTGAAATCATATGCCTTCGTCAACGTATTTGCGCAATATTCTTATGCTTAATTTTCAACTGAAGCCACTTTCTTTCTGTGCCTGGGGGGATTACACCCAATAAAAATAATAATTTATTTGTTGCTTTTTGAACTACGGGAATTGAACCACTATCACCTGCACCATAGGCAGCGTTGCTAACCATTACACCACAGTGTCGCTGTGCAAATATGAAAATAAAGACTTATTACCTTTAGATCAATAGACTGTTTCATTCAGTTATACACATTAGATCGGGCAGTAATTGTCTGCCACGCCAACTATCGCTACTTTGCTGCAGTTACGGTGCTCCGCTTTCTCAGGATGAGATCGTTTTCTACATAAACACTCAGTAATATCTAATGACACTCTCCCCGTTGCCATGGTGAATCGTAGTATCGGAGCTCCATTGATGATGGCTTTGTAGAGTCGGCAGGCACGCGCGTAACTCAGAGTTTACATACTCAGAGTTGAGGGAACTAATTCAAAACCGCTGTTCTGAAACTGAAAACTCAGAGTTGCCCATCTCAGAGTTGTTCAACTCAGAGTTCAGGGTTAGGTTCAGAGTTTGTTGAACCTGCTTTGTGAAACGGGCCCCAGGAGTTGCTCCCGCAGCTGAATTAAGAGCATCATAAGGGAAGCAGAGGGGATTGAAACAAGCATCAGAAAGCTGTTGCCAGATGAATTAGAGTTTTCATCATCAATCAAATCAAACCCAAGCAGGAGCCTGTTTTAGTTCATTTCACTGTCGATAAGAGCCACGCATCCGGCCGGTTAGGAAGCAGGACAAGTGGCACGGGAAAACCAACTATTTCCATGTGTTAAAGATCTGAAAATTCAAGCTTTATTCACATGCTAGATGAAATTATACGTATAAATTTGGATCTAAAGTCACTAGCCATACATCCTCACCACCCCTGAACTCTGCATGGGCAGAGATGGGCTGGGTAGCTGAGCCAGTGGACATATATTACTCTCCCCATGCTCTCTACATTCCATCTCTGATTCATATTCCTCATAAAGCACGGGGCGAGGGCACTTTTAGACAGGGGGTAGGGGCATAAATCCCACAGTCCAGAGCTGATGAAAAATAACACATTAAACAAAACACTGCTCGCTCCAAAATCTTCCATTTCAAACACAGAATCACTTTCCAAACACATTGCTTCTTTTCTTTTCAGCGACTAATGTATTACCGTTTTTACAGTAGAGTGTGCAGCAAGGGAGTCTGATTCCTGTTGCCACAATGACACACAGCCAACATGGTGACCTTCATGGTATTAAGGCGTGTCCATCCAATCTTTCAGAGGCCGTCATAAAGCACACACACTGCTCTGACACCTCAGGGTGCGAGATGCGGGGGCGAGAGTTATGCTGTGCCGTTAAAAAAAAAAAGAGAGAGAGAGAAAATTCCAAACATGACTGTACATTGATCAGTATGTTTATGTTCTATTACCCACAGGCTTCACCCTCAGTGCTCTATATTCTGACATCATCACATCTGCGTTGGCTGTAAGTTAAACGGACACTCAAACGATCCTGTGGTGAATCAGAGACGCTCCCTTATGATAAATGTCAATTAACATCGTATGTTGCAGTATATCTGAATAAGACATCCAGTAGGGTTTATGAAAATATTACCCACTGTGCATCTCCGTCTTTCATGTGCTCACCTTCATTCCCCAAGACGAGCCATTTGTTAAATCAAACATGTTGGAGGGGGAGCGAGGACGTGCTTTCTCTGTCAAATACCTAATCAAATGTTTACCCAGTAAAGTCAGTTAAATTTTAATCAGTTTTGCTAATGTTTGCACTATGCTCAACGTCAGTCAGACGGCACAAAATGACCTGTGTTTAGCTTGGGAGGGACAGGCTGAGCAAAGTGGTGAAACCTGATATCAAATATGATCTTTGAAGAAAAGCATACAGCCATAGGATCACATATTCATTTGGTTATATGGTATTTTTTTCTCAGCACAGTATATTTCACATAATTGGAAACCCATGCTCTGTTCCTCCATGAGGTAATGATAAACAAAACCCAACTTTTATGTTGCTGAATATCAATAATGCATGAATGTTTCCGGGCACAGTGTTTTCCAGCAGAAAGGTGCAGGCTTGTTTTGGCTTGGTTTCTTTCTTGGTTTCAGAATTACAGCTAATATGGACTGAATTAAGAGTGCTACCTGGTCATGGCATTTACCGATGCGGTGACCAGCCTTCCCCCTCATGTCAACACAGCACAAAACTGTCTGCCTGAAGGAAAATATGTTAGCAGGGCTGCAGAAGTTCTTTATGGTGATTAATCAGCGGCCGTTTCACTCAGAATTTTCGAAAGTGTACAGTATTTAGAAACATATTTTCCTGTCACTGCTAGGAACTGCTGCCTGTGAAGAGTAAAATATGTCCTTACAGTGAGAAGAACTGTGACGACGAGGAAAAAGAGTCCGTGTTGCTCAGTCAAAGCGTGTCCTGCAACACTCAAGTTCACTTGCGTGGTGTGAATATTTGGTTTTTGAAAGCCAAGGCAGGGGAAAAAAGGAAATGAGAAGAGTATGAGGGGGGGAGGGAACATGGGCGATACAGGAAAGAAATCAGGGGAAGGTAGAAAGAAAGAAAGAAGCTGAGAGAAGATAGAGAAGATGCAGCTGTCGATGATTACTCAAGCAGCCTGGCATACTGCTAATGTGAGCACGGACGGAGCTTAGTTATCGGTTAATAGCTCTGCTAGCGCCTCCCAGTGAGTCACATCCACAGGTCAAACCAGCAGCCAACAGCTAGCAATGCTATCCGTGCAAATATATGATTGAAATATTATTGCTCATGTAATAAGAACTCAGTGTTCTGCCTGACCTGCAATCCTCCGCAGACTGCTTTTTGCAGGATGCATTCGTGGAATATGAATTATAGAAAGTGAAAGAGCTAGAGCAAAGACTCCAGCAGGAGTCATACCTGTCTCCATAATACTCTTCTCCCTCTCATCCTCTTCCAATCGCTGTTATTTCAATTCAGATCATTTCTCACAAGAAGAAGCAGACAGGTTTTTTTTCGCCTAAAGGTGCCACTCGATAAAACCTTTACAGCATTTCATGTTTCACAGAATTTGCCAGTCATAAATTGATAAATCTCCAGGCTTCTGATTTCAAAGACTTTCTGCAGGGGTTCATTAGAATGGTGCTCATTCCGGTCGCTCCATGACCCAAGCGCCAATACCCTTCATGAATTTTAACGGCTCCTTTTCGTATCAGAAATATTGACAGGGCGAGTCAATAGAGAATGAAAAATTAATGGACGGTGACTGGGTGGAAGGTTTGAGATGCAGTGCCCTCGTATCAGGTGCAGAATGACAGCATTCAATTAGAACCAACATGTTTCTCAAGTGTGGGGGGGTGATCATTGAAGGTCAGATGCTGTTAAGATTTCTTCGATCCTGAAGGAAATGAGCGCCGCTGCGTAACGATTTTCTTACAGGCAGTATTGATATTCAGCACTAGTTCATCAAGAGAGAGACTACGCAGTTTGGAGGCGTTCAAGGATCATATCTGGTCAACGAATTCAAATGATCATTCTTAATTATTTGAGAAATAATACAGGAGTCAATGTGACGTATGAAACGCGGTTCAGATCTCTCCATGTTGTTCCAGGAGTGTACAACGTTGGGCAGAAGCAGTAACAGCTCTAAATTAGCATGGCGTCCACTGGGAGGTAGGCAGCAGTAATGTGAAGTGATTTGTGCTAAATGAGCTAAAACGTGCAGAAACACGGTCGTGGCTCCCATTAAGTGGTAGAAATGCGTGTGTGTAAATTCTGACAAAGACAATCTGACCTCACCGAGCACAAAAGGCTGAACGTGGCGTATACATTATTAATAAACGGCACTGCTGTGTGTTTCTGCATGACGTAGGAAACATTTACGGCAGGGCAATGTTGTCGATACTAATCCAGTCGATGTTAAAGTGTAGTGCGTCAGTGTTGCTCATTGCCCCAACTTCCCCTTATGTGACCGTGCCCATAACAGTACTTTGTTATAATGTATGTATACAATGCTAAACCATGAAAATAATAATTGGTGACAGATTAATTCTATATTGGCATACAATCACAATTTCAAAACACAACATTTAACACATAGGAAGATTTATATTTTCTTATTATAGTTTCTATTCATGTTAAAGTGTATTTTTGGACATATTTTAATTATTGGAAGAAAAAAGTTCAAATCATTTCGGGGACCCCCTGCAGTACCTCTGCGGACCCCCTAGGGGTCGCGTACACGAAAATAACTTCCAGTGCTCCTTATTAGGGCCCGAGCGCCGACAACGTCGGGCAGCGAAGCCCTATTGAAACTGTATTGTTTTTTATTATTATTCTCTTTGTATACGGTTGAGTTAGCTTTGCTAGAAAGTGTCAAGCTGACCTCAATCCCGTCCCACTGTGGGTCACTGTTCCTGCCTGGCAGAGCCGCTCTCTGGCTGTCCCACCAAACAAACCCAATCCGGTATTCTTAGCCCTACAGCTAGCTGGTTCCCATGGCCTTGCGGCGATTAGCCTTGCTATTCATATCCAACTAAAGCCACTCTCTCAAGCTTCCCCCGTCTCCTCAGCCGCTCTCCTCTAAGGATGTGACTGATCAAACACCCTCGGCTAAGCAGCTGATTAGCACGCTTCTGTCAACGTGTTTGTGCGAGAGCCCCTACGCACTAATGATGTGCACACTGAACAAAATCAATAGTCAGCGGCCACCCAGCATGCACACAAAGAGCGATAAAGTACCAAACTCTGGGCAGCATCACACTTTCCCACACCTTCACAGTGAGTGAGGTGTTTCTCTCCGACAAACGCTTCCACCCACAGATCTGAGATTTCAAATTCAGATAGCTGAACCATCCTTGATACTTTACAGCAGTGCACGTCGAGTCTGAGCAGTTGAGTACAATCTGGTAGCAAGGGAATTAATTAAGACGGTCTGAGAGTGCTTTAAAACATACGGTGCATAGAGGTGTCTGAGATGGGTTTTTGCACAAAGACACAGACTTCGAATGAGACGGAAAAAAGCTGAGAAAGATGCAAATAGAATTTCCTCAGGTGTTGAAGAAAATCTATTTTTTTAAGCATTGTTGATCATTAACAGACAATTAAAGACCCAGAAAAAGATCTCGACACGCTGCTTTGACAACAGCAAACTGCATGTTATTTGCTATTTATAGAGGCGAACTGGCAATGTTGATGGTAAGGGACGAGAGGTGGGAAGTAATTAAGGACATTTACTCACAGTTTACACACACTGAGGTACTATACTGTTTATTTTGTGATACTCTCTCATCTCCACTATATTTCAAATGTTGCTCTTTTTAACCTCACTACATTTTGCTGAAGTTTTTACATTAAAAACCATATAACCATATAAAATACAATACATTGTAAAAGATTGAAAAAATAGTGCTTGCCGTTTTGGACAAATCTATGATGAAATCGTCTTGTTTCAGATGTCTATGAATTGTTCCTTCAAATAGAGACATTTCATTCACATAACTGTTTGTTTTTTCTTCTTTCCTTTAGTCTCCTAACACTTAGATTAACTTTGCGACCCTTAGAAGTGGCCCAAACCCATTGGGAACCACTGCATTCAGCTACCGAACTATACTGTAAAGTGTAATAATGTAACAAACCAGCAGCACCTCAACCAGCTACAACAGTAAAATGCAACGTATTGCATCTGTATTCATGTAATAATGCCACATAGTTTCATTATATTATATGAGTATAGAGTCGCTGCATTAGAACTTTGACTTAAATAAAGGATCTGAGCACTTCTTCAACCACTGTTGACATTAAAGAGTTGTTAAAAATGCTCCATAGCCACAAAGTGTGTTTCTTAGCTGGCTTCATGGGAAAGCTCTACTCCAAAAACAAGTTTACACAACCACATAGTGATAAAGATTACAGCTGTCATAGAGACATAAGGAGCCTGCGGCTTTGCCTGGAAACAGATCCAAGCACACGCAAACACACAGGTCTCAACACAACATTGGCCTATATGTAAAGGCCACGCCTCATCCCATGATTGATAATGTCATATTAGCTTTGATATCATCACGCTGGCTCTCAGGGAAGGTGGCATTGGTTGAGACGGAGCGAGATACTGAATCACTTCATTGTATACATCCCTGTGGAGTAAAAGAGAAAGTTAGAAAAGTAAAATCACTGGCTCAGCGTTATGAGGAGCAGTCACATTCGAAGCTCAGCCGCCCCCCCCAAAAAAGGATAGAAACGTGTGAGAAAGGTAGAACATCCCTCAGGGTTGGCACAGTGTCCCCTACACCTCAGTGCACAAGAAGTTTCACAAACTCTGGCGTTTTCACACCCAACCAGCTCTCCTTCACTAAAGGGCAACGTGCAACATGGAGCCAGGACACAGGAGGAATGGGCAAACACTGAAACTCCTACAGAGACACTGTGAGTCATTGAAAGGAAGGCCTGGCATATTTATTGGAACTACTTAAGATTTGTGATATGGTTATGAAAATAGGATGAGATCAGTTTCATAATCTGTAGTAACCTCAGGTTCTCCGTCTGTGAGCTCGGGGAATTCAATGAAATCAAATACACACGCATCCCTCGATGGCATTTCTAATCCAATTCACCAGTTTCTAACACATGAAACTGGATCTGACTATTCTCAACTCCAAACACCAGATCTGACGCCGAACCGCTTCACAATCCATCATCAATCCGTTCCTCGCAAATCCTATTACGTGCACTCTCCACCCTCGTAAAGACCAAGGTGCTATGTCACATAAAAGAGGGATGCCGGCGCACTCTGAAATGCTATTTTCCCCCCCTTTGGCCAAGATGTACAAGTTCTTCACCTCAACCTGTCATGAAGGAGACTGATGTTCCTGCGTGGCGTCCCAGAGGTCAGGCAGCCATGTTCCACCGCTGCATCCCAACCTTGGCAGATAGATTAGTAGATTTAATTCCCCTCGACCCCTGCAGTATGTCTTTTACGCGTGCGGTTGTGTGTGTCTAGCAAAAAAAGTCAAGAAGCCGTTGTTACATTTCATATATCGTGTCAGAGAGCGAGAGGTAGCGAGGGCAGAGATTCATTTAGTCTGACACGTGTGAAATACGGGGTTCACGTCCCTGAAGGTAAGGTTTATAAATATCCAGTTTCAGCGAAATTGTATCTCGAAATTGCAATTTTCAAGATGTGCTTGGTCTTGCAAGACGTGTGTAAATGACAAAGAACTCTTCAAGAGAAGTTCAACGGGAAAACAACCGATATTGCCCTCAGTGTAGCTGAGGTATGAAGGCAAGAAGGCACAGGCACAGAAAATGAAAAAAAGAAGCTAGGTAGGTAGGAGGTGTGGGAGGACACTGTGAGTGACTGAATACTTCAGGCCATGAGCTGACAGGTGCCAGAAACATGTCACAAGATGATTTATTTCACCAGAAGAGAATTTTTAAACCCAAGAAAAGAATCTCAAGCCATAATTTTACATCAGTTTTTTTTTTTTTTTCCCATCCACAGTCCACATCCAATGTTGAATATAGTTGCTATTATGACTTCTCCCATTTTTTTGTAGCATAGCAACACTTGTAGAAGTCCTTCAACGCTGAGCTGGACGTGACGCAAATAACAACACCAACACATCCAGCACTATCTGTCTGCTGGGATCGCGGTGTGCTACAACTTTATCTCGCCATCCTTGTGTGTTTGCATGCAGCGTAAATGCATCTGTCATGTCCGTGTGAGGATATGACAAGAAGGTGCCCTCGTGAGGTGTTGGTAAAGAGTACGTGTGTACATATTCATTTGTTTGCTGGATAGTGGAGGAAACTCTATACTGGTCATGTCAGCAGTCACCTTTCACCCACATATCATCCACATTTATGTCCAAGTTTCTCTATGCTTCCACCCACATCAACTTTCTATTTACTTCTTTCTCTCGCTCTCTTTCACACACACACACACACACACACTTGGATATACCCTGACACTTGAAGTTGCTAATACTGGATGGAGGTTGTCATGGGAACACATCTCTGACAGTTTTCTCGGCTCACTCGTAGAAAAAAGAAACAGAAACTCACTCAGGAGGCAGGGGAGGTGCAGGCATTCGAAGGAGAAAAAGGCAGCAAGGGCACCAGGATTCATGTTCACAGTTCAATGCAACCAGATACTGTAGCTGGGTTTATGTTGGACTGTTGATTCATTATCATGGTCATCCTATAGCGTTTGGATTTACCTGATTTCACAGGTAAATGATTAAGACAAGATTTCATGTTCATTTCGACATACTATACAATGATTTTTTTACATCAGAATTTTCAACATAATATACTTCTCCGAATAATACCATGACTTTTTTCGAATAATACTATGACTTTTTTCCACATACTATCACGTTTTTAACAACACACGATCTCTCAACCTTGTTCATGTAATTAGCTTGGTAGGTGGAGCTGGTTGATCCATGATTAGATGTTCGATGGTTCAATTCCCAACTGGGACAACCATCATGATAAGGTCTAATTTAGTGGTACAAAGAAATCAATATTTTTTCATGCTATGTCTATTATATCATCATACTGTATACTTTTCATCAGTTTTTTGACTTACTATGCTATGACTTTATTTCATGACAACTCATTTTATACTAACAGTTTTTATGACATTATCTACAAAAGTATTGGTAGTGTTAGTAAACTTTATATTGTGCGTCTTTGCAATATTAATATACATTTCCATCTGTATCTAAGTAGCATAAGCACACCTACATTTCTTATTCCACAGGATATTTATGGAAACCAGGACAAGGTATAATGATGCGTTTTGACAAGTTATTTAGTTTATCATCGTTTTACACTGATACAGTATGTTGAATTGCCTTTTCATTTTAATATGATCCTGTCATATTTTTTTCTCTGTATAAAATATTATAGTCAGCAATGTTTTTATCGAAATCCAGTATAATATCTCTCTCGAACACTGTAGCGGATTTAACAAAATTGCGGGCTTCTCTTCATTCTGTGTTTTCCTTTCCGTTCAGTTTGGTCCCGGGGCATCTGAAATACAAACTGTATAATCAAGTTTTCTCATTGCAGAGTTCATGCAGACTAGCAGATAGCTGTAAAGCAGCTTTGCTGTGCCTACAGCCTCCAGGTAAAGATAAACCATAATATAAAGGAGGTGGCAGAAATATAAATAAGTTAAAAGCAAGATAGCGGGGAACTATAGTCTATCACTGTGTGTGATAGCAGCAGTGAGTTGAGATGTGTTTGTGCCCGACCAAAAAATAACTGCTGAATAAAACATGTGGACTTCTGACTGAAAGAACGCCACCATATTGTGATTGAGCTCATCTTTGATGGTCTGTAATCAGTGTGCAGCTCAACCCCCAAACCACCAGAAAACAAATATATAAAGTCATTAGAAATAAATTCATTTACAGAGTCATGAGAATAAAGCACCTGTGAGATTTGACAAAAAGCATACGCCCCGGATGAAAGCCAAATATCTACTATGTGGTAAAGCTTAAATAAAACATCCATCAATACATAAAAGTTCTGATAAAAGATACTTTTTAAATGGTAAATGTATGAGCTAACACCGTCTGAGAGGATAAAGAGAAGCAGAAGTGTCTAAGCTGCACAAGATGACCCCTGGAAAGTTATTTCACAATCATAATACAATCACAGCAAAGTTTTTTATATGAAAACAGATAGTATAAAATATATTAGGCACCGTCCTCTTCACAATTTACAAGCAGCCAGTTATCTTGTTTGTGACTTCCAGTTACCTTGACACCATAGTAACAACTAACCCTGCAACATCAGTCCTGCTTATCTCCCTGTGGTCTGGCAAGGACATGGATACGACATCAGCCGAGGTCTGAGCACAAGATGATTCTCTCTTACACTTATCGACATGAACCCTTTTTGATTGAACAAACAAACGCGTTGGCTGATATCACGTCTCATTATTATTATTATTCAAACTATAACAACATACAGTTGCAGCGGCCACAAAGCTGCAATGAAGGGATTCATGATAGCGGTCACATTGAAGGACAGACGTTGCATCGGTTGCTCTTATAAATGAAGACATTTACATTTTAATGGGTCATCTCATAACTCATAAAAAAGATAATGTGCAAGAATATAGACCATCTATCACATTTCATTTCTCATATAGCCCACAGAAACGCATGTAGTCCACGTGGTATTGTGAATGGTGAAATTGTGAAAGACGTTTAAATGAGCAGCACTCCATTATATTCAGTGAGCTTTGAGCCATTTTTAAACTATAAATGTTTCCTTCCTTCATACAGTAGAACTGTCTCTGCCTGTATTCATGTTTTGATTTATATTTTGCCGCTACTCAATTGAGAAAATGTGAAAATAATCTTTCTCTAAGGCACTATATTATATGACCTTTACATTCACTGAATAATTATGATCAATTCTTGATCCTGTCGGGAGTTTTTTTATATTTTTTTTACACAAGATTTAAATCACGGCTTATTCGAGAACATGAAAAATACTTGCTTATTGATTCATGGAGTCCCTGTGTATGTGAATGAACATGGCTGTATCCTTGTGAGGAAACATGGCTTATTAAGGGCCCTTAATTAACTAGAAATAGTATATATGTATTATTATTATACGTTTATGTCCAATTAAGCCCTAAAAGTGAGTCATATTCATATAGTCATCAATATACCTGAGAGCTGATTAACCTGAGCAAGCTGAGAGCTTAACACCTCAAGATCGAGACTAATCAATATCACACACACGCACGCACGCACACACACACACACACACACACACACACACACACACACAGAGATGTCAGTTGCTTTTGATGATAGAAGACGTCAATATATCCCCGGGCGTCTCTGCAGGGATGCAGCTTCGAGCCCCAGTGGAGCTTCATCAGATACAACACCGAGGGGATCAAAAAGCAAGGAAGTAGCCCCACCAGAGAAACCTCGCAGTGGGGCATCAAGGAGGTCTGATCCTGCAGAGGTGGAGGAGATGGAATGATGAGGGCAGGCGACAGGGACATGTGGAAAAAAAGAGGTTGAAGTGCTTGAAAGAGAAGGGGAGGAGGCGGGTGTGCCAGGGAGGAAAGATGTCGTAGACGTGAACCGGCATTGATGCCACATTGTCAGTCACCTGTAAGTCAGCAGATTCATTATTGTGGACTAGTTAGCAGAGTCTTACTAACCAACATTTTCTCACTGGAACCAGTGGCTTAGCATTCCTGTTTATACGTGTATGATTCCAGATGATATAAAGGTTAATTGCAGAAGGGGGACCATCATCAGAAAGAGTGCATGACAGCTTAAAGTGCCTCCTCAGACAGAAAACCACCGCCAGCCCTGCATCATTAAATCTTAAAAAGAGAAAAAGAGAGTGACTCATGAGACTAAAGTCATACAGTTGCTTCCTACACGCAAAAACACAATAGTACAAAAGTAATGAGAAAAGAGGAGGAAGGAAAACGATAAGAGCAGTATGTCTACGTCACCGATGAGAGAGTAACCAGAGCCTGGTGGCAGAGGGGATAAAAAAAGAAGCGTGGGTAATATTACCCACGTCTCCCTTGCTGCTTGTGGCCTGTCATGCTCTGCTGGGCCGTGATGTCACTCACAAACAAACAAAGAGTGTAAGAACTCCTGCAGATTCACATGATTCCTCATCAGTATCTATCTGGTCATCGGAGGCTTGCAATGCAATACCATATATGTGTTTTTCTTCTCCTGCATATTTGACCACACTGTGATCCACCGTCACAAAATGCTGTGAAAAATAAGGTTTTCCTAACATTTAGGGTCAAACATCAGCACATACAGAAAGAGAAAAGGCTCAGGACGGATAGACCATTCAGGTTTTCTTCCACAAACAAGGTAACACCGCACACTTGTGTACTTCAAATCTCCATCTAAATATAGGGAAGGAGAAGGACAGGGAGAGAAAGAGGACGAGGATATAACTGCTTTGCACCCATATATAACCAGCGCCTCACTGCTAGCCAGCACATGGTGTCACACTAAACTGTGTCCCCGCTTTCAACCCGATTCAGTGGCGTCAGCACATTAGACATTTGCTATAAATAGAGAGACACACACACACACACCACCGGGCCATTTTGCCTGTCTACTTTTATTTTTCAGCTAAGGATGTTTCCGCTGTAATGCGTCCTCACCTGCAGGCTCGTGTGTTGATGTGTGCGCGGCGCGCTCGAACAACGCTGTGCTGCTCTGCTGTCTTGGCTCACAAAACGCTTAACCAAGCCTATCAGAGTAAAATACTGCCCACCTCCATGGGAGGCCAAGGGCGCTCTCAGCAGGGCCGAGGGAGGCTTTTAAATCACACGCTTTCATTGCCGCACATAGGAAAGACAGAGCTGCATACTGTGTGTATAGAATCTATAATATTGTGTGAGTAAGCAAAAAAAAAAAACCTGCTCTTCTGAAACCTAATCTTACCCGACCATACAGGACATTGTGGCGCAGTATTAGAGCTGGCAGGCTCTTTAAACTCCCTTCCTGCTTATTTTTTGCTCTACTTATTGCTGGAGCTGCTGCCACAACAAACAGCAGAGCCTTGAATGTACACACAGGTGGAAAAAGCCTCTGGTTAAACAGTTTGTGAGGAGTTCAGCTGCTAAAATGCAACCATTTGTGTGTTTAGCAGTAGCATTTTTCAGCATTTTAGGGGAGTGGTTGCCCCACTTTAGCCCTTTATTCGTCCCGTGAAAGTTTGGAAGAACAAAGTTAAAGAGCACTTGCAAGGTCAAGTGTTTTTTGGCAGCAGCATCAGGCGTTATTGAAGAGAGAGAAAGATCCTGTAGTTAAAATGACAAATGAGTCATGATGGCTTAACAGACAAAGCATAAGATATACGGATAAGCACTGAAAATCCAGGCAGATGTCACAGCCCTGACGAGTGTTTGACTGTGATGGCTGCTGATCAAATATTTGAGTAAGTGGACGGTCTTTCTGCAGAGAATCATGCTTTGGAATCAGGGAAACATCCACACACACACACACACACACACACACACACACACACACACACACACACACACACACACAGAGCTCCTCTCTTGTTTACCAAGCTTTCAGCTGCACTACCTGCAGGAGGGAGTCCTGTTAATATGTAGCAGATGCCACCCTTCCTCGCTCTCCTCACGACTGCCATATTTTTCACTCCGGTGTGGACTCTGCTGGGCCTTTCCTCTCACTCTGTCTCTCTGCTTTCATCCAGCCCTCCTTCACCACCAGCTAAGAAGCCAAGGGATGTGAAGCGTCTCCTAAACACATCAACACACTGCTGCCATGTTGAAATATCACAATCCCTGAATGGAGAGGATACATTTCATAAGGATGCGACATGTGAAGCAACAAAGAAACAAAAGAAACAAAGAACTAAAAAGAGAAAAGACCATCAAAAGATTTAACCTTTGATGGGGGATTGACTTTCATGAAACAGATTTAACCCCGCCTCCACCTGTTGGGCCCACAAGGTTTCTTTTACTGTCATCTATAAATGAGTAAAGATCCATACTACATGGGGAGCCTGTAAGCACAACACAGCAACCGTAATCTCCCGTTCTTTCGTTCTATCCCTGCTGGCTGCAGGTGAATCTTCTATCACCCCTCTGCTTCATCATTATTACATTTGTCTTCTAAACTGGATTTATCTGCCTGTAACAGGAAGAAGCCTCGAAGCTCCTTTAACATTGCTTTTACCTGTGTCTGTAACTGTTAGTGTTAGGGTTTGTTAATTCCTTTTTTTTTTTTTTTAATTTTGGCTGCATCTCCGGTACGGTAAGTCGTAGAGACGCAGGTCCAGACATCAAACATCTTTTTGTGCGTGCAGACCTTGCTGTCAGCCCCCGCAGGGGTTACGGGAAGGAGGAGTGGATATGTGGGATGGAGGGACAAAGAGAGAGACTGAGGTGGTTGGTGGGCTTTATGCTGTGATATAATTTCATGGAGAAGGTTATGCGTGGTGATGCTGCATCCCACTGAAGCACTGAGCAGCAAAGGTTAGGGGGTTAGGGGTTAGGTTGGGGGTTAGGGGTGGCTCCATTACTTTGTGTCCCCATTCCCATTCACTGGATACAGCAGACAGGAAGTTGGGATAATCCTTTGCAGTATCCCAGCTGTGATGCAGCAGAATCCTTGCATGTTTTAGTCTTAAGAATCCCCCGTCTGGGCGACAACACACACAATCTGACGTCAGAAGTCTCTTTGTGTGTGCGTGCAGACCTTGCCGTCGGCCCCCGCATGGCTTACGGGAAGGAGGAGTGGATGATGTGGGATGGAGGGACAAAGAGAGAGGCTGAGGTGGTTGGTGGGCTTTACGCTGTGATGTAATTTCATGGAGAGGGTTATGTGTGGTGATGCTGCGTCCCACTGAAGCATTGAGCAGCACAGCCCCCTACTGGCTGAGGAGAAGACCGCACGAACACAGTGAAAGTGCCAGGTGCGTCAGCAACGACCGCTGCTGGATTGTCTGATTGAATACAATCCACTTTAACCATTCATCTAGACTGCAAATGTACCATAAACAGTCTTCAATGAGGCCTCCGTCATTATAGTTTTGAAAATCGCATTTGACTGTGACCGCTGTGGGATTGAGAGGACGTCTCAGCCAATTTTGGAAAATAAACATACAGCACCATCTGGTGGTTATAGTCATGAATTATTTATCATTTTAAATTGTCAGTATTTGGTTGATGAACTTAAATAAGTAAGGATTTGTCATTTGCATCATTGAAACATTTCTGCAGACATGTATGCCACTATAAGACCCTGAAAATATAGAAAATATTACTTCGTAATATTTAATAATAATACTAATAATGATGATTAAATTGGCAACAGCAACCAAAGTTGCACAAACAACATTTGGGTTTTATTCATTAAGAGCTTCACCCTGATTCAAATGTTGCCAAACTGACTACAACAAAACTACATGACATTATCTCCCAATTCAAACCAGTGAAATTAGAACTAAATCATAATAATAAAATAAATATTTCATCTTTCAGTGGGGAAAAAATGAGACACATAACAGAAACGTCTCCATGAAACTGAGTTTAATAGATTGTTAAAAATAAGGCTATGATGCTGTTTTAGCAAACATTGACCAGGAGGAGAACCGTCATGGCGTCCAGAGAAGCCTGGTGCAACGGGTGAATGTGACCAGTCTGGGGTTTTACAGCTGGACATACAGTGAGAACACAAACACCACACACAAGTCAAACACACACACAGACAAATGTGTCTTGCATTCAATCTCCTACAGATGTACCACACACACACACACACACACACACACACACACACACACATATAGACATCCACCCCACCCAAAACGGTGGCAATAAACAGATTTAGCCGATTAAAAAAAAAAAAAAACATGCATAGCTTCGTACATGAATGTGTCGTTCTAATATCTCATGGTTTCTCAAAAATGTTCAAACATGATTACATGAATTTCTTTTATTTGACAATTATTAACAATCACGTAAATTCATTGGACTATTTTGTTTATTATAGCCTCCCGTTATAATTTGTCCATGTAGAAAGTTACATTCTGAACCAAGACAGGCTCCATAACAAAGGAAATAAATACTGGAATGGCAAAAACAGAATATGAAAGTTAGTGTTTGGAAATGGATTGAAGACCAATCTGGAACTTTTCAGATATAAAAACAACCACCGATGTTGGTATCCTGGTGTTACAGTTGTCATCAAAATACTTAATAAAAATGTCTCACATGAATACAAAACAACAACAAAATAACTACAAAATAATGACAATAATTACCTTCCAGGCCTCAGAATGTATTTGTAACCACAAAACAAGGAATGGTGAAGCCATCGGGAGACTCCCTTTAGTGCTGCATGTTCATTAGAAGGTGCCACACAAACATGTAATTCTTCATCAGATTCCCGAAGCTTAATCCCCAAAAACCTGACCCCTCAAATTATAAGACTCACAAGACATTTTAAGCTGTAAAAAAAAAAAGTAAATTATGAAAGTCAGTTTCACGGTGCTTCATCTTTTGTCCTTTGGTTACTGAGGTGACCTGGCTACAAATATTTTATACATTTTGTTCCCTTCACGCGGTTAGTGGTGTACATTACCATGAGTTTCCCCTCCAAACCTCACGCTACTAACATCTAACATTTTAAAGTGCCAATGAGCTAAAAGAAACGGGAAGCACCAAGGCAGACTTTCCTCACACGACAGAAGAGCTTTAACAGGCATACAGACTCGGATGAGGATACAGGATTTCCCCATGCAGGCTAATGCTAACCTACAGTTACACCTAGTAGTCGGCTGGTTCTTGTGTTCAGCAGCAAATTGCTTTTAAATCATTTATGTCATAAAGATAAAACTGTAGCATATAGGGCTTGGTGCCACACAGTTTTTACTGAATAAAAGCACATTTAATTTATCACGAATCAAGCAAGCTGCTTTTTTAAATCATCAGTACAGTAATTAGACCCCAGATAACACATTCAATTGAACCTTTTGAAATGTATACATATTGATTTTGACATGTTTTGACACCCAGCCCTAAAGGTTAAGATAATAAAAATGCTGTGAATGCACACAAACACACCTGATGCTCACACACGCACAGACATGTGGTTTAAAATGTAAAAGTCTTATGTGTATTATATAAAATATACTTCTGCACCTTTTTTTTTTTTTTTTAAATGACTGCAAAACTGCTTCAAGCGCTTTTCCCTTTAATCTTTCACATCGAAATCCCTTTTAAACAAGTGGGAGACCGACTTCCAAGCATGACCTGATCAAACTATAAACACAACTTGGCCTTTTTTCCCAGGGTGCACCGGCTTCTCCAACATGCAACCCAGCAGAAGGGAACACTTGGACCTTGGACGTATTCTTTAAGTTAACATAAACTTCACCTTACCGAATTAAAATTCATAAAGAATAAACTGTACAAAACATGGACTAAAAATAATGTTTTTTTTTACAAAGTAGTCAACTACCCAGGCATTAAGAACAATCAGTAATATCAACTTAAAAACTTGGAGGACATGCGGGGGTTTGGTGGGCAGCTCTGGTATTCACACAACAGTTTGTGATTTTTCCTTTTCAATCGTAGGAGGTTGTGACCTGCCAGACAATGAGGTGGCTCTGCTCGGCCTTGGTAGGCGGCGACTGCCGGCTGGCTGCTGGCTCTGATAAACCATCCAACTCGCCGCCTTCATCACCTGAGAAGGAGGATGATGAGTCAAACAAACAGCGTGCCAGGGGCGTCACAGGGGGCGTCAGGCCCTTTTGCAGCAGCTTTAAAGGGCCAGTGTGTAGGATTTGTAGGATCTAGCGCTGAGGACTGCAAACTTCTCCCACGTGCCCAGCTTGTAGCATATTCAATTTCTGCCTCCTGAATGCTACACACTGGCCTTTTCAGGCAGACAGTATAGTACAGACGGCTACATTAGCTGTCATGTGGATTCAAATCCAACACTAAAGGGGAACATGAATGCTACTTGTTGCCCTTCAATGGTGGTGACACACTCACCCATTCTGAAGTCAATGTAGCCTTCGCCTCCACTCATGACCAGGTGTGTTTTGGGCTCAGAGTTGGCTGTGTCGGAGGACTCGGACGGCGGGTCGTCAGAGCCTGAATCTGCGCTGCCTGGAGGAGGCATCGCCTGACCTGTGACAAGAACACCCACAGCCAAGTCAAATTTATTTTTGTCTACAGTATAGCCATTTTTTTTACAAAACCCAAAGATATTCCATTTATAATAATAAATAAAGGCTCTAATTTGAGAAACTGCAACTGATAATTGGCCCTTTTGCTTTAAAAAAAAACTTATACTTATAGTATAGAATTATTATAACAGTTGCTGATTATTTTTTAAAATGTAGTTATCATTGCAACTCTGTATAAATGCCACTTTTTTTTGCCACTTTATGAACACCTGCTGCTTACCTGGTACAGTGACGAAAAACTTGACAGCATCTCGATGTCCGTGGAAACACAGCTGGGCGTGGGCCATGGAGCAGTATGGCACAAAGCTGCCCTGCATGGCACAGTCCGACCCGTCGTCACTGTAAACCCGTACAGCACTGCCGGGCCGATTTGGCACTATTCCCGTTGCCTTGTTGGCTGCAGAACAATAGAAAAAAAAGCAACCGACGTCACAATGTGCATGGTGTCTCGGTTTTGCACGAGAAGGCCAGCTGTGGGTGAAAGGGGCTGTGCAAAGGACAAACGGTGAGACGATCAAATTTCAATCTTTGACAAAAGGTGGAAGAGCAGGAGCTGCATTAAAAGCCATCAGTGTTAATGGCTCCCTGAAGCACACACTCACACACTTAGAAATGCAGCCACACACTCATATATTTCATCGATTTCCCATCCGTAAAAGAAGACAAAGCAGGGTTATGAGCAGAGGTGGCCTGCACACATTCTTTCAGAAAGACAGCAGAGCGACACATTTGCTCTCATTGTTTTTAAAGCACAAACAAAGAGAGATACTTGCTCCAGGTTTTCTGGGCACCGAGTGGAGCCTGTGGGAGATGAGCTAGACGGTAAACATAAAAATGAACTACTCAGAAGAGGAGGGAAAAGAAAGAACGTGGACCATACATGCTTAAAAAAAAAAGGTTGTAATAGAACAAAAACAGTGACGTGTGAGCTGCAAGGTGACTGTGAGAGCTGCATCCATGACAACCGTGGTTATTCAACAAGTAGCGCCTGGATGCACTCTGTGAACACGCCTTGAGAGGAATCAGGACACAGAAGCACAGCGAGATGCAGAGAGGGTGTATGGCAGCCAGGACTTCAAGAATGGTTTAAACCAAAGTGAGCATTTACTTTAAAGAAATTAATACACATACCTATATGACCATTCATTACATAACAAAAGGGAACATTCAGGACTAAGCAGGTGTGTGATACCTTCAGACAGCGGGATGGAGATGATGACGCCGTTTCCCGTCCCAACCCAGAGGCGGCTGCAGGACACCACCAGAGCTGTGATTCTCACAAAGGAGAAGCCCAATTTACCCGTTCCTGCAACACACACACACACACACACACACACACACACACACACACTTGTTTGCCATTTCAAGAGAGAAGGATTTCTCAGAGAAACGACTAGTTGGTGGATGCGTACCCAGCATTTTGCTGACGTAGGGCTCGATGTCCACATCCTGGAGGTGCTGGTAGGTGTGGGCGTGGAACAAGCGCAGCGTTGAGTCCAGTCGGATGGACACCCAGATACCGTCTCCCACCCACGCCAGCTGCCTCACCTGACTCTCCTTGCGAGGATGGGCGTCAAACGACTTCTGCTCAGACGCGACAGATCGATGAGATGTTAGGATATCGTGGAAACGGTAAACGTAGGATTAAATGTTACTCTGAGACATGTTTCAGATAAAGGTGCGGTTATGCAAAAGTTGTTGGTTTGGTGAACTCCTTTGAGTGACAGGAGGTTTATTACATACAATGACAGCTATACCTCTATCCTCATGGCCTTAGGCTGGATGACGTAGATCTTGTTTCTGTAACCGCACCACACCTTGTCATGGACTACTGTCATGCAGCGGATAGAGTGGTGAGGCCGGCCCAGATCCAACAGGTGGTAGTTAGTTAAATCCCACTGACCGTCTGCTGGGCAGGAAAAAATGATGATATTTATGGCCAAAATATTAAACAAAAATATGGTCAAACAAACGTTGTCTTAACCACTCACCAATGCTTCTGTGGAAAATCGCTAATGTCCCATCAGCCAAAGCTACCAGGACTCTCCCTTTAACATGCCTGTAACAGGAGATGAACCCACTCTTTTTACACATTATTCTGTAGGTAGAAATCGGTATTTTGGTGTGTGTGTGTGTGTTGTGTGTGTGTCCTTGAATGGTCACAGTAGGAACTTTGCACTCACACTATGCTGAGGATGGAGTCTTTCAGCTTGATGGCATGGAGACACTTCCTCCATCGAGCCACAGACGAGTGCACATAGAGACTTAGAGGGAGAGACAGACAGATGAGGACATGCCGATTAGATTATGAGGAGTTGATTTGATACGTGAGAAAAACAGAGCTGGTGGAAGTATAACTGCATGGATAAATTTGCCCACAATTAAAGAACCATTATTGCATTAAAACAGGCTGGATCTTCACATAATAAAACATACAATACATGCTCACACTAGAGCACATTCTATTCTGTACTGCCCTCTAGTGGCCGCCCTGCTCACCATCCATTCTGCGCTCCGAGCCACATGGTGGGGAGAGCGCTGCTCATCTTCAGGACTTCCCCATCTGATGGGTCTGAGTCTTCTGGGTAGGAAGTCTCGCCATCATGACCGCAGCCCCTTGATCACAGAAAGTAGACGATGGGAATTTGATTCACTTTGTAATAAATGCTGGACTTGCACATCGGGCAGAACATTACATTAAAAGTGTTAGAAGTGATCATCTAGCCTGAAAAACAGTGAAGACCTCTGATCTAGAACATCACTGCTCACCTTTGTGAGTCCGATGAAGGGGAGTCGGTGGGTCCCACCCCCAGTGGGTCGGTGAACACATGCTCAGTGTAGATTCCCGGCTGGTTGGGATCCGCTCCCTGGTCCTCCTCCCCTTCCTCGCCCACGCCAGCGTTCGCCTCCGTTGCTTCCGTTGCCTCTTCTGCCGTAGGAACGCCGTCTTCTGCCGGGCTGGTCTCTCTGGACAGCTCGACTGCAGGCATCATGGATCACAGGGTTATAATCTGGTGGATCCTAAAGTTGTAGCTAGCGGCCTCCGTTGTGTTTGATATAACTAGAAAAACAAGTAAGGACATACTCTATCAAAGCAAAGAACTACTGCACCTGAGCTAGAGATGCCACTGTGCTCAGCCGGCTGGTCGCCGACGCCAGCGTTGGCGGTCTGTGGAACGGCGGTCGTCCCCTCTGCTGCCATAGCGCCATCGCTTCCTTGCGAGCCCACGCTGGCCACGCTGCCGGCCAGTGACACCCGATCACCTTGGCTGGCCTCCGGGTCTTGGGGTACGTCCTCGCCCGCCGAATAATCAGTCTCCAACACACCTGTAAAAACAACAACCAGTCCAAACTGATTAGGAATTGCACGGTCATGGATGACGAGGATAAAGAGAGCCACTTATCCAACCCACACAAACAAAAGTGTGACCACTCAGCCTACCTGGCACGCTGGCAATGCAGACCACGTGGGTGTTGCAGGCGTAGAAGCTGTCGAGGAGGTCGGAGGGCTGACTGGCGTCCAGCACCATGACCTTGGTGGAGGAGTGAGTGCTGGTGCACACCCACACCCTACTGGACGCCTCATCCTGAAGGACAAGCTCCTTCTCCTGCTCCCCTTTCTCCTGATCCTTAGGGACAACACTCAATCAGCCAACAGCCTCAACAGAATATAAACCACAGGATGATCTCACTGGAGTGAAACACTGCTTCCTTACATGACTTCCTCTCACCTTATTCTCTTGCTCTAACTGATCCAGGCTACTCTGGGAACCCTTTGTGGTTTTTGCGAGCTCTTGTAATGTCCTCCCCCCAGACAGGTTGACCCCTGCAGCACACCACAGCTGGGGAACAGAGAGAAAAGAGCTGATAATTAGCACAGTTTATTCAGAATTTAAAGAAATGTTAAAGTTGAGTTATTGATGTATGCACCTTCATAGAAGCATCTTTCTGATCTAGAGGTCTCAAGTATACCGGTACAGGTAAGTTCATTTTGTTCTCCACTTGTCCACCATTTGCCACCTGTCAGAGAATAAAAAGCACATGCAAAAGGACATAGCTTTTTAAAACAGATTTTCACCCACATTAAGACAAAACGGCTGCAATCGCCACAGCTTGAAGCCAGAATTTCTCTGTCACATTTCGCACACAGTAACCATCTGCAGCAGTGATCGGGTCTACAGAAAATGTCATGGAGTTGTGAAAGCTTTTTCGGAAGGCTGGCATCAGAATATGTCATTCTGAGTTAGAAACAACCGCCTTGATAAAAATCAGCCACATTTCCTCCAACTTGAATCTTAGTTTCCTACCTTGTATTTACTGGGCAGGCTCCAGCCATGTGCAGTGACTCGTCCGTCCTCCTTCTGCATGTGGGCCTTGACCTGTCTGTACTGGGCTCTCTTCTGCTCTTTACGTGATGGTGAGCTGCACTGGTCCTTCCTACAAGAAGTGCAAAGAGTGGACAGAAAGATCATGAAAAACATATTCCTACAGATATTTTTGGAATGATTCCTGATGCACCTAAAACTTAAATCTAATTCAAATTGAATCATTGAATTTCATGTTTTTTGTGGTTTTGTATCAATAAACGTTTCATTTTTTTCCAGAAATCTCCACCATGTTCACCCTGACCGAACACACCAAACCCACAGTCACTCGACTCCACTTACTCTTCATTGAGGAAGTCAAACGTCTTGGACTTCTCGGTGGGGAACTGGGAGAAGGTACTACTCCTCTTCACCATGCCGCCCGGAGCGTTGTACTTCATGTTGGACTGGGACTCCGCCTTCTTTATAGCAGGGGAACTGGAGGAGGAGCTAAACAGCCTGCTGAAGCTGCAAAGTTACAGACAGCCAATAGGGAACCGGAGCAGACAGGGGAGCAGGGGGGAAAAAAAGCAAGGTAGGGGTCACCAACCAACCAGACAACCAAGGACTGACACCACCGTTTACTGCACACTGACGTAAAGCATGCTGGGAGTCTTGAATAACTGACCATTTCCTATCGCATATGACTGTGAATGGGCCGTGAAAATCAAATTGTCTGTTTAGCACCAACTATCAACAGGACATTCAGTGGCTAGTTAGGGTATAATTAAATCCTTTTTGCTTTATGTGTAAATAACAGGTAAAACATCACCATATCAACAATACAATGCAGAAAAAAAGGGGAAAATATTGTTACAATACATTAACATGTCATTCCACTCATACTGACTGAACAGTGATGTGTTTCTTGATTAATTGTGCTGAAACCAAATACTACATGAGGTATTAGCTTACTGCTTAACATTTTCAGTCAATGTTTTCTTGATGTCTGCCCTTATAATCCCTTATAATAAAACAAAAAGCAAAGTGATCTGCAGGTAGGAGCTGAATAAAGACTGACATGAACATTTAGGCTGCTGGGGGAACTCTGCCACTCTTAAACTCCCTATGAGCAGAGAGTAGGAAAACATCCAAAAAAGGCACACAGCAGGCAGGAGACAGGAAAGCCCAGGGGCACAAGGAGAGTCATGTCTGAGCAGTTTGTGATAACAACCACCGAGTCACTGCACGGAGAGAAATAATTATGGATAAAGACACATCAAAGTCGGATCCGTTTGTAATGGAGAAGCAGGTCTGTATCTTTGGAGGGAGAGCGAGGTGAAGGTTTATCAAACGATCTTTACCTAATGCTGCCAATTCAATTGCACATCCCGGGAAAAGAGGAAAAAAATATATATATTTGAATAGAAGAGAAAATATGACAGGAGTTGACCTCAATAGGCTGTCGACATGGCAAAGGTAGTTTAAAATACAAAACAAACAACAAAAAGAGGGAGACTTACAACTGCCAGATGCTGGATTTCTTTTTTTCGGCGAGTGTTGGATTTTCTCTCGAGGCCCTGAAGAAGAGGACAAGACGATATCATGTGTGAAGACACATTGAGGATTTTACATTTAAACGATGTAAGCCATCATGTTGTTTATTGATATGTCATTACTGTATTGATCCGTTTTGTGGGTGAAACACTAATACTGGAAAATGTGAATCATGTCTTATCGAAAGTGGCAAACCCAACCAAATACCTAAATTCATAAACATAGCGTATTCCCTTTATGTAAACAACAAATGTGATTATGCACACGTGTACATTTCTCCTGTACCTGATCATCTCCGTCCACCGCACGGCTTCCTGCAGCTCCATCAGTCTCTCTTTGTACTGGTTCCTCTCCATCAGCACTCTGGCCATCTCCACCCTGGTGAAGCGCTTCCTCTGGGCCGTAGGAACATCACTCTGTGGCGGCACATGGTTAAACCCACACATGACCACGCAGGAACGCATCCATTACCATCAGACATAGTACGTCTGACATTGTTGTTCAGACATTGTTGTGCTCGTGCAAAAACACTCACGTCTTCCTCCTCTTTCGTTTTGTGTTTCGCTTCCTCCAACTCCAGGCGAACTCTGGAAAAGACCATTTTATTATATGAGCAAGAGATATATATATTAATATGTCTACGTTCGTAATATTAACACAGTAGTTGACCTACTTTTTGAGTTCCTCCTCCATGTCCCTGCTCTTGTCCTCCAGCTTGCTCTTGGCCTGCAGCACAGCCTCCATCTCTCCCTGCAACATCTCCTTCTCACAGGTCAACTCGTCCACCTTCAGGATCAAGTCTTTATTCACCACGTTCAGAGCATTCCTGGACACACGAGCACATCTCAGTCCACCCGTCAAATACCGTTACATCACAGATACGTTGTGACATTAAAAGGCTCTACTTACTTCGTCTCGAGCAGTTGTGAATTCTCCTGAATGAGATTTTCAACTTCGCGGCCCATACCTGAACAGAGTTCATAATATAAATGTGATATAAAAACAGCTGGATTAGTGACTACAGAAACACTACGGATTAAAGGTGCAGCAATGTAGATTATTATTACTAGGGGGAGAAAAAAAAAACCCAACAAGGCACTACGAAGGAAGGGAAATATCTCCTGGTGAGATATTTGTTACTGGAGGTTTCACAGCACAAGAAACTACGACAAACACACAGCACATGTCACATGACTGACGGGAGAAGGATGGATAGAGTGGGTGGGGTCTTACCAATCAAACTAAGGTCTGAGAAAACCATGCAATCCAAGTCAGGCGGAAAGAACAAGGAAGAGAGAGAGAGAAAGAAATGCGGATATAGTTTGAGACAGTGGAATGATTTAAGTGATGAAGGAGCCAGAGCTAAACGTGTAGCAGTTGACTCCACAAGCAAAAGATGCCGTCTCTAAAGCTAGTTCGATACGACAATCGCAGTAGAACAGGAAAATACAAGGGCCAAAAACGTCATTCAAGCTGTAAAAGAAACAGTTAGGCTAACAAAGGAAGCATTGAATCCCTCATCCATGCACCAAACGTTGTCAGAAGTAGTTAAAAAAACGTAGGCAGCTGAAAAGACGTGTGCATTACGGAACCAACTGTTATCGAAAAACACAATGAAGAAGAAGCTGTGAGCGGAAAAAACAATGGCGGACAAGAAAGTGACTAATGAGCAGAGGTCAAAGGGACATTACAGGAGAACGTTTAGCTAACAAAAGGTTTGAGGTCATACACACCGGAGTACTCCACTGGGATTATGGACAAAAGCCAGAGGATGAGATACGGGAGAGAGAGAGGCGATGTTAACATGGGTAGATGGCTAACACTGCATATAACAGCTGGACCAAACAAGTGATGTAGCATTGCAGCAAACAATTCAGATCTAGTGCTACAGGTAGAGCAGCAGCTAGCCAAACGTAGCAGTGGAGCGCCATTAATATTTAGGGTTATCATGCCATTCATTTGTATGCAATATGTTTTGCCGACAAATATAAACAATTTTAGTCGATTAAATGCAGAAATTATGGAAGCCAAGAGAGGCAAGTTAGGAAAATTAGAAAGATCAGACTAGAACTTTTTTCTCTCTAACGGTCCCGGATGGAAAAAAGAAACTTGAAAAATTATTCTGGCAAAAACATTCCTAAAGTCATAAATAAAGGAGAGTAAACAATTTAGACTTTTTTTTCCTCACTTGCCTCTCAGGTCTTCAGACATAAATTGTCTTATATCACATAATCTTTTCAAGAAATCACCACAATATGAAGAGGTCACATTTGGTCCACATAGTCTATTATCTTTGATATCAGGACACCTCAAAGTGACGTATTAAGTGTACTATTATACCATGGCCACTTACAAAATTAGAAAATCGCTGCCGTGTAAATATTGTCACGTATTTTTTAAATGCTTAAATATTTAATTAAAAGTAACATTGCTAGTGCTGTCTGTAGTTTAATCAGCAGGGAACCAAATAGTAGTACTACTCATTTCAATTCATTATATTTCATCAGTTACCATAACATTAATTCTGGAAGGACATAAAAACTAACCAATAATTTGTGATGATTTTCACCAGGTAGAAATCCTGATTTTTAGGATAGGGGGCTGAAGTCCATTGGCCATGTTTCACCCTGACTTTTATTATATAACTTGCAAAATTCATTAATTTTAACACACACCTACCAGCAAAATCCAAACGTGTATTTTCTACGACCATGGTATAATTGTCACAAATAACATACAACGTACACACTTAATCTTCACAACAACAACAACAAGCAAAACTTGGAAACTGAGCTCTTACACAACAAACTATTATGTATTTTGAATACTTAAATAAGTACCAGAGAAGAGGTTTAAGACATTTCATACTGAGCATTCCAACACAATCCCGATGAAATGTATTCAGAGGACCCAACAGGACTGCTGCTACATTATTTCACTGCTGCATCGTTCCATCGTTCTGTACTCACCCAGCAGGTCGGCCCCTTCGTCCACATCCCCTATGAGCCCAGTGCCTGCAGATGACAGCTCTTCAAACAGAGACTCTGTGTTTCGGTCAAACGCCAGGTTCTCAATGCCTTTAGTAGGAGTACTAGAAGAGTAAAAGAAAAGGAAGTGATGCTGTGCTCCCTGGTAAAACATTGTTAAAAAAATTGCATGTTGATTGTACTACCTGCAGGGTTTGTATCCAATGAGATCCATGTCCAGCTCAGGGGTGGACTCAATGATGTCCTGCACATCTGAGCTATCCTCATTTTCAGGCAAACCTGCATCAAACACAGCATATGGTATAAATTCCTTCCATCCCCACCTCTACAGCAAAAACCCTTGTATCATATACTGTATACAACAAAAAGGAGCTGTACAGGAAGGCCACCAAGACTACCGATGGTTAATGAATGTGAGACTTGTTTGGTGAGGTTTGCCCTTACCCACTGATACGGATCTGGTCCCTGGTGCAGCCTGCACCTCCATGCTCTTACTGTTCCCATCGCCCCCCTCCATGTCTGAGGCTGTGGTGGACATTTGGGAGGCCGACTTGGAGCCGGCGAAGTCTGACAGCTCATCCTGCAATGAAAACAGGTTTAACAACAGCAATGTCACAGAGAGACATTCAAAGACAGAGGTGTAACTAAAACTAAATGAGAACAAATCATACAGAACTGGACCAAGAAGATAACAAAATCATAAAAACACGGTTTACGATTTAACAGGTTCAAAGTGCTAATCACAAACTAGAGGTCCTCAGAGACTCACTACATATGCAACACATGCAGCACAAGAGAAAAACTACCTCTAAATCCATGTAACAAGAACTTCAAATACTAAAATACAGGGATTTTTGTTTTTTTAGGTGAAATTGGAACTCACGAAAACATGAAATCTAACAGAAATACTACAAATGAACAGAAGAAAAAAAAGAAGGAACCTTGAAACATTAGACATTTACTTTAACGTGGATGGGCTGAGGATAGCTTTCCAATCAGATGCAGAGAGAAAACATGACACAGAGCGAGCACACAACCACAGAAGGAAGTTCACACACCGCTAGTAAACACAACAGGAACCCACACAATATTCAAAAACTAAAAACAGTCAGGGGGAAACTGAACACACACTTATACACACATGTAAATCTACTGCTCTGATGTTACACAAACACGGTATTAAAATACGCACCACTACTCTAATGTATGATACTATGTTAGTGCACCAAAACATGTTACTGTTATGCTGAAGATCTGCATGAATTAACCAAAAACACAAAGAAGCATAATAACAAAAAGTCATGCATTTTAACTGAAAAAAAGAGGCGAGATGCAACCACGCTGTTATTGGATTTAAATAGATTAATAATTAACCAATTCCATCTGTGACACAGCTGATAGTTGTGTGTGCCCTTAGGTTTTTTAAAGATGTCAACTAATGTGGCCTTCACACAGGACGTGGTTGCATGTAGCACAATCCAGCGCAGGCGGTCTGTGAAGTGAGGGTCTATAAATGAACAAAGTGAAATGATGAAACAGCATAGACTACTGAAGCCCACACACACAACCACAAACGGTGTGCAGGCGTGCTGCCGCCACCTCCGCCACTCATCCAACTACCTTGCAGTCATCTGCCAGTGATTTCCCCCAAGTAGAGTCCTGCGCACTTTTACCCTCCCTTTCCTTTGGGGGGTCGACAGTGTCCAACTGCTTGGGGGGAGGGGGAGAGTAAGAATGAAGCTCGTATGTGCAGAAGCAGAAATGCATACACCCCAAACGTGTGCATGTCTGTGAAGTGAATGGAACAGTGCTATTGTATGGGACAAAGTATGGAGAAGCTTGTTTGATGGTGAAATGAATGTGTTCAGATTTTAGACCAGTGTCACATAAAGTAAAACATCTGCTGACGACATCTTGGGCTGTAAGAAATTGTGATTTCCTGACAGTTTTTAGTAGTTTTAGTCCGTACACTTCCCCTTTAACTGCTTTGTAAAGGTCCCTTTAAATGACAGAAAAAAGCGTTGATTTATAAAATGTGATTATGCCAGCTTATAGACAATGGGATGGTCTTCCTTATATGACTTGTGGAGATTATATCATGGGTGGCATGCGTGGATATGCACCTCATTAACCTGTCGTTCCTCTTCATTTGAAGCACATAAATAAACATGACGTCTACATGTCGAAGCCACTCGTGTTCAAAAGGCACTGGATCAACAATAACCGTCCTGTCGCACTGATTACATAAGAACTGATCACATTCCAGCTAGCCTTTTTCTCCCTCGGTGACTGGCTGCCAGCCATACAGCGGCATCACTCCCATCATGCATTGCGCCACAGAGCTGATGTCCCAGTTTTAACAAAGCAGTGGGATGAATTAACATTGTCACCCTCCAGGTCCTAAATGCCACAGACATAAATATAACGCACACATCAAAAACATGTCGAGTCCCCGTTTTGCATACAAAATATCTTAATTTCATCCGAGTGAAAATAATCGTAACAATGAATCCAGTAGTATTTGAAGCTCCTGCACCAAAAGACAAATGTATCTATTTTGACAATGAATATTAAGTGATACATTTAATGATCTCTTCTGACTGCCACATCAGCACAACAGACACGTTTTTATACTCATCAATGGCTACAGAGGAGGATGTCTAAGAACAGAGATGGCCTTGTCAGACGCCTACTCAAATACGCTCAAGCACGCCCGAGTCTCATCAAAGGTTCTCTATTTTTAAATGGATCCAAAGCCAAAAACTCCTCTATCTTCTAGCACTGGCAGGAGGGCTGGAAACACTCAGTCAGTCAAAGGGATTTCAGCCATAATTCTCCATATTTATGCATTTTGTGTGACTTAGTTATGGTAGAAACTTAATTTGGAGAGCAGTTAGTTGGTGCTTAATAGTCATACTTTCAGGCAAAATTTTTTTTATCATTTTAGATCATCATAATTCAGAGTGGACAATCTGAATTTATCATGTCAACAGATAGGATGCACTCTGGACCAAAGATAATATGGACAATATTAGGAGGAGGAGAATACAGTAAAACAGGAAATTGTTGAGTTTTTGTGTTGGGACTTCGAAGACATTGTTTCCCACTATAATAGAATTCATGTCTGGAACTAATTTTCATTACAAAATCCCCACATCAGTTATCATGTGGATCTCAAGTTTATTATCTGTAGAAAAATCACATTGGAATGAGTCATTTTTTCCACCTAATGTGGTTGAAGCTCACATAAAGGGACCATCCAGACACCTACCTTGAGGCTAGTGTTGGACCGTGCTGGGTCGGTGAATCTCCAGCCCTCTGTGCCCGGCGTCTCGGCCCTGGCCTGGGGGTCGGGGATCAGCAGGGACGCTCCGCCACCTGATGGGAAGACCCCCAAAGAAAGAGGCCGCTCTCTCCTGGTGGGCAATAGAATCAAACTTGTTTTGTCTCAGTGAGCCAAGATATGACAGTTACAGACGGACATTAATGCAAACTCCCAGCATCTGCTGTGGTCTTACCTGACTCGACCGACTGCGCTCAACTCCGAAGTCTCACTGATCTGCTGCATTTTGATCCTCTCTACGTGCTCCATATAGTTATGGATCATCTGCAGAAGTTGGAAACGGGTTGGTTAATGATAACAACCTGAGAATATTTCCTTCCCTCCTTCCTTCCTCCTTCTTCTTCTTCGTTCTTACCTCTGAATGTCGCTGATGGAGCGAGTTGTATTCTTTCTTGAGTTCCAATTCCCGTTCTTCCAACCTGCCGACTGACACAGAACACAACACGGCTCAGTAACACACACATTATCTGTTCGTAAAATTATAATACAAATAAAATTAACTTAAAAGTCTGTTATGTTCCAGACTATTTCTTGCCTACACCCAGTAACTTCCTGGATGGGTGCAACTGCTCAGAGCCAAGAAATAGTCCAGCGCTAAACACCAGATAAAAGAGAAAATCATTGCTTTCACACTTTGATTTTTGTGCAGCTTAAACAATAATGGATGATAACATTTCACTATCTCTGTATAACTTTTAAACCTCCGTTGTACCACATCGTAGAACATGAAAACCTGCAAATCCCACTTGCATAAGTTTGCTCTGCCAGACAGGCACGGGGGGGAGGCAGAGGGGTAATCTCCCTCAAATGGGTTTCAATGTTGGGCCGACTTATGAAGTGACAAAAACACCTAATCCCCTATTAGTGTGTCAGGTCTAGACTAAGCCACACAGAGAGCTACTATCACAGACGGATATACAGCATAAAGGCTGGATACTATCAATTACAGCTGCTAAAGCCTCTGCATGTTGCATGGTGATGTCGTGCCTGTGTGTTTATTCTGACTAACCGGGTTGGAGTCATGTAATGCAGTGAAGTGAGAAAAGGAGGATCCACACTGGGGAGGAGGCTGAAGGCTGAAGTAATCCCTCCTGTGTGTTGGTATTAGAGCTGAGCAAGTTTGTCAAATCACCATGTGGAGAAGCTGAATGTGTGGTGGAACATTAAGCCAATGGTATTGATTTAATTCATAATTAATTAACCTTAAAAGCAGTTAAACACAGACAAAAAAAAGAATCTTTCTGTAACACAAAACAACACTACAGAAATGCCAGTGTGACAATGTTATTTCAGCATAATCACCCATAAAAGTCCATTTATTATACTGTAATAAATCCACTTTGAAGACAAAATGGGGAGACGTGTGTCGATGTATAAATCTTCATCATCAGATTGTTGACAATCAAAGAAAGAGCCTCATTAAAATCCTCTTTTAATGGGAATAGCATCACCGTGAAACTTCCCCGTCTGATTGCTTTCATTAAGATACTTTTTTGTATTATAAGTTTTCTGAAGTTGTTCGTATAAATATGCTAATGAGGCGTTATTTAACGTTTACTTTTTTTGAGGATTTAGAAGAAATCTACAGACACAAAATGACCAAAGGGGCGGAGACTCAAGGATCTCCATTGTCCCAAATGGGAGAAATAGTTGATGATGTCAAATTAAAGAAATTAAATTAAATTTTCTATAAGAATTAACTAAAAATCAAGCCATTTATGTTTGCTTTGTTGATGCTTCCGCTAAACGTTATGGAAGAAATTCATGTTGGCATTTTATTCTCCCTCAGCGTTATCAGACTGAATGACTCACTTTAACCAGCCGCGCTGCTTTGCCACCAGATGCCGGACCATCATTTTGTTCATTCATTGTGTGAATCCACTATTTCCAACCAGACATGAAGTGAGAGCTAACCACTTTCATTCCATTCCTTAATCCACCAATAAGATGGGCGGTAATGCACTGCTGCATTAGGAGGACGTGAATAACAGAAATCCTATAATCCCATTACCGTTAGTTACCCCCGCAAAGAGCGATAAAGAGAGTGTGAGTCTGTGTGTGCGGCTGTGTGTAGAGAGAGAGAAAGTAGGCATGACAAACTGGGAGAGAGATCAAACAAGTATGGAAGATTATATGAAGAGTAGAAGCAGAGGGAGGGATGGAAAAGCCTCATACATGGGAAACAGACGGATAAATAAGAACTCATACTGGGACAAAATGGAATATATTCATTGATGAATGGATGTGTGTGTGTGTGTGTGTGTGTGTGTGTGTGTGTGCTTACTCTGGTCGGCGTAGTTCTTGATCTTGAGTTCCAGTTGCCGTGAGTGGGACTCCATTCTGTCGACGTGGTTCTGCAGGTCCTTCTTATCCTGTTCATGAGTGTCCTCAAACTCAATGAACTTCTACTCAGCAACACAAACAAACAGAGCTCGGTCAGACTCGCCGGCACTAAACCCAAAACTCATTTGTAGTCTTAACGCCATTTCAATTATAGCCGGAAGGCTGTCGTTCTCGTTTCTGAACATATTAGCTGACTCACTGTCGTCACGGAGACGCCGTATCTAAACACGTCAAGGTGCTACTGATGTTTATAAGGGAATGAAAACCTGAATGCTTACACATTAGTATCAGTATAATAATGGCTCTAATTATTTTACACAGAGCTGAGGTGATTAGATTGGTCATTCAACAGATATTAATGATTGATCAATAGTTGAAAATATGCCACTACAACACGCTCTGGTTGCAGCTTCTCAAACAGATTTATCAAAATGATCGTTAAATAATAGTCACAGCACTATAAACAATGCATTTCAAAGTAGTAGAAATGGGCCACTGTGACAGCATAACTTCCCAACAACATGAAACCAAAATATGACTAATTATAACGGCATAAGAGGGGCAGGACTTTGACTTTGTGGTCCGCCCGGAAATTCCACTTCCTCCCAGTTTCCTTCCAGGCGGACCTCTGGGCGGGAATGTGTGTCAGCGTCCACATCCTGTCCAGCTCAGCCAAGGCCCTGTTACAGGCTATGCTGCAGCCTGTAATTTTGCCCTATATGACTGAAAGATTGAAATATATTTTCATTGATAAATGAGCTCATGCATATGTAACATTATGTTTGCTGCAGATTTGAAGTGGCCACCAATTAAATAATGCAGCGCTGAAGTGTAAATATATGTAAAACATCAGCAGTTCCATGGTGATTAAACAATAACTTTTTTCATTTTTTTTACACACTTTATTGCAGGTATTTACATATAAAAAGTAACTGGCTGGAATTTAGGTTTAATGATCTTAACAGATGGCTTGATGCCTCAGACTTAATGAAAATCAATGGAACATCTGTCTCCAAATTAGATGAGAGATAAGAGGAAACAGGGGTTGATACAATCTATTTGTGTCTGTGTGAAATCTATAATGAATTAAAAAGCAATTAATTAATCACATCTTGTTGAAGCTCCTAAGGAGAAATGTGACCCCCTGCACTACTCAGGAGTTGATGGGGGTCAATCTGTGACACCAGAACCCGACACTGAAGGCAAAACATAATATGGGGGAAAGGAAGCCAAAATGCAAGTTCGAGGAAGTTCCCTTTCTGCATCTTTCTCACAGAGGATCACATGACCTATACCTTGCCTCTCCAAAAAGGCTGAGCATCCCCTGCACCCCTCAGGGTGGACAAGCTGAGTCTTTCCCATGACAATCCTGTACACACTACTGTGTATTTGCATGAGGGGTTTTTTGTGTGCCTGGCTGTCACACCGCCTCAGTGTCAACGGGCGTGCAGAGGGGTCTATGCGTCCGCAGCGTACTGGACCAGTGTCCCCGCTGTCCCGATGCCCCGAGTCAAAAACGCAAGCTGGGACAGAAGGTTTGAGTCGCATCACGTTTCCCTCCGATACACAAGCTCAGGGCCCGGAGCCAGATTCATACATCTAAATCACACACATCTTCGGCATTTAACAAGACACCCAACACATGCACCCGCACCGACATATCAGGGGGTCACATTGACAGCTTTGCTACTAAATTTACCCACTTGTGTAGCTGCAGGTGCTGAATTGATTTCACCTTTGCTCATTTAAAAAGGGCCACGCCACCAATTTTACAAGTCATTTTATTTGTCATGAGAGGAACCGATACTGCTATAACAGAAATACTGTGTTATAAACTGATGATATGGAGTTTAACAGGCTGCTATCAAGTAGTAGCAATACAGGAAATAGTATTGGATCCAGTGTTTTTCAGCTTGGACCATACTAAGGGCTAATAGTTAGACTATAATAGCATCTGCTGCATCGGTTAAGACCATTTTTTGTGGTATAACACTGGATAAAAAGCACATATTTGCTCTGTCGAACAATTTTACATGCAAGTAGGTGAATAGAGCTTGATAAACAGCTCATGGGAGTGTTGGTGATGCACAGTACTAGCTGTATCCTGAATACCCTGTGCAGTTTATGCAGTTTAAGTATCTGATTGAATGGTGTGCAGGTGATAAATATGGATAAAGTGCTTTGCATGGGGGTGAAGGGTGGAGCTGGATGTTGGTAGTAGTGGAATAATAATCTATACAGTAATAGTATCACCATAAGGTTACATGTTTTAAACTCATGTCACTGTGATGGCCCAAAACGCTGAGTCACTTTACTTCTGAGTCACTGTTTCACTCAATCAGAGTCGCACGGGGTCCAGACGTGACTTCACAATCTGATGCAATAGGCTGGTGGTTGTAGGTGGATTTGAAGGAGGGGTGGTGCTGATGTGGTCACAAGTCCCATCCTCGGTTTGGACACATGCAGCGCTCAAGTATAACACACGCTAACACAAAGAGAGGGCCGTTTCTAGCCTTGTTTACATCCCCGAGGAGCACCGCCGCAGGTCGGGTGGGATGCTGCCGGCCACGTGTGTAGGAAACACCTGAGTTCAGCCTCCATTCATTCCCACACGGACCAGGCGAGCTCTTCCCTCTCCCTCCCCTCGGCTCCATTCAACTCACCTCCTCTGCGTGTTTCCTCAGCGCCTTCTCCCGCTCGTACTGGGTCATGAGCTGCTCGTTGTCCTCCTTCAGCAGCTCCAGCTCCACTTCGTGCTCCTGGTTCTCCGCGAACACCGAGTCCAGGTTCTCCAGCACGGCCACGACCAGCGGCATCAGCTCCTTCACCACGTCCTCGTCGTATTTGCCGATGAGCCTCTCGAACTCGCGGTAGATGGAGTTGGCCAGGCCCGATACCCGCTCAGACATCATCGCTGATGTCCCCGGGTCGTCCTGGTACACAACTCCGTCTTCCAGCTCCATTGTTCGTCCTCCTCCCCTGTGCAGCTAACGGGACCGATGTGGGTTTGACCCGCGTTACATCCGCGTCACGTTTCCCCGGATAAACGTACACATTTGAGGATACAGCGCGTCTGGACTGCTGCGATGTAAGACAGGCTACGTGGATTTCTTCCTCTTTTTTCCCCTCACTTGTCCCGTGCTGCCTTCAAGTGCTCTCCAAAAGCTGCTACTTCTCAGCTTCACTGGCGGAACGAAATCACAGCCCGAGTACTCTGAAGCTCCCGGAGCAGGTTTTTAAACTCGTGGTTATTAAACACATATTTATAGTAATAAAGTACAGCAGCGAAATACATGCGTGGTTCTTAACCAACATTACAACGAGGAAACCACACGGGATACAATTATTACCGACGTTACATGAAGACACCATCACAACAGCTGAGTTGTTGACCAGGATCACGTGATGACGTAACGTCGCGCTAACAACGTAAGATTATTTGACTGAATTATTTATAAGAGAGAGAAAAAAACAACTCAATCATACCATAAGAGATTCTGTGAAGGAATAACATAATAAAAAAAATTCACACTGATTTCATGAGTAAGTCCTTTAATCATAACGTGACTCAAATTTTATTATACATTTCATCTTCATTGACAAACCCCTCAAATAGCACTCGCTTGTCTGATGTTCAAAGGTGAAATTACTCATACTTTACATTTTTAATTTTTATTTGTCATCATAAGGGACTAATTCAAACCTCATTTTAGTTTCTGGTGGTTTCTTGAAAAGGGATTACTGCGTTACCACTGTATGTTTTTGTTGTTTATTGTGTTTTTAAGATATAGCAGATCAAATCATTTAAATAAAAAATACAGCTGTTAAAATAGTTACAGCATCTGAATCAACAAAGCATACTGTAACTAACAACTCAGTTGCAGTGTTACAACATGCTCATACAATCTTTTAAAAAGTGTTATATCCTAAGAAACGTTTCAACTACATTTATCAGTATAAATATCATAAAGATTCCTTACCTCAGCTGCTGCACGCTTGGAAAGAAGTGGTGATGGTTTACCGTAATGACCCTGAAATTGAGAAATTAAGCTTTTTATTACCGTATTCCATGTTCCTTCTTATGACTTGCAGAACCCAGTTTCTTGGGGACAAATTAAAGCAGTTAATAATCATGACCCAAGTTACATTGTGTTTTGAAGCTACTGTGACGTCAGCTAGGTCCACCACTGTGCTGCTGCAGTAGTAGGTCCGTTGTTGCTACATTTCCCTTTCCGCTCACTTAATGGCCTTCTGGATGGAAGTGGCACTCAGGGAACACCACCTTTTAATCTAGTGCAGAGTTTCAGAGTGAAATATCTTGACTATTAGATATATTTCCATCCGTATTTGCTTAAAAATATTCAGTCATTCAAGGTTTCCCAGAAAATGAATCCTGATGACTTTTCTTCTATAACCATGAGGTTGAGAAATCTCTAGAGAATCTTGGAAACTATTAGATGGATGATTAAAAGTACACTTAGTACAGACATTCAAGGTCTGCAGAGGATCAGATGTGATCATTTGGAGCACCATAAGGTCACTTTTGTCCAATATTTTGGTTTATGACCAAACCTGTAAAACAAACAGACATTTCTTCAGACTCAGCTGCACTTTGTGTTTATTACCAATAAGCAAGGGTTAGCACGCTGACACCTTTAAACTCATATGAACAAGGTAAATATTATGACTAAGCATTAGCATGTTAGCTTGTGACCGTGAGCATTTAGCACCGCTGTGTACAGCTGCTAGCATGGATTTAAATGTCAGTCCTTTTGATCTTCTGAATAAAATAATAAACAAATGCCTTTCTTTCAAAAGAAAAAAAAATAAGGAGAATTATACAAACTTAAACAAATTAAAATCAATGAAATACAATGAAAATACAGAAGAAAATACTGGAAAATGTAACACGTTGATGTCAACCTGTTCCATGCTGGACAAACAAATTACAACAAAAGTTGTTTGTTTTTAATTGACATGTTTGTTGGTTGTCGAAAGAATTTCAAATGCTCCACGGATTGCTGAATATATCTGCCCACAGTGTGACGCATTTCATGAGCATTCAAATTATACTGTGCAGGAGATGCAAAATACCAGTGAGAATTCCAGTATACAATAAGTGCATTATAATTGTGATTAGTATCAAAAGAATGTTTTAGAGCAAGTGAGACTACTGATAAGCATTGAGGTCTTCTCCCCATTCACAGTCAGCTTCACATTCGCTTGTATATGTAGATGACTCTGTGGCAGGAAGGACAGCGATGCTCCACATCTTGACAGGCGTCGACGCAGAACGGGATACAACAACACAGAAAACACCTGTAGGAGCAAACAAAAAATAATCATAGCTTTTCAGAAAATAATAGTTAAACATCATATATATTTTTGGTTTATTTCAGATAGAAAGAAATAGATATGAGGCGTTTGTTTGTACCCGAAGAGGGCGAGGCCGCCACAGATAGCCCAGGTCATCAGGCCTGCTGTGTGCTCTGTTTTGGTGATCACTGTCTGCTGGCAATGGGGACACACAGCCTGTCCCGGGGATTCGTGTAATGCAGGCGACACCACGATGTGAGTGACTGAGGATGAGAGATGCACAGCACATAACATATTCACTTAGTACGTGGTTAAATTATATTTAAAAAGATATCATAAATTCATCCATTTCAGGTATTAATCAAAGGCATTTCCCCCCATTTTAACACATGCTTTAATAATACTGATAAATGTCTTGTTGGTCAGATACCTCCAAGATTTGAGGAAATAATGTTATGACTGCACTGACTCAACAGGACCAGCAGAGGCTGCCACTAGTACAACAACTGTACGCTGATAATACGTTTGAGTTTCGTTTCAGCCTTCCAATGGTCCACATCCTGTAATTCACATTATGAGGCATCCAAGCCTAGAGGGCTTTAAAGTAGACAGCTCGCATTGTTCTTGTTGTGTGAGCTACACTTCACATGAGCTGTATTAGCAGTTTTTCCCATGAAGAAGTATCTGTGATAGGAATCCTTACTCGTCTGTTACAAGCAATGCTTTCCAACTGTGACGGAGCAGCATAAGACCACACAGTGAACAACAGCGGTTTGTTACAGACGGGGGGGACACAAGTGGGCTATTCTTCAGATGACTTAGGTAGGAAACCACAGACTTTGTGTCGCTTCACAAACTGGGACGGAAACACGTTCTCTATCCGTTCGCAGACGTGTAAACTGTCTTTGCAGAGCGTGAAAGCGTGTTGAATCATGTTGCACCTCGATTGTGTTTTTATATGGGACGGTATTGCCTTGAATCAAATGCATCAGCTCACCTGTTGTGGCAGGTACATTAGGAGCCGGTGTATAAGGAACTCCTGGGTTTTGAAACGCTGTTTACCAAAGAAGGAAAGGACAATTCAGAACTGATATTTTCACACAGGTCACAGTAAAGTGTAAACAGTACATTTGGTTATATCTCTTCCAGACTATGCAACTTAAGAAAAAGGAAAAAAAGGTGTGAAATAGTGTTGTTCAGCCTCAGATGGGCCAAATTAATCTGCGGTAACAGTATGATCTATTAACGCAGGCGGTTACAGACCTCCCTGGTATGCAGCAGGTGGAGGCGCTGCAGGGTAGTAGCCCGGCTGAGGGTACATCTCTGGCTGCTGCTGTGCACCTCCATAGTTAATAGGTGGTCCAGGATATGGTGGGGCGGATTCCTGTGGTGGGTATCCTTTTTCCATTTTCAGAAATATTTACTGCATATGAGAAAAATGATTAGCATTATTAAGTACATTTAAGACATTTTATTTTATTACCACCACACAGCTATTTAACACATTTTCATTACATAGTTGTGTTGAAAAGCAGTGAAACAATATGCTTTTTAAATGCAATAATACAAATTGGGGGCAAACTAAATGTTGGATTTGTAACCATGATGATTGATAGTCCCGGGGGTTAAAAATGCATCCAGAGAGATGATTTTCTAAAATGTAGATGTAAGCAAAAGAGTTTAGTAGCCAACACTTCAAACATTTTTTAAAACTGGTTTTAGGAAAGTATAGTATACAGATTAAACCGGTTCATTGGGCTCAGCACAGATTAATGATTTAACACATGAACTGCTGCAGAAGGAAGTGGGTAATCAAACAGCTTCTGTGGACTGATGTATCAAGAGGATCTGAGAATTCTAACCACCAGTTCCACATCCCCCTTCACATCTACACAGCTGTCAACATCTGCAACTGTGACCAAAATAAAACAATCAACCAACTCCTGTGAGAAATATTTGACTCTTCATCTGCTACAGCAAATGCTTCAATAATAACTAAATGTAGTGGAGTAAAATGAACAGTATCTGCCTCTGACATGTAGTCAGGTCAAAGTAGTTGCTTTCCACCACTAGGGAAAACTAGAGTCTGTGAGAGGCGGATGGAAGTTGTTAACAGCAGTAATTTACTTTATCAGTGATTTGCCTAAAGGGAGAGGCATTGGGCAATAAAGCTCAAAGTATATTTCCCTGATAATGTTGCTGTTATTTTCCCTTTAATTAATAGCATCTTTAGGTGAAGCAAACACATACTTTATGGCTGTTTTAAGATAACTGAAGAATGCATTGCAGCAAGGTATGCTGGTCAGCTGCATCAGCCCCCCTTCATCAATTAGACCAACATGAGCCACAGACATTAGTTCACCACAGCACTGCACTTTTGCCTCGCCCTGTTTTGTTGGGTAAGTGTCGGTTCCTAAGGGTTACATCACCGATTTCTGAGGGGAAATTCTTCATTTCTTATTCTTTGCGTTTGTTCCTTTCGGTGGTGAAACAACAGCTAAATGAGGTCAACATCCACAGTCATATACATAAACACAAAAGTGATGACTTTAACACAGTTTATATAGTTTAGTTTACTACAAATGTGTCAAATAAGAGTTACCTACCTGTTACTTTCCATCCAAATAAAAGTGAGAGCTACGCACTCTCTCTGTCGGAGCCTAGCACTGAGTCAAGTAGGGTGAAGGGAAGTACTGGCAGATGAAGGAGGTATTTCCTGTTTTTCGACGGTATAAAGAAGGTAGTACAGTCCCACAGCTTCATGATGCTCTCCTCCCCTTTCATTCCATGTGACTGGGTGGGTCAGAGAACAAGCAACCAAATACATGACGATGTTTGTTCTATCTTGTTCAAATAATGACCAGTGTCATATGGGAATCGGAGATCATGGATAGAGGACTCAGCAAAAAGAAGGGGGTAGGAGGGGGATGAGTGTTTGCTCAGAACAAAGTATTCTTTGTTTGCCTAACATAATGCATCATATCATTGATCAGTCCCTGTTTGAGACAGAAATCCTGGGGGGGAAAATCCCATTTAGCAGCACATACATGCATTATGTTAGTAATGCTAAATGGACCACTTAAGGTCATCCCTTTGTCTGGCACATGATATTAACCAACAAATCACTGCTAGAACATATTTTCATGTCTTTCCGTGTCGGCCTAGTATTGTGTGGTTACGCTTGCTCCGTTGGACTCACCTAATGAGAACCATGTGTCCTCCATGTGTGGAAATACACAAAACCAGCTCCTATTCTTTTCCTCAAAACATTTTAGCTCCTCCCATCCCGTATAAGAATGCTGTGATGCCGTGGTTTATATGATAGTGTGGGAGATTCCTTGCATCTGAATCAACAGGCAGTCATGGAAAAGGTGACAAGTGGAATTCATTAGTAGTGTCATTAGTTCATCATATTGCCTAAATTGCAAAATCCAATGTTGGCTCACTTCACTTTTTCACTTTCTTGCAAACCAGTTTGAATCACATAAAGCAGATGTAGCCGTAGTTTCTAGTATTAAAATGGGAGAAAGTAAATTGAACATATAGAAAAATGTCAATTTAGTAATGATAATTGATGAATGCAGAGGAGAACATTGTTGTAAGTAGTTCTGTTCCACCCGAGCAGGATATCTTTGGAGCTCATTGTCTCTCAGTCATGGGTCCTCAGGAGACATAGCACACTGTTTCACAATGCAGGATATTCCTCAGTGTGCAATCATGCGTATCCAGACATTCATGACCCTAAAAACACATGACTTTGACACATTAAGGCCTGGTGACAGTCAGGTCATGCTGAGGATACGGAGAGGTCACCTGACCATGACAAGTACATTACACGTCACATCTGGAATGCACTTAGCTACAGCCACGCTCATTAGAGGGAGACGTGGGAGGGAAATCCAGAGGAATGTGGCCACTAGAGGTCAGCAGAATTGCATCATTATGGCAGAGAGAGAGAGAGAGAGAGAGAGAGAGAGAGAGAGAGAGAGAGAGAGAGAGAGAGAGAGAGAGAGAGAGAGAGAGAGAGAGAGAGAGAGAGAGAGAGAGTAAGAGAGAGAAAGTAAGAGATCATTACTGGAACATTTAGCAGCGCATTTAAAAAAAATAATAATTATGACTTGTATTTCTACTTTGTTTCAACTCTTGGTGACTGCTTCAATTGTGTTTCATAGCAAATTACTTCACTGTAATACTGTCCCCTCTGCTGTTGTTTCTGCTGAGTATAAGTACGGTAATAAATAGTATAAAATAGTAATTTGATTAATGATCTTCACACAGCAGCCCAGGAATCAATGTTTGCAGTGGTCCAAAAGCCCAACACCATGTCAGGATTCAGATGTAATTAAACAGGCAATAAGAATAAGAAGAAAAAATGCAGAGCCAAGCAGAGAGGATCATCAGTTCAACTCAATTTGCTTTATCCCTGATCATGGGATAACATTATTTAAAAAGCAAAGACAATAGGAGCAAACGTCATACGCACCGACACCCAGCAGGAGTGAGCTTGTGTTGTCCACATCTAACAGCACTCCTTTAAATTAAAATAGAAGGAAGACCATAAAACATGACACATACTGCTCCAGACTCTCACATTTGATCAACGGTGGTTCAATCGTTCAGTAGTAACAGTCCAACAGTGTGGAATAAACATCCCAGAAAGACACAATGACTAATCACCGTATGTCTTCAAGGAAAGCGACACCCAAAAACAGAGACTTGTTATTCAGATTCTCTCATTTAGTGAAGTTTCTTTTGGAAAGCAGATAAATAATCTTTTTTACGGCATCATCACCTCCTCCTCTTCTGTCCTCCACACACCCCGATGGCTGCTCCGCCTTTCTCCACCTTGTCATTTATTTCTTTGTGTCTTCAATCTTTCATGCCAGTTCCCTTTCACAGTAAACGTTCTGTTTGAGTGTTGGTTAAATAACTGGTGTTCTGAGTGTTAAAGATAAGATAAGGAGGGACAAAGGAGGCACAGAGGAGGAGGGATGGTTGAATAGCAAGACCACTCAATCATAAATCCAGTCTGAGGTTCAAGTCAAGGTGACTGTCAGTTTGACACTTTTCATTTAAATCACATAATGTTGGCCTCAGTTCTGCAAAGAAATGATGGTGTTAACAGTTAACAGAAAATAAAGTCATTTTTAATTCAAAAAAAAAATTGTATAATGCATTTAACAGCAAAAATATGAGCTAATGTTGCAATATGATCATACGCACTGCCGACATTCTGTACTGTGATCTGCAGGAGGCGCTAGAGAGCAGAGAATACACTACCAGGTGACTTCCGGAGGCTGACAAACCAAAAACAAAGTTAGTATATCCAGCATCCAGCAAAATTATTAATATTGAACATGTTGCATGTCCAGACTGCACCAGCACTCTCCAAGCGTGAAGTAGATATGCAAAAGACCTCAGAGACAGACAGACAGACAGACAGACAGACAGACTATTGTGCTAAAAATGTGATAGTGGCATTGCAGAAGTACTTTAATTGCTCTCATAAAGTTTATTTTTACTCCTATTCTTTTACTAATTGTATGAACATCTTATGTATTCTTATTTTTTGTAATGCCTCTACTTATTTGTACTTATTCCTGTCCTTGTGCTGCTGCAACTCCTGAATCGTATCTTGCCAAATCATGTTATATTTATTATGATTCATCATTCATTATGATCACGTTTGTTTTTTGTTTTTTTATAATTCAATGAACTAAAATGCAAAACTTTTAAATTCTAAAGGTTTCTTTTGCACCTACATTTTTCATGTAAAGGTTATAGGTAATATCTGACATTTTCTGAAGCACCGAGTTTCCTCTTAAGTATCCTGTAACACATTTACAGGTTGGAACCGTTGATGTGTGCGCAAGCTGCTAAATAAGCAAACAAGATGGATGAGAAATAGGGTGAGATGAGGGTGCCGAGTCATAAGGTGCAGTTCCTGTTTTCTACGACCGCTGTAAAATATCTGAAATATTTTATTGACCATGCACAGCACTGATAAGCAGCAGATACTGTCCCTCCTACACAAACACTCCACACAACTCATGCAGTTGCGCATTCAACATGTGATTACTGACCACTACAGGAAGAACCTTAAAGGGCGTTGACAAGGGAGAAGCCAAAGGTTCCTCATTCACCTCAATTTCTGTCTCCGTAATGCAGGCAGCACTAACGGGAGGAGGGGTGACGACTGACGAAGACCAAGGTGTTACTCAAAACGATACTAGAAAAAACGACGAGGAGGAGACACGCTGGTGAAGAGAGATTATCTGATTAAATATCTATCCAGAAAGTGAGTGGAGGATTACAATCGCCATGGTTACACTGGACTTCAGGACGCTGACGGTGCCCGTGGGCATTGTGCGGATACTGGAGGTGGTCTTCACCTGCATCTCCTTCAGCCTGGTGGCGTCGGTGGGACACACAACCTTTTCCTTCTGGACGTGGTGCATGTTCACCTGGTGCTTCTGCTTCTGTGTCACCCTCCTCATACTCTTCCTGGAGTTCACCAGCCTCAGCGCTAAGCTGCCTATCTCCTGGGATGACTTCACAACCGCTTTTGCCATGTTGGCTACTCTAATGGTGTGTGCCCCTTTTTACTCTCTTGTTATTCGTCTGTGTCTAGAGATATTTTTAAGGACTTGTCGCAGGTTAATGATGAGCTACATTAGTCACTGCCCACTGAGATTGTTGTCATAGGGAATATTAAAGTACTATAATTTGTAGAAGCAAAATTAACGAATTTTAATGTAATTATGTGATTTTTCATGCACAGTTTTTGAGAGACCACATCACTTTATCATCATTTTAGTCCAAATCCATAATACAAAACTAAACACAAGGCAGACAATTTCACATTGATGGGGATGCGAGATTAGCCACGGACAGACACATAGATGCATAATCACTCACTCACACAAACGACTGATCATATAAAGCTCCAAGCGGCTGGCATAGAAGCGTCATCAAAGGAGCAGAGGCGGGAGAATGAAATGAAAGGGACCGTGTCAGAGCTCAGGAGTTCAACTGCACTCATAATCACACACAGTCCAATGAACTCCAACATGAACCATATTTTTGACTTGTTTCCCTCTCATATAGGTGCTGGCAGCATCCATCATCTATCCCGTCTTCTTCACTTGCCCCACCTGTGGCAGACAGATTGGTGCCACTGTTACTTCCTGTTTGGCCTTCATCCTGTACGCCGTTGAGGTCGGGCTGACCCGGGCTAAACCTGGTGAGATTAGTGGGTTTCTGTCCACAGGCCCAGGCCTCCTCAAGGTCCTGGAGGCCTTCGTGGCCTGCATCATCTTCATCTGCCTGGACTCCAACCAATACTCTAGGTTTCCAGGGCTCCAGTGGTGCGTTGCAGTCTACTCCATTTGCTTCATTTTTGCCCTCGTCGTCATTGTTTTTACCATCTGCCGCCTTCTGACTCTCTTCCCGGCGCCATTTGACAAAGTCCTGACAGGCTGCAACGTGTTGGCAGTGTTGATGTACATCACAGCGCTGGTCATCTGGCCGTTGTACAGCTTCAAGGACAATCCCAGGCCGAGCTACTGCAGGAAAGGAGTTATATGTCCCTGGGATAACTTAGTTGTTATCACTTTCTTGACCAGTTTCAACCTTGCTGCCTATATTGCCGATACCGTTTATTCTTTTAGGCTGGTGTTCTTCATTAGCAGAACCTAGATTTGTTCACGATGACCCCAACACTCTCTGCTTTGTTGAATGGATCTGAATGAGGGTGACGTATTTGTAATGATGATGCGTTCGATGCAGATTTATTGTTTTCTCAGCATTGAAAAATGAACAAAATGTAATAAAAATGTGTTTTGTTATGGATGGACTTATTATTTGGTTGTTTCTGCACCTCAGTAATTACAAACATACCCAGAGAATGACTCATGAGTAATTTGTTTAATGGTTAAATAAACTGTTTAATGTATAAACTGGTACAGTGGGACCTCCCCTATCCTTCTGAATGGATGTTTGTAAAAGGTGTGTCAAAGTGTGCATACCCTGTAAAACACAAGTTCACACCTCGCCTCCCACTTTGCTGCTTTCCATTCAAACAAACCTCTTACTATTCACTCATTGTGTTGCCACATTTAATGACAAAAGGAAAAAAGATTAGAGGCGGTTCACATATTTCTATGGTTAGCCGCCTTCTAACAATATACAAAAAGCAAGTGAGTAATTTATCAGGATTAAAGTTGCATATCTTAATGACATCTTGGGAAGTTAGTCACATAACCTTTGACCAGTCCAGAAATAGCTGCTCTCTACAAAGTCAAAATGGAGACTCAATAATACACATAATGATATTGTAAACACAAAAAAAGAGAGAGATAAAAAAAATAAATAAAAAAAAAACCAGGAGGTAAGAAAAAATGAATGCTACAGTTAAAACTGTTTTCCTCTTTGAGGCTATGGACAAATATGTTCCTAGTACATATATTTAAATTTTTAATTTGCTCTATTAAAGAGAAAACTAATCAACATCCAACTATTTAGCAACCTAAAGTTCAATCTTTATTCCATTAAAACCCCTTCTTCAAACTCTTCCATTTCTACCACCGAGGAACAATAAATCAAGTGACGGGATATAGGAGCAATTTTGCGTAAGATGTGACCTCCACACCTCATCGTGTTGGAGATTATCCTCTGATCCAGGCTCGTACAGAGGACCAGAGTCCAGTGTGAGTGGTGAAGTGAACATGATAACACTCAACCAGTACCCAATCCGTGGAGTCAAACAGGGGCCATAAACTGCAGAGATAAGCCCAGGATGGTCTGCGTGGATACACACAACCACACTCTGAGTTTCGGTTTCAAAGAACACACCTGCTCGGGGCTCTTGTCTACATGGATTTCTTCAACAGGATCTGCTTTGGAAAACATGGCCTCACCTTACTGATGGATACACCGAGTATCATCAACTGACTTTGGAAAGGAGATTCTTTTTTTTTTTTAGGTCAAACACTCATCCTTTCCTGCCATGACTGCTGTGGACTTGCGGGCGCTCACCCAGCCTGTGGGCATCATGCGAATAATGGCGACCATCATCACCTGCATGACTTTTAGCCTGGTGGCAACGGCGGGGCACGTCTCGTCTCCCTACTGGGCGTGGTGCATGTTCTCCTGGTGCTTCTGCTGCTTCTTCACCCTTCTCATTCTCATCCTGGAGTTCACAACCGCCAATACCAAACTGCCGTTCCCCTGGGAGGACTTCACCACTGCCTTCGCCATGCTGGCGAGCCTCATGTGCTTCTCTGCCTCCATCATCTACCCCGTCTTTTTCACCTGCAGGGCCTGCCACCGCCAGATCGGCGCCTCCGTGGTGTCTTGGGTCTGTTTCGGGCTGTATGCTGGCGAGGTGGTTTTAACTCGCCTCCGACCGAGCGGACAGAACATTGGGTTCCTCAGCTCAGTGCCCGGCATTATGAAGATGCTGGAGACGTTCCTCGCCTGTCTCATCTTCATGTCCCTGGAGGGAAGCCAGTACTCCGGATCCCCGGGTCTGCTGTGGTGCGTCGCCGTGTACTCCCTGTGCTTCATCTTTGCCATCCTCATCGTCCTGCTCAGCGTTGGACAGCTGACCTCTTCTTTTCCGTTCCCCTTTGAGAAGCTCGTGATCGTCTACAACGTTTTGGCAGCAGTGATGTATGTGTCGGCGATGGTGATCTGGCCACTGTATAGTCTCCGCAACAATAAGAGACCCAGTGACTGTGGTCACCACTGTCCCTGGGATAAACTGGTGGTGGTCACCTTCATGACCATCCTCAATGCTATTATTTACACCCTGGACACGGTCTACTCTATACGCCTTGTGTTCTGTGTCACTAACCAGTGACCTCACAAAGATGATTGACAACAGTAATGAAATGCTGGCTGCCAAGTACAACATGGAAAAATGAAGCAGTTAGTCAATGATTAAAAGCTGTAATATCACATTCGTAAAAATATAATATAGATGAGATAGCTCAGATGGGAAGAGATGGAACACCAGAGAGAACCATAAGGATGGAGGAATTGATGACAGAGGTTGAAGAAGCAAGAGATTTCCAGACTTTGGAAGGACGTGTGGGAAAAGTGAAGAAGAAAATCCTTTAATCAATAGGCAGCTGCAGCATATGGAGTTGGATTTGTTGCAAGGTGTTATCTTTCTATTTTCTTATATAGCTCCTTTTCTTCCTCGGCGAGGTGGCAGGCGAGGATAGAAAGCTAGAAAAAGTATGACGTCAATTCATTCTTTTCTTTTTTTGACCAATTGGAAACTTAAAAAGACGTCACCCAAATCTCACTTGTAATCCTACAGCTATTGTGCTAGCTGGCACATCCAATCTGTGTGAGTGAACTCAAGTCAAATAGAACAACTGAGGCGTGGAAATTCAGCTTTTCTTCTCATGTCAGTCTGTCAGAAAGACAGAGCACGTTTTAAGTCAATAGCCTATATCTGTCAGACATGGTGGCGAAGAGCAGACAGCAGTCTGCTTTGATTTGGATGACACAAAGGACAAAATGCATTAGACATTGGGTGTACTTCACTTTGTCTCACTTCAGGTGAAAGATTCAACATAAAACTACACGGTGTAACCCACATAGTGCCATGACAAACTGGTGTCTATGGAAAGAAGTACTGTATGTTCGTCAAACGCTAGCCGTGTTTCCATTCACATATTTATATGCAAGTTTTTTAACAGCAAAATGTGATAAAATTTGCCCTTTATTTTTTTGAATAAACCTCTGACTTGTTCTTGATTGTCAATTGTCAAATGCACGTTGTTTTACATGAGGACAAATACACTGTGTGCTCACTGTGCTAAAACTTTACTTATAAGAATACTAACTTTCTAATTATAATGAATTGCCATAGCTGATTTTATGCCAAGCACACGTGAATAAATTACTCAACTTTAGTTGGCAGCAACAAACAAAAAACATTATTTTGCATCAGGTAACTTTTTTACTTAATGCTCCATATTAAATTTTAAATGTCACCTCAGGATTCTGAAGATTATTAAATTATTTAAATTATGAAATTAGACCTTCAGTTTCTAGAATGCAATCCTGATTATCAGTGTAGTAACACCAGAGCACAGTGCCAGAATGTATCTTAAATTGTACTCCAATTACATTTTGGTAAAGTTGGCTGTGTCTGAGATATTGTTAAATTAATAACATAATTATAACAACCCTCAATCATCTCAAATGTGAGCCATACCACAATCTGTTGTCTCCAAACAGCTACGACAGCTGAGCCTGCAGCTCGCAGCTAACAGTGCTGACAGAGCTCACAGTGTTAATCTGGTTAATTGTCGAAACACCAAATGGTAATTTTCCTGCAGTGTGTGAATAAATTTGTACTTTTGCAGGTTTCAGCAAAGAATTAAATATTTGAATTACCACACTTTGAAAAAACAGAACCTGTCCTGAATTCCAGGAAAGAAATGCAAACATGTTGGTGGTTTGGTGGCAATAATCATATCATAAAAATAATTGCTGCCGTGTTATTCTGGCCACGCCGCCCATTACTTTAAAATGGTTCTCTAACACACACACACACACACACACACACCTAATGTCCGTTATTTTCAGCTTCCCCTCTGTGCAGATCCTGCAGACGTGGGTTGAATGCAGGCCGATACTGTCACTTCCGTATAAGCCTAATGTTGCCTAAATGCTTAATGATATGTCTTTTTTTGGAAAACCCTTCCCTCCTCCTCGCAGTCCTGGCAAGTTCTAATTATGATTGTCAAGTCAGTTTATTTTAGAAATAAAATATAGCCTTTCAGTCCTTCCTAATTAACCACTGTGATTTGTTCCTCAGGGGAAAATACAAGGAGGCTTCGTTAGCGGGATTTTTTTGTCTTATAAGCCTTTATAAGAATGGCTTTGATGTTTGAGTGATATTCATTTTGGGTTATTTTAATAGTCTTCAAATTAAGGGAACTATTCCTAGGATAATATTTAATCCATATTGCTTTCTGGTTCAGACTGCTCCATCAATTCCATTTATTTTCTTATATACTGGATTTAATAAATAGAGCAAAAACAGAGTGAAGCACCAATAATCTGCCCGTAAATTACAGGTCTAATAAGTATAGTAAACTATAAACTACTGTTAAATACTAAAGTGTATTTTTCTCTAAAGCATAACTGAATAGAAATAAATCCTAGAGATACGATGGTGAAACTGTGAAATAACAGACTAGTAGTGTGTTTGGTTCCATCCTTTCTTTTTTTTTTTGCATATATAAGAAAATGTTGCTCTATTGCTCTTTACTGCACATTTCAGCAGACAGGATCATTTTTATTTCAACAGCCCAGATCTATATTTTGAGCTTGTTTTTTTAAAAGAAATGACATTTCCTACAAAATCATCAACAATGCAATCGCACTACAGCAACTCAAGTCTTTCACATGCGAGTAAGCTCAGTCATTGCTCATGTAAACCTGACAATACGTAGCCAAAGGCTGTCCTTACGAGGACTACCCTGGTTTCAGTGCCCACGAAGAGCACCCGGTAGCCGTAGCGACAGCCTGCAGGCTGATGGGAATGACAGTGGAGTCACATATTACAGCTTATGGCACTATCAGCACAGGGATGCTGCCTCCCTGATTGTTGAGTCAATGGCAGTCAACAGCTCCATCTGGAGACTGTTGGCAGATAAACAGCTACATTAGCTGCTTACAACAAAACGCCACTTAATTATGTCTTCCTTCATTGACAACTGAAGCAGAAAGTAAACGACATTAAGCAAATAAGCAGCCTTGCTGGTTGGCTCCAGAAGACAGCTATTAGACAGCTATAGCCAGGGCCTGCAGTACAACATGTAATTAACACTGAAGGATATCGCATCCAGCTACCATGATAGAAAAAAATACATGTATAAGCAGCACAGAGAGCGACTGATTGCTTGTATAATCGGTGTATTTTTAAGATCATTTCATCTTCTGACCTCGACACACAGCGTCAGCCACAGAGTCGCCACTCAGTACATCCAATCCACACACACACACACACACACACACACACACACACACAGTATTGATTCAGAGAGCTCCTGTGGGCCACAAGCACCACACACAGAAGTCGCACTCTTCCTCCGATCGACCCCCGCCAGCTTTGAGTCACCAACCGGACGAAATCAGCGACTGAGGAGAATCTGATATGATCTCGATGCACATGCTGATAGACGGGCAGCCTGATTGAGAAAGGCAAGAGGTGCACGCAAACGGTTTGAGGCCAGAGTCACTCATCTGAGCAAGAGAAAGAACACAACTACTGAGAGAGAAATGTAATCCTGTATAGTCCAGCAGCGGGTTCCCTTATAATACGTAACAGCTGGCAGGAGGGGGTTTAGCTCCTGGAGGTAGAGCGGGTTGTCTGGCAACCGAAAGATTGCCAGTTCGATCCCTGGCTCCTCCGGAGCTGAGTGTCTCTGAGCAAGACACTTCACCCCAATTGCCCCTGACGAGCTGGCCTGCGTGGCTGACTTCGCCGTTGGTGTGTGTCTGAGTGAATGGGTGAATGACAGTCATTCCTGTAAAGCGCTTTGGATAAAAGCACTATATAAATGAGGCCATTTACCAGGAGATATTAATACAATAAAGCATCGAGGTTAAATTAAAAATGTTACTATATAAATGTTTAAAACAAGTACTCTGATTAGTCGATATAGAGTACTGGGCATGCAGTATATTCTATGTATACATACTGGTGATCACGTTGATAATACAAGTCTCATGGTTGGAATAACAAAGCACTATATCTATATTAATTAGCAGCCATTTCACTGCTCCTCAGATTAAACTGATATAGAAAGCATTCTTACTGTAACTTTAATCTCATTGGTTGACACACACCATTTTCCTGATAGCCCAAACTGTAGGTCTTAACACACACATGCTCTGTATTTTTTGCACTACAACAGCAAGATTTGGTGTTTCAATGATGAGCAATCATGTGGCAAACATCTTGCGAGGAGTTTTTTTCTTTAAATGAGTTAAGATGAAATTAGATCACGGCTGCAAATGAAATAAGAATGTTCAAACACTAACGGAATATGTAATAAGCAATAAACCATTTAAGGACAACTCGGAGCGATGCAATCCAACCGCTGGCCGTTTCAGTAAGAGCTTCAGGTGGGTTATGTTAATAGCAGCTGCAGCCTTGAGTGCTGGCCTCATGCAGAGATGAGGAGCGCCTACGGAGGTCTGGTAAGCGAAACATTTCTATGCAACGTTCTCCGGCTCCCCAGGACGGATTTGTGTAAACTGCACTTAAATAAACTGTCACTGCTGGCATGTGGACACTGGCCGCTCAGCTAATTCATTAGCTCTCTTCTGCTTAGTTACCCTTTAGTCCTGATTAACATGTTTACATTTGGTTCATCGGTCTTGGAATGACCTCTTACAGTTACAAAAATAAACAATTTTATAAGGTTGACAAATGGGTTCAGAATGTCAGACAGCTGAACATGTGGTTTTCCTTGACGTCGTTAACCTTGAAAATGAGAAAATGCAGCATAAATGAGCCATATCCATATCCTGGCAGCGCCACCACTGTCCCCGCAGGGCGAGCCTCTAAACGCCGCTGTGTGACGGCGTTTACTTATACACTCGCAAGTCTCATATCCATCTGCTCGTTTGGTCCAGTTAGGACTAGTCGAACCGATTCCACGGAGGAGAAGACGTCATCGACTTCTGTCCCTTCTTAACCCCCTTTGATGCCTCAGACGGATGGAAAATGCATGGAGTACACACTGCAAACATGCACACACACACACACACAAACAAACACACACAGCTGCACCCGTTCCAATGGCCAAAAGCAGCATTTTTCTTTTGTATGTGCAAGTGAATGTGTGTGTGTGTGTGTGTGTGTGTGTGTGTGTGTCAGCCTGTTGTTAACGCTGCATTGACCTTGATGACAACAACATGAAGCTAATGGCTTAAAAGTAGGCAGCTTTCCCAGACAATCACCATCAAGTCTCCCTCAGCGCACACTCTCCTCCTCAGCCTGATTCGTCCCTCAGTCCCAGGTTCCCTGGGGCCATCATCAAGGTGATTTATTCCCCAGGGTGCACCTGGACATTACTCCATTCCTCTGTGTCTCACACACACAAGGGGGGGGAAAGTGATTATCACTTCATGACTGGTGAAAAGAAAAAAGGGGGCTATAGAATGTGTGCTTTTACAACAACTGGTCATGTGCTGGGAGATGATTACAACCACCCATGGGTGGGACTTTCCCGTCCAAAGGCGGGGTGACGTCCCCCCCCAACATAAATACACTGGCAGTGCGTCGTGGTGCATAAATGACGCTGGAGGAGACTCCTCATCATCCCTCCGCTCAGCCACACATTTCTCCACGCGCGGGATTCCCTCAGACTTCACCCTGCTGTTTCTGGATGCTGCTCTGCCTGCGCGCCCCCGTGAATGGACACCCGCGCGGGCTGACATCAAGAAGATGCCACAGGATGAAAAGTCAAGTGTGAGGTGGTTTCTCTTCCAGCGGCGAGGGGAAACAGCGGGACAGTTGATTTCAACCTCGGAGAAAAACTCCTGAACACCGCGGGAGACGCGCATCGCGCCATCCGATCGTGGAGAGGATAAAAAGCGCAGGAGCGCACGGGTAAGTCGCATCCCATGTCACACACGTCACGGCATTTATCATAAAATAATGTGTTTATGAAATAAACTATCATTTAAAATTATATTTTAAGAGGACTTGAAACGGCGCGTCTTTGGAAAACAGTAATTCAGGTTTATTTGCCAGACGTGATGAGCCGGGCGTCTCATGACTGAGGGCTCCAGTAATTAGACTTTGGTGAACATAATGTCAAACCCCGCGCAGCCTGAAGGGAACAGCGGCTTTAACTGTTTGTTTTCTCAACAACGCGCTGCGGGCTGCGCGTCACTCCCGTGTTTTGAAGAGCGGTTCAATGAATCTTCACGTCACTCCATTTATTTGTGCAACACATTTTTTTTTTTTTTTTTTTTTTTCACAGCCTCAGGTTCAAACGTCTGACGACTGTTATAAGGTCATTATTATTTTTAGGTCATCCGCAAGGCATCAGGTAAGGACATATGTAAGATGCAGTGTGGATTTTTATTTAATTTAATCTAATTTCAGACTATTTATTAAGCAGAATTCATTTATATATACCGTGACAACATTGAGACACCAAGAAAACACGACAGAATCGTCAATTCTTGATATCTTTTTACATAAAAATATATATTTGCATGTCCTCATGAAGATAAAGTCTGAAATTCACCAACATCCAGTTGCATTAAAATCAGTTAATTGTTACAAGTCAATTTACTCAATTACAACAAAAAACAACAAAAACATTTAAAAAAGGAAAAGTGTAAAAAACTTAACTTAACTCTATTTATTTTGCAGAAGATAAATCACTTCATTATTATTGTGATTGCGTATAAAGTAATTGAATTGAGTCCCACCATAACCAGCTGCAAAAGTAAAGGATAATGAATCAACAACTATAATTCAAAATGGAAATATGATTCTGAGACAGGCCATTCTGCATAATGTGTACCTTTACTTTTGGAATAATTTGATGCCAATAGTATTTTTACAAGTATGATTTGAAATAAAAGATTTCTGTCAAATACAGTTTAATGCAAAGGGACAAATTATTTGACCGAAGCAAAATCAGTGGAACAATGTGAACAGCAGGGAAGACGCTGATGCATGTTCAGCAAGACAATTATTTACTTATTTATGTATTCATTTATACAGTCTATGATTGGCAATGATATATAGATTTACTTTTTTTTAACTATGAAGCATTTTTTAAATATTCTACTTTTTCATATCATGATCATTTAAATACATGACTTAAAGATTTCCATGGATTCTGATAATCAACGCTTTTCAAGAATGTGGGCTACTTGCCACATGGCTGCAGGTTTCTGCTACCGTCCCCACAACTGGACATTTAATCCAACTGCAGTTACAGGACCTTACACCTGCTTAACTAATAGCATCTTCTTCTAAAGTGAAGAGAAATGGCATGTTGGCCACTTGCCCAGACAACTCAGTGGAAACTTTCTCTTGTCTCCTGGTAAATATGGGCATCTTGCCCAGAGTGCCTTCTGCCCGTGTATTGGTACAAAGAGGTAGACATAAAACACATTCTCTGAAGCAGAAATTCACACAGCCTGAACTCCCACAAAATACCTGTCTTAAGGATACTTAAGAAGATACCCGTCTTAAGGATACTTAAGAACCACCTAACAATACTTAGGACCTGACTGTCCATTTGTTTCTCTCTCATGACTTATTTCCTACTGTAATCCAAACAGACACCCGCACTCCCTCCTTCAACATGGACGGCTACTACAATTGGACGTCGATGTCTGAGAATGCCAGCACGTCTCCCTCCGGGCCCTACCCCAACTCCCCGGCCTACAACAACACCTCGGGCCCGCCGATGCCCTACAACGTGGTCACCGCCGTCATCTACACCATCGTCTTCATCGTGGGTCTTCTGGGCAACACGCTGGTCATCTACGTGGTGATTCGCTACACCAAGATGAAGACTATCACCAACATGTACATCCTAAATTTAGCCTTGGCGGACGAGCTCTACATCCTGGGACTTCCCTTCCTCGGCACCCACAGTGTGCTGCTCTACTGGCCGTTCGGGGAGCTACTTTGCAAGGTGTGCATGACGACCGACGCCATGAGCCAGTTCTCCTCCACCTTCTGCCTGACGGTGATGAGCATCGATCGCTACCTGGCTGTGGTTCATCCCATTCGCAGCGCCAAGTGGCGGAAGCCGCAGATGGCCAAGTTTTTCAACGGCATGGTGTGGGTCGTGTCCTTTGTGATTGTGCTGCCGGTCATCATCTACTCACACGTGCAGGAGTTCGACACATGCAACATATCCTGGCCTGAGCCCAGCGAGCTATGGTCCATCGTCTTCATCCTCTACACATCCATACTGAGCTTCTTTGGTCCTCTGGTTGTCATCTCCCTCTGCTACCTGCTTATTGTCATCAAGGTAACGGGATGGATCACATTGTTTTCCCATTTTTCCAGTAAGTTTATGCCCTCAAAATCTCATCATCTTTTCAAATCAACATTTCAGGTGAGGTCAGCTGGTGTGCGTGCAGGCCGGACTAAGCAACGCAAGTCAGAGCAAAAGGTGACGCGCATGGTGGTGATCATCGTGTTGGTGTTCGTGGTTTGTTGGCTGCCCTTCTTCACCACCAACATCGTCAACCTGATCCACATCATCCCCGAGAACACCACCACGGCGGAGGTCTACTTCTTCCTGGTCATCCTCACCTACGTGAACTCCTGCGCCAACCCGTTCCTCTACGGCTTCCTCTCTGAGAATTTCAGGCAGAGCTTCCAGAAGGTGCTCTGCTTCCACAAGCCGACTGGGGTCGGCGCCACGGGCCAGAGGAGAGGTAGGCAGACCGCGGCCAATCAAAACAACTACCCCGCGCTGTCACCCGGAAATCACTCACAGAATGGAAAACTGCAGAGCATTCAGGTAAACAAACCACAGTCATGTAATTTCTGATTAAACACAACATTCTACTGTATTAACATGTTCTTAAAAACTTAAAAATGAAACAATTATTACATTAATGTAGAATTTTTGTTATTAAAAGGCGTTCTTGGTAGCATGCGTCATAGTTATATTTATACCAAATCTGTCAAATCTCCTAAGCCCCTACTGTCAAAGTGCTCAGTCTGCCTAATGTCTTCATCTTCTATGTGTGAAATGGACTTCTAGAAGATGATGCTCATTTTATGTGCGAGACAGGCTCGAGCCCCGGGTTATAACACCCACCAATAAAATGTTCAGGAAGTCCATCACTGACAACAGCTCATGTCAAAGTTTGTCTTTATCGCATGTCTCATCTCTGTGTCTGTCGTTCCAGCAGCATGTCCCGATAGACGTCATTGGAGACCTCAATAGTGAGCCTTTAACCTCAAAAACAGAGGTGAACGCCGAGCGCTCGCTATGAGTTCTGGAACGCCATGACGACGTGGGGCTTGGACACTTGACTCGTGGACTCTTTCATCGATTGTATTTGCGTTTATTGCTGATCTCTCTGTTTGTTCTTCATGTCTCCGTACTGTAACTAGGTTACTTAGTTCATAGATGTCGTGTACAGTCATCACTTTAAAGTGCTGTAAATTCTCAAATGGTTTTATTTACATTAACTGCATCACTGGAGACTTTTTCTTTCAGTTTTATATTTGATGATGTTTTAGTAGGAAACACTTGTTTTCTGATGTGCTTATGTTTTAATTGCTGCTGACGCTTTTTGCTATAAATGCACCACTTTGTATATGTTTACCTGTCTGCTTGATAAATTCAGTATCAATGTTCATTTTACAGCACTAAAAAAATCTATCTATGCAGGAAGTGTTGAGTTGTACAAACCAGCTTCACACCGAATGACTGGAATAAATCAAAGAGTGAGACCAGTATACCATTCACAAATTAAACACACTCTGATATCTGTCATTAAACAGGCCATAAAGCTACTGACAGCAGCTGGTTAGCCTAGCTTAGCATTGAGATTGTACACAGGGCAAAACAAGTTGCCCGGTTCTGTCCAAAAGTAACAAAATACACCAAAATACTTATAGTATAGTACTTATAGTATATAGTTTAATAGTCTGGCTCCTAATCCCCCACTGAACAGTGGATTAACCGAAGAGATGATGTTTGTAATGTGTTCCTGCTTCCACTCGTTGTGCTATAGCTGCTAAGCTAACTGGGCAACGCAATGACAGATAATTCAGTGCTGTGGAAATGAGCGTTATGCTGAATTTATCATGCAAGCCATCATAATACAGGTAACTTCTCCATGCTTCGTGATTTTTTCCCCCAGACCAGGACTTTATGGGGCGTCGGGGCTATTTGAAACTCAAATGTTATTTCTTTAAATTTGAAAATTTACAGCATTTAATTGTGCTACGTTAGCTAGCGTGAGCGCTGTTCTGTTGGTATTCAAGTATTTTTGATGGTTCGTGACCATTTTATTTCTTTTGGCTTGTTGGTTGTAGCTTGTAGCTCAGCCAAGTATTATGGATTTATCCCTTTTTTTTTTAAAAAAACCCACATCTGCTGGAGTGGATGCTGTGGTGTGAAGTAACGTCCCCGTTTAGCTGCTGCTGGACTACGAGCTTTGACATTTGATGCTCACGTCATTGGGATGTTGCTGGACAACACTGGTGCATCTCTGTAGTTGAAACTTAAGCCAAGTGAGACCACGTTAGCGATGTTCATGGTGAGTTTTTAAAACAGACCTGTGGAAACACGGACGCCTCACGGGAGTCGTTTCTGTGTACGTTAGAAACACTGTGAAATATGAAATGAGAGGTCATGAGTTCCATGACGCCCTTATGACAAAAATGCTAACCGAGTGATTTAGTTAAAGGGGCCAGCATGAATATAAAACAGTCTGTTCTGCATGATCACCCTGTATTGATGCTACACAGTATGTGGGGCTGCTGACATGTGCCTGTATGAAACTAAGCCCCTCTATGTGTGCATACGTCCCATCAACAACCCGTTGATGTTTCTCGTCACTGTGATATCTCAATATTATCCGACCGAAGCACTTCATGGTTATTTCCAGTCGGAACAGAACAGTAAATGAAGTTAAAGTAGTTTTGCTGCTAAAGCAGTGAACAAAAAAAGAAGGAATATCTGTAGTTTTTCCACAGGAAAGGTCATTGGAACAGATTTGGATATATTATGTGATGAAAGTTAAGAACAATGGCTTGCTACAAAAAAAAAACACAAAAAAAATGAAGGTCAAAGTTCCTAACTTGTAATTTGTTGTTAATGGCGGTGGTGGTTTTGTTTGTTTGCTTTCCCCTGGATTAAGGACACAGCAACCCTTTCACTGTTTCTTTAATAAATTCAACCATATAAACACAGTGTGGAGTGAAAATCTTTGCTTGTGAATCTACACAAAATCCACAGTCCTCATTCTGCTCAAAAATGTTAAATAAATACACAAATGAACTCTTTTGCGTACAGCATTACATCCCTTGTTTTATGTGCCAATCTTCAGATACAGAAGTCACACAGAAAGTGTAAAAAGAAAAACAATGCTTGTTCATAGCATAGTGTATAAGTCAAAATTTACTTGGTAATCCACAAATATGCAGAACAACAAATAGATTTCAAATTCAACAAAAAAGACCTGGTAGCATCTTAAATTTGACATAATTTTGGCCACTTTGGGGAAAAGTTGGGAAAGTTTTAAACACACTATTGATGTATCATCACCTTTTCAGGGAATAGATCCGGATGACAAAAAGGTGAGCACTAACTTCATATCAGCTGTTATTTCCACGTGACTTGTTCTATATCATATCACTGACAGGATGAAGCCTATAATTGAAATTAAAATAATGATCATCCCTGTGCGACGTGACTTTACAAGCATCCGTCATCTTCTCTTTCCCTTCTTTTCTGTTGATCCTCAAACTTGCCTTCATGTCCTCCCTCACCCCTCTATACACTGTCCTTCTACAACATATACTGTACTTTCTGAGCCCTTATTCGATGTCTGTTTACTGACAACCTGTTGTCGTGGCTGCTTGTGGTGGTAGAAACACACTCTGTACCTTCTGCAGCTTCTGGTTACCTTTTGTTCCCTCGACCTCACTGTCAAGTGAAAGAACCAGTATTATTATCAAGCAGAGGAAAAAAGCACCGTATGCTACAACGGATCTTTTGTTAGGTTTTTTTGCCGCTTTGTGATTCTGAGAAAAATCATCCATGAAAGGCTCATATAGTATTTGATCAAATGTTTTGTTGCTGAATTGAATAAAGATTTTACACAGCCTGTTATTTTTTTTTTTTCACTCACTCACATTGTGATCCGAGAGAGAAATTGATCTAATTAAGTGTGTGGTGTTAAATGTACTACAGACATGCATGGTCACTAGAGGATGACCAGACTTTACTTTAAAAGTAGAGAGGTCAGAATTTTTCACTTGTCCTGCACTCAGTTCACGACAGGACAGCAGTAAATCTAATGACAGCCGGGCTCATTTAGATTAATGCAAACATATCATGCTAACGACAGAATTCAGCTCCTGCGTCATCCATTAGGTGAAATCAAATTTCACTTATGGTGCCCCTATTTCTTGGGACCACGAGTAATTTATTTCTAGGAACAAATTATTTTAATGATGGGATAACATCCTGCCCTACTTGAAAGTGTGTTTAAATGCTGGTTTATGAATATGCGATATGACTGAATGTGATATAAAGGCACAGGAAGAGGAGAGCGTAGCTCTGAATGTGATGCCGTTCATTTAAGCCATAATTAACTAGTTCATTTCTGAACAGAGCACATCTGGATTCCATCACACTCTTCAACACAGCAGGGAGAGAAAACCACAGAGACGCAGAACATCAACGGATATTATTTGAGATTATTTTGAGCATCTTTTACAGCATGTTTCATGCCGTGTTGGTGCTCTGAGCTCTGCATTACTCCCAGGAAATCATTTATTTATTTTCAAATGGAAGATATTGAGTGTGGTAGACATCATATCATTACTATTTTAGTGTTTTCTGGGAAGGCATATACCTCAGACACAAGCAAACTGACCACACATGGCTTTACGGACACACAAGATGTGTTTGTTGACGGGTCACTGAGAGGAGGAGGGTGAGTATCTTTGCCTCGCCAAATAAACTACATGTCAGTCTACGTAGTGACGGAGCAGAAAGGAATTTAAACATTTATTCTGGGGGAGGTGAAAGAGGCACTGTAAGTCACCTGAAGTGAATTGTAAAAGTTTCCGTATTCAAAAGAGCAAACATCATTTGAAATGATAAATCTCATCAATCTAAACAACTGTTAAAAACACCATGAAGTGGTGCTTGAGACCCGGAGGAAGAGGACAGCAGGCCGCCATAAATGCACAGCAAACTTTAAAGTCCGTTTTAGATATTTATTATTTAGATTGTTTGACATTTTTTTTCGAAAGTCTTTTTTTTTTTTGCAACGTTTTATTCTGGCGACAGGATAATATGGACTAAAACAATTTTTCCATAATCTGTTTAGCACATTAAATTAATCTTTGCATTTAAAAATGTGTGTTATTCATCATCATATAAATCTGTGTTGCATTACAGCAAAAGAAGCCGATCAGAGGAGGAGGAGGAGGAGGAGGAGTGGGTTGCCCTGTGTGGTTATTTAAAGCTGAGAGTGGCGCCCATCTCCACCACACCATGTCTTCTCCGTAACATCCATTTCAATAATATATAAGACATATTTCCTTCAGTAAACCAAACACAAGATAGATGCTGCCACAACATACTGAAACCAAGATGTTCCTGCTCTCTTTCTCAACCATCATCACTTCACCACACTCTCCCTGTTTCCATATGTGGTACTGAAGGAATCCGACAGAATTTAGAACCTTTTTTGTAAAGTATGTCTAGAAAGTGGCATGCAGTGCTACAAACGTCATATAATACCAGGAATAAACATGTTTCTTTAGCACCTACACCCATTTGATATTTAGGTGACTCTGTTGAACTGGGTGCACTAGAGTGGGAGGAGAGGCGCAGCAGGGAGTGTATCTGTTTGTCAGTAGCAATTAAATCTGGTCAAAACTACATGGCAAGTGCAGCTTTTTATACACTTTTACCAATGTTTGTTCATATAAAACCGACTGGATTATGGCTAAATTATACGGGAGCAGCTGCACGTCTATCACATATTTCATACCTCACATGCAATTTAAGGCATAAATACCAAGCATCCATCTACACAAGAAAAGGATACATTCCTATAAATGCATGCTTAAAGCCCCAAAGGCATTCTCAAAAAGACACATTCCCAAATATTACATGTTAGTAGATTAATCTGTAGGGATATACTGTATGTGCATGGCAATTAAAATAAATGATACCCATAATAAATACAACAAGGCCTCACAAACTAGTCAATTGGCAAACACCTCATCAATGTATAGATATGTTAATAACAATAATCAACACTTTCTGCAAGCATAAATTCAAGTAGGTCCCTATAAACTGATCCAACACACAGTAAAAAAGACTTGCATATATTTAGCAGTTTACATTTGAACCTAAATAAATATATAGAAAAAGTTAATATTAATAAATGTACTTAGAAACATTCACAATACTTAATACAAAATATAAATACAATAGATATCAAAAATGCCTTTTTTCCTCATTACATTGTCTGTTGTTGTCTTGTGTGTTTGTTGACTCATTGAGCCATTTAAGAGAAGACTAAACTTGGACTTTCCCCCCCAGGGAATCTCGCCTGATGACAGCCACTGTCTTCTTTAATTCAAACACAAGGCAACTGAGCCAAATACCTCCGGTGCTGTTAAACAAGCCTTACACACATGTGTGTTGGGGAGGTTGGGGAGGGAGCCCAACCCATCCTTCACCTATAACAGAAAACGGTCCCCCGTCTGCTTTTTCTTTACATTTCCAGGCATTCGCTTCACTAAATTCCCCTTCCAAAAGCTGTCAATCAATGAAAGCAGCTCCCCACAGGAAAGTCAGGGATGTGATAATAAAATGGGAGATGGAAAGGCAAAAGAATCATAAAATCTTATGGTTGGTTTTGTGCTTTTGACGTCGTATTTTTCGGTCAGTCAAGACGACATTACAGCACAAAAGGAAAGGCAGCAAAACCACTTATTTAGGTTCAGCAATGAACGAGTCACTTCACAACAACAAAAAGGTTCTTAATTAACTCTCCATTGGTACAGGACTCCTGTCCCTGTGCACCAAACAAATAGAGTGCATGACGACTTACTTTCTCAAACGACGATCATGGACATGATTTTGTCAACAAATCGATTAGTTGATTTTTAAATCTATAAAACAAGTTTCTCCACAAAGATTTGCAGAAAAGCATCACTTTTAATCCTGTGTTTACCAGAGTAACCACAAATATAGTTAACTAAAACCGAAATTAGCAATTAGTCACTTAATCGACTAAATGGGGAAACCCTTTTAATACCAATTCATTCTCTAACTGACTGATCTTTGCAGCTTCTCTGCCACTTGTTCATCTAGAGTCTCGTCATTTTACCAAAAATAGCAATTGTCAGATTTTCAGTAGCAAACAAGAAAAATGTGTTTGTTCCTCAGGACATGCAACTATAAACTGAGAGTGACTGTTTGTTTCTCATTTATGTAAGACACTCTTATCTATTAAGGCACTGGTGTCTGTAGCCGATTGTATGATGCTGGTGTTCACTGCCCTCCAGTGGTCACCTTTAGACACTACATCTCCACAAATAATACAGATTGTATTTCATGGTTGTTGGGCCGAGGTAGAAAGAGTACTACAATGTTTAACTGAAGTAAAAGTACTGTAATTTAAAATAACTTTAAAGTACAACTGATGAACAATTAGAAATATACCACTGTTAACAGAATTGACAGGAAATATACAAATATTAAGCTGGTAATTGCATAGCGTGACACTTCTAGAGGCAACAGCAGGAGATAAACAACATAAACCCACAGCCACAAACACACGTTACAGTAAAAGCACAAAGCGGTTGTTGTCACAACAGTGAGAGTGAGTTAAATGAGTGTTGATGTTGCTGTAGCTTCCTCACCTGTTTGAACCTCCTCCTCGTCTCGTTCGTCCCCATAGCAACCAGTCCTCTGTCTCGCTGTCTCCACACTTAAAACACATTTTAACATTTTAACCTGAACGAGAATTATTATCACAAAAGTCACTGACGGTGAAGTGAAACACAGAGAACACAGCGTTTTTTTCTTCTTTTTTTTTTTTTAGCATTTAGCATTAACATGTTAGCTAGCTGAGCGTACACCTGTTGGTGACGTACCACATTGGGTGTGTTCGATTTGCGTTACCGACCGGCATGGACGGGTGGAGCAATAAATCAGTGATTAATAATATATTAATTTTTTTTAACAATGCCACGGTTCAACAATGCTAACCACACCTTCAGTTATATTGCATTGTTGTTATTTTGTTGTGCCCTTTTGTTCACTAACCGCCAGGTCGGGAGGATACAATACTATAAGTTACGTTTTTAAAAAGTACTTGTAATAAAAGTATTACCGATTTTAATAAATATGTAGGGTTACTCAAAGAAGTACAGGTAGCCTACACAAAAATATTTTCACTCCTTGTTATAGGCACTCATAATTATTTCCGTAATGCAATTCGACTCTTGCAATATCTGTGTCCATATTAATTTGGTATAGAGAAAACAAAAGAAAATAGCTCTCTCAATTGCTTGATATTATTTTGAAAGTTTTAACAGGAAGTGATAGTGATGTATTGTGTCTAGCTTGACGCTAGGTGCAGTGGAGGGTTGCTGTACATTTTGATTTATGAGTGTTCACTGCCCTCTCGTGGTCGCCATGAAGAACAGCAACACACCAGTAAATTAACGGCTGAATTAGTAAATTGTTATTCATATAAAGAGTTAAATTCATTTTCATGGTGACATTACAAAACAGTAACATAAATAACACGCCTGTTAATGTTTTAATAATCAAGCTGTTTCACATTCTGGCCTCCTAGAGATGACGTCAGTTTATGGTGAGGAGTATCCCAAACAATAACTGGCCTCGGGACCTGGACTTAGGACGTGATGCCGCCCAGGGGCAGTGTTGTATAACTTTGGATCCTCAGTCTCCGTCCTGAATATTTCACTCTCGTCGGAGAAAACAAATAGGTAGCCGGGCCAGAGGGAGGTGGTGCTATTGCGCACACAAGGCGCTAACCCGGCGCTAACTGCAATATTATGCAAATACTCCGACCACTTGTTATGGATAAAGGTGGAGGAAGGTGATCTTTCGACTTTAACACGTCTGCAGTAACAGCAGCGATGCTGTGCTGAGGCTCTGAACTCTGTGCGCGCTGCGACGGATCAGTTTTGGAGTCGCCAGCTGTGCGCTTCAGCCGGACACGGGACACACCATTTGGAGGACTGCATCGTTTTCCTAAAGTTTTCTGCTTTTTTTTTTTTTTTTTTGCATGTGTTGTTAAAAGCTCTTCCTTTTAAGTGGATTTGAAGTTGTTTGCATTGTGTTTTTGTTTTCTTGCATATGGAGGAAAGCGTGCGTATCGGACAGATCATGTTTTCGCTCGCTGGAAGTTTAGCCCGCTCGCTCTCCTAAAGCTCCATCATTGCATTTTGATTATTGTACTTTTCAACTGCGCGCGGACAGGAGTTTTTTAAAGAAAAAAAAAAACACCGTGCAGAAATGGCCAGCGAGCGGAAACCGCGGCTTTGTGTCATGGCAAAAGAGGAGAACGGGTATGGATTTCACTTGCACGGCGAGAAAGGGAAGAGCGGACAATACATCCGCAAAGTGGAGACGGGCTCCCCCGCAGAAGCGTCGGGGCTGCGCGCCGGAGACCGTGTGGTCGCGGTGAATGGGGTCAACGTGGAGAAAGAGACACACCACCAGGCAAGTAGAGCATCTGTGTTTGCGGTTTAACTGAAGGTTGGGCCTGTAACAGCTATCAACAGGTCACACTTGCTGGTGCGTGCAGCCTGATGGCATGATGGCACAGGTTCGACCCCACCGCCTGGCATTGTGGGGGGTTTGCCCGCATGGAAGCACATGTTGCTTTTATAAAAAATTAAAAAAAAACATTGCACTATAGCATGATTCCTTTCATGTGACTCACCGGCAGCCCCTTTGTTTGGAAAGCAGCTATGCACTAATAAAGGTTGAGACTGATGCTGAGCATCAGATAGGCTTGGATCATCATTTTTCCCAGGCTCACAGGCACGGGGATCTGCAACCAACAACCTCTGTGTGTAAGGAACCATCACATGTTTGACCCTTGGTTAGACAAATGACATACAATCTGATATTTGGTTCCCTCTGATGTGATCACTATTCTTCTGTAGCTTGTAGAGTTAATGAGTTGTGACTGATTCTCAGACTAATTGAATTGCCGTCTGATCCCTCAGGTGGTTCAGCGGATCAAAGCCTTGGAGAATGAGACCAGGTTGCTGGTGGTGGACCCTGAGACGCACGACAGTCTGCGCAGCCTCCGCCTCACAGCCACAGAGGAGATGGCGGTGGTCGGGGCCCCATCCTCCTCCTCCTCTCCTCCAGCCTCCCCCTCGGCTCCCCCGTCTTCGGTCCCGTCCTCCCCCGGCAAGAAGCGGGAGAACGGCTCGGTGTCCAAGCAGCCGGTCACGCCGAGCAGCCAGGTGCAGAAGCCCACCAGGAGGTCACCGTCGAAGGCTGCAAAGAAGGTAAGCGGGGCCTCCTGCACCACATCGGAGACCCCTAGCTGGTCCTTTGTAATACTTTGGTTAGGTTCAAAATGTGGTCCTTTCCTTTGTCTGATAGGTTCTTGATAAATTGATGAAAGATTTGGTCAAAAACACTACAATAGTAAAATAACCATCACAACTCCCTAAAGCCCAAGTTGACAATGAAATAGGCTGCTTTGTTTAAACAGCAGACATCAAAGGAAGACAAAGTAGATCCGATATGATATCTGCATATTTAAGGGAATAACGTCTGTTTGTTTCTTACGGTTTCAAAAACATGTCAATCTCTTGCAGAGAAGTAGATGAGAAGATCGATACCACTCTTGTGTCTGTGCAGTAAATATGAAGCTATAGTCAGCAGCTGGTTAGCTTAGCTTAGCATAACAGTTCGCTAGCCTGGCTTTGTCCAGAGAGAACAACCAGCATATAGTAACATATTCATTAGCATGTTACTACAGCTTGTTTAATACGTACAGCAGCCAAACTGTAACACAGACATGTCGTTTTTTTGTTTGTATTTTTACTTTTGGTTTTCCGGGCACAGCCATGCTAGCTGTTTCCATTCCTCCAGATAACGAGTGATCCCTTTGAGATTCTCCTCAGACGTGCGTTCACCTCAGACCTGTTCTTCTTTTGACGCTTTGCCAGTTTCGGATTAGATTAGCAGATGTCAGACAACTTCCCATCCTGTTCTGCAGCCTTCCGTGCATGTTTGGTGGAGGTCATGTCTGTTCATTAACGTGCGTGTCCTGAGGGAAGAACATAGCCGGCCGAAAGCGCTCCAGATGTGGCGTTAGAGGTCAAAGAGGTCACGAGAGGTCAGCATATGGGGGGACCGGTCATTTGTTCCTGGCAACAGACAAGGCAGGGACTCTGCAGAACAGGAAACCCACATAAATCATCAAATATATGCAAATGAAGACAGCGTGCTGGCAGATTCTCTGAATGCCTTTGTGTGATAGATTTTGTATTTATTGTAAAATGATATTCCAGAGGGAACGTTGTTTCAGGCCATTTACATCTCATTCTCCTGTGTTTGCTTCCAGTGAGGTCACAGTTGGTTCATAATGCTCAGCAGTCATTTGATACATCATCTTTTTTTTCTTTTTTTTTATAACTCGCTGTTTGTTTATTCCGAGTCGCCGTGGAAAACAGGATGCGTTTCCGTCCGCTCTGTCTCTCGTGGAGCAGAGCTGATCGACTTTTGGGGGTTTCACGTGGCCCCGATCAGCCGAGGCCACTCCACTTCTGCTTTCTGCATTTACACAAAACATGTGTTTTCACTTAGGTTTACCCTGCCCATTATGTGAGCGGTGCTATTTCTACAAGAGCAGTGACAGGGCCAATCAGTTAAATCTCAAACGTGTGTGTGTGTGTGTGTGTGTCTTTGTTGAGCGCTGGCTTTGTGACCTGTGGGGAGAAATCCCAGCGGCTGGCGGGTCGGACCGACCCGGCGAAGGCTCAGGTCTCTTGTTTCACGTTCTTTAGTCATTCTAATAAAAGAATGGGACGACGGTTTAGCACGATCCCGTGCAAAGGAAATCAGGAGCATTTTTAAAGCTGATTTTTACACAACTTTATTTAAACGACATCCTGATAGAGATGGAGCATTGAAACAAAGAGCTGGATCGGTTTCCTGTCCCATCAGTGGACACAGTTCCACGCCAATATGCAGACTCAGTATTGACACTGCATGCTGACACAGCATATTACATCTCGCGTGTGTCATCGTCATTTGTGCGTTTGGCTGGCAAGGAGCTTTGGCAATGGTTGCAGTGTATTGACCACGACACAAAGCAGAGGGGAAAACAGACCTATCAGCAACCGGCAACTATTAATCACCAAGTGATCAGCTGAAAAAAGAATAAAGAGTCGTGGCACCTTGTTAATTCTTCATCTCAAGGCGTCTGTCTGTCTTTCACAGCTGCAAACATCTGAGATTGCTGAGAAGCACATACATTCTTACATTTGTGTTTTGGTGGAAAAGGCAGCAGTGAAGGACTGAGGGCAGCCAGGAACAACCTTGATGATTTGTTGGAAGGAGTTTCAGGAAGTGGGCCCCCCTCGGCGGGGCAGGGGAGTGAGGAGAGCTACGTTTTGCAGGATGGTGGAGTCACGCAGAGAGCTGCTGAAGATAGCACTGAGCATGCTGTGTGCCGGCGATGGTGGGTTTTCAGCACTGAATAGTCCGTAAACATTCAGCTAACAGGCTGACAGAGACCAGGAGAAACTGGGCTACTAAATACATATTGTTTTATTACATCCGCCAGGAGAACGTGCTCGCAGTGTGCAGCTCTGAGTCTGTCCACGGATAATCTTGCATTCTGCTTCTGCAAACGGCATAATATTTTGGCTGCCCGGTTATGGCTGCATGCTCGAGGACATCTCTTGGTTGCGCTGAGTCACACTTTCTCAAAACACCTTTTATTGCCTGTTTCATCACCTGGCGCCTCACTCACTCACTGCACTTAGCTTGTAGGGGCCACTGGTGATAACACAGCTGATCTGAGACAAACCATAGATCATGCATGTAGTATACGACTATGGGGAAACAGTTTGCTTCGGCTAACAGCTAACAGACCTACACAGCTGAGAATCCAGGTTTTCTTTAGTATCACAGTAATGCATCGGTACATCCGTGGGTACGTTGCAATCTGGACCTGCTAATATCTAATTCTGCCAACTTTTAATGGTGGCAATAAGCTGCACCACCGACTCATGCCATGGTCCCATCCCCACTTCCTACCCCCATACTTCCAGCCTGCTTACTCACCGAGCACATCACTCATATTTGAACTGTTTGACTCACACCCAACAATAAGTCTGCTCACCAAAGCCCTGAGTTTGAAGTTACATCTAATATTGCCCTGGCTGTCATCGAACCACATTTATTCTCCATCAATAAACGTCCCTCTTGTTCGTTTTGTGCAAGTTAATATAAGTGAGCTGCTGGGAAAGCAGCATGTAAATCAGCTTTCACCTTGGAAAGGATTCTGTGTATGAAGAGGAATATATATTGTGTGCCTTTTAGAGTGTATGGCAGTTAACTATTTATGGTATATGGAAATTGAAAGCCAAGGAAAATAAAGTGGGCTCTATAAAACAGACCTCAGAGGGTAAAAAACACTTTAAAGACATATTACCTTGGTCTCGGTTGCTGTGATATCGTCTCTCAAACAATTTCCTGTTCACGTTCTTGTTCAATCATTTGCTGGCCGGCCGACAACGGAACACGTTTAAGTGAACCTATCGATGCTCGAGTCTCAGGGAGGAAGGAGGAGACGTTTCAAGGACAAATGGATGGAGAGCATTTCTGGTGTTTTGACCACTCAATGCACTTTACACTACATTCTGTCTACACTCACACACACTCACACACACTCACACACTGATTGCAGAGGAGCCGCTGGCACATCAGCGTCTCATTCACACACAATGAATCCCATGAACATTAGGACTCCAGTTTGTATCATCTTACTTAAAGCACACCTGAGGTGTCAGTGCTCTGTCTCTGTTCACACACACACACACACACACACACACGTGTGGTCAGGTGTGTCATTAAAGCTTAAAGATAAAGTGCCAGGTGTCACTTTCTCACCAGAATCTTTTTTTAACTACAGACACACACGGAAAATTAACCTGCGACTACGCTGATAATTAAACTGACATTGATGACAAATAGACAGAGATATGCAGTATAAGAAGTCATAGTGTTATGTATTCTACAGCCACATGGAGACAGACATGACCCCGGCTCTTTTACATGCGTTTCGGCATTGAGGGGAGATATATTCTCTGGTGCTCCCCTCTGTTACCTCTCCCTGGCTGGAATTTTCCCTCTCGGTTGGTCTGGAGGCCCCCCACCACACGCACAAACATACTGTGGCTTGTTGCTGTTGTTCTTTCCACTTCTGCTGCACTTCGAGTACAATATAACATCGGGCTTGTTGGGAGCAAAATAAAGGATCCTTATAAACTGTGAGAAAGGCAAAGAGAGGGAAAGAGAAAAGGGAGGAGGCTTTTGCAGAAACGTGCATACAAATCTCAGGGAAGGCGTCTTTGTTTCCCTTTATGTCCATTATGTTTGACCTTTAATACGCTCATTTCCAAGAGCTTTGAAACACAATATGACGGTCAGAAACAGTTGCAGTCGTCCAGATGAGCGACCCGGCAGCCGGCACACAAACCAACATGTGAACAGCACTTTGTGTTGTAATAAACTTCACTACATCATGTGTAGGATTTGCAGAGGGCTGCTAGTGATCATCACACACACACACACACACATCTGTTAAAACAGTTAGAGTGAGGGGAGGGGTGTGTATTTTGAGGGGGTGGTCTTTGTGAAATGCACATGTGTCTTTGCGCTGTCAAGAATGTAATACAGATTTGTGTAAAGATTAACAACACATTAGGTTTGATTCCGTGCGGGGGGGCGGGGGTACGAGTTAACATGCATATTTGCTCGTCAGCTGTGGGAGGACACATGTGTGTCGCAGGAGGCGAAACCTTAACAAACTGCATCCAAACACCAGCTGAGACTAAACAAGGCCAACGTGGAGACGGAGTACACAAGAGCGGTTTTCACAAAAATCCTCCTATAGAACGCCTAGGAAACCTGTAGCATACGTAGCATTGGAGTGAGGGAGGGCTGTGTGGGAACCCCCCCCACAGAGAGAGCACCGTTGGTGAGGGTCAGGGCTTCGAGGTCATCGGGGTCAGCATTGAATAAACACAAAACGTAACTCTTGTAGATCTGAGAGAGGGAGAGCAACAGAATAGATGGTGCTAAGACGAGGCTGAGCGCGGCTCTGTACGATGTAAATAGATCCACAACAGCAGTAAACATCTTGTCTGAAGTCCGTCCTCCATCTTTTTTGCAGATGTTGTGAAGACTGTCGTGACAAGACAAACTGTTCCCATTTCTTGTGTGGCACATATTATTCTTGAAATGTACTTGTGTACTCATAAAATGAGATGCTGGCTCAGGTCAGCCTGCCTGACATTTCTTCCTTGTCCCGTTCCCAGACAGTTTGACTCATTTTGCCCGGGATAATAAGGGAAAGATGTTGCCTGTCTGTTCGAATGTAGCCTCACAGGACAGGAGATGTGTGGAGGTAGTCAGCACTTCAGCCGGTGGGATCGTCTCTGTGGGATTTCTGCCTGACACCCTTCAAAAAAACATGTATCATCATTAGTTTCCCCTTTTTTTAACCTGCTAATACACTTGAAGTGAATGTTTCTGGGTTTTTTTTTATATAAATCCAAACGGAGGAAATAAGAAGTTCCATACATTTGAGTTGTTCATTGGTGAGAGCAAGTGAGCGTGTAATACTTTTTACTAACATCTGGAGCTGGTGTTTGAGACCTCCTCCACCCCCCAACAACCCCCTCGTCCGAATACCAACTGTGTTACATCAAGATGCAGGGGTCCAGATTCAGTGTGTGTGTGTTTGACAGAGAGTAAACCAAATTCCTGGAGTAAAAACATGGTCTGTAGGATGTGGAAGGGTCAAGAATGGGGAAAGCGTGTGTGTGTGTGTGTGTGTGTGTGTGTGTGTGTGTGTGTGTGTGTGTGTGTGTGTGTGTGTGTGTGTGTGTATGGGGAATTGCGGGATCAGGAGGGGGTGGAATTAGTGAGGTGGGTAATGTAGGAGAGACTTGAACAACTGAGTGTATTGTATTGAATGTGTGTGTGGGTGAGTTAGCACAGCTGTGTGTCTCCATGTATTATCTCTCCGTGCAGGACTGATAATATATTCAACTGTTGCCACTTATTAACCCTGAAGACATTGACCCGACTGTCTCTCTGCACTTTACCAGCAACAATTAACAACTACAGAAAATGTTTTTGTCTGAACATCGTCTATTAACTTCCTCCAATTCAATGAGGAAAAAGCTCAAGCTTCAAGTTATGCTGCATCTAGAACAGTAGGAAACAGATCATATAACTTACGTTTTAGAGTCTTTGCATGGGTTTTCTGTTGATTAGAATAGATTTTACTCATTATTTTAAAAGTATGTCATTGGTTTGGCTCCAGCAAGTCACCCAAAACTGCTGCTAGAAGTCACCTGATGTGTCATTCATCAGGTTATTCGTCTATCGACTCTAGCAATTGAGTTACTAAACCAAAATCTTCAGCATTATTCCCATCTTTGAAACATCTGGGACTGATCTCTAAAATCCCTTTAGTTTGAAATCAATAACACATTTATTTGGTCTGTTCCTCGAGCTTCCAAACCTCACAAATAATGTTGAATTTGGAACTCGCATTGCATCTCTATCTCCATTTTTCTTCATCTTTTAACCATCAGTGGATGTGGGAATATCAGCGGAGAGAGTAGGTTGTGTACGTAGCGGGGCTGAGGATCGATCGCCGCGCTGCCCACACAGCAGCATCGCCGACTAATACAAGAGAGAGAGAGAGAGAGAAACAAACACTGCAGAGGCAGAGAGGTCTTCATTCTAGAACTGCTGACGGAGAAGTCATGTGTTGTCTACGTGATTCATCTGAGCACACGTTTTCCTTCGGCCTGTGTCACCGCCGCGGTGCTGCAGCTCTCCTTCATGTTCCCTCTTCACGTGTTCAGTCTGCACTCACAGCTGAGATCCAGCAAACGTTCCCACACATCGATCGATGTGACGGGAGAGGGAGGCCTGGTCTCCGTGGCGATCGACTGGGAGGTCGGTCGATACTTGAGGATCAGCTGGCAGGTTTAGTTTATGTGTGTGAGGTTAGCGTGTGTTAATCCCCTCTAATTGGCCGATTATGTTTTGGAAAGACGCAAACACACTCTACGTACATGTTTGTCCCGATGACATCAGAGAGGCCTCGTCCACAGGGGTGTGTTTGTGTCTCTATGATGTCACACGTACACCCGTCTGGAGGTTTAAATACACACAGCTACAACTAATGATCCGCTTCATTATCACTTAATCTGTTGACTATTTAATAATTGTTATAATCGGTCTATAAAATGTAAAAAATAATATGTGTGTCATCGTTTCCCAGCGTTTCTCTGCCTCTATCTCACCCTCTCTCTCTTTTTTTTTCTCTCACGTCCACCCAAGGGGGACGAGGGATATCTGCCACACACTGATAACAGGGGTGTGGACACACACACACATGCACACCACACACTTCATCGCATCACCAGCGTTAACTGATGTCCTTTGACGTGTGTGAAAACATGGGGAGATGGAAACATGAATCTAATGATAGACTGAGAATAAAAGAAGAGGAGAAAATAGCTGCTTTCACCTTTTAAAATCTCACTCCCTCATCTGTTACGCACACACACACACACACACACACATACACACACACACACATAGCAGCACATAACGGTTGAATACATCAGCCTCGCCAGCAGCCCACACAATTTAGATTGACATTCACAGGCAGAAATGTTGCATTCGACGGCCACTTCATCGCATGTGAATGTGTTGTAACGTGCGGTACTCGACGATAAGAGGCGGACGGAAAGTCAAATCTTAAAAAAAATAATTTGGGCTGAGAAGACACGACATGGAGGATGAAATATGAGGTTAAAGAAGAAGGCAGTTTAGAGAGATAGTGAGAGACAGATGGGATGAGAGGGTTGGTTTGTCTCTCTATCCGTCTTTGTTTCATTAACTTATTGATAAACGCAGTCAATGTGAATGGATGAAGGTCGGAGCCAGTTTCAATGATCTGCTGGTGTATGACGCAGCGCTGTGTCATCGAAGGAACGAGACAGTCTGGCTTGGATGAAGTCCTTTAAACCAATCCCACTCTGCTAAATAGAGGCAGCAGAAGTTCATCTCGTGATCTGGACGCTCACATTGAGCATCATTTTGGACGTTTTATTTGTACGCATCAAGGCTTTCGATTGTTTCTGCAGTGTCCACGAGCGATTGATGCATGAAATAAGTCCATGAAGATTCAACCAACTCCATTCAGCAGGTTCTCATGGAAACTAAAGCTGACGTTCTCTCACGGAGCGGCTGTACCGATGCACTCACAGCCTCATGGCCTTGACAGACTAGCTTAATTACCATCCTGTTTACGTTTCCCCAAATATGTGTGGGTTCTTCAGAGGGACTTGTCCTCCATATTTTATTGAAGTAGCGTTTTATCTACGAGACGGCGAGCATGTGTTCGAGTCTTTTGATTTTGTTCTTTGTTTTCCTGCAGCGATGTTAAGTGACCTTTGAACCCTCAAGGGACAGATAAGCCTTGACATTTAAACGTGTGGAGCATTAGTGGCGCAGCGTCCGTTGTGACTTTCATACATTTTTCAAAGGACAAAAACACATTTAGTGAATGAAATACATTATTTTTTGGTTTATTGGGAGAAAAATAAAAGGAGGTACAGTGTTGTCACATCAAAGCTCTCGTTCCGTGCTAAATAATCATAGACCAAGTCAAGCTGAGGGCCTTCGTATGATCATGACCTCATCTGCATTCAGTGACGGCCTCCAGCTACAATCTTTACAATGTGTTTGTGATCTGAGGAGTCATGCAGCTTCAGCTGTGAGACGCGGCGCTGCAGGCATCTGGAACAGGTGTTAAATGGCAACACACATCAACATCCATGTCGGATGTATCAGATAATTAGAACAAAACAGGCAGCTTGTTACTAACTTGTGTGCAATGCAAGCTTATTAATTTGCTTGTTAGCTGAATTCATGCAGGAAAGTGAACACATCGTTTTATGGCTCTAAGCTCAGTAGGATCAGTTTTGCTCCTGCTGTCCTTGATTTTCTCAACGGAGAAATGCTCCGTCTATTTAAAGTGAACGGACGTTTATAAATAGCAAATTGTTAAAGAATACTGCTCTACATCCCTGTGACACATTTCTGTGTGACGTCAGAAGGCCAATAAACAGCGTAATGCAGAAGAATGGAACAAAAACACAAAGACATTTAACATTTAACTGGGCTTCGATCATTAAGACCTGCTTTGTTTGTTCCTATAACTGATCCCAGATATTAAACATAATGTCCTCAAACATGACTTCCTTTATATCTTCAGCCTGTGGTATCCATCAAACCACTTGCTTGACTAACGCAGTGCAGAAAATCCCCAATGTGCTCATGTTGCTCCTTGAATTCATTTCTTTCCCAGGAGATGCATTCATTCTTTTTTGTTTTACACATTCCACCTTAACGCTCGAAAGAGTTATGATCTCAGGAAACCCTCGAACAGCAGGAACCACACAACACACACACACACACACACACACACGCTGCAGCATAGCAGGAGACTTCGTAAACCGATCTCAGCAGGGCAGAGCTGGACACACAAACAGCTAGCCTTCGTATCACGGAGCTCTTACGCAATGCTCCGCCCCTCCAGTGGGAAAAACTGATGCTTATGCAGATCTCTGGCCAGTTCTCCTGTTCTCTCCACTGCCTGGATTTTTCCCCCCCTATGTCCTCCACATGCATCATCTCCTCCTGCTCTCCTTGCCCTATATTTCTCTTCATCTTCTCTCTGTCGTTGCTCATTCTTGTTACTTTTTTCCCCCGATCCCTCTTTCCTTCATTTTGAATTTTTTATGAGCTCCAAATCCCTGTCTGGTTTTCTCCAGCTGCCTGTCATTTCCTTTCTCTCTTGCTCCCTTCCCATTCCTCTCTCTTTGCTTGGCCAGATCGGCCTGATTTCCTCTCTGATTGAGCAACACTCAAACTATCTACACACACACACACACACACACACGTACACTATTTGAGGGTAGAGCTGTCATGGCCAGATTATGGGAGATCTTGAATGAAGTTTCTTCGTTTGGTTAAAACCCTTTTAGATGATCCTCATGCTTTTGAAAAGCTGTGCATCGTGAGTGGACACGAACCTCGTGTGTTCCCACGCACTTTTTTTGAAAAACGGCACTGCAGCTACACCTCTTCTCACTGACAGATGGAACTGGCTCTGCTGGTTCCACTGCTGTCTCCATGACGACGGGATGTCCACCATGACATCAGCAAAAGTCCCACGTGCTGCTGTTGTTTGTTTGTTTGTTTGGCATCAGCAACGTCTCCATTCAGCGCTGCATTTCTAATGTGATTTTGTAGATATATCATAGATAAACTCCGGTTTGATGCTCCCCCATCAATCATCAGCCGCTTACCCTGTACTCAGGGTCGCGATCCCAGCTGACATCGGGCGAAGGCAGGGTTCACCCTGTTTGATGCTCCCTCAAAACATAAAAATATGGAGATTTCAATATTTACATAAAATATCAACAAGCATGTAATACATAAAACGTGTTGGCATGTCAGATGCTGCCAAATTTAGAAGCACACCATTGCTCATATCAAAAAAATTACCATTCACTATGGCCGCCCCCCCTTAGTTACTGTTGCTATGCCTGTCATTAACTGAGGGGGCGGGGCTTCCAGAAATAAATAAAAGCAGGCTTCTCCTCCCACAGTGATTGTCGATTGTTTTCCTTCCAGCTGTAGCTTGCTACTGTGTCTCCCCTTGACTTTATAGTGTTTCCAGCTCATTTTGTTTTCAAATGAAAACCCTGTAAAAAGTCAGCGCCAGCATCGCTTTTAAATGTTCAAATCAATCTAACGCAACGCTTGTTTGGATTATTACTACAGACAAACATATTAGGACCAGTCAATTCTCCGACATGGAGCAATGAGAGTTGATTTTATTGCCACTGGAGTCAATGAATTCAGCTGTTTGGAACATTGTGGGCTTATGGTAATATCTACACTGTTGGAAAACAGGCTCCATCAGAATGTTTCCAAGCCGAGAAATAACATTAACAAACCGGGGGATACCGTTTTAGGTCATGGAAGAACTCTGGTCGGGTTATGGAAAGTCATTAAAAATAATTACATTAGGGCCTTGGAACAAAGACGTATTGGATTTTGGCTTTCTTGTTTGTTTAACCTGCCGTCCATTGACTGATGATTGGACTGTATTTGCTTGTTATAAAGTGGTACTTCAGTCGATGATGCACACATTATTATAGTGCACATGTTAAATGGTCCTTGCCACATCCGTCCACAAACCAAACCCAGCAGGGAAAAGATGGCATACTTTTGACTCAGGGCTCAAAGGAAACTTGACCTCCTGATTTATTAGAATGGGGATATTAAGTTTACATTAATCCCCTTTTGGGAAGCATGCAAGTGAGAGCATTGTTGACAAATTGCTTTACATGCATGCACACACACACTAAAGTTTCTTTGTAGAGATTCAAAGACACAGCACACATGCACACACAGACACATGCATGCATGCCCAAGCAGACTCCTCCGGGTTGTGGGCCAACGGTGAGCAAATGATCCTTGGCTGTGAAAGGGTTAACAGCGGTCACGATCCATCCACAACAGTAGGCCGCTGCTCAATTATTCAACAAGGTGCGATCCGGTTTCATCAACTGGCAACGCCACTGCCAGCGGTGGCATGAAGGGAAACACACGGACGGATGCACAAATTAGACACGCAACTGGTTTTGTTGGTGTTATTCTGTTTCTTGCATTAATGGATGGAACAAATTAAACAGAGATGCATCACTCTGTGAAAACCATGCCCTCTGGAGGGGAAGACAATCACCGCCACAATATGCAACCGAATAATTCAATTTCAGAACATCAAAGGATGCCTTTAGCATAAGTTTACTACTTTATAACTGGGATGATGATGGGAAGTTATATATAGGAAGTGATGATGAAATTAGCTCATAAAAATCAACTCATGAAACTAACATTAGTTTAGCGAGGTAGCTGATAAAAGTTTTAAAAAAAAAAGTGTGTTCTCTGAAAACCTAAAGCTTGGTCGGCATAGCAACAGTAACCATATGGGGGGGTTATTTAGTGAAAAGTGAATCATGAGGGTGAATTTAGCTCAAATTTATATTTAAACTCCGTCTTCTGCTCCTGAGAAAGCTTCCAACCCTGCGTGACGATTCATGTTGCAATATGCTATGCCAAAAAAAAAATACAAAAATACAAAAAAACAGTCCGAGCCAACAACACAGTCACAAGTATCGTGTGTACACTGTTAGTCTCCCCCACATGCACTCAGACTGGCAGGAACAAAGGCTGGTTGTGACAGGAAACTAAAGGAATTCATGCACTTGTCTCATTGACAGCACATCCTCTCAGTGTGCCACAGTCACACAGAGGTCAGTGTGTGTGTGTGTGTGTGTGTGTGTGTGTGTGTGTGTGTGTGTTGGGGCATCTAACATGATGTTCTGCTGTGGGTGTGAAATATTCCATGTTGTTTTCATTATGGAAAAAGCACCCCGATTTATTGCGTCATTTTCCATGTGGAGGTCCACGACGCTGGAACAAAACATGGCGACCGCCGTGTTTTCCCATCAGCGACCTCCCGTTGGGACTTTGAAGAAATGACAGATGCAGATAACTCTCTGCTTTCCAGACAAAACATTGTTTGCTGGAAAAAGGGGGGGGGGGGGCATCGAATTTTTCCCCTGCTGTCATCAAAATATTTTTCACAAAGAAAAATGTCAACACCCTCAGTTCAAACAAACATAGTGGCCGTATTTCATTCAATGGCACAAAGGAGAGGACACACACAGTCATGTTGTCACCCTCCATCACTGTCGCAAACTGACACAATTAAGCCGGTGACGGATCGAACCCACAGCAGAATCACAAAGTCAAAGCCTTCGCTCGGTGGCTCGGGGCCCGGGGGGGGTGGGGGGGGATAAGTGGGGTGCGGACAGGCATTAAGAGGCAGTCCGAGGTTAGATTGGCAGACACTTGCGTCGCCCCCACATAATGACTGCCAGCTGTGTGCTACTCGCGCTGTTTATGTTAGAGGAGTTCCACTGTAAAGCTCTTTCCCTCCCCATGGTCGCTAACTGGAAACTTCTGTCATCTTGGTTTTCTGTAACGCTCATCCGTCTCCTGTATTTCTCCCTGCATAACTCCACCGCTTCTTCTTTTCTTGAACTCTCTTTCTCAATCCTCTCGCTGCATCTCATTTTCTATCCTTCCCACGCACTCCCTCTCTCTCTCTCTCTCTCTCTCTCTCTCTCTCTCTCCAATGCATGTTGCTTCTCCTTTCCCTAGATCCCAGGATGCTAATACGTTTGATTTGAAATATATATTTTTCTCCCCCTTGGAAGATCTAACCCAGCTGCCCGACCCAGGCACTTCCTCTCCAGCCAGGAAAAGGAGGATCTGGGAGAGCTGTTGTAACCGTCTCCCTCTTCATCCCTCTCGGGGCTGAGATCACCGCTGAGAATTCATTGCCTGAAAATGAAATTATACGTTGCCATCTGTGTTATTTTTTTTTTTAAACAGCCGAGGGGTTAAATTTGCAGCCATTTCAGCCACGATTCCCAACGAGCATTTGCAGAAATCACGCAGGAATGTTGAAGACGAGATAGCATCTGTTAAGTCAGAATAAACATCCATAAGCCATCTTTCCCCACTACAACTCTCTCTCTCGCCCTGCCTACATGCTTTGTGTGTATTTATAGCACGCACAAGCTGGACTATGATGGTAATTTCACAAACATGTTGCGTAACACGATTGCAGCTGCGTCCCACCGACCCGACTACCTGTACGACACCTCGTGCTATTATCAGCTGAGGTCACAGCGCCGGCCACCAGCTATCATCCCTCTCACTGTGCTCTCTCTCCATGCATGTAGGTGGTAAATCAGTGTGATCTCACGCTGGAGCTCCAGGCACAATTAAACAGCTTCTATAAATGTCTTCAGCGCCGGAGCTGCCAGTGATACGCTGCGAACGTGCAGTTTCACTCCACAACAGACTCAATAAGAAAATGTGATACGTCTTCCTCGACTGAATGGCAAAATGAAAACATAAAAAGGAGAATAAATCTGTAATCAACTAGAATTTTATTATGATTTGGTAAAATTGCATTCCTTTACACCGATAAACTGTTTAAGAAGTCGCCATGGCAGCCAAAGCATACCCTCCTTCATCATCTATTTGACTCGAAATGGAGCATAATTTACAATCATTCTGTATTGGAGAACACTTGAAACTAGCGATTGAGACCATAAACTCTCATAGACTTCTATACAATCAAACAATCAAACTTATATTTGCAACCAGAGGAATGGAAAGGGTGCCAGCTTCACTTTTCAAAACCGGTAGCAGCCTGTTTATAATACAGTAATTATTAGTACCTCCGAGTGACACTCCACCCACATTTTTTGGTTTAGAACATTCTCTCGAAAGGTTATTCAAAGCAAAGTAACTCAGGTCTGTGTTTTTTTTTTTTTGTCTGCTGTGTTTAAATGTCCTGCGAGATGGTAGAAGGCCACTCTGCCTTGCCCAATCTTTCCGTGCTGCACCATTTAAACCACTTTTATAGGCTTTTAAGCAATCTAGATACCAATGCTGTGGTGTGGTTTCTACCTACTTCCTAGCTGAGAATGATCCCATTCTCCTTTCTGCAGCAGATTCTTTGTGATTATAGATGAACCTTTGTATTTTAATTTCTGTGTTTAACTTGTATTAAAGACACACGTTCTCATTGTCTTCCAGGAGGCTCTTGCCCAGATCGAAGCCGAGGCTCAGGCCCAATCCCAGTCCCGGCCCCGGGTCGACCCGTCCGAGCTCGCTCCACGTCTGTGCCACATGATCCGGACCGACACGGGCTACGGCTTCAACCTGCACAGTGATCGATCCAGACCCGGACAGTACATCCGCTCCCTGGACCCGGGATCTCCTGCAGACCACGCCGGGCTCCGGCCGCAGGACCGGCTGATTGAGGTAGGGCTGGGGAGCGAGGCAATCCAATAAGACAGTCCTTTACAGTCCAGTACTATATTTTCATCAATCCAACTTCCTTTTTTACCAAATGAACCATTAGGGCCTGTTTTTGTCAACACTTTATATACTCATGTTTTATCATAGACCCTTCAAACCAACGATACATTCATCTGGGCCTCCTGGCTTTATATATTGAACACAACCTCAGGTTTTAAAAGAATAAGCATGACATATAGCTAGGGGTGAGTACTGGCAAAGACCTCACGATACGATACGTATCACGATATCACGATATTGCGATGTAAATAAAGATGAAAACACAAGTACCTGTATATGTACATCAGATGATACTGATCAGAGGACAAATTGAGTCCAAACTATTTAATTCAAAACTGGAAAAATTCACTGGAATAAATATTGAAAATAAAATGAAAAAGGATAAAGTACTGCATTCACAACACGTCTTAACATGAATCTTTTTTTCAAATCGTTCTTTGGAGTTGAAAAGTATCGCAAAGTATCTTGTATTTTGTCTCTGTTTAAACCCTCTGCTTTCACATCTGTCCAAACAGAACAATAACATGGTTGTAATGTTCAATTACAAACCATGTGTTATTATTTGATTATTATAGGTGGTTAAAATAATACTTGGTTGGCATCTATCACAGAAAATGAATACACACTGGGTTGACACAGCAAAACAATGAGTAGATCATGAAAAATGTAGACACTAATGAGGTGATTATTGATGAATGATTCTGGGTCAGTCTGGTACGCGTCAGAGAACAACACATTTTACTGGGTGTGAGAAAATCCCTGGAGGTGGCTCTTGTAACCCTTCATTTTGCCACTTTGGAGGACTGCAGTTTTCCTGTTTCTCAGCAGGTGTGTTTGAATTGTATACGTGTTGCTGTTTGCCTAAACTCCTTTTGCAAAATTTGCTCATTCATTTACTGACAAAGCAACTGCTTTCTGGCTGCTCAGAACCTCACGAGAAGTCATCCGATTTTTTTACATAGTGTTTGCATGGGAAATCATTTATTTGTGTTTATTTGAGCATTTGAACAAAACAAGAAGGCCTTTGTATAAAGGTAGAGCACCCGAATGCACAAGGATATTGAATTGCATGAAAATGCATATTGCGAGCTCATAGGGAGGGCCGAGCTCACACTCGTTGTGCACGCAGAGCAGAACCACTTGTAGCGAGGATGCGATCCGCCTCACGGATACTGTCCTGTGCGCTGGTATGAAGCACACACGCCTGGTATGTGCGTAGGTTTTGAGACTAATTAGACACCATGCATGAACCCCATCTACATATGCTGTCACCGCTGTAATTAAAATGGCAGGAGTCACGCTTGCGTCTGCTGCCAGGCCCCTGTTCGTAAAGATAACAAGACCCGGAGCCGTGTGTCAGACCAGAGCCTGGTCATGGGGGAGAGGAGAGTCGGTTATAAATCAGGCTGATGATAGGGGCTGACGGGGGGAGATGTGGGGGAGGAGGGGAGGAGGAGTGTGTTTGAATAAAAGCCTCTTCTTATGAAATAGAGAGAGATAGAGGCAGATGTGTGTGTTGGATAGGAGAGAATAAAATGCAGCTGATGATGCACAAAAAATTCTCCAGTTCCGCCACAAACAGAACCACATGCATTTAAGTTGCAGTCACACAGAGGTCAAAGGTCATGTGTTCGAATCTACAGCGGAGGAAATGGGTGACAAAGATCATGGGTGTTCAGGCAACTTTGCCCCTAAAAAAAATAGAATCATGCTGGCAGTAACATCATCATTTTCATTATAAGCAATTTTTCATCCGAGTGTACACACACGACATTCACCCTTCCTTCCCATGACCTTTGGCCTCCCTGGCTGTACATCAGTGTCCAGACCAGGCTGCAGACCAGGCTGTCGGAGGGTCTGGTGAAACAGAGTTCATTCACCTCTCACACAGAATGTAAAGAAACGGATTATGGAGGTTTTGAATATTGATATTTTCTGACACATTAAACAGGGACACTTGAAACATCACGAGAGTGTTCTGGTTAATATCTGATTTCACGCCGGCTTAATATCTTTATGTTATTGTTTAAGTTTTGTTTGGACTGAAAAATCGGAGTATTTGTTTATGTGTGTCTACACTCCGATAACTGCAACCGTCTCTGACCATGCGTCAAGACGGCGCTTGTGTTATCTGTCAGCAGCCTGTTAGGGAGGTGAACAACCATGACAGAGCTCTATCTCTCTCTCTCTGTCCGTCGCTGTCTCTCACCACGCTCCATTACACTGGAGGTGCTTCAGCAGCGGCTGGCGTTGTAATGGCGATGATGAGAGCTCCGCTTTCTGCCGACGTTTGGCAGAAGCAGCGGCACCAGTGAACGCCTCGTCGGTCTCTCTGCTCTGCCTGCTCACACTCACAGTGGTACCCATGTTCACACTTCGGGTTAAATTCCTGATTTCACACCTGGATGATGATCATTTCATGCTCTCACACACAAAACTTAACCCTAAATTGCTGTCTAAGGCAGGAAATGGTGTATTTCTAAGGTAAAATATCCTGTATGCCAACCAAGTTATCTCAACAACTACTGGAGGGATTGTCATGGAATATTGTGCAGACGTGCTTATTCCCCAGAGGATGAATCCTAAAGACTTTGCTGATCCCCTTAGTAGGGGGGGAAAGCATGAGGTTCACATTTGTGATTTAAAGTTTCGCCCATACGTTGGTTTACGACCAACACCCACAGAACTAATGACATCAGCCTCAGCTGTACTTTGTGTTAACTGCTAATTAGGAACATGTGAGACCATTTTACCTGCTGTCACTCTGTGATTAAGTTAGCATACAGCCCAAAGCACAGCTGTGTATAAGTGCAGCCTCACAGAGCTGCTAGTGTGATTGTAGACTCTTATTATGTGATCAGGCTTTTGATGTAGGGGCATGGACGATGATCAAAAACACACAAAAAATGTGTCTATCCATAATTTCAATCAAGAGACATCATAAAAAATGAAAAGTACTCTTTCCCCAGGAAAAAAAAAACATCTAAATATGTTGATGTGGGAACATAACATTTTAATTAAACATTAAATCACCTCTAATGGCCACAGACAGGGCGTGCAGTCGCTGAATCATGCATGATCTGTAACAGCTTTTTTATGTCCTGATCCTGGACTCTCAACAGGCTTCAATCCCTAGAAACAAATAAATCACCTCCCGCTGAACACTGAGCCTGTGAGATTTTCAAAGTTATAACGTGTTCTACACACAGATGTGTATTTGAAATTGTTTGTTTTTGATGAGACATTCACTTAAACACACACGCGCCAGTATCAAGAGGTTCCCTGAGGAACGGTCCCATGAGAAATAACCTCCTGTACTGTTCCTTCAGCTCGTATTAATTGGCCCGGTGGGCAGAGAGCGGAGTGTATTGTCTTGTGTGGGACGGGCCTGTTAATGAAGAGCCGTGAAACGTGACACAACACCTGTTGTTTGGCCGAACACACAGATGCTTGTCCTCTCTGCATCCAACCGTCTGACGGGTGATGTCTGCCTGTCTGCCTGCCTGTCTGTCATGTGTCCTGGGAAGAAGCGATGGATGTTTTCATATGAAAGGGAGGAGATGAGCTGCTCACATTTTCCATCTGTCTTCCTTCCACTCTCTCTCACGATCTCGATCTCCCCGTCCTTTCTTCCCTGAAAGAGCCATAAAGTCTGTCTCGTCGCATCTATTTGCCAGCAGTCCTACTTGTTTTTTTAGAGTTTATTTTGCTCTGCATTACCAGTTACCATCTTGTCTTAATAAGTGGTTGATTTTAAACAAATTCCCCCTCAGGACTCGACACCTGACACCAGCACTATAGCCGGAGCCCAGGAGAGCCATCAATAATTGAATGTGTACCAACACTAACTTGGCGTGTGTGAATCTACCTGCCTCAGAGCAGCCAGGATCTAGACAAAAGCAGGCCTCCGAATGCACGCAGCATAGAGATAACAGCAAGCAATAATTGGATAATGTGTTTCCTAGGGCAATGCTGTCACATAGATGGGTCAGTCACATGCACACGTCTTCATTATGACCCTCTGTTGGGATGTTTATCGCCACCATGTTTCCTGATTGGTGTAACCCCGATGACTCTTCTTCTATTATAGTAAATCGTGATTTAACTGCTGGATTGTGCAGTTGTCCTAAACGCATACTTGAACCACTGTTGCATTATGTAGAGGTGCAGGCTTCCAAGAGTCATGTTGAACGGTGTATAATCAGTTTGTTGTTCCACGGCACCACCCAGTGGAAGAACGAGGTATACAGTGTGTCAACATCGACACAAAAAAGGGGTGATGGGAAGGTTCATTCAGGTGCTTTACTAGTTACACACTCACCTATATACTTTGATTACAAGCTGGTATTATCTGAACATGCAGGTATTTAATTCTGTAATTCTAGCTTATATATAGGATCACCTATAAGCCATGTTTTCATCGTTTCTAGTTCACTGATTTTCTTTTCCTTTCTCTGTGTTGTGCAGGTAAACGGTGTGAACATCGAGGGCATGCGGCACGCAGAGGTGGTGGCCTTCATAAAGAAAGGGGGAGATGAGACCTGGCTGTTGGTGGTGGACTCAGACACAGACGAACACTTCAAGAGGAGGGGGGTTGTCCCCACCATCAGCCATCTCAGAGGTAGGACTGCACCGACAAAAGGCTACTCTGTGTGTTATTAACTTTCACTTAGGTAGGTGGGGGTTATGTCATAATAGAAAGTGATAGCAGGTATTTTACTGCAAAAAGTTTACACTTTATTTTAGTCTTTCCTGGAAAAATGACTACAAAAAACCTGTTTATTCATCACTCATTTGTCTTTGAAAACTTAATTCCCCTGCCTTTTCAGCTGACCTGCTGTAAAGTATTTGATTTTAATCTATTAATTGGAAGTAAACCAACTCAGCACAGTCTCCATTCCCCCTATAATTAGCATTTGCATCGTCATTTTTAGGAAAATTCTTAGGAATTTATATTATTATTATATAATGATTTATTCTATATTTTTTGTTTGTTTTATTTGACAGACTATGATGGGCCTTCCATATCCAACGGCTGCCCCAACCCTCAGATCAACGGCAGCTCCACCACACAGTCCATCAGGTCCACACGCTCCGACCTCAGCAGCCAGGGCAACAGCACACAGGTGGGTGTGAGGGCTCGTGCATGGGCTGCATTTTCTCTTTGGTCCTTCACATGAAAGACAGTAACCTCAACCCTTCTGTCTGTCTGTCTGTCTCCCATAATATCTCCCGTCCAGCTGGGGGATGACGAGAGCGGCCGGCTGATGGACCCGTTCGCTGAGATGGGCCTGAGTCTGAGCGCTACGGCGGCAGAAGAAAAGGTTAAGATCCATGCCAAAGAAAAGAAGAAGGCGCCGCAGATGGACTGGATGAAGAAATATGAGCTTTTCAGCAACTTCTGAGTCTTTCCCCTCCAAAGACGCTACAAACACCGGAGATATGAGCTCTCTGCTGCCCTCTGTGTGGACGAGAACAGAAAAAACAGAGCCCCCATACATGTGACAAAAGGAAAAGGTTGTACTATGGATTTGACTTTTCAAGCCACTTCTGAGACCCTTTGAGACTATTTTTCCCCTCTTTAAAGTACAACCTTAAGAAATCACACTATTCAGACGAAGAGCATCTTTAAAAGCTTCGCGTACATGTACTTCTGTCAGGTGGGAACACGTTTTCTCAATTTTTTTCTAAATATCCATTTTTTTTCTCCCTTTAATCCTCTCTTTCTCCCACTTCAGACAAAAGAGGGAGACAGTTATTTTTATAATTAAAAAGTATAAACAACTATTAAAAAAAAATGTAATATCCCGTCATCGTGGACTGCATTTAAAGAGTTTTATGGACACTGTGACAATAATGATTGTGGACATTGTGGGAGTTGTTGCCCATCAGTCAGAGGAAGCCCAAAGTTGGCAGAAGATCACTGTGAAAGAGACCCTCCGCCTCCAGCCCACGCAGATGTTTCATAACCATCACGCATACAAAAAGGAATTGTGTATCATGTCTCCTACGTGTATTTGTACTTAAATTACTGATGAGTCCTGCTTTATCCAAACAATAATTCATGTCAGTCGTTATTCAGCACTCTTGTAATCGCCACTAACCTCGTTCCCCAAAGTGCTCCAGTTACATAACAAAGGGAAGCACCACTAATCATACATGTATTGATAAAGCAAACAACGGAAACTGGAAGAAAGAAGTTTTTCTCAGGACAAATGGCAGCATGAATGCGTTTCTCATTGGAGGAAGCTTGATGTGTACAGCAGAGGGCAAACTTACACCACAAATCGAGGCCCCCTTTAACTTAAACTGCACAGAGTAGGTGTTCATCAGGCTGTTTTTTAGGCTGTTCTTTAGTTAGCAGCAATAACCTCCATTAGTTGCCTGGCAACCGCTCAAACCAGAAAAAGTTTGGCACAAAACCGCAAACTGGTGGGGTTTTTTAAAGTTTTGTATGAGATATAAAATGCTAATAAGTGAGCTTTAGATGTGCCAGGCTAGCTGTTTCCACCTGTTTCTAGTCTTTATGCTAAGCTAAGCTAATCAGCTACTACATATTTACCACACAGCAAACTGGCTGATCCTGGTCGCTTAATATTTACAATACAAGCGTAAAAGTGGTGCAAAGTTGCAAGGTGGAACACGTGTGTTGGATGAAAGGATGTGGTCCGCTATGAGGAGAGTGGAGGGAGTGGAGGAGAGGCTCCACAGTGAGGTCAGAGATGCTCTGGAGGATCTAGTGAATAAGACTGTGGGAGCCATGGAGCTTACTGAGGATTACTACACACACAGGGACAGCTGTCATACACACATTTGGAGCACAGAGTGTGTGTGTGTGTGTGTGTGTGTGTGTGTGTGTGTGTGTAGAAGGTATAATGCCACAATCTGATCAAATGCTTTACAACAAGTGGGACTGCAGGTTGGAGAGTCATCTATGTGGACATGCTTGTCTTTGTTTTGCACCCATAAATACACCCCAGTCCTCATGTCATCTTTGTACATCCGTCTGTGTGTGTGTTAGGGCTGAATCACATGTTCTGTCACAGAAAAAAACTAAACTCTATGTTATCATGCTGATGTATGTACAGTTACAATCATACAGTATATATGGCAGGTTGCATTTTTTTTCAATAAAGTGTGACAATAGCGTTTTTTTTTTCTTTTCATTTCTATTTCTGTCTCTTGAATGCTCGTTCTGTTTCCCATCACTCTCATCTGCTCCTCAAGCTCATGTTTTGTTTTGAACCTCTTCGTGCGATTGTGACATTCTCTCACATTCCTTCTTTTTATTGGTCTTTTTATTAGTTAGTCGACAACAATATCCCCCCCCGTTTGCTCCCGCTTCCTCTCTTTCTTCCCCCTCTACAGCCGCTCCCTCGGTCTCTCTCGCTGAGGATTACGCCGGCGTGCAGTTTCAGTTTCATCCCGTTCTCAGACAATTCACCACCAGCCAGCTGCTGTGAGGCTTCAGGCCACGCAAAGGTCAAACAGATGTCAACATTGTATTCCGCGTGTGTGTGTAATTAGATGGTAAGGAGAAAGAACAGTGTGAAAATACTCTATTATAAGCTAAAGTCCTCCATTTAAAATCTTAAATCTGCAACTGTTCAGAAGTTTTATCGGCAAAATGTGCTTCATTTCTAAAGTAGAATAACTGGTTGGGCAAAACATTTTTATTTACAGCTGAGCTAGTTTTACTACAGTTTGCAGAGCTGAATATTACAATATAAACTCTAGTTAAACTCAAGTTAAAGTGTAAAAATGTACACTCTGTCAGTTTAAATGTTCTCTGAGAAAACGTTACTGCATTACATTGTGCATCAGCAACATGAGCCCAGATATCAAAACTTTATAAAACTAATCATAAATTAAATTTCTGCAGATGATAGCCTGAACATACAAGTCATTATGAATTATAAACATACAGACACTTTCCCTAGTGAAGCCTTACTAGAATTTACCTGGGAAAAAAACAACAAATACATTAAAAAGTACATAAATGACTACATAAATGAAATATGCCACTTCTTAAAGGATCATTAGCAAAATAAAAACATCACCAAGCAGACAACACCGAGAGGTATGAAGAATACAAACATTACAGCAAGGAAAGGGTTTGCACACAGAGGTTCACGTATTTGTACTTTTCTCTAGTTTAAGCTATATTTGTGATATATTGGGCAGAGTTATTTAAATGATTTAAATGTGAGGAGTTTAGAAGGGAAATGTCTCGTTGGAACTGGTAACAAGACCACCTATATTGAGACCAAGTCATGACAAAGACCAGATTTTATTGAGACCGAGACAAGACAGACTTTAAGGAGTTGATGATTAAGGGCCAAGAATAAGGCAGGGCAAGACCAGATCCAGACCAGGACCAGACCACTTCAGTCCCACACAGCATGACGCACTTCAGATAAAAATGTGGGACACGCAAACCAGCGCTGGAAGATACACGTTCCTCTTCATTCACCTCTTTTAAGCCATATATATTCTGTAAATGTGTAAATATACCACGAGAAAAGCCTTGATCAAAAGCAGTGCAAGGGTCAGTTTGATGTGTGGGTAGTTTCCTTTGTTTTCTATGAGCAGTCACGGTAATCATGGCCTGATCTATTTGTTAAGTTGTGGTCCCAAAATGGGAAATTACATCAGCAACCAACATGTCACTTTGGATGAAACCATAAAAAAACATTATGTTCTGTCCACTAGGTGGCACACCACCAACATTTAACATCCAGGAAGTGAGCCAAACACACCGGTAGCATGAGGCCGTGGGTACATCCAGTGCCCTACCTGATCTTTGTCGAAATCTAACGCCGCACGTGGACACATTATCAAGCTCCCTGGAGGTTACGCCAAGGCCAAGCAGTGACGCCAGCACATCAAAAGCACGGGCCCGCTTCAAAGCAGTCTGCAATTTCAGAGCAGTAAAAGCAAAAGAGGACAGAAGCAGAGAATAGAGCCACAGGTGGGCACTTTCTGTTTGGCCTGTCGCAAACAAACACAGGCAGTTCGTAGATGATTGTTTGTCTCGCACCCTAGGTTTCTGTCCTGCAGGCTTCCAGACTTTAATGTAAGTTTTCTGTAAAAAAAAAAAAAAAGTAATTTCTATTCTTTCTTCACCATTTTTGACTTTTATTCTGTTTTTCCCACGTCGCCACCACCACCACCATCCCACCCAAGTCAGAGTGTCACCCAGGTAACAGTGCCAGGGCTGCCTGGGTTGTAGCGGTGCCCACAAGGATAGAGAGACTGACAGGGAGGGGGAGACAGAGAGAGATGGGAGAGGAAAGGGGGGGGGGGGTCTCTATGGCAACTGTGTGTTTTTGTTAGCGCTTGTGAGTCAGACAAGCAGTGACTCACAGTCAGGAGGAAACACACACACACACACACACACACGGAGTCACATTCGTACTCCCACTCCCACTCACTCGAGGAGAAGCCAAATAAGGACAGCTACACCAACATGCACACAGAGGGAAAGAAGAGAGAGAGGGGGGGGGGGGGGGGAGTGAGTCGGATGATTTGTGCTAATCCCCCCCTGAAAAAAAAATCGAGAAACAAAGGGCAAAGTAAAGAAAGAAAGACGAGTAAGAAAGATGAAACGAGCAAAGACAGAGAGCTGAGATTGGAACCAAAAAACGGAGGGAAGCCGAACCACCAGAGGGCACGAGTGCGGGCACGTACCCTCTCCCAAGAGCACCCTTCACATGGGTGGGGGTAGCGGAAACACACACAGGCACACCCAGTTAGTGCACACCTTGGCTTAACTTGCTAAACCACCCATTTATTGTCCGACGCCCAAACATTTATGAAGGCCACCTGGTTGGGCACACCACATCTTTTATTTTTATGATTTTGATCATCTGTTTCTGTTGACAAACTGGAAAATGTAACCAAAGCTGAGGGGCTTTTCTTCACATAAAATGAGTAATTTGATTATTCTTGTCTCCGTCGTCATCCGTGTCCCCTCTGACTTTTGGGTTTATTTTCCCACGACCTGTTTTTTTCAGTGGCTGAGTCCTTAAGGTGGCGAGGATGACTGATTTTATTTACTCTGAGGAGATTTATGTGTGTGTAGGTTTGGGTTTTACACACGGTTGCGGGACCATGGCTCATCCCACACTGAATGTGTGTTTTGGCTACTGCTGACGCTGAGTGAGTGCCAGGAAATCGACCGCCGTAAAGACCCCTTTATCTCCCTGCAAAGATGTATCTGTGTGTTTTTACAGTAGCATAAATGTTCTCACCGCTCCACTTCACCGAGCAGAAAAACTTCAACTCGGTGGCTTTATGACGCTCTCTTTCCATCTTACGCTCCTCTTTGTACTAAAATTGCAAATAAAGACCACATTTAGTTGCAGGGTTGTTTGCCAGCACTGTAAAATGTACAATAATATACATAATCACCATTATCTCAAGTATAACCATATATAATCAATCAAATAAATATGTCTCACTTTCTTTGTGGGCAACTTTCCCCTAGTTTTAAATCCCTCTCTGAACCGCAATGTTCAAAAGTTCAGCTCTAAACAGCCAATCAGTGCGCAGAGTTGCTGATCCAGGTTTATCTCAGTCGAGATAACACTCTAGAAGAATCACCTGTCCTCCAAACGGCTGTAGAACCAATTCCTCCTCTTTTTTTTTTAAATTTCACAACACAAGTGGAAGCCAAAGTACACACTTCAACTTTGAACAAATCTCCAGATATAAACAAGATGCCTTTCCTTGACCCACCCTGTCAGGGCAGATGGCCGCCCACAGAGCCTGGTTCTGTTTGAGGTTTCTCCCCGTCGAAGGGGAGTTTTTCCCTGCCGGCCGTCGCCCAAAGGCTCCCTCATGTGGGAATGTTGGGTCTCTGAATGAAAGAGTATGGTCTAGACCTGCTCTTTATGAGAAGCGTCATGAGAACCTCTGTTATAAATAAAAACCAACTTGACGTGATGAAAATCTGTTTCACCCCACCCTTCATCTGGCTTCGTCCCTCGCACAGAAGGTGAGCAGCAGGTGGAGTAAAGAAAAGGCAGGGAGGGTTGAAGGTTTTTATGAGGGGAGAAGGAGGCGGGGTCAAAGGTCACTGCTAAGTGGGCAGGCCCCCGGCTGGGAAAGAGAGCGTCGGAGGGGCCGATGGCGGAGCCGGGAAGCTAACGAGGGAGAGCGGAATGTGGTGCGGGGCTGTAAAGAGTGCAGGAATTGGAGACAGTGTGCGCGCCTGTTAACACACAAGTGATTAATGAGACGGAGGAAGTCACCCGGCCGTGTGTCACTCCAGATGATGTCAGCGGTCGAATGGAGGAACAGAAACACCATGTGGCCACAGATAGGCTTCCTCTCTCGCTGACCGCCACTAAACAAAGACAGAAAATTACTGTACAGTACTCTACTTTTGATCACTTCCTCAAAACGGGGGGAAAAAAACCAGACAAACACATCCATTGGCCGGTTGCACAACTACATTTCATTCTCATTTTTTTTTTTTTTTCTCGTGAACCACTTCTTTTTTGTATTCCCCTTTTTTTTTTTTACACACACACTGTGCCAATAACAACATTGGAACCACCATTCAATTCACAATAAGTACTACAATGTTTCAACCTTATCCTCCCAACGGACAGAGGGATGATGAATAGAAGACACAGCTTTATTATGATGGTTTTGGATGCTTCTCGTTTCCTGCCTTTTACCTAAATAGAACGTGGTTTATGGATGCTGCATGGCCCGATCCAAATAAAGTTCACCTTGAATCTTGATATGTTTTCTCTCCTTGATTCACTCGCTCCCATTCTATGAGCCCACATCAAGAATATCCACCTCTGCTTCCTCTGTTTGTGTGTCCAGAGAACTCATCTGTTCGCCGGGCTCTCCTGCTAGCCAGCTGCCCCCCCTCCCTCCCCCGGCTGGGTGGTCAGCTGGTTGATCCGCGGACGTCTTGGCTGGATGTCTGATTGGCTGCCCCGATGGAAGGATGGATGGATGGCGGGATAACTTGCTGTCCGTGTCAGCAGAAATGCCAAGCAGCCTTGAGGGGCTGGAAGAAGAGAGCATTCGAGGAGAGGAGGCAGGAGCAGAAAAGGGAGTTAAAGTTTAAAAAAAAAACAAAAGAAAGAGGAGTCATTAAAGAGAGACAGGGGGATGGTGTGAGATAATGAACCGGCGTTGACGTGAAGTGAGAGGGGCAGCAGTGGAGTGAATGTGGGGAGTGAGGACAGAAAGAAAAGCGAGGAGGAGGAGGAGGAGAAGGAGGGTGGGGGGGTTGTAAAGGTGTCTTGGCTGGATATTTTTAGCACATGGATTGTGAGAGGGCGGTATCTTCTCAAGGGGTTTTTCCAGAGGAGTATATTTAGAGCCGGGATGTGTAAAAAAGAGGGATTGAGAACAGGAGGGATGTGTACTGTACTCTAATGCCAGTCTGATGTAAGGGTCGGCAATAGGACCACACACGTCATTAAATCTCTGCCCTCGCTGACTCCCTCGTATACAAAGTACACATTAAGTATGCAACGATGTTTATATGCCATCCAACAGGCCTCCAGCAAACTCCAAAACATTAAGTACACACACACACACACACATTCTTGACCCAGTTTTGGAACGGGAGTAGCTTCTCGACAGTGAACGCCCAGCAGACGGGTCGAACTGTTAACAAAAAAAAACTTTAAAAAAACGGCCGGTGCCTAACAGCTTTTCAGCACATCAACTAACACCAGGCATTCCAGACACCGCAAATCAGACGGAGATTTTCCAGCTAATGTGGTATAAAGAGAGGGAGAGAGAGAGAGAGAGAGAGAGAGACACAGCTGAAAAAGCAATGCTAATAATAATGAGAGAAATGAGAGAGAACAGAGAGGAGGAGAGAGCGGTGTGGTCTCCATATAGCTTGCTAAGGATAATAGCATGCATGCTGGCCGGGGCAGACAGAGAGAGAGAGAGAGACGGGGCGAGCGAGTGCAGAGCCGCAGTGACGCCATTGTGGTTCCGCAGCACTTCCTGTCTACCGCCACAGTGTTTGTGTGTCTTGTCTCCGTGGCAACTGCCAACACATAAATACCAGAGAGGTAGGAGGGAGGGAGGGAGGAGAGAGAGAGAGAGAAAGAGAGACAGAGAGAGAGAGAGCGTAGGAAAGAGAAAATAAGGACAGGCGAGTCAAAGTCAAGTGGATCCAGTCGAGCTGGCCGGTCTGAACTCGGTTCAGATGTGCTGGTCTTTGGTTGGACTTCATGATGGAGTTCTGGACTGGTTTCCGGTGACTTGGTCCAGCATGGATGAGGTGTAGAAAAATGATGACCTCAAATGTAACGGGAGTGGATTAAGGGGAGAGGCTGGGAATGGGGGAAGTTGCCCAAGGACAATAATTCAAGGTGGAGTTAAGGAGGAGGAGGAGAGGCATGAAGGCCGGACAGGTTGATTCTCCAGAAACCCCTCCACAACACTGCTACCAGGGACAAGGCCCCGACTAAAGTTACCTAGTTATTCAGTGCAGTTCATCAACTAAAAGATTACATTTTACAGTTAACTATCTATAAAATAAATATATATGTAATAATGCGTCCTCCAGGTATCTCAACAACTGTTGATGCATGATTGGGAACCAAGGGGTTGCTTTTCCAATTCAATTAAATTCAATTAAATTGTATTTATAGTGTCATATCACAACAGAAGTCATCTCAGGACACTCAACACATTGAGCAGGACTAGAATCCGTTCAAAATTTCAAGAGTCAACACAATTTCAAATTCCCAACATCACCCAGGGGCAAGCGTTACAGCGACAGTGGAGTTTTCCAAAGTGGAGCAAGGTGGCCGGATGTTAGCGCTAATACAACAAACATTATGTTTTGGGCTGTGGACTTTTAGTCTCCAACACAAAATATGGAGCCGGTGGGTTCCAAGTGTTGCTCAACACGGCCTCCAAACGGAAACACTTCTGATAGTGAAATCTGGTCTCCTTGGCTACAGATTCTCCATATGAATGCATGATGTTTAAAAAGATTATGTCTGTCATAACAGCAGGACAGAGAAGACTTAACGTAGTTCTTAGAAAGAAGATTACAACATCTTTCAAGAAGAGCGTTGGGGATACGGACGAAGTTAAGATGTTGCACTGCTACACTTTTACATGACGAGTTGCTGTTCATGCAAATAATCATTGTTTAACGTCACAAGCGTTTAAACTTACAAGTGCTGTTTTGGATACCACATCGATTAGAATATGGAAACAACCGGAGACACGCTTCATTCTTTTTTTGTTTTCAGACACACCATTCAAAGAGATGCTGAATGAGAGCTTGCATCGAATTAGCAAAGCGAGTGGAACAAAGGCGCTGACGTCGGGACTTTGTGTCTCTATTTACCATTCTGCTCCAGTGAGTCACACCAACGATTTAACAAATCCACTGCGAACCAAACGCAAAGTCTTACCAAGCATATTTGAGATTCTCAGTGAGAAACTGTGACATCTTGAATATCTTGTAATACGACTTTAGAGGCTCAAAATAAAACTGCAACATCACTTTTTAACTTGAAACGTGTAAATTTACATCTTATTTCAAGATATTTCAAGTTGCACTACGTTTATTGGCAGATTCTGTCACTTGTTTGTATGTTTTTACATATATTTAAGTGTATTTTACACAAGAGACTGAGAATGAATCCACACTAGAATTAAAAAGTTCTCCCGACACAGACTTAATGAGAACGCGTTCTCAGCCAGCACGTCGTGTTAAATACGTTTAACGCTGATACCTCACAGATCTGCTGGCACCGATAGTCGCTCTCTCTCTCGTTCTCCTGCATTTCTTTCTCTCACCAAAACCATTTTCCACTGCTTGTTGCATAATTGAATCCGACTCACTATGACAACCAAATGGAGTTTTCTTTTTTTTTTTAACTCCCAAACCCAGTGGCCCAGATTAGCGGCCGTCGTCTGACTCACCGTCTACGGTCACTCAGTCAAATGTCCCGTGTGACCCGTTGACGCACACACATCTACACGTGCACACACGCCATTAGACACACGTGTGTGTGTGTGTGTGTGTGTGTGTGTGTGTGTGTGTGCATTTGTACAGACGGACATGGTGTGTTTCACCTCCCATGTAAAACACCAGGACATGCTATGGAGCATATTTCTCAATTAACCATTAACTAAAGAGGACACAATTCCAACATGACTCACAATTCATGGTTACCTGATGACACACACACACACACACACACACACACACATTGCTATGGATACACCTGCCCGTTATCTTTTTGAAAATGGACTCATCAGTTAAAAACGCGCGCAGTGGGAGTTTTACAATCATGGTGTATCAGTACACTTTCCATAGAACTGATAATGTTTAACAGGACCATAAAGAACAAAGTATGGCCTCGGGGAAAAGTACAGATCTCAGTTTTAGCACCGTTTACCCACAAGCCTCGCTGCCAGCAGGAATGATCGCAGAACATCGAACACCAAGACTCAATAACTTGGCATTGGCGGTAGCGAGACGTGGCCTCCTCCTTTTTTTACAGTCGTCGTCTCGTGGTGCGTTTGGCCTTGTGAGAGCATCTTTGTATCTCTCAGTCATCACAGTACTGGTGTTGCGTGCGGCTACGCTAATTGTCGTCTCTGTGTGAGGCGGAATGAGGAGGGAGTGTGTCACGACATACATCGAGGTTTAGACCACAGAATGGAGATGGAAACTTTTCTCTTTTTTTTTACGAGTTTATCACATAGACTGCACACTCAACTATCTCACACTGAGCGGATAGCCACTCTTACTATATACACGTAGAGAGAAAGGACATTTAGGACCACTCACACCCCAAATAATCTTCTGCTCACTAATGATCAAAAATGTAACGCATTCATTACACTTCCTTCAACTATGGCTGTTATGCAACGTTGTAAATCCCCTCTGAAGACAACGTAGAAACTAGCAACAAAAAAAAAAAACATCATCCCGTCGGAAGATCGGCGATGTGTCGTGGTCATGTGTCTTCCTGCCAAAGTCATTTCACTAAGCTTTGAGTGTATGCGTTGCTAAGAGACATATACAGTGTGTGTGTATGTGTGTGTGTGTGTGTGTTTGTGTGTGGAATGTGTGACGTCCGCTCTCTCACAGGGGCGTGGTTGTCTGTGCAGGACACACACACACACATGCACACACAGACACACACTCACACACACCCAAAGGCTTCAGGGAAGGAAGGGGAAGTCATAAAGCCTCTAATAGCCCCTCTCTGAAGCTCGTGTTACTGTCTCTCTGTGGGGAAGGGGATTGTGTGTAGGTGGGAGTGTGGGGGGGGGGGTCCTAGGCTTGACAGGTGCAGATCAAACCAATCTTGGACACAAACCCTTCACACACACACGCACAAATATCGCAGGCTAACCCAGATCTGAAGTTGCAACGACCACGGTTTTCTTCATGAAACCACCTTTACGGTTTAAATCACTGGCGATGCATCGTTTGCCGTGTTTCCACTCACATATTTTTAAGCATGTTTTTATGCAGAAAAGCTGTGTGGAAAATGGAAAATTCAATTAAACTTCCTCAAAGGACTTCATGCGTTAAATTGATTATGGAAACACGTTTGTTGAATGAATCTGATGCAGCGAACGTTGGGGAAGTCGTCTTCATGGCTTGCTGCTAAAAATGGTTAATTGTATGTTAAACCATGATTTTTTCCCCTTAAACCTAAACTAAAGCAGGTTTGTTACCCAAACCTAAGGAGATGTCCATGCAAGCACCCTCAGATACACACTTTTAAGGTCATCTGTTGACTCATACCCATAGACCGATCTCATGCTGAGAATGATTTCCACATTTAAAAAAAAAAAAACAGCTTTGTTGCTTTTTTTGCTTAGATTACTGTAACCCTGCACTCCTGCCCCAGTTAAAGTCCCTCTCTCGGCATAAAGAAAGCAGGTTAAATTTTCTCCAAAACAAGAGACATGACCACAACACACCAACCTTAGAGCACAGACATTCAGAAATGAGAAGATGACTTAAACAGATGTTGTTCCGACCGAATCATCAGCCGCTTATTGACGTTTCGATTGAATCTTGTGTTATGATGCACACACACAAATGCACGTTCCTGGATAAGTGTCAAACCAGCGTGATAGTATTGTATAGTATTTGTACTATAGTATAGTATTGGAATGTTCTAAAGATAAATGTGAGAGAGAATCAACTTTTTGTAACGTTCTCTCCACAGAACGCTTCATCATACAACACTTTCTCAGTTTGTCCAATGAAACCCTCATTTTGTCCGGTTTCCTTGCCTGCTATTGACTCAAACAGCCTTTGCTCATTTATTAGCAGCTGCGTGGCCAATTATCTCCCTGCCCCCTTTCCTGTGTTCTAGCAGCAGCCTGGGCCATGCACAGGAGGGGAGGGGGGGGGGGGGGGGGGAGGCAGAGAGGAGACGAGCAAGGGGAGGGCTCCTCTCCTCTGACATCGTCATAAAGGAATCCCCTGCTCTGGGCTGGGTCCGCCCACTCTCTTACCCTCACCCTGTCTGGCTCCCAGACACACTCGCGTTCACACACACTCCTGTCTGCACAGTCGAAGGAGGAACGGACCCACAAGAAGAGACGGAGACGCAGACAAACACTGAGGGAGATGGAGGGGAGGGGAGGAGGGGGGGGGGGCGGTTGTTGAGAGTGACAACTGTGAAGTTCAACTTAAGAGTGTGACACTGGAGAGAGTGAGACAGAGCAAAGGAGTAAACTGTTGCGTCAGGTAGGTGCAGCATCGTGTCTGCCCGTTCTCAGAAGTTGATTGTCGCCTTTTCTTTTTTCTTTTTTATGACTTTATTGCCCGGCAAACATGTACGCTTTTCTTTGACTTGTTTTTTTTGTGTTGTTGTCTTGAAACGGCTGGTCTTCCACAGAGAGGCACCTCACACTCACTTCACAGCAACCTGTTGATCAGGACGGACGTTCACGCGGAGCCACAGGAAAGTGCCGTTCAAATGTACTGAAATGTTGGCACTGGAATATTGCCCTGATCTGAGGTCTGCCACAGTGGACCGGCTCTATTACAAAGGTCAGATGTAAATAGTTCCTTTGAATGGGATGGCTTAATTTCTGTCTGTCTGCCTGTCTGTCTGTTTGATTTATGATATCTCCAACCGTCTAAATTAATTGCTGCAGGTTTACTTTGCCTCTACCTGTTTGTCTGCCTTCCCTGGCAGCTGTCTGCTCACCGCACGTATGTCATCCGTCGACCACATGCGTGTCGTCTGTCTGTCTGCACGTCCATCAGCCTGCGTGCCACTCCGCCGGGTGTTGTTGGCAGCGCAGAGTGGGAACAGAGGTCATAAAAAGTTTTAGAAAAGCAGCCCGAGAGACGTAATGGTAGTGGTGAAGCGAGGCTGGAGCCGCTCAAACATTCCTCTCATTGTTCAGAGGCCCTGTAAGTCTGCAAGCTCCCAAAACCTCCATGAAAGGAAGGGAATCCAGCAGCTACTGTAGCTAACCCCGTTTCAGCCACGGCTCAGGGACGGCTGTCTCTGTCTTCCTGTCCGCCGTCCTGTCTGGCTTCCCTCTGGGACTGTTGTTGTCGAACAAAAATGGGCAGCGGAAGGCCAAAACGGAGCCGAAGGAGATTAACGTGACGCAGAAGCACAGATTGAAAGACAAGAATGAGTTAATATAGTCCGACAGAGGGATCTGCTGCTCTGCTCCGACTGTGACTTCAGATAACCTCTGCGCCAAAAGACATGGGGAAACAGGAGGGAGTTATTCTGCCTCATAGCGTGAGGAATCAGTAGATAGGAAAGGCTTCAAGGGGAGGCCAAATGGATGAATGGATGGAGGAATATAGGTGGAGGAAAGAGGGAAGGTGGGGATCCAGGACTGGAGCCTTGGCTTTTGGTGGGGTGGCTGGGTGGGTGTGCCCAGCAGCAATATGTAGGAATGGGCCCAGGCTCAGGAAACCGTGGCGTAGTGGAATAAAAGTGTGTGTGGGTGTGTGTAGTTTCTGCCTCCATTTGTGCATGTGTGGTTCAGTGGCAGCAGGGCGGCTGTACGCTAAGTACAGGGCTGGTGGTGGTGAGGGTGTTTGGCAGCGAGTCAGGATGAGGATAGGGTTACATGCTTTGGGCTACAGGGAGCGGACCACGGGCTTGGGCTGGGCTCTTCCCTGCTGAGGCTAGCTTTTCAGCCCGAAGAGACTTTTCTCTTCTTCTTCTTCTTCTTTAACCTGGAGCTGGAAGCACTTTTTTTTTTCTTTATTCTCAGACTAATGTCCCGCAGTGATCCGTTGATCCCAGGGCAGCCAATGAACGTCCCTCCTCCCCCCCCACTTTGATTCAGGCCAAACTGCAACAGAGAGGGCCCATAGTAGAGCGCCGTTGTTTGAATGTCACTGAATGCCACGGTAAGAATGGAAGTCCTCACACACAACATGAAAGGAATACAATCTGACTCACATAGCCAGACACACGTCTGTGGAGGAGAGCCGGGTGTGGTGCCGCCACGCTGCAAGGTGTGTGAGTTCAAAGATCCGGGTTTCAAGATGGCGGGATGCGTTTTGTCGCTGTTCCTTCCACAGTTTTGCAGATCTAATGATTTGTGAGGTTAGAAACTGGCGTTGGCATCCATCCATTGCTCAGATTTAGGGCCGATTACATTGTCTCCAAAATGTTCTGTGGGATTCAAAGGAAATGCTGCCACGGTTTCTGCTGCTACAGGCATCTTTTCGTCCCTACGCTTCCTCTGCATTCATCACGGGCGGGCGTATAGAGGTGTGACAGACGCGACAGCAATCAGGAAAAGCAAATGCGGCATATTTACAGTGTAAGAAAGGGAATTCAGACGTTATTATAACCTTTGTGCTCCAATGTTGACATAGCGTCTTGAACCATAGACCTAGAAAGATTGATTTCACATGAGCTTGGGTTTTGGAAACAAATTGCTCTCTGTAAAAAAAATAAAAAAAAATCTGATGCAATGGAAAGATACAAAAAAAAGAAAAAAACAACGTGTGTGCTTCAGTTTGATACCTTATTATTAATAAAGTACACAAAGGCAGCCCATTGGTCGTCGCGCTCGCTGTTTGCTCTGCGAAGAGCTTCGTAGCCTGGAGGTGTGAATGATGTCACATCGGGACGTATTTGTACTTTTCCTGCTTAAGAGACCAGGTGAGAACCCGGCGAACGCACATGCCATGTTTGCCCGGCAGCCCGCTGACATAACCGCGTTTGTTTACTGATAGTGAGCATGTTTTAAGGAAAGATTACGTTTGGCTCGGGAGCATGTGTGTGTTTCTTAATGCATCTGTGTGTGTGTGTGTGTGTGTGTGTGTGTGTGTGACACACAAGGGCACGGGGAGAGAGAAGATATGTGTTGAAACAACAAGGGGTTGAGATCCAGCTGTCTCAACAGAGGCTTTTCCACTTAACTGTGTGCCCTTGTGTAAACGGCAATGTCAATTCTGCACTCTGGCCCGAAAGGGGAGCGAACGCTTGGAGGGAACAGCCAGTGGCCACGTCTACACTCAGGGGCCTCCATACGTCGCGTGCACGGAATCTAAACCTAGCAGATCACACACCAAGCGTAAAGCGTACACCCTAAAAACCATCAAAGCACCCGCACACAAGCCATGAAGACACATTTTGACTCTCCGAGGGCACATCTGCTGCCGATCGTCACCCAGTGACACTAACTTTCCTATCCTACGCCTCCATCAGGACGCAACACGCTGGCACAATTACGAGCCGCCAATAAGTCGCGGCCCACGCGGCAGAAGCGTATGATTATTTCTAACCATAATAAACATCCAATTTTGAGAAGAGCGTAACAACAGGATTGCTTGGCTCCGCCGTGGCACTCGGCGAGCGAGACGGGGGCCAAAGGCAGAAAAAAAAAAAAAAAGAAAGTGAGACATGTTGAGATGCTCCCAGCGAGCGTTTGAGGTGAGGTGTTGGACAGCGTGCATCGACCGGAGTGGCGTCATTACAGGGGAAGGGAAGGAATGAGCTCATGGACATTAACGGCTGCGGGTTCGACGGGGGGAACGCAAAGGGGAAGAGAGAGCAACCGATGGAAAAGATGAAAAGGCGGAGAAAATAACACATGAGACAAGCCACTGCCAGATGAAAGGGTGGTGGGATGGAGGGTTTTAGGCTGATGGAGGAGAGGAGTTAGTGTACTGTCTTTGATGGGTGATGGGACCTTACGTGACCTTCTTCTACATTTTACTGTGAACATGTGGAGGCGCTTACAACTAAAACGCACAACACACAAAAAAGCACTTTTATGTCAGTGTTTTTAGCTTTCTATAAAGTGAGAGACACAAAATACATGCGATTATCTAGCAGGAGGGCCTCAGAAACCTCCTCGTGCCATAATCTGCGTGTAAAAGAGACGCTTGCAAAGTTCGGAGAGAGAGAAACATCTTTTTTTTGTTTTTTTTTCAGTAGTTTCCCAAATCACAGTGTGTTCTGAGCGGTTATAATTTGGTGTTATTGGTTGATTGGACCACAGACTCAGAGAAAGAACATTGGCCTGGAGGAAACTAGGAAGCATCTGCAACCAGGGTTTTCTTTTTTGTTGTAGCTTTGAGTTCTGCTTGAAGATTGTGAAGCGTTTTCCAAACTCTCTGATCTGAACTATGCCCGCTGCACCCCCTGGTACAGCTCTGCAGCGTGACGACGCAGACAACAGACAGGCCGGCTAAAACTCATTACCACTCTGGAGTTCCCCAGAAGTGTCCCACTGACTCACACCGTGTACATGGTGGAGTATTCATGCTGCTGGAAATAAAAGAGACGAACTAAGGGGGATGGCAAAGCAGCAGCAACTGTGGATCTGGAGCGCAGAATGACATTCAGTTATTCAAATATGTCCTGTCCAGACAGGTACATTTCAACAAAAAGGAATTCAGGGTAATAGGTGCTGCTCCGGGGGCGATGAGTGCATGTGGTTGTTGATATCAGGTATCATTCGACAGGCGGTAATAAGAAAGCAATAGCACATTAATGCATTTTTTTTTGTACTCAACGTGAAAATTCCTGATGATATCTGAAGAGATTTAGCGGTAGCTTAGAAGCAGAGGAAACTCTCGGGCCTTTTTTCTTTGCCTTTTTTCCCAGATAAGATAAAGGGGCAGAAGGAGAACAGAGCGGGAGCAAACGTCTTTAAAGGGAGTGCCACTTGACTGGCCACTTCCTTCTAACCTAATTCTCCATTCTGTCATTGAAAAGCTATTTTTATAAGAGGCCACGGGAAGTCTGGGAGCTGACGAACCGCTCATACAAGCGCGCACATAGCTGAGAAAGCAAGCCGTGAACGACGTAGACTTCAGCACATCGAGCTTCGGTGATAATTTGCGCTTTCACACGGAGGTACAGATGAGAGAACGAGCATTCATTATTAGTGGTGACATCACTATTATGATGTTTATCACGAGTGTTTATGCGTCCTTTTATGTCCTCGTCCCGCCACAAACCGATAGCTGTCTCTGATGGCCAGGGGAATTCCTGGCAGAGTGATTTTTGAGACTACAGCACTGAATCACATTGCCAGGGATTTCCAATGGCTGACACGAAAGAAAGCAACCTCTTTCTCACGGACGCTCATTTGCTAACACACCCAATGTTCCCAAATTTGCATACACACACACACACACACACACACAAACACACCCATCTCTCTTACAACAGATGCCCGTGTGACCTGGCTGTGCGGCAGCAGGACTTAACCCACATGTGAACAGTGAGTGTCTGCCATGTTCACAGTGGTTAAGTTCTGCCGCCACAGGGCTGCAGCCTGCAGAGAGAGAGGGGGGGGGGTAAAGGTCAGGGAGGGGCCGGACTGCATCAAACCATCGCCCCTCACATCGACATCAGAGCTCAAAAAGGCAGCGTTAGATATAAAATCTGTTTCCGTCCTCCTGTCTGTGTGTGTTTATAAAGCTTTGGTCGTGTTTTCACTTGGGTTCGTCTTCTTCCGACGATGGTTTAATGGCTGCTGCTTGGAGAAACGACTTCATCTCCATACTCACTGGTGAAAATGTTGTGCTAAATTGTCAGGGTAAACACGTGAAAACTGCATTTCCTCTTTTAAAACAGCATGGCGATAAAGAGGCCAAAACATGCTGCTTCTCCTTCATTTAATTTGACCCTCTTTATTATTTTTTTTAACGGCCCAACAAAGTCAGACTCGCACCTAACCACCTCTGCCGTGACAGCATGAACATCGGAAGTCGGCGGCGTGTGTGGTCGAGTGGGCGTGCGGTTCACGGATGACTCACTATTGTGTTGCGTGAAAGCGTAAAAAAAAAAGAAGGCAGATGCACTGTGGTCCAGAGGGCTGGGCCGCATGGGAGCAGGCATATCACTATCCAGAAGGTAATAACTGGTAATCTGTTTAATTAGCTGAAATTGTGCGGCGTGTCAGTGTCTGCTAAATGTCAACCGTCTCATTAGTGCAGAAGGCCGCTCCTGTTCCTGTAGGTCGAGCAACGTGTCATCTTATGTCGTCATTTGTAACCGCTGGCTGCCAGGGGGCGTTCACGTTTGCATTCACGTTTTCTTTATTCTCCACCTGTCCGTTTCTGCATGAGCACCGGCGTCTGTGTGTCTGACTTTCCTGTATACGTGTGTGTGTATGGTCACCTCTGTCTACCCCATCCCCCCCCCCATCATCCCCTGCTGGGCCGGTCTCCTGTGCCTGCTGTGCTGATAATCAGTGTGTGACGTTGGCTGGCTCAGTTCAGCAGGAACAGGGGCCTGGTCTCCTTTCCACACACACACACACACACACACACGCACACACACTTAATGCCACTGTAAGCCTGTGATATCGTCAGGATGTGTATGTGCATGTTGGAATAAATGAAATACCATTTTACTTTACGGTTTAAGTCATTCGTCTCACTGAATTCCTAGTGCCAACTTGTTTTCCTCAACAGATGAACACGATCCCACTCAGTAATGAAACACTTCTCTTGGATTCACGCCGGATCTCTTATTGCATTTACGGACCATTAAAATATTCAATTTTCGAGTCACTGTGTGAGTTATTAATGGAAAGAAATCCACGTGAAAGTGAAGAAAATAAATAAATTTGCTTGTGATAACACGTGTTTGTTATTTATGTCCTGCTGCAACATTTGTTTTAGTTTTGCTCAAAACAAATGTTGTAAATACTTGTGTTTGTAAAAAATAAAAATACAAGAGGAAGAGGGTTGCAGTTTCTGCATATCTGGCTTTGCTTTGTCAATACTGTGTGCATTAAACTGGATTCAAATTAAACTTTTAAACTGTATGTGTCTTGCGATTATTTCAAAACGTGCCTACAATTATAGAATACACAAATCACAAACACAATATATACGTCTAGAAACGAATCATGTTCCCCTTTAGCTTTCTCCATCATCCTTTGTCCTTCTTGTCTTGGTTCAGGTCAGGAACAGGAAATCAAAAGCTGGTTTTCATTCCAAAAAAAAAAAACACCAGAAGATGTCACTGGCTAACAGATGTTTGTCTTTGACTGGAATGAAAATCTGAATGGCTCTAGGTGCCTACTCCTCACCTACAGTTTTAGAGTAAGAATCTATTTTCATGGCGTGTTACATTAGTTTGGCCACAGTACAATGACGTAACATTAACTTTGATTGAGCTCTGTATGCGTGACATTCTTACCACACGTTTGCATAGCTGAAAATCTGACTACAAATCTTTTTTTGTTTAATAACAAACAAACTGAGCAAGCACACATCTACCCTAGAGATGTTCTGCCTTCAACAAAAGAAAGAAATATATAACATATTAAAAAAACATTTTAATTGCAAAATAATTCAGAAAATACAATAATAGTGCTCTAATTCAACTTTAAATTGCTAAATTATTTTCTAAATATTAAAATGTTTTCCTATTTTATAATTGTTGCCTATTTTCTTATAATCCGCATTACATTTTCACATAGTGACTTGCAGCTGAAATGCATTGGAGCTACTGTGTGCATGAGCGAGAGAGAAAGCGAGCTCGAGCGTGAATGAAGAGAGGGCCTGGCGTTAGTGAGTCAGAAGAAGAAAACGTTATCTTCTGATTGTTTCACGGCAGCTGCATTCGTGAACACAAACAAACACATCCACGCCCAAACCTGCACGCTTCGTCATCTCTGTGTCTGTGAGTCTCGGAAGCCGAAGGGCGTGACAAGCGGCAGCGTTTGACCTGGGAACGAGAAGGGGCTGCACCCCTGGCTTATCGGCTGGAGGTTAACAATGTGGGTGCCCAGAAGAGTCCCCAACACAGCAGAATGATAAGAAAAGCAGACGTACATGCAGAGATCAGAGTCTCTGTGGAAACCACCACACTTCTAGTGGGTCATAAGTGATTGAGAGGGATTTTTTTTTTTAGGAAATTGCTTCACTTAAGCCTCATCCTTTAAATGCACTATAACATTATGCAAATTATGACACTTAATGTGCATTGGAGTGTATTAAATTCGCTGCCTTGCCCCAGACACATACAAACACAAAAACAGGTAAATATGAATTTATACTTTGGCAATTTAACCAAAAACCTCCTATAAATATGTATATTTAAAAAAAAATTCTCAGTCAAAATATTAAATATTATTACTATTATTATTATTGTTGTTATTATTATTATTAAATATCTACTATTATAGAACAGTTCAGGGTTGTAAAACATAAGGTTTCCCTATCTATACACAACAAATAGGCTACAGCAGAACAAAAATGAGGGGAAATATAATACAGTATATTTACACTGATTTTATCCCAACTTGTTTTTATGCCTTCTTTATTAAAAGTCTATGCATGCCTGTAAATCACTGACAATATGAATAATTCAGTTGTTTTCTTGCTTACAGCTAAATAAATGAGATGCTGTGTGGAAGAAACCCCCACATCAGCAGCCTGGTCTTACCTTTCAACTAAATGCAGTTGTAGCCCCTTTGCTACACAAGAAAAACATGACAAACAAAAACAGCATTCTTGTAGTGCGTTTCATTTTCTTTTCTTTCTTCTTCTTTTTTTGCATCAAAAGGAATGCAAACAACAGCAACAAACACAATTCTCTGGGCAGATTAAAACATCTACATCAGGGGAAAACAACATTGACAGCAATAAGCATCACTACATATATAAATATATATATGCTACAGTATCTAACGTGAAATTATAACAGATAATTGTTGATACATCGACACGCCAGAGAGTAATGGGAAACCTGTTTAACGGTCGGTCACCATGGTGATCAGTGACGGTGTGGATAAACCGCGACAGGGAGATTTGATGAAAATGGTGACACGGCAGTAAGCATACATCCGGATGTTTGTCCCCGCCGGGTGGTTACTAAGGCAACAACAACGGCCGTCATCAGCCTCATCAGCCAGCTGCGTCAAGAGCAGACGGCAGTTCAACTGGCGACTTCCTGTTTCTGGGAGAAAGCAGCGCGAGGTGGAGGTAAACGTCACCTACCCTTGACTCGCTATCACGCGCCTTCTGCTTCTCTCTTTACCCGCCTGCTATACATTTATGGCGCCATTGTTTTCCCTTTTTGTCCCGAGTGTTTGTCTTTCTGTCTCGGCCGTCTCGCTTCCCTCGTCACACCCACGCACTCCCCTCACCTGACGCTTTCTCTCCGGGTTGGCCAATAGGCTTTCGATGTGAGCGTTTCTATGGCAACATAACAGGTAACAAAAAAAAAAAAACAAAGAGGTGGAGATAAGTAGCCAGAAGGACGCACGCGGCTTTAGGTTTGGTTTCAGAAGTATGAGGACACAATGAATAAAACAAATTTATTTATTTATTTAATTATCAATTATGTTAACTTCTGTGTTGTTGGATTCATCTAATTGACATGCCTTTATAAGAACGTGATTAAGGACTATTTGACCACTGAATGAACATGTTATTGAGTCATGTTGATTCATCATTTGATGTTATTTGTTGCTCTTATATAGTGGTTTTAAGCTTTTTTTGCTATTTTAAGTCAGTTTGTTCTTGTATGCTTCCGTTTAAGCCAGGACTCCCTTGTCCCAATAAAATACAGCAAGCTATGTGCAGCCTGAGAAGCAAAACCGAAGGCAAACAAGTCTGCAAATTGCTTGTTAGGCTAATGTCTGTGAGTATGAGGTAATAACTGAAGGCGAATTTTCTTCTCTTATCTGGAATTATAATGGCTGGACATTACGAGGACACGGTTTAAAGTGAAGAGGGAAAAAATGAACCTGAAACGATAATAAAGTGAGCAGGAAAAAAAAACAGGATTTTGAAAAGGTGAAGGGGGGGTGTCCCCACATCCTTAGTGGAAATTACGGCCTTGCATAAACACTTATGAATATAGATATGCAAATGTGTGCAAATCTATCCAGTGCGTACTTCCTTTCTTTCCCCTCCTCTCCTCACGGATCCACCCTGCAGCTGAGCAGCAGGACCACTCGCCCTCTTCTTCTACCTCCCTCCCTCCCTCTCTCTATCCATAAAAAAGCTGCCAATCTGGCTGGGATAAGACATAATTGCCATTATGACTGCTGTGGCCCTGCACATCACACAGTGTACTGATTGTTCCACAGAGGAAGAGGGGGCAAACACTGTCTGCTCTGTGCAGACGCCACACAATATTATCATAGCGTGACTCCAGCTCATCCACACACACACACAAACACACACACTTTCTATCTCACTCTTTTCAGCCCTCTCAGTATCTCTGTAATCTTTCCATTTAGCACAAAGCAAACATAAGATTCCATAGTGCTGAGAATCCATACGGCCGTTTTAAAGAAAGCTTTTAACTGTCGAGCCCTGGGTAAACACACACTCACACAGCCAATAGGAAATGATAGAAGGACTGAATGGAAAAGCAGTTTGTACCAAGACAGGAACGCCCAAATCGTGTGTGTGTGTGTGTGTGTGTGTGTGTGTGTGTGTGTGTGTGTGTGTGTGTGTGTGTGTGTGTGTGTGTGTGTGTGTGTGTGTGTGTGTGTGTGTGTGTGTGTGTGTGTGTGTGTGTGTGTGTGTGTGTGTGTCACAAATAGGGCTGAGGTTTTGGGAAAGTTGACCTTATCCCAGTTCCAATTCCACTTCTCCCTTTCCAAATGAAAAGGTCGCCATAACCCCCCCTAAAAAAAAAAAGAAAGACACTCTGTAGGAAAAATGTGAATATCTTATATACACATTCACACAAAAATGACCCATTTTTCCATTCCAAAGTCTGCAAATCCAACTGGTTCGCAGCTGTAACGGTGACTGCGTGTGAAGGATATGGGAGCAGTGATTAGCCAGAGGAAATATCCACTCCCACAACAGTCGCCTGATGCATTGGGATGGGAAATGGCTTTATCATTGTTACTAAATTATGCGTTGGATTTTGCTGAAGAAAGCAGAAAGGGAAGGAGCTGAGAGTCCCACCTACTGAGCAACCACTAACCACACATGCAAAAGTTGTGATGCTCCTACAAGCCCCTTGGGGGGTGGGGGGCGGCTCTCACCACACATGATTTCAGCTCTGAAGGAGCGTTCGCCCCTCTGTGGATTGTCACCGAGCAAGTTTACCGCCACTCATATGTACATGTGAAGGAGCTGCTTGCTACTTTTTTTTTTTCTCTTCACACTTTGGCAAACTCTGGCAGGAGTCACAAAGTGAACATTGCTGAGTTCTGTCCTTTTGTTTATTGACGAGACATTTCAAGACGGTTGGAAGCTAAAACAGGAGTATGTTTGAGTCAATAACAACGAAAAGACATAAAATATATGGCTGATAAAATAGATAAATATACAATGTCACGTCACCCAAAACGTAACATTATAAACGTCATAAAGAGATAGAATTCATGGCAGAGGATGTTGTATTAAAATTGATTGATTGTATAGGTCTTCCCAATAAAGTGGCCACTGACCGCATCTCTCAAAGTGTTAAAAATAACAGCACAACGGAGGAGCCGCAAACTTTATTCATCACTCTAAATATAACCGTTCCTCGTAGATAACGGCTGATGTCTCGTGTGCTCCGTAATGCATTTTTAAACGTCCTTTTATACCAAAACAGATCCAGACACAGTCATGTGAAATGAAGCTTCACATGATGTATCCCTTGTGGCCTTCTCACAGCGACCTCACAAAGACTACTTGTAATTGGAAGAAAGTATTAACTGCTGAGTTATTAAGTTACACGGGCACATCTTCCACCCTTAGACGGTAAAGGTTTAAAAAAAAAACAGAATCAATAAGTAAAATACAGGTGCTTTGACAGTGAGTTTATCGTCTCCCTCTCACACACTCAAACCCGATGCATCGTAGACCGTCTCTTTGGTACATGCTACCCATATTATGTGTCCTTGTTTTAATGTAAATATTGTTCTGGAAAGCATAACGACAGGAAACGACGGTTTTCAATTGTAGCATTGTATCAAATGCTGCTTCTTAGAAGTTGCCAAATCTTTAAAGTCCATTTTCAGCAGAAATCTTGAGAAGAACAAACTCATTTCTGCAATTTAGTCCACAGAGGGGAAGAAACGGAAGAGCAAAGCTGCTGGTTTCTAACAGAGCAATTAAGCGGGCAACCGTTTAATCTGTTTTCTTGCCGGTAGTCAGCTTGTCGGCGTGGAGAGCGAAGGTCTCGGCCACAATCAGAGGGAAGACTAAAGAGGCCTCTGCATACACCTGGGAACAAAGAATGGAGCAGTGTACTTCTCTGTGATAGTTTATTCATGCTGCAATACACACTTCCTACACTAAATGGACTCCAGTCTCTGCCTTTCATATTCATGTTTCTGTGCTTTGATGCCACCTCAGATCAAACAGTGTGCAGACACTGCCCCCTTGAGGCCAAAGGTGTAAGAGGCATCCTTGTTCTTCCTTGCATCCAGTGAACTATTTCACAGCCGTTTCTCTGGTTACCAATTCCGATGTGGTACGGTAATATTTCCAACCACATTTTCCTTCATAAAATGTATTCACATGGAAAACGATGTCAAATTAAGGCACACTTATTTATTTTTCCAAATAAAAAGCTAAAAGCTCTTTACATCTGAATGGAGGTAAATGCTATTTGTCAAACCCCATTCATCACAGATGAGATGCCTATTTTTAAAGTGTGTTAGGACCAAACCGGTTGTTAAGTAGAGTAGTTTTCAAATCTGTCACACTGGCATAACGCTGCCCAGCTGTTACTGCTTGTTCCATAAGATTAGGGGCGATTTTTCAACTAAAACATTAACAATTAGTGTTTATATTTGATGTCAGCCAAACCCTGTTAAAGAGCAGGAAAAACACACCTCTGAAAACAGGTGCATTATCTAGAGGCTGCCAAAAGGCATTTGGGAAATGTAAGAAATAACTAAGAGAAGCAAAAGAAGGGAAGACATCTCAAATTAAACTCTAATAAATGGAACATTATGTTGACATCTTGGCTAATATCACTGGTAGTAATATCGGTACCTTCACGGGTTTGGCATCCGTTCTGATCTTGCCCCAGGATACGGCCTCATCAGGGCTGGCCCCGGAGTCGGAGCCGTCGAACTCCTGACCCGTGTTGACAAAAACCGCATGGTCGGCTCCATTTCTCTGGGTGGAGACAGAGGAGAGACAGCGTGTCAGCAGAGGAGCTGGTTTTACTCATTTAGAAGCAAAAATCCAAATGTACGTGCAGAATGTGCTTAATGATCAAAGCAAAAGCACCCACAAAATAGTGGAAAATAGTGAAAATAGCATTTTTACCGTTATAGTGGGAAGAGGAAGTCATTTCAACATTTATAAAGTTGTTGGTTTAATCTACAATTATGATCCAAAGATAAACATGAAGTTAGTTACCATAAGATTAGCATTGCATATGTGGTGTTTGACCAGCCCTCCTCCGAGAATGATCATCCCCGTCCTCTTGGCAAACACTGCCTGGCTGTTAATCTTGCGAATATCTGAAATAAAAGTACACGCTTGTGATGTGACCGACACTGAAACAGCAGCAGAGATCCTGTTCTGTAACAGTTATGTTGCTTTTACCTTCCACTATGTCCAAAACCAGGCCAGGGTTCTTAAAGGAGTGGAAGTAGAGCATGTCGCCCAGTGAGCCATCCGTCAGAGCCGGACTGAACACTGGGATGTTATTCTAAAAACAGAGCACAATATGGTACATTTGATGACCGGTCCACGTACAAACATAACAGTCTCTCGTTTTCTAGTTCACTGATTCGATTTCAAGCAAATTCAATTGTATGGCTTGATATTTTTTTCTCTTTGGGTCCCTTATGATTTAATACATCATGAATATAAACCAGGACTCACCTTGTACGCCCAGTAGTAGACAGAGTCCGTATTATTGATCTCTTTCCCAAGCCGATGGATCATTTTGGAGGGAGTCCAACGTGTGCCCTGAAATAAAAAAAAAGGGCAAATTTAGTCGACAATATTATAAAAGCAGAGCTTGCAACATCCTGACTGCAAAACTTTCTGGTGTTTCATGTCACCATCCTAACAAGTACTGCTATTGCTGCTATAGACAAACAATAAGCTCGTACAAGAGACCCACCTCTGTGTTCTGCTCCAACAACATCTGGTCCAGGATGGGCATCAGCCAGTCTTCGAACTTACAGTAGTTATCGTTGGGCACCAAGAGATTCCCTATCCTACATCCAGAGAGGACAGAGGGGAAGGGAGAGATGAAGACATAGACAAACAAGTTCAGGTATCTGGACTTCTAAAGATGCCCACTGTGGAAGAAAACTCTTCAGATCCATTCTGTGGCTGGTTCAAATGAGGTTTAATCACTGACAGGGGAGAAAAGAAATTCACAGTGTATCCATGAAGATCAAGTCTCTCGAATGGCCTGGCCGTGGTGGATTGTGCAGAACATTCGGGAGAACAAAAGGGAAGGCGTCATGAGTGGATTTGCATTGAATCAACACATGTCTCTCTGCAGAGGAAGAGACATCTGTTGATATCTACAAGGTGTGACTGTTCTCGGGAGAGCTAGACGATGTCACTACAGGGGTCACTCATCGGGCCTTGATCAATGTATTTGAGACAAATTTTACGGAGACAGTTCAGGAAGAGGGACAGATCAAAGAGTCTTTTCATCAAGACGGCAAGGGTTAAATTGAATAGAAACAGCTCAGCAGGACATTTGATGTTCCCGAGAGAAAGGAACATTATATGGGATACAAATAAAAAATGTAAGGTAACACATTTTCTTCTACACCACCAAACATCTGTACACCACTATGTCAACATTTGCATATTCACACACCCAGGGCACAGCCTCCGGGAATGTACTGCAGGTTCGCTAAAACCCCCGTGTCACAGAATGACAGTAAATGATCCTTGAATCCAGCATCGTTCTGAGGACGTGAATGTGAGAGGCGTATTGTGTCAGTAGCTGCCAACCTGTTGATGCCCTTCAGGCGGAGCTCCTTGCCAGACAGGTTGAAATCTCCCAAGTATGTGTCAGCCAGACACTTGATGAAATCCTCCTCTACACCTCCAGCTGTGGTCACGATCACATCCACCTAGGAGTGACAAGAGGCTCTGATAAACTAGTCCCCACTGGTGAATTGGTGGATGGAACTATGACCTGGATTTGACAGGTTTGTACCATGCTGTGCTCCGCCAGGTAGCGGATGCTCTCTCTGACTCCAGAGCTGATGAGGTTGGAGGTGTATCCCAAGAAGATGGTGCAACCCGACTTGCTGCGGTGTTCATCAGACTCGCACTCTTTTCCTTCACCTTCCTCAATTTTCTCAAGACGCTTCTCTATCTGTGTTTGGAGCAGTTAAACAACAATGGTCAACATTTCAAATTGTGAAATAAACCCAACATATTTATCTCTACTTTAATCTCATGCAGGTAGTTTTACTTTGATGTGCCCATGTTTTAAAATATCAATCTCTGACATTTCTGGCTGAATGGAATATATGTTGAACCATATCTAAACTCACATTTCCTGTATCTGCACTGACTGTCAAAATAAAGGCCAAAAAACGGAGTATTATGGATTATTTATTGCTGTGGGCCCCACTAATGAAATCCCATACACCTACATGGTAAATTGCAAAAATCTAAATCATGGTAAACAGTGTAAATGAGAAAATGTGTCTCACCATGAGGTTGATCTCTTGGATGGCCTTGCCCATGCTGCTGGCCTGGAAGCCGGTGGTGATGTAGGTCTTCAGCACTGCCTGGAGATCAACCCCCTGGTTGAAGTCGTAGCCTCTGATCTTCTGCATGTTTTCTGGGAGGGCGCAGCTGTGCTTAAGGACGGCCTCCGCGGCAACAGAAGGGATTTGGTCTGCCATCTTCACTGCAAAAGCAAAAGGAATAAGTGAGTGATGCGATTCTCATCAAGGAGATGCCTAGGGACCTGTTTTTAGGGGTGCTTTAGCCTAAATTGAGTCCCAGCACCCCTACAAAATATTGCATACATATAATGCAATATAAAAATAACAGTCATGTTGTTTTTTTAAACACAAGTCTGTGTTTGACAAGCTTAAACATGGCCAAAAAAACATAGACTAGTACTTGTGGTTTACTTAAACTTAACATTTTAACAAAGAAAATACAACAGACCCCGTTATACCTCATTATCGTTTAATTTTAATACAATATCATTTGTAGTACTTTGTAAAACCAAGTGATGGCTTTTTTTTTTGCTCAGCATTAAAGTAAGATTTCCAGTAAAGGTGACTGCCTCAAAAAACGTGTGTTCTTCATTCACAAATGTGGGAATGATAGTCCAAAATAACGTTAAAATGTATAGTTTTTTGTTATCTCGAAGAAAGAAACAATTATATAATCGTACGCAACTGAAATACCCCCCCATCAACATCCAGATTAACCAGAAACATATTTTGCTGTGCAGACGCAGGGTATGCAAACTGCAGAGTTTGCATACCGGTACGTTATTAGCAGTGTGTATTAGCATCGCGCATGACGTTAGCTAGCAGACGAGCTAACTGCGAGTCGGTTTCAGTGAGCTGACTTTCGTCAGGATTAAACTTTTAAAGATAGAAACTCAAACATACCTCTTCCAGGAGAAACGCCTTTTGACGGAGATGGTTATGAAGCAAGCTGCTTTCAACGGACATGAGAGAGGCGGTAACTGAAGATTCACATGACTGTAAACAACGCATGGGTCGCCTGCGGCATGCAAGCTCCCGCTACGGAAAGAGCGAAGGGACAAAAACGACCAAAATGTATCGCGATCCCAGGAATTATAATGTAGGACATTAGTACACTTATAAACTTGTTTTATTTTACATATATCCTATTCAATTCATTCAGTTAATTACTAAATATATAAATTACTATTTGTTATGCAGGGGGAAAATAATTAAATTGTTATTGCTTCTCTTAAATTAAACACTTTTTTTATTTTATTTACATAAAACATCTGAATGAATGGGTGAATGAATACCAAAGATCACTTACCCCATTCAAAATATATATTATATTATTATATAAAATATATTATGTCATATTATTAAGTGGAGTAAATTGTTACCATGTAATATAAAATTACACCTTGACATTATTGTATAATATAATGCTCAAACATCCACCTTGTAAGTAACTTGAGGTGGGTGAAGGTGGTTTTTAAAAAAATTATTCTATAAACAGCTGTTTTTTCAATTTTTACAGAACATTTTACATGCTCATTGTGTTTTGTTATATATTACAATATTTCCTGTGGCATAATTTAAAAAACATTCAGTGTTAAGGATCAAGTCAGCTGCACCTTTTGTAAGAAGCAAACACACCTTGTAGCCTAAAGATAGAGGGCATAACTGACGCTTACAGCATAATGCCTAAGTCAATAATCTTTTCATCACCAGTGACTGTGTGAAGTGATGTGTGATGTTCGTGACATTTCCAACACTGTGCCGTATGACCTTTAATATCACAGAGCCTTTGAACCGCCCTCAACATTGAATAAAAAGGGGGTACAGGAGAGAAAGTCAAGTGCTTCTCTGGCCAGACTCAACCTGGGCTGACTCCTTGGATTTGGGTAGAATACTGCTTTAAATAAGATACCAGGGCTTTTGCTTTTGAGTCTTTATATGAAGGCAATGTCAGGCAAGGTGTGCAGCAGCAACAGTGTTATCCAGGCGCAAAAACTGGTGGATCAACTTCGTGTGGAGGCAAGCATGGAGAGAATAAAGGTATGTAAGAACTTGAAACTATATGCATGCTACCTGAACTGCACCACAACACATCAGATGTTTGACGTAGGGCCTGGACATGATTCAATATGATAGCTTACAGACTTTTAATTAAATCATATCATGATTAAATCATCTATCGATATCTTGTTAAACAACTTGATAATAAGCAACTATTGACTAATTTCTCAGAAAATCTGAATCTGAATTTGTATTTACAGCTGGATTTTCTTTTTATATCATTTTAACTTGAATCTGTTATATTCATTTTGCATAAAAGTTTGTTATCAAATGAGAAAATATTGGCTACTTTCACAAAAATAGGCCATCATTTTTTACATATTTATTTCAAAATGACGTCTGAAATCCTTCGAAATGCCACCCAGTCCACCTTTATCCCAGCAGATCTCCCTGACAGCAACAAACCTGGTCCAGTATTGCCAGGAAAACAGGCGCAATGATCCTCTGCTGACCGGCATCGCCGCCTCGTCCAATCCTTTCAAAGACAAGAAGACCTGTGTGCTGCTTTGACAGTCCCGAGATGAGACGAGTAACATACAACAGACTGCCATGTGGAACTCTCACAGATTTTTCTACTGTCAGATGTGTACAAGATAAATCTTCTATTATGGAATTTCATCTGCGACCTACCAGTGAGCAAACATCGTTACACTGATTTTCTGCTAATAGTTTGCTTTTTTTCTTTACTAATGTTGCATATTTACAACATACCATTTATTCATGACTGTTTATGTCAACCTTTTCAAACAATTTGAGATTTACATAGCTTTGACCAACCTTATTGAGCTCAAAGCTGTTCCATCACAACTGCCACAGGTCATTGAACACATCCAGCCAAGAATTCAGACACTAGATTTTCAGTCCATCTCATGAACTTGGAAATTCAATGTGTTTTAATGGATGCATCTGTCAAGTATTGTGCAACTGATTCAGTTAGATTCATCAACACATTTAAATAGTTCTCCATTGTTGATTAACACACACACACAAACTTATAGCTTTACATGTACAATCAGTGTGTCACAACAGGCTTGGATACAAGTATTTCACTGTACATCCAAAGAAACTAATCCTTTTGGCACAATGTCGGTGACTGGAATAGAGTCATAATTACTATGAACTAGTTTCCACACTGTTTGAAGGAACACCAACAGTAAACATGTTTCCTCTGCTTTTCTGTTCTGTTTTAGAAAAGCTCAAACAAGAAATGATTCAAACAAGGAATAAAAAACGTTTTTGGATGAGAGGCGGTAACTGAACCATGTAACAATATCAACACACAAAGAAAGAAAAGTAATTTAAAATAAATTATGCATTAAAGATATTAAATGATTGTGAATATTTACATGTATTGGGGTTCATTTGGTAGTGCAGCCAAATAAGATCATTTTTGTGTGATCACATGTACCACAGGGAGCTCAGCTGTCTTTTTCTGTTCATTAGCCTTACAGAGGATTCCTTCTTTTTGTGTTGCGTTCTTGTTGTTCTTGTTATTCTTGTTGTAATTATTGTGTTTCAGGTGTTCCTCTCTCATTTTCTGGGCCTCCAGACTTCCACACACTCTCCGCAGGCCACAGCAAGGACTCCAGCCTCCACACTCAGCTGACAGTTGAAGACAGACAGACAGAATATGGTGGAGACATGGGGAGAAAAAGATATTTTTGTTTTTATTTTGTTTTTTGGTATTTTTCAGCTCAACAGTTAATACATCATCTTCAAAAAGATAACAATTTGAAATTTGATTTATTATATATGTTGTGGTACAAAGTACTAACATCTTGGACTCCATCTTTGGGATAGGAAATTATAATTAAAGACGGCTTAGTAGCAGAGTTAGTTTTAACAGGCAAACAAGGAATTTGCTTAATCCTACCTTAAGAGTACGATCAAATGAGCAGGTGTAGAGGCTTCCGGCGGACCTGTGGATGCCACTGATCTGATCTGTGTGTCCCACATCAAACCGGGACAGGGGTTTTAAGATCCCCTCCTGCAAGGAAAAGGAGTGGAGCATGCCGCTCTTGTCTCCTGCCCATACTTCACAACCACTGTAGCTCATGGACAGCAGGTAAGAGCTCAGCTAGAAATGGAGGGGTTGGCTGGTGTTAGTCTTGGTATCAGGTGCATCTGAACAGATATCCTCACAAAGCCAAACTTAAAAACTACAAGTGTTTCTGTGTGCTTGCATCTACCCGAAGCTTCTTCAAACGCTTGCCTGCCCTGCGGTCATAGACCGACATCGTGCAGTCTTCACTACCAGAGATGATGTACTTGTCATCTGCAGCTAGGCACAGTACAGCTTGTCCATGGAGCTTGAGGCTTTTCACCAGAGGTTCAGCAGCTGTAGACAAAATTAAATAAATGTAAGAGTGGCGTCACTGCTCCCTGGTCACATTTTTTAAAACTAATTTGCACTTTATTTGCACTTAATTGACACTCAGTCATAAAATCAAAATGTAAATTATATGCTTAACCCCCTCACCTCTGGTGTCATACAGGTTGACCCTCGTGTCACATGTGCCAGCCAGCAATACATCCGTCTGACAGGACAAGCAGAGGACAGGTGCTCCAGTCCTGATCAGGCCCCTCTGTGCACCACCTGCCTGTAGATCCCATAGTTTCACTGTGCTGTCAAAGCTCCCTGAGGCAAGCAGAGGTCCCTGAGATGCCAGGCACCAGACCCAGCCATCATGAGTAGTTATGTGACCTTGCTCTCCCAACTTGTGCAGGAGTGTGCCAGCAGAGTCTGCCTGTAGATCCCACAGTTTAACATCCCTGTCTTTGGAGCCAGTGGCACAAACTGCTCCCTCTCGCCCTACAAGGAGGATTGACATGATGTCAGCAATGTGGCACGTGGGAACTGTGATATACTCCAGTGCTGGGGTTGGCCTAGGACTTCTGGGAGATTGACACTGTTCTATCTCTGCCCGTCTTTCATTACCCTGATCCCTGGGGTCTGCAAATTCCCCATATGCAGCGTCCGGTTCTTCCACTACCACCCCTTCTACCTCGTCCTCTCTACCACCCTCCTGTCCTTCTGCAACTGGTACCCCATCCTGCCCTGCCCTTTGATGTGGTCCCACTTGTTCCCTTTCCGCCACACCCTCTTGAGTGTGACCTTGGCCTGTCCAGAAGGTTATCAGCTGCTCCATCTCCAGGCAAGCAGAGGGCCAGTCAAAGTCCTCACTTGGTCCCACAGGAAAGCCAGTTTGTGATCCTATTAGTCGATGTGCCCGAAGCTGCCAAGCAGTGTTGTCCTTACACACATTACCCAATACATGGCAGACCTAAAAAGAGGAGGAAGAGAGAGAATGTTCAATATCTGCAAGACCTATGAGGCCGTAAAGGTTCCCTGTGGAGTTCCTGACCTCTAGTTACTATATGGACACAATATGATATGGACACACATAAATGAGGATGCAGATGTGTGACAGGATGTATGTTCCTGTCAATGGTTACTTAATTCTAGTCCATCCACTGATCTACATGTGACAGCAACATGCCAAGAAACAGTCATGCTCCAACAAAGGCAGAGAAGACTATTTGGAGATGAACATGATTGAAAACAATACAGGGTTCAGTACTTTGCAAGTGTTTTATAATGCAGGAATTTTTAGACATCAAGGATATTAAATACAATGCATGTTGAGGTAAACATCATCATCTGTACTGTATGTTTACAAAGAAAGTCCACAGGACACCTTTAAATAATACTTGGGGATTTTTAAATCTATACTTACTTTTTGTGTACAAGAAAAAAGGTTGATTAAAAATGAAAAAACTTGATTGAGGATCCATAACACCATTTAATAATATAGTGATTAAATAACACAAATAAACCATCTTCAAAAGGGATTTTTATGGAAGAGATGGACCAAAGGAACGTACCTTTGGCAGCACAGTGAGGACACACTGAGCAGGAAGGTGTGAGGCAATGAGAGATACTATCTCCCATGGCAACGACAACAAGTCACTCGCCTCAGCAGAAGGTGAGGGGCTAGTGTCTGCTGAGGATGGGTGACTACCAGGCAGAAGACTGAAATAAATATATATATAGTATGCTTATTAATCTCATATCCTTCTGCGACAAGAACAGCCATATGATATGCGTGAAAGAAAGTCTTACGCCTGCGGGTCGGGCTCAGAGGTTTCACTAGTCGGAGATTCCACAGGGTCAGGAGACGGTCCACTCCCTGCCTCCGGTTCATGCAGGTGAACCCTGCCCTCAGACGTCATCACCTTTCCCTCAACACAAGCCAGTTAGCTACTCACTGTAAGTCACCATTCAAATACCCGGAGACTGAAACGTGACAAATGTTAGCTTATCTTAAAGTTAGCTAACGTGCATTGGTTCCCTCATAATTCACAGATGCAACAAAAAAGCTTTAGCTATCTTTAGCCGCGAATACCATACTTTTCTTTTCAGTGTTAAAAATACAGTTTATAACTGTATCTTCAACATGTGTCTGTTGAATACATAATTTAAAAAAAACTCTCGTTACTACAGAAAAAAGACGAATTTAGCGTAAACTAGCTTACAGTAGCGTTAGCTGCTGCTAATCTATGACGTTACAGGAAAAACGGATCCAAACGTTGCCTAACGTTATATAAACCCAATTAAGACTGAAATCTCACGTTATGTAGTTGTCACCGGTCGGAGTTGGTCGGAGTTCAAAAAATTAAAACGTTACACACACAACTTCCGGTTCCGGTGTTCGAAAAATCATCCCCCCCCCCCCCCCTTATGTGTTTCCCTGATCTAAATGTGGAATGTGAATGTCCTTTTTTCCCCACTCCAGAATAAGTAAGTAATATTAGTTAACCACAGAAGAGGTAAATAGAATACCTTTGAGTTGACATCTGTTTAATTATTTTTCTTGCCAGTTGTCATTTTAGGGTTAATTTAACAGCAAAGCTCTCTGCCAACAATAAAGGAACATTGATGGAAGCATCTGCAAACACCTACACAGACAAGTGAGATCATGAGGTGTGCATTAAAATATCAGACAATAAAAGTTTTATGCATTCACTCTGCATTTGCTGTACACAGAAATTGTTTGTTTTTTCAAATCAAATGTAATTATTTAATTATTTAATTTATGTCTTTAACATTAATAAGTGGGACATACTTGAAATCAAATACCTCTATGGGTTTAGCATTTTCTCTGATCTTGCCCCTGATAGATGGTATCTTAAAGATCTGTCCTTCAGCTTAACCTGCATAGATGTAGATCTGCTGATGCTTATCTTTATTCAAGGAGACAGGAAAGTCATGTGAGCAGGCATGCATCTTATAGAAGAAGAATGCTCATGATTTTTGTCCCTGCCAAGACAGGTTTCTTTCTTTTTTTTTAACTATCTTTTTATTGAGAGCAAGGTACAGAGAGACAGTAATATACAAGGACAATATTTTTTTGATTTTTCTCAGAACACATATACAAACACCCACCGCCCTCCCAACCCTCCCCCCGCAATATCCAGTGCATCCCATTTTAAGGTAATTAAATAAGAAAATAAATGAATAATTAAAAGTTATGATCTTGACAGGTGAAGGTATCATTCAACAGGTATGAAGAATTTAACAAAGAAAAAAAATAAGTAGTAGGTAATTTGCTAGTCAAGTTTTAGAATAAATGAGAGGGCCGTGCTTGGTGTGCCACATCATGCAACCAAGACAGGTTTCTGCATTCAGGCACACAAGACTGTCATTTATATATATATATATATGTATGTATATATACGCTATCTGCCTATTTCAGACATGAATAAAACCAATACGAGAGAAGTTTTTATTTTATTCTATTTTACTTTAAGTAAAAGTAGAAACAACACTGTGAAAATACATTTAAAAAAACACCTTATTTATCGGCTTTTTTGTGACCTCAAATAAAAGAAGTTTCTCATAACAGACTTTTTGAACTGTCGACTCAACTGTGATTTATCTGGGCAAAAGCCGCCTTCTCCTGAGCATCAGCAGCAAATGTTTCTGCCAGTAATAAGGGGAAGATTATGGTAGCATCTCCAAACACCTGGAAATAAAAAACAATGACATGTATTAAAACGACTAGTAAATGGAACAGTATACGATATTAGCATCCAATATCCAATATATCCAAACATTAGATACCTTCACAGGTCTAGCATCTGCTCTGATCTTGCCCCAGGACACGGCCTCATCAGGCCTGGCCCCCGAGTCACAACCGTCAAACTCCTGTGCCGTGTTCACATACACCGCGTAGTCAGCTCCATCTCTCTGGAGGGAGACAGAGCAAAGTGTTTAAAACAGCTAACAGAGCAAGGATGAAAGGTGTGTGTTCATGTGCATCTCAAAGGTCAAAAGTGTGAAATTCTTACCCAGGAATTGGCATTGCATACTTGGTGTTTGGCCACGCCTCCTCCCAGGCAGATTATCCCTGTGCTGTTGGCAGCGGACACGAGGTTGTTCAACCTTGAGATATCTGTAATTAAAATGCATCGTGTGAGATCAAACGACACCAACGAGACAAGTGAAGTAAGCAGCGATGGCGGCTCACTTACCTTCGACTATGTCCACAATCAAGCCGGGGTTCTCAACTGAGAAGAGGTAGAACATGTCTCCTATAGCGCCGTCTGTCAGGGCGGGGCTGAACACCGGGATGTTGTTCTGCAACAGACACCAGATCAGTGCTTATTAACGGCATAACGCTGGAAGCACATCGTACAATGATGAATCAAAAAAACCTTTGCCTGTGTGGGGAGCAAAATATCCCTCTATCTCTCCATTTACCCTCCCTACCTGGTTACAACAGGGTGTCCATGGTAACAGGATGCTGTCCCTGCCATTGGTTTAGTAGTACAGCTGTTAACCAGGACTCACCTTGTAGGCCCAGTAGTAAATCGATTCAGGGTTGTTGATCTCCTTGCCCAGGCGATGGATCACCTTAGATGGAGTCCATCGAGCGCCCTGACAGCAAAAAAAAACATCACAGAAACATAAATCTAAAGCATGAGCATGCAAGGGTGATTGGAGTTGGGAAAAAAATATTAGATATCAAAATGAGGTATTATTTGATTCACCTTTTGTTTTGTTGTACAATATGACAAGTAGACAGATGTTTTGAATAGATTCCACGCACCTGAGTCTTCTGCTCCAGCAGCATCTGCTTCATGATCGGCGTCATCCATTTATCAAATATTCCATAGTTTACATCTGGCATCAGAGTGTTTCCAGTCCTGCGGTGACACATGAGAAACTCCTCAGAATAAGTAACAGAGCCATGTTAACCCTAATGTTACCATCGATGTGTCGTATTCTGCTAATGTGACACGTTCTCTCACCTGTTAAGGCCTTTATCATACAGAACCTTGCCAGGCATGTTGAAGTCTCCCACGTAAACGGGGCCCAAGCACTTGATCAGATCCTCCTCTATACCTCCAGCTGTGGTTACAAAGACATCCACCTGTACAGAGAAACACAAAATCATGTCTACAATACAATGCTCGAGCGTGTATTGCTATTACATAGCATGAAATACAATAATTCCAATGATTCACGCGAAGAGGGCCGTACCATTTGGTGTTCTACGAGGTAGCGGATACTCTCCCTGACTCCGCCGCTGATGAGATTTGACGTGGAAGAGAGGAAGATGGTGCAGTTCCTGAGGCAGGGGCAGGTGGAGGGGTCTTCAACCGTTTCATTCAGCGCCTTCACCGTTTGCTGACGCCTCTTTATCTGTGGAGGTGGAGCAGAATCATTATCACACTAGAATCACTATTTCTTGGTGTGATTTTTTCTAAAACCCAGCCCCCTTTAACGTGCTCCTTGTTCAACAAGTTGTGCCAGAGTAGCACCTATTTTACCATTCTGTTGATCTCCTGGATAGCCAAGCCAAAGTTGGTAGCCTGGAATCCGGTGGTGAGGTAAGATTTCAGCAGGGCGCGGTAGTCCACGCCCTGGTTGAAGTCATAGCCTTGGATCTTTGGTGTATCCTCTGGTACGGGGAGAGTTTCTCTATAGAGATCCCCTACTATTGGGTGGATGTGGTTTTCCATGATATCTGGAAGAACAACAAGACACACTGTCATCATAAATCCTCTGTGGTAGTGTAATTATAAAGCAGTTGGTACTTGAATGCAAATGTGCTGTTTCTCATCAAGTAAATATACTTTCGCCGTGACCACACTGAACATTGCTTCCCAATTATAGTACATTTAGTACAATAGTTGTTGCACTACATTGCACTTTATTGTGTTGTTCTGTGCTCTTGCACTGAGTTTTGTATGTCTTATGACATTTTGATATTTTTAATAAAGAAATTCATGTTTCAAGTTCATGGAATCTTGGAAAATATTTTTTTTTTACCGTGGTATCGAAATTGGCATCGAGAATCGTGTAATTTTACTGGTATTGGTACCGACTACTGAATTTTTGGTATTGTGACACCCCTAGTGCCAACAACTCACTCATGGTGCTTTGACGTGCATAACACCCCTACGCGCCAACTGCCACGTGTAAGCAGCAGTCTAGCAATCAGTAGTAGTTTTAAGGCACCTGCAACTATTGAATGCTTACTATTTATGTCATTAGGTTATCACTGTTTATATTATATTTATGATGAAATACGAAATCATCAATTAGTTAAAAAAAAAGGGAAAAAAATGGAATTTTCCAGCGTGACTCAGCACTCATCACACCACACACACACACACACACACACACACACACACACCCTCTTCAGGACTGCATGTGTTTTTTTTTATCAGATATCATTAGTGCTCTGGCAACATATACCGCTGGTGCTAGCGCTTCTTTTGATATAATTTGCCATTCATAACAGTCAGAATGTGAAATTTCATTATACATGTCATATTTATTCATTCATTTTAAATGAAAAATGAATTTAGTTTTAATTTTAGGCAGAAATAAAAGTGAATAAGCTTGAGCTCATTTGTAAAAACAAGAATGTTCACATTAACATCACTACACACTCCAAACATCAACAAATTACAAAAAGCAATTGCGATTTTCTTTAGAACAGTAACTTTCAATAAGTAGCCTAAATAAGCAAAGACCATGATTTAAAGTTTTGGGACTGCAGGGATTTCTAGCTATTTTATATTACAAGTTGAGACAGAAACTAAAAACATCAGATTATCTTCTTAATCAGAACTGTGTGCAGGTGTTTAAAACACTACAAATACTTTTTTTTATTTCCAACATGGTTTTATTCCATTTTATTTTTGTAAAACAATATTGTAATTGTGTGATTTTATTTGCCCAATTGCAGAACTTTAATGTTCTAATGTTAGATCTTCCATGTAAAGCACGTTGCACTTGTTTTGATAGAGTATATGTGCCAATAAAGTATTATACCAATGCTATTGCGACTACTTCTACTACTTATAATAGTTGTTATTAGTATCATCATTATCATTGTTATGATCATTTCAAAGCTGTCATAGCATTAGGATATAATTTCTCTTTCATGTAGGAAGATGATAATATTACCTGTCTGGTTTGCTGAGGATTTCCGAAGAATGCAGGTGGGTCGTTTGAGAGCACTCTGCACAAGAAACCTGCGATAATCCTCCTTTAATAGGCCAAGGGGGCTGGAGCTGCAAACCCAGAAAAGGCTCCTCCTCTTTTAGTTACTTAGATATTTATGTCCTAGCTAAAAACAAAATGTTCCACCTGCAATATTATGATGAAGATCCAGCATCTGTCGCTAAGATAAAAGCTTCAAGATCAGAGCAAGCCACCTTTTAATACTTTAAGAATATTTACAATATTTCCAGACTCCACCCTACCTGTACGTTTCCACGCGTCTATGCATATGTGACATATTTTCAACAGCTCCACTGTTACGTGACAAGCAAAGCATGGGGGTCACGTGTGTGTGTGTGTTTGTGTGTGTGTGTTTGTGTGTGAAAACTCCCGATTGTAAAAAATCTAAATATCTCTGCAAAGAATCTGAATATGAAATGTTGAACATGTAAGTCGGAGATTTTTGTTTAGATATGAGATCGGTAGGAAAGACGGTCATTTTCTACTAAATAATCAAAATCCTCTGACAGAAATCTGCTAGAATCACTTTTATTTCCATGTCGATTAGGTTGACGAGGAGTATCCCTCTCCTCAGGGTTAGCAAACTCAGAGTTTCAGCAAAACCTGCTTTCTGGAACAGGTAATCTCAGTTCCTGAGTGTTCCATTTTAAAAGGCCCATTGTCAGGATCCCCAATACCAGTGTTGAGTGCTAAACAATTTGTTATTGTAATTTTGGGTTGGTGAGATTGTGGACGATAGCTAAATTAGGGTACCTATGGCGTCATTTCAGTGCCAAAATCCGCGAGCATAAAAACCATATTCAGCGCGCATAAAGACCACTCTCTGCGCGCTCGCGGTCACTCTCTGCGCGCTCGCAGTCACTCTCTGCGCGCTCGCCGTCACTCTCTGCGCGCTCGCAGTCACTCTCTGCGCGCTCGCGGTCACTCTCTGCGCGCTCGCAGTCACTCTCTGAGCGCTCGCCGTCACTCTGCGCGCTCGCCGTCACTCTCTGCGCGCTGGCGGTCTCTGTGCTCACGCTCGCTGTCACTCTCTGTGCCTTCTACGCGCTCGACTTTGCTGAGTTTTGGCACTCTGGGGGCGGGCATTGAATAGACGGCCCCGCAACCCCCCCTCCTTTCTGATTGGTCACTTTAAACGCCTACTACTGTCTCCAGGTCAGAGCCAACCCGAGGCAGAGTAGGGCGGGTCATCATTGCAATTGGCGGCAGCATTTGATGGCGGAATTGAGATGAGAGATTGCGGATCTCCATCACAATTACTCGCAAGCTGTTCAATAAATTCATAATTTAAATATCTGTTTGTTCCTCAACTTACCTCTTGTTTTTCTGACATCTCATCCGCAATCCCATCAAATGCTGCCGCCAACTGCAATGATGACCCGCCCTACTCTGCCTCGGATTGGCTCTGACCTGGAGACAGTAGTAGGCGTTTAAAGTGACCAATCAGAAATGAGGGGGGGGGGGGGGGGGGGTTGCGGGGCCGTCTATTCAATGCCCGCCCCCAGAGTGCCAAAACTCAGCAAAGTCGAGCGCGTAGAAGGCACAGAGAGTGACAGCGAGCGTGTGCACAGAGACCGCGAGCGCGCAGAGAGTGACGGCGAGCGCGCAGAGTGACGGCGAGCGCTCAGAGAGTGACTGCGAGCGCGCAGAGAGTGACCGCGAGCGCGCAGAGAGTGACTGCGAGCGCGCAGAGAGTGACGGCGAGCGCGCAGAGAGTGACTGCGAGCGCGCAGAGAGTGACCGCGAGCGCGCAGAGAGTGGTCTTTATGCGCGCTGAATATGGTTTTTATGCTCGCGGATTTTGGCACTGAAATGACGCCATAGGTACCCTACATTTTGCATCACCGAGGTCATTTCTTTTGTTTAGACACACTTGGGTTATTGGTTGGTGCCACACATGTATTTATTTCTAAAAAACTGTTTGTAGAAAAGTGAGATAGGTCTTTGTTTTGTGATTTTGTTTCTTTGTACAATAGGAGTTAGTTAGGCCTCGTTTTGTTCTCTTCATTTAAATTATTTGGCACCACCGCCTCGTCCCCGTCCTCCAACCCTTTGTTGCACATTTCATTGAAGCACTGTTAAAAATAAAATTTTAATTTAAATTACACTTCACTTTGACTTGTGGATATCTTTTGGTTATGTTGCTCTCGTTCTTTTAAAAGGGACGTAACAGCAGCATGTTCTGGTGCAGCGCTTAATTTCTCTGTTGCGTACATCCCAAAATCTCCCCAAGAAGAGACATGTCTGAAGACCTGCAACATGTAAGCAGGTTAGACATTATGCAAATATCTCAAGACAATTTCTTTAGGCTGTCTTTGGCCAAACCAAAATACCAGTTTGTCAGAGAACCACACCCATCCTCCTACTTTGAGCACTTACACATCGCGTTTGCCTAAATTCCATTTAAACGTATTACTGTTTTAAAGCATTTCAGATGAAGACAAACAATGGAGACGCGGAGACAGAGAAATATATGAGGCCATGTTTTACTATGTTGAACTAATTAATTAAAATGTGGCCACAAATTAACTTAAATGTGGGAATGAATTGTACCTCCTGCGCTCAATCTATATCTATATATACATATGTATATATTTTCACCAGGTGTCGTCTCTGGGGAACTGTAGAAACCAAGGTGGGGCAGAAGTTGAGCCCAAAACATCACGGGGGATTTGGGGATTGAAACCAGATTTTGTGCCAGGGGACAAAACAAACAAAACTTTGTATACCATTCATGTTGTCATTTGACTTTACATCACACTGAACTCTCACATAGTTAAAAGGGCACTCCCATATGCATTTACCTTTAGGGAATTTAGGGGACGCTTTTATCCAACGCAACTTTCAAGAAGTACATTTGTTGGGATAAGTGCAACAGTATATGGCTTTCACTCCGGTGATTTGGCATTGTACTGAAATCCTTGTTGGACTCAACCTTTTTAAGTATTGAAATGAATCCAGCAGTCCTCACGTTCTCCTTCATTGTCAAAACTTGGCTGCTACATTACCCACAGTGCAACAGGAGCAGAAATAGGGAGGGTAGATGAGGTCAAACCTGATGTCAATCAACGTTGGGAGAAGCTTGTGTTTTATCTACACATCACCCTCACTAAGCTTCTCTCTTCTATTGCATGCTACCATTCTTGACTGCACAGACGCTGGTGCGTCATTCAGGACAATAACAGGTTTAATGGGCAAATAACTAGCCAGCCAAAATAAGCAGCCCATACAATTTTAACATCGGTGTAGTTGTTTGTTTTTTTTTGTTTAAATTGAACTCATGTAACGTGAGAAAATGACATCTTTGATCATTATTTGAAACCTGACAAAATTCAAAACTTCCTTGGTACAATAGAACGGAAAAAAATGTTTTTGAATTAATTTTAATCAAACAAACCCTATTGGCACATACTTTCTTTTTTTTTTTACATGTATTTTTATTGGTTGTTAGACAAGATGTACACTGTCACACATGTTGCAATATTTCAGTTAAATTTCTTTTTGTGTCAATGTACAATGAAACAGTAGCATTTTAAACAATTTACATTTTTATAAACCCCATCCCACCCTAACAATCACTGTATTGGCACATACTTCCTACAATCATATTGCCTACTTGCTCAAATAGTTTCATTATGCCCGAGTAAACAATTCAGGATTAATTTTTACTTCCATTGCAATATTTAACTAATGGAGGATCTGCAGGAAGGAAAACCTATAGTATGACATACATTCTGTGTTTGTTTTTTGTCAAATTGCATAAAATGATTCATGTACTTAGTAGCAGCATTTTAAAAAAATCTGTCTTTAGTTATGACGCCAGCTGAACTGGTGCTCGATTTGAAAGAAATTGCTCTGAATAAATGAGCACTTTGATATTCTTCAGTTCTTCAATTGAGAAAAACTCAACTTAAGTTATATTCAAATATTCCTGTAAGCTCACCAGGAACGAATACCAATTTGGACGTTAAAGCCATTCCAGTCCCAAACAAATAGGTGAAGTTTTAGTTGAACACCATACAAAACAGACAACTCAAAGCTTAATAGAAAAGAAATTTATTTTCCCCTATTCACAAAAAAAATTAAATAAAAAGGGATACATCATATAACATCCAACCTGCACCACAGTTGAGCAAAAAAAAGCAAAAAAAAAAAAAAAAAAAAAAGGTACTACATCAAATTCAATTGCCAGCCTAGATATCAGATTGAAACAAAGATATGAATTGGTTTTCAACATTCTTCCCTAAAAAAGGTATGCACCAAGCACCGACTCCTTCTGTCTAACCACAACATCAAATTTGACATAATCAAATGGTCCGCTATAAAACAACGAAAACAAATCATTCTTTAAACAAAAAGAATAAAAAGGAAAAAAAACTTTTAAAGTCCAAAAGAATTTGTGCAATGGCGCACAAAAAAAAAAAAAAAAAAAAAAGATAAATTAGTAAAAATGTCACATGAGCATAAAAACAAAAACAAAACAAAGAAACAAACAAAAAAGAAAAACAACCTGTGGACAACTTGTATTTAAATTTATTTTTGTTTAGAGCTTAGTGTATCACAACATAGTAAAGAGTGGTGAAGCCTGAACCTTTTTCTTCTTTTACCATTTTTTTGTGGCACTTGAGCGGCAGCTTTCTGAATAATTCATATAATGAATGCTTCGCCTGTTGCTGCTCCAAGAACTGATCTGTCCAGGCTAGAAATCAGTGAGGGGCGGCCTTAAATCTCAATGCTTGCCTACAAATTAAACCTGGATCCCATCAGGATCCACCCAGTAGGATGTTGAGCATTGAACAAATCAGTTCTTATTTGATAAAATACATAATGTATTGATGCAAGCCGCCTTCATTTCAGGAGATTTGAGAACAACGATAACTGATGTCGATTGGCAGGCAAATGTTGACACTCAGGCATGACTCAAACTATGCCCCGAATATAACGTTTTTTATTGTAGGGCTGGTGCAAAGTTACATCTAAGCAGTACTCGCCGACACACCTTTATAGTAAAACACCAACAGGCAGACAGCCATACACACTTCCATTACAACCGTCCAGTATGGACAATGACTAAAAGATAAAGCTGGATAAAGACCATCACTCTCTCACATACGCTAACCAGTGTCAGGGGAAAACTTTTAGGACCCAAGAGTCAGTGTATTCCCAGGCAAATCCTACACAGTATCAACGGGTGGATGTATGGCAACAACAATCACTAGTTTGATCAAAAGCTGGAGAAGTACCTTATTAGTCCAGCAGGGAGTTGCATTGCCATAGACAAAGCTCATAAGGTAGATCCCACCAAATGGACCTGTTATAAAATGACTAAAAAAAAGGAGCAAGTCATTGAAAAGCATGCAATGATCATGACCAGGAGTAGCCTCGATGGCTTGAGCAGCCATCGTTTAACAAAACGCTTTGGTGAGAAAGACTGGGACACCCAAACACGGATATGAATTGACGGGTGACCTTGGACATGGATCCAGAATACTGTAATTAACTGTCTCCCTCCCCTTGAATCCTATTCATTCCATTTTAGGAGCAGCTACATTATAAAACTAACTATGTAAAGAGGCCTCAAGTCTCACCTAGTCATTTAACCATTGCTTAACATTATCATCATAATGCTTACTTTAGCAAGCCATGAACAGTCCTAAAATCACTTATCAAAAAAACTATGTCTCAAGGTCAGTATATTATTACTGTATGTCTTACATTTGAAAGTCTAAATTTCTTACAAAAAGAAAAAAGTGCATTTATATCGGTAAGAATCAATTCATTCTTGGTGATGTCTTATCGCGCTCATTAAGTCCGTTTTGTAAAGTCTCTTAAAACGAAGCAGCAGTAGCAGCAAAAAGGATTCTCAACCTGCCTACAGTATTTTAAACTCTCGTTGCAGAGTGTGAAGCTGATTCCGGTATCAACCTACCTACAGTTGGTCTTCACAAAACACAGCCTCCATTTAACTAACGGGACATTGATCAGACAACATGTATGAATGGGAGGACAAACGAACCTAAACTTGACGGCTTCAAATTATGGTTGCCTCGACCATACCGACGACAATTAATGTAATAAATCAAGTAAGCAACAAGACAGACATTCACTTAAACATGCGTCACTTAAGAGGTGATCATACGCCATGCAATAACTTGGTACTGTGGTGGTAAAACCCATGAGGACAGACCTACTGCATCTTTTTTGCCTCAAATGAGGGGATAAGAAGAAAAAAAAAAAAAAGACCTATGATTTGAGAGGAATTTCAGAAACTGAGGGAAGAGGAAGGAAATTAATTCAGCTAAATGTACATGTGAAAAGACAAAAGACCCATGTATGTGCACACCAAATGGATATGCAATTTTGCCGTAAAAGGTGCAAACGATCTGTGCACATTTCCTGCATTGTTACATCATAAAAGCGTCTTATGTTTAGCCTCTGGCACGAGCCTGTTTTAACGCGTCTACGTGTGCGACTCTACGGACTATGTGCATTGTGGTATTTGGGACTGTGGCACCCTATGCTGGTTCAGATAATTCCTGTTTATGTACCTATCTGCTGCCCGCCCACCCACCCCTTCCCGCCCAGCCATCATCTAGCTTAAGAGAATAATCAAATCGGAGGAGGGGGGCGGTCAAAGCCAGCCCCGTTTTTGTCTTCACCTACCTAGGATCCCTGCAGTGCGATTGGCGAAAGTCACTTTTGAGTGTTGGATTCAGTGAGGCGTTTAATCTGAGAGGTATATGTATATCCCCAGTTTACCCTCCCACACCCACCACCCTCCTTCCCACCCTCCCTCAGAGACACACAGGGCGCGGGGGGGAAAGGGGGCCATCCGCTGAGTGGAGGGTCAAGGCAAGTCACATCCCCCCAGCTCTCGTTTCTCCCCCACAATCTGGGCAGTGCAATTAGTTCCCCAGTAACCCTCCCCTATGTTAACCTGGGGAAGAGACAAAGAGAGAGGTTAAGATTACATTACGAGTAAATGGATGAATGGTTCAGGTTTGGCTGAAAGTTAGCTTGACATACCTAACTGGTTGGTGTCCTGTGTGGACATGGAGGAGGTGGGGTTAGACGCCGTAGCAGGCCGACAGGCGCTCCTTCAACAGAGGAGGGAACTGCTCAGAGAACTGCTGCCAGTTTTCTTCCCCAACCTGGTCCTTGAAGCCATGCAAGATCTTGGAAAAGAAAAACAAGCAATCATATAGGGCACTGAAAGGATGAATTAAATGCACAGTTGATGACTGACGAGTTACACATCAAATCTACACAGGATGCAACAAAACAAATCTCATTTGAAATCAAATGAGAGATGCCAAATTACTACTTGTGTCGTCCTGAATGTGAAAATGTCTCCACTCTCTCCAAACAGCAAGCTCTGTGCACACACTTCTCAGACTCAAAATAGCATCCGCACCATGTAATCAGATTTCGAATGTCTGAGTGATCATCATGGAGTGTGGTGAGCAACCATTACACGTTGGGGAGGGAACATTTTATCGACAACACCAGTCGGCTAAAATAAGGTGCGGCCCATCCAACAGATCGATGTGTCCGAAAGGATGGAGATCAGTGAGGCGCTCACCTTGTAGAACATGTCTCTCAGGTCGTCCTTGGGATTGACCCACGAGGCCACAGCGTCACAGAAGAAAATGAAGTCCTGCACAGAGAGTTATTGCTAGTAAATTCAGAGCTCTTATGAATAGACACAGGGGTGAAACGTTTGATGCTGGATCGGAAAAATTACTTTGGGAACAAAATGTATCACGGCTTATCAATGAGCTGGGTGTTTCATCATTTCCAGAGGGGAGTCTAACCCGTCTAACCTGAACAGCATTGAAGTATATGGCCTCACCTGCACCACTCCTGCAGGGTTGACCCCGATCATCACACAGATTCCCCTGAAGGCCGAGTCCTTTTCCTCGTTATCTCGGATATTCCTCAACGAAGTGCACCTGGGAAGAAGCGCAATGACGAGATAAAAGTGGAGTGCATTAATTTATCAGTTCAGGTTGTTATGATCAGCCAAACTCAATGTTTCCCCCCCAATCCCTTCCTTTCCTATTCTTTGAAAGAAAATGTCTCCCTTTCCTTAAGTGATGAAAGATTGAATCTACATGTAAAAATATGGGATTTGGACTGGAAAATAAAAGAAAGAATACGCCTTATTCTGAAATGAATAAGATGGGTGTATTTCATGATATGAGGATGATCATAGGGATGCACCAATTGATCGGCTACCAATAGAAGTTGGCCGTTTGTCACCTGATCGGCTTTGACCGGTGGTCAGTCTGACATTTCTTGGTTGATAGTTTTAAGTCACACCACATGTCGCTGAGTGGAACAGAAATTAAACTCACAATTTCCCCCAAAAAAAGTCCAAAATAAGCCTTGGGGTGAAACCTTAAAACATTTGGAACTACTAACTTTATAAACTGAATATTTTTGGCAAGAAACTTTAAAATATACAGTTGTTTGAAGATGTCTTCAATATAAAATAGATGTAAAGGGAAAATTTAATTATATTCCCAAACACTTGAATTGTGTTTTTATACAAATAACCACCTAGAGCATTTTAGACGGCCTTCCAGGTGGTTGAAACGATTTTTCGGACGATGGTGTCAAAAAAATAAAATTACTCTGAAAGCTTGCTGTCAATTTTAGTTCTTAGATAGAAAATTGGAAACGGCCCATAAAATTGCAATCGGTGCATAGCTAAATGATAATCTCACCATGGTCTAATGAATTGCTGCAGCTGTGGTGCAACTTCCTGGGGGCAGACGTAACCCAGTCTGCCAATCGTAATGGCTGCACACAGAGAGACAAAAGGAAAAAAAAAAAAGAAAGGAAAAAAAATCAACTCAACGCCACAGACACTTTCCCACATTTGTAAGAAGTCCCAACTTGTACTGCATGTGTATGACCGTGTGTGTACCTGTGTTTTCCAGCAAAGTTTTTGGTGTGTTGGGTCTATTGATGATCTCCACTAGGTGTGGCAGAACCATGCCCACATACGGCTGCATCTCTGCACCTAGAAAAATGTTCAGAACATAGTTTGAATATATTCAAAAACACATGGCCAATAATAGAAAGCAGTCTGAGCACATGCAAGTTTTTATTTATATATTTTTCTAGTTGTTGAGAAACATTGTTTAAAGTTTATGTTTAGAGCTGGGTTCAAATAATTGATTTTCTGATTAAAATTAATCTTCATTTGATAGTTCCGATATCAATTAATAAAATCCCAGGATCAAAAATGTGGGTGGTATAGTGTGACTGACTAAATTATTGCACATACACATGCATATTTATACACATGTGAATGGAAACAGTGGCGATACCCAGCCTTATTTCTTTAACTGCAATCAAGGGGGGGAAAAAACCCAAATTCAATGGCATTCAATGTGCAAGAATAAAGAGGTTGGTTTTAAATGGCCCGTCATTTCATGCCAGAAGCGTAGCAGCAGACAAAAAGGGGGAAAAGCACATTGGAGTAACCACTTAGACAATCAGGCATGGCTTGTTCTGAAAAATATTTGCACAAATCTATAAGTAGACAGCTGTCCTGCCTGTTGTGAAATGCAAGAATGCCGCAAGACAATGTAGTACATTTCTGGGAGTGAATGGGGAATTAAAGGGCTTGGGGTTTACACATGCCTGCAGATGGGTTTGCATTTGTCACACAAGCTTGCACATGTGTGAACCTGCAGACTCAAGATTAGGTGTGCAACGTCTGGATCAGAAAATATAGGAACAAAATGTATCATTCTGTGTCAATGAGCTGGGTGTTTCATCATATCCAGATACTGGGCACTTGTTTTCAGTGAATGCAACCACTTGTTAAAAATAAAATCAACAATAATTGCAACCTGATTTCTCACCCATTTGCATGGCGATCTCTCCAATGGCCCAGGTGGCGTTGTTACAGACCGAAATGAACTCTGGGTTCAGGTTGAGCCCCAGGATGGGCATGAACTCGGCTGGAGGGGGGACATGGACACACGTTAGAATACAAACAGGATGCCCTCCATTACATAGATACATTCAATCAGTCAATGCTGGATGCTCCATGATAGCCAGATAGTAGAGGAGAGGTGATGCAATTCAATCCATCTGCAACAGGGTGAGTCAGGATTCTGATAAAGCACTCACCAATGCAGGGCTTAACATGCATCAGTTGTATCAGTACAGGTTTTAGGTGTATAACAATCAAGCTTTTGTTTTGGGTAGGGATTTGGTGAGTCTATGCAAATCTGGATCAGAAAATATAGGAACATTAGGTATCATTGTAAATCAATGAGCTGGGTTTTTCATCATATCCAGATGGAAGACAGATTAATATTAAATTGGAGACACTCTTGTGCTCCTTAACACGACCACTGCTCTCCACATTCATTGCATTCATCTTATTCAGCTTTTGTCAGCAGTCAGACTAAGGGACTGGTGATGTAATTCAATACATCTGCAACAGGGTGAGTCAGGATTCTGATAAAGCACTTACCAATGCAGGGCTTAACATGGAGGAAGCACGCCTTGGTTAGGTCACCCAGCAGAGCGAAGGAGCTTTGCCTCACCTCAGGCATAGTATCCTGCAACCAGACACCTTGGTGTTATACGTCAGTGTGCAAAAGAACCAGACCTGCACATTATTGTCTCTACAAAATTCTCCAAAAGAAGAAAAAAACTCAAACCTGCATGCACTGGAAAAGCAGGGTCATGATGTTTGAGCGTGCCACTAACTGTTCCACATGAGAGCCCAAACCCTCAGCCAGGCCGCTCAGCAGATCCAAGGCCACAATCATAAAATCCTTGTCAGGAGCCTCATACTGGTCTGGATGCTGGTTGTACATCTGTGCAGAGAAGGCAGAGAAGTTTTATCGTCCCTTCCTGACCTCTGAGAAATAGGTGACTAAATACACAATACATTTATTGTGAGTGTGTGTTTGCATTCTCACCATAGCCTGGGCTAATGTCTTCTGGACTAGTGTGACACAACGCTGATAGACGGGCTCACAGTAAGGCAGAAACCCACTCTGCAGAGCGGTAGCTACGGACGACAGACACTGGAAGTAAAGTAAAGGATAAGTTAGGATATGAAAGTTTGAAGCTTCATTCAAAGCATTGACGGAAATTAAAAATGACCCATAGCGCAAGTATTACTTTAAAAATCAACTTCTCACCTCTAGTAGTGGAAAGAGATCCTTGTCTTCATCTTTCAGCTCATTCCACTTGGCAATAAGGGGGGGCATCAACTTCTGAATGTACTCCTAAGAAACAATATAAATGGGTATGATCAGGGATTCCCTCTCCATTTAAAGTTTTTAAACACCCTATTTCACAGACACTTACAAGCTGATTGAGGTGGTGACCCACTGAGTCGGCCAGAGTTCCTATGGCATCATAAAGAATGAGGAGGTTCTTGTGCTGGTACTTCCCAAATGCAAACACCAGCGTGTCCAGGATAAAGCTCAAGTAGGGCACCAGCTCTGTGCACGCCTCCTCTTCCAGGGTGGCAAAAGCACTGAGCGAAAACAAAGATGGACATGTCAGTATTTCATTTAGAGATCTTGTTCTGCCAGACTAGGAGCTAAACATACATGCACCATCTCACCTGCAAGCAGCCTCTTGCACCCTCTTGTTGCCATCCAGGATGCGTTTGAGAAGCTCAGTCATAAGGGGTTTGAGGTAGGAGTCGGGGGGCTGGGAGACCACCCAATGGGCATAGCGACTCAGGGTCCAGCAGGCAATTGAGCGCACCAGGGCCTTTTTGTCGCATAGACATTGGATGAGGTGGGGAATCAGCTCTGGCAGATAGGGTACCATGCCCTGCATGCAGCCTGAGGCATGGAGATAGGAGTAGAAAATGACTTGTTATTTAAAAAGGACTGTAACCGTAACAAATAGCTGACAGAAGTAAACATGCAACAACACAAATCCTAACAAGTTCTTTCACATTTGTGTCACATTGTCAGTACAGGTTTAAGGTGCATAACAATCAAGCTTTTGTTTTGGGTAGGGATTTGGTGAGTCTATGCAAATCTGGATCAGAAAATATAGGAACATTAGGTATCATTGTAAATCAATGAGCTGGGTTTTTCATCATATCCAGATGGAAGACAGATTAATATTAAATTGGAGACACTCTTGTGCTCCTTAACACGACCACTGCTCTCCACATTCATTGCATTCATCTTATTCAGCTTTTGTCAGCAGTCAGACTAAGGACTAGGATCTCCAAATATGTAGTTTCTGTGAGTATGTAGAAATGTAGTCCTACAGGTCTTACCCTCAGCTATGGCCCCCAACACCAGGATGCCAGACTCTTTGATGACCCACTCAGGGTGGAAGAGCAGGCCTTTCAGGAGCGGCAGGAGGTGGGGCAGCAACTCGTCGCGGAACACATTGGCCAGCACATCGAGTGCTGCAGCTGAACACTTTCCTGCATCAAAAAGAAAACCCATTTACAAACATTCTTTATCCCCAACCTGCAGGTCCTTTGTTATAGACTTTGTTATTGATGTTTTAGTTTTTGAAAAACAGTCGTCAAGATCATTGCTTTCCAAACTACTGTTTTTGTAGGAGTACCCTACATTTAGAGATACATCAATCGATAGACTAAACTGTAATCAGCAGGTCATACTACAACAAAAACCTGTCACTTTATCACAATGGGAACTGTGAAAATATGAATATATTAAATTAAAAAAAAAGCACAGAGCCTTGCCAAATCTGGATCAGAAAATATAGGAACATTAGGTATCATTGTAAATCAATGAGCTGGGTTTTTCATCATGTCCAGATCAAGGTTGACTTAAAAAGGCCTACTCCATATTAAAAGATATGGCCTGTAAAAGAGGATCGGCTCCGTCAAGTGGTATTTGAAAATGAGAAAATCCCCAATGTTTTATACAGTGACACTAGTACATTTTGTCAGGGTTTGGGTCTGAAGCCTTTGCATATGATCAGATTGCCCCTTTGCACAGTTTACGACCAACAGCATTTCTAAAATCACTTACGCAGGTTCCAGTCCGACAGTGCGTCATCATCATCGTCATCGTCGTCATCATTGTCCTCCGCCTCCTCGCCCTCTCCTCCCTCGTGCTGCAAGGTGACGGTGCGTGACTTGTGGAAACGCGGCTTGATGTCCTGATCACTATCTGGTACTGCTTCGTCCTCCTCTACGTCGCCCTGAACAAAACACATTTTACTTAAGAGACATCATACGGAAATTTCAGAAAATCATCCCCCTGCTGTATTGTTAGAAGTATCTTTTATTTATTTAAGTATTTATTTATTTAAGCCACAAAATCAAAACTCTCAGTCAAAAGATCTTTCTCACAATGGGAACTGTGAAAAATGAATTGCCAAATCTGGATCAGAAAATATAGGAACATTATGTATCATTGTAAATCAATGAGCTGGGTTTTTCATCATATCCAGATGGAAGACTGACTTAAAAGGCCAACTCCATATTGAAGATGTAACCTGTAAAAAGAGGACTGGCTCCCCCAAGTGGTATTTGAAAAATGATAAAAGGAAAATACATCTTTTTTTGTTTAAATACATTTTGACATGAGCCAAAATCTTTGCAATGACATCTTTTTTTGTTTAAATACATTTTGACATGGAGCCAGAAAGTCTTCTAAAGAGCCAGTTTGCAAACGGTTTAGAAAACGTTATGTCTCTCCTCTCACCCGCTCTCGGTGAAACAGGAGATCAGAAGATATGATAGTGTGAATTTTTTGCAGTGGTGTTTATAATTCTGCAGTCACACAAATTAATGTGACGCACTTATTAGTGTGAACATGCATTTTAATGTCAACGGTGTGAATGAAGCTTTGAACTATTCAGAACAACCCTTAGCTGTTATAAAAACAGTGAACATTATGAAAATAATCCACAACAAAAAACATGATTCACATATTTCTGTAAGAGATTGTGATGTAAAACAGTACAAGAACAAATAGAGCTCACCTTTAACAGTATGATGTCTATCTCTGAATACTTCATCCCATTTACCAAGATTGGTGTGAGTCTTTATTAAAAGGAGAGAGAAGGAGGTGACTTACTTGGTTAGAACAGCCAACAAATCACATGTACAAATTGATCAGAAGCTTCTGCTAAAAGTTTAACTTTTATTTGGACAATTACATTTTGCACAGTATAAAAAAACAAGCATATTATCAAGTCATCTGGCATTATCAACACAGAACAGCCATCACACCACCAGAAGTTAATATGCTACTCACTGCACCAGGTGTCCAGACAGCATCTCCTTACAGATTGGTTGCTCTGCTAAAGTCAGCCAAAACTCACAGGCCTCCAGGGACACGTTCTCATCAGGGTCCTGGGTTCTCTGCAGCATGTACTGTAGGAGATGAGCAAAGTATGCGTTTGAGGCCAGGAAATGTCAATCACCATGACAAAAAATTATTACTCTTGTGAAACATACTAGCACAGATCTGGATCAGAAAATATAGGAACATTATGTATCATTGTAAATCAATGAGCTGGGTTTTTCATCATGTCCAGATGCAAGACTGACTTAAAAGTCCACTTAATTCTGGGTAAGATATTAACCATGGTCTATATCTTCTCCCACGTCTAACTACCTAAAAATGATCCACAAAACGTTGAGCAGATGTCCGACACTTACCTGGATGATGCTGTGCATGTGGGGGATGAGGCGGTCAATGCGGACCTCCAGTAACATGACCAGGGCTCGACACACGTTCTTTCGCACCTCAGAGTCCTCATCTGCTGCCAGCGCAAACAGGCTCTAGTAGGGGAGAGGAGAAATAACAAGAAAAACTTATACAAGGGAGGTATCAAAAGAAACAATTTGATGATTTATTTATTTAAAAAAAAAGGGGGGGGGTTAAACAAAGATTTTCTCAAATAATAAAAACAACTTTCTCTGGTCTGCAAACAAAAACAATACAGTCTGATTGACATATTTAAAATACACAGCTCACCTCTATGAAGGTGTCAATATTGTCCATTAGGGCCTGGGCTCTGCCAATGATGAACTGGTTCACACAGGCAATCGCATGGGACCTGCAGCAAATCGATAAAGCCGATGCAACATGTTCACATTATAGTCAAACGGAGGGGTGGATTAGTAATGACCGAGTCTCAAAATGCACAATGTTTAACTACACAACAATCCGGCTTTGTCCCACCTTGTTTTACAAAAATGAATATGCAGAAATGTATTTAAACACCTCACTTTTTACTGTGAGCACAAAACTAGTATTAATGTGTGTAATGAAGGTAAGCATATCTGGATCAGACAGTATGAATAAACACCTTCATTGTCAAGTCAGCTGTTCTTATGCATCACACCCAGATAGATAATGACAAACAATCAGAATGAGTCTCTGCATCTCTCCTGTACCTAATCTTGGGGCTGCAGTGCTTGAAGAACTGAAGGAATTTTGGTATCATAATGTTGAGGGGTCTGTTCAGAGCGTCGGTGTCCAGCAGCTCCGACGAGTCCTCGCAGATTTTCTGCAGTGCTCCAAACGAGCCCTGAGACACGGACATACACAGAGAGGCTGTCAAATCAAACGCAAACATACAGGGACAGAGGAGAGAGTGAGACCGCATCAGTAAATGGTGTGCACTGTACGGACTTTGCTTTTCAGTGTAATGTTTAAAGAATTTATTGTTGTCACAAATGCAACAAAAAAAAACTCTCATGAAAGGTATTTTTACACGTCAAACATATAAAACTATGCGAGAAGTGGACTTAAGTGCGAGCTGACAACAAGCACAGAGCCTTGCCAAATCTGGATCAGAAAATATAGGAACATTAGGTATCATTGTAAATCAATGAGCTGGGTGTTTCATCATGTCCAGTTGCAAAACGGACTTAAAGGTCCGAACTCCATGTTAAAGATATAATATATAATTTTTTTTCCCCTTTAATGCCAAGTTACAGCACGTCTTTCTTTTTCTATTAAAATAGAAAAAAAAAAGCTGGGTAAGTGCAGACCTCACAAGTGTTGTAGTCCTCTGAATTGAGCAAGTTGCAGAGCTGGGGCAGCAGCTCAGGCCATGTTTGTAGCTCTCCCTTGGAGGCAATAGTAGTGATGAGGATGCCTGGAAGAGCAAGAGAGAAAGAGAAGAGAACACCTGTCAAATAGTGATAATTACTGGGACCATGAGCAGTTGCCTTCGCAGCAACTCTGGATCAGACAGTATGAATACAAATACCTTCATGGGCAGTCAGGTGATTAATGATTTATGCATCATATCCAAGAGGTAACAGAAATAGGGGAGGATTAGTTGTATTGGGTTGGTCAACACCCACAGAAAACACACAAACTCACCAATGGTGGCACGAATGAGCGGTGAGGGGTCCCCGATGTTGTTGAGACATTCCTGCTTGATGAACTCCGCGACAGTTGGGGGAAAGTTCTGGTAATGGGCCTTGACATTGTTCTTCAGTATCAGACCGCTCAGAGAGCGAGTGGGCTCATCTGGGGAGAGGAAATAGAAGGAAGGCACAACTGAGCTGAGAGAGAAACAACCAGTCAAACAACGTCTGAATTTAGAACATGATTTTTACAATACTGCACCATGCATGGTGGCCTCTGCCATCAGTGTATGCATGTGTGTTTGAAATATGTGAATGTTAACATGTAATGTACTGCACTTTGAGTGGTCAAAAAAAGATGTGAAAAGTGCTATATGAATGCAGGTCCACTCGGGGCTATTAATAAATGACTGAGAAGGGGAAGAACACATCTCGCTACTCACCTTCAGTTTTGAGTCGCGTGAGAACAAAGATGAGATAATTGTTGAAGTCGGGGAATTGGTTGAGTTGTTCGAGTTTCTAGCATGGCAGTTAAGGAGCAATTTCAAAATATTAAGATAGAAAGAAATATAGTAAAAGGTGACAATTGATTTAAAAAGACAGCAATAAAAAGTGCATTTATGTGTAATCGTAACATTTTAGCAAAACAAAATAATTCCCATCTTTACAGCCGACTCAGATGTCAGATATCAGAGGTTGCTACCAGCACATTAACAACTTTTTACCCCTCACCGGTAAAACCCTCAACTTGTGGATGACACTCCAACTTGCCAACATGGCAGTAGAAACAATAAAATAACATGGTACAAGTTAAATTTATTTGCGTTAGCATTAAAATTATGCATGTCATTATTTAGTCAACATAATAGCACTAGCTTTATTAAGCGCACAGATTGCACTGTGGTAGGATACTTGTTGGACTGCTCTCTGCGTGACTGTGTTGGGCGACTGCGAGTCTTTGAGCAGTTGGAGGACCTGCTGAAGTCCCTGCTCATCTGGCTGCCACTCCATCCTGGAAGACAAATGCAAAAATGCATCCACATGTTCCATCATTTACATAGATTACTTGGGAGAAAAAGGTGAGTGAGAGGTCTCTGGATCAGACAGTATGAATACAAACACCATCACTGGTAGTCAGATGTTTATTTTAATGCATCATCTCCAAAGTACAGCAATATTAAAAGGACATAATGTACAGAATTTTATGTAAAGCTCCATTGGACGCATTAGAATCTGCTTACACAGAAATTATTACAAATTAAAATCGCAACCTTTTGAACTGATCTGCATAACTTCTCTATTACTTTCTAATTATCTAGATAATCTAACAGTACAATTTATCTTTGTATTTTTGGGATGTTTTTCAACATTTAAGATATATAAGTATGCAGAGTGGGTACTGAAGATAAGACCTACATGAATCTTTTTTTCCAAGTCACTTTTTTGAAAATATTTAAAGTTAAAAAAAAAAAAAAAAGGACACCCCATGCTGATATATTCTTACTTAATCAACCAATGCATGAAATGGCTGAAGGAAGGGGAATAAGCCTAAGGGTAGATGTATGAAGATAAAGGGGCTCCTGGTGTAACTTATTAAAAGGGGACAGGGGCCTGTTAGGAGTTTGGTACGGGACACGTTGTGAGATAAGATAAACGCGGCAATGATTGGGGCTCAGAGTGCCAGCATTCAAACACTTAAAAGTGTAATTGGAAATCGGCTTGTGGCACACAAAAAAACCGAGGACGTTAGAGAACACGACCAGCTAAAATCTCTGACCCGGTTTAGCCGCTCCACGTTAATCCTACCCCCACCCCACCCGGTCCGGTCCGCCGGTCTAAGTTAGAGAAACGTCGTCTCTCAATATTCCTGCTACAGGTTTCAACACCGTGTTTTACAGCACGTGGGAGAAGCATTCGCAAATTACCCGAGGGGTCGTCGTCGAGTGTGAGAAAAGTTGTCACGGATTAAGTTAGCTTGTATCAGGGCCGCCATGTCCGGTTCCGAGCTAGCAAGCTAGCCGTGTGGTTTACACCAACTACATTTTACTTAAATTGTTTGTTTGCGCTTGTTACAATATTCAATGTGGATTCACTTATCGGTTGATTATTAATCATTTGAGATGCCTGTACACAGTTGTCCTGATGCTTCCGAAGTTAGCCTTCTTGCTCGGGCCTGGTTGACACGGCAACTCCCGGCTGGGTGGTCACAATGTGCCAGGAATTAAAATAGGCAAATGCCGCAATCTACTGTCCAAAATGCAGCCCCGTGTTAACTCATCATTTAGAAGAAGACATTATATGAACAGCCACGTAAGGAATTTCAGTTTAATTCGTCGTTATCTGCCCGTTTTAGCTATAAACCTGGTGAACACGTTTTGCAAACTGGCGTTAGCCGCTAAGCCGCCTGAGCATAGTTTCTGACCGACAATGCTAACGCTACTAGCCAGGCCAATGCTATGTAACGGACACTTACTTTGATATTCGCTTTAACAGAACACCTTACCCGACGAGGCGGTCTGGTCGACGGAATTTGTGTCTACAACGGTTTTTAAAGTATAGGCGTACTAATACTGTACGTACAATATTGACTTGAAAGTTGAATAATCGTACTGGGCCGCTCTCCTCCCGTGCTTCGTAGCGGTTCTTCTTGTTCAAATGAGCACGCCTATTGAAATTGACCTATGGCGGCTTCCGTTCAGTACACATTTCGCTAACTACGCGAGATTACAGGAGGGTCTTAGCGTTTTTTCACATAAAAAAAAAAGGTTATAATTATTATAAATAATTAAGCGAAAACATCATGCACTGTTTGGTCACCACATTAAACAAGTCAGAATCTCTTTAGCCGAACCCTTATCAAAATATTTTATTAATACATGTCAGACACATATTTTTTTTTTTTTTTTTTTTTACAAACATATAAAAGTTTCTACAGTGTAAACAAAAAATGCTGGATCTTGAATGAAAAACATTTCATGATAGATAAATCTCTCCAATAACCTGAGTCGTCCTCCGGGGTCTTGCAAAGAGAGGCTACAGAAACCTGTTCAGAAGGTAATTGTGTAATATCCCATTTCGATATTGAAAATATTCTGCACAGTTACAAAAGATATATAACACAGGCCACGCCCGTGACCCAACGTACAGGAAACATCAAACTTCCTGTAATTCAGAAGCAGTTGGCATGAAGTGCTTTTCATAACCCGACGTTGACTCTTCTTCCTCTGAACCTTCTTCCCTGTTCTCCTTCTCCCTGTCCCTCTCCTCATCAGAGTCAACCATTCTGCTGTATTCCTCTCTTCCATATCTGCGCTCTGTCCTAGGACACTCCTCTCGGACAGCTTCCTTACTCGGATCATCTTGGCAGTCTATCTGTGAGCACTCATCTCCGACCACTGGCCTACTTAACCCTTCGCGGTCAGATGTTTTCTCCAGGGACGACTTGTTAGTCAATGGCTGGATGTCCACAACCTCCAACAGAGAGATCATGGGATGTGGCTCATTGACAGGAATGCAGATCCAAGCCAATGGGTCATTAAACTGCAGAGAGAGGTCACACACAGATTTTTGTTTGTGTTTTGGTAAAACACATTAACAAACTAGGACAATGGCATTACTCACAATCAACAGCCAGTGTAAAACCCTGTTCTGATATTAGATTAAGACTGGCAGAAGACAAATACGTCCAGTCAGTCTCTCACCTGCTGCTTCATGTGTCTGAAAATGTTGCTGTTGCGGGCATCTGGCACTTTGTAATAGAAACACAGAGGCACCAGTGGACACACTTTGTTTTCTCCTCGACAAGCACTGGCAGACACATGAATTAAAAACAGACATAAGAAACATCTGATAATCACAAGATCACAATCTTGCAGCTCAGAAAAAGAAAATATACATTCGTGTTTAAGTAGCTTCAATGTTCACATCTGCAATTTATGAGACAACAAGCTTGGATAGAATTTCAATGAATAATTTTTATCCTAAACTGTGCATATAGTTTTATTTTAGTGTTATTAGAGATTAGTTGAGAATGAACAACACTAAATATTTGTCAAAGCATTTACCAACAAAGAAAGAAGACAAAGACATCACTCAGATAAGAGAACAGCTTCAAAACCACTAACATATGTTATAAGACACGTTTAAGAGGATCATCTCACCAGTATAAAGCAACTGAAATGCATATTACAACCGCACCAATGATTCCAAGCATGAATGGTAATAAGAATGGCGCTGAAAAAGAGAGACAGAGACACAGAGTGTGATATATGTCGCCTGGTGTGATCTTTCAATGTTGCTGTTCTTCTGTTATTTTTAAACTGCGGACCAGTGGGAGTCCACGACAAATTTCCCTACGGGGACAATTAAAGTAAATGAAATAAACTAATTAATCCAGTAATATGGTTAATACACATGTTGAAGGCATATCAAATAGCAACTCTTAGTAACTCGTAAAATGATTTGTCAGACAGCTCATCACATTCAACAAGAATAATTATGAAGGGAGGAAATACCCAAATCTTCATGGGGAATCGTTTTGAAACTTGTGGTTACGTTTGCTCCAGGCCCGGTTGCAGTCACAGCTCTAATCCCCACCTCATAGTCCTGTCCTGGACTCAGATGCAGCAGTTTAAAAGTCTTACTTTTATCCTGTGGGGATGCGCTCACATTGTACACTAGGAGAGACAAATTGTGTAGAGTGAGTTTAGTAACCACAGAATAGCTGCCAAGTAAACGACTCCTTCAGTATTCTTATTTTTTGCTTAAAATCATCATTATTTTACACATCCATATTGATTTTGCAATGATCTATGTAGGTGAATTTGACTATTGTTATCTATTGTGGCTGTGTTACCAGTTTGTCTGTGTCCTCCACTGTCAACTACTATTTGGTAGTACAGGATCAGCCCATTCTGCTTGGAGAGGGGAATAGATTCCCAAAACAGGGTGACATGAGTGGCAGCAATGGAAAACACGTTAAATGATGGCACTTTGGAGGGGGCTGAAAAGTGATAGAAAAAAGGGACATGACGTTCATTACATTAAATATGACAAGATAACTAATGAGGTAATAGAAGTGAAAAAAAATCTTTAAAATAATCAAAACAATGCATAAATACTTACTTCCTTGAAGCGAATATCCAATAGCTGATGAAAGGTAATGGACTTCCCTGCTGTGTGATACAGTGAACAGTGACACTTCGTAGGGAGTGTACTTTTTATATTGACCTGTAGGAGGACACAGACACCAGATTAAACATCCCCTTTGCAAACAGTTAACCTTTTACTATCATCAATCCTTGTGATTTTCAACTAGATTGCCATCTAGTGGGCTGCAGAGGTACTGCCAAATGGTTAGATTAAATTATTTATAATTTAGAAAGCTAGTTAATATTAACATCTAAATGGGCAAGAAATCAAATGCATAAAAAGCATAGCAATTAAACAAAACATAATTTCAATGACTGGTTATATTTCAATATCACGGCGCAAATCAGGAAGAGTATTTTGCCACTGTTAGTGAATGAGCTAATGTCCTATCAGATGCAGGTGACTCAGCATTGATGGGTGAGGGTAAGTAGATGATGATGTTGGTCATTACAGCCGACAGTGGCATAACACATATTTAAATGTTTTTGTCCTCTGAATTTTTTTAAACATGAAGTGATCCTTAGTTATAAAAGGTTGAGTACCCCTGTAATGCAAGAATCATTGAATGATATTTACATTAATGCTCTCTATCATGTTTTGGGGCCACTAAGTCAAATGTTACTATTTACCTCTTGTATTGCTATACATTTTTCCAAATCTAACAGACCTTTAAAAATTCCTGTTGTCTGAGCTTTGTCCACTTTGACCCAATCAAATCCTTGGCCTGGACGACATCCTGCTTGTTTGTATTGCACCACATATTCCTGCAGGTTGACTGAGAGCTGAGACGGCAGATCCCAGTACACAGTGAGGTTCTCTTCGTTCATCTTGAGGTGAATAGGTTGCTTGCTTTTCTCTTTCCCTTGGCAAGAACACAAATGAAGGAATTAGAGAATTATATCATAAATATATAGAATTATTGCAGATAAGTCTTCCCAATAGAACTCTGGCTGCTTTCAATTCAACTTATAATTTTTACTCAATGACATTCTTGGCAATTGATACCTGGCATTGGCATAGCGAGATAAGAAGGCATGGTGGCACCACGAGTGTTGTAGGCAGATACACTAACTGATGACACATCCTTTAGAGAGGAAGTCAAGTGGCATTGCATCTCCTCACAAACCAACCGCCCCTTGACTTCAGCTAGGGACACATTCACCAACACCAAAGTGCCGTTATTGTAAGAGAGCCTGACTTCATATCCCAGAATGAGACCGCAAGCCTGAGATAAAGGAAGTTTCTGGATGGGATGAAGAGAAGGAGAAATTAGCCAGGGACGAGTCTGCATAAAGGTTCATTATTTCAGTGAAACAATAATGATTGTGGGTAATACAGTATGTTTACTTACCTTCCAGGTGAGGACACAGTCGGAGCTTTCCTGGTATATCCCACAGTCCCTCCATACATCCAGCTCTCCAACCGGGGCTGAATAACGGTGGAACAAATGAGCAAGAAGGAGAGAAATCCAAAGAGATAAAGGGAAAAATCATAACCCAGTGCAGGTTTGAGGAACGTTTTGTACGGATAGAACAAACAAGATATAGCATGTTAATTAGTGATATTTAGAGGAGCTTGTAGGATTTAAGAGCGGTAACGACCTTCTCATCTAACCCCCTAAGAAAGTAAATAAGCAATGCATATTGCTATAAACTATTCCTTTATTTATTTTCCTTTTTAACTAAAAGAAAAAAAGAAACCATTCAAATGTAGCAACCTTCTACAAGTTCTTTGCCAATACTAAACTTGGAGATCGCATCACAAATGAGCACCCACCTGTCCCTGGGCTTCTGATCCTGTGGATTGGACTCCAGTCACTCAGCAAGCCATTGTCACAGGAACAGCGAACTTGAAATTCATAGACTGTGCAGGGTTGGAGAATGTCAACGGTATAGCTGCCATGGAGTACATCATCCTGCATAGAAAGTAGGAGAAACGAACTTGAGCGTGCATTCAGTTGATAAAGCTTTAGTCAATCAACAATACATAGATATTCTTAGATTATTCATAGATTATCTTCTAATTTACGGAACTATTATTGCTTAATTCCATCTCCTCTATGTCAACATACTCCATCACACAGCATGTACCATATTGAGAGAAAAAAGGAAAATAGGGAAGGAAAAACTTAAACCAGACACCTGAAGCCAGTCTTGGTCTGCCTCAGTCCGATATTGGACATCACAATGTCCCAAAGAGAGCTGCTGTTCATCACAGGTGGAATTCCAGGAAATCTCTAATGACTCCTGATGGCTGACTGATGTGACTTTGGGAGGGGGCATCTTGACTAGAAACAGAGATGGAAACACAACAATAAATCTAATGTGAAATTAAATACACTTGAATCAAAATCAAATATTTCAAGATAAATTACAAGTGTGACAAAATTCAGTCCCAACCATTTTTAACAGGTAAATTATAGTGAATCTAGTTGTCAGAAAAGGCATCATGTACTACTGATATTATTGCTGTTATCATTGTTGTTAGAGGTGAAGGTGAAGAATGTGCCTGGACTGACTCACTGATATCTGCTGTATGGAACACAGCCTCCTGAGATTTGGCAGAACCATACTGGTTCTTAGCCTGGACCCAAACACGAAGCTCCCCATGGTTGAAGTGTTCACGTTGGATAATACCACTTAAACTGGTCCCGTTGATCACATGCCCCTCCCTGGACCGCAAGACATAAAACAAATTCAGAAGGTTTCTCCACAAGTTATCAGATAATTATAATTAAAGCTTTAAAAAGGTGTCGGATGAAAAGGCATATTGTTGGTGGTGTTTACTCGCTATTTGCTGGCTCCCAGTGCAGGCTATAGTCCGTAGGAATCCGAGTGTCCAGCCTTGGATCCCAACTACAATGTATATCTACGCAATTGTTTTTCTCATCACATGGAATATAGCATTTAGGAAGAGAGGGAGCAGCAGGAGGACCTGGAAAAACAAAGAGGGTAAGGCATAAAACCCAAAGATTCTGTTTATAGGACTTTGATACTCTTTAGAGTAAAATATCTCATTCAAAAATGTTCCCAACATGAGTCACAACAAGCAAAGGTACTGACCCACTGTTACAAGCTTCCAGGATATTGTGAGTCACAAAAACTAATTCCAAAAGAAATACACAAATAAAATGAAAGCACACTGTACACTGTAGAAATCAAAAGAAATATTATGCTTTGCTGCTAGAAATTTGTAATTTATTTCTTATTAAAACGCATTAGTATTTTAGTCAAATAGATGTAATTGTTATCACAGCAAAGTACTGAATATCTAGGAGAAGATTAGAAAGCAACAGAGCAATAGACTGAAGAAAAACAAAAACAGTCCTCTTCACTCATATGTATATCCGCCCGTACGCAACACATACACCTTTTTTTTTGTGTGTGTGTGTTTCTCGAAAGCCTTTACCCTTTTAGCGGTGATCAACCCAATTCCTGCACACAGCAGGTTGCAAAGAAGCACACTACCAGTAATGTTAGCAGGAAATGAGTGCTTTGATCAGTCTTGGGCCAAATAAACCCTTCCTTGTACCACTTCCTCTTCAAAACAGACACTTGTGTAATATGACATAGGTTCAGTCTACACATGAGAAAACATATAGATATGTGATTTTAGCCCAAAGGGCCCTTCATCAAAACATGTAAATGCCTTCATTGTATGCACATATGCTGCACACAAAACAATTTAGATTCTAATACAATAGAAGTGATTGAAACATATACTAAGATAAGATAAGATAAGATAAACTTTACTTTGTTTCAGGAGGTTGATGCATGAGTCATTTGATCCTGTATCTTCTAGATCTTTTACTTTAAAAGTGATACCAAATCTTAGATAAAGTCCTTTAATTTGCATTCATAATTGAATGTCATAGCTGGTTAAAATAGAGCTAATTTAATATATTTATTCTACCACCGAGAAGTTCATTTAACAATACATCATTTCTTACAAGCTGATCATATTTAATAATATATATATAATTCAATATAAAAGAATAAGTAGCACGAAACATAAAAAAAAACATATATAAAGTACAAGCACCTTAGCATAGTAATTAAGTCATACAGTATTCAGTAACGTGTGCATAAGCACCGATAAACTTACCTTGAGCATAATAATTTGGGATGTTGAGCAGGAAGGACAGAAGCCACCCTGTCCTAAGTGTGGCCATTACATTCGGACCCAGACCTCTAGTGCCTGTGGAAAAAGACACACATATATACTGTATATAAACAAGGAAGAAACTATCAACCACAGAAGATAAAGCACCTTCTACACTCCTCAAATCCAGGTTTGACGTAAATGACGTTACAAGTTATGTCTGGCATTTCTGTTAGCTGTACTCACATGTAAATGAGCTAACAGAGATGTTGTGCTACAGTTGAGTAAGTTACAGGAAAGCACGTCGATAACAGTCAGAATACGAAAGTGACATAAAATGTGTAAACGTCGCTGAATTCATATTTATTTATATATATATATATCAGTGTTGGCTAACTATGTTATTTACCCCATTGTGAGACACACCGGGCTGTCTGTCGGGCATCCTCCAGCGACGTTTAACGACGCTACACACAGAAAGTTTGATGAGAAGTTCAATTCCGTTCAGTTAGCGGATTTGCCCCGCCCAATTTCTGGAAATGTGCCCGCAGTGGCGATGACGTGCGGACACGTGCGCGCGCGCACAAACGCGCGCACACTACTGTACAAAACTAGTCTGTCAAAGAAGAAGTGTGTAGCCTGGGTTTGTTCATATAGAAACAACACGGGGGACTTTTATTGATCATTTTTAGTGATTTAGTGATTTTTAGTCATCTCACTGCTGAAACTTTCAATTCATGTTGCTGATAGCCTACTTCCACTTTACTCAGTTTTATATGTGGAAATTGTTATTGTATTATATGTATAAATAATGTTACATAAGTCACATAACATTAAAAAAAAAGCAACAATAAGGTTCCTTTAACACGTTTTTATTATGGATTTGACATTTAAACCCCTTCAGCACTCTACGTGCAATGACATAAATGCATAAATAAACAAAGAAAATATATACTTCCAATTTACAAAGAAGATTAGACATTGAGTGACTTTTTGTGCAGTTGTTGTCAAATGACCTTAACAAAGCATTTTATTCTCTTGAATTCTCAGAGGCACAATTCAGCTGGCAATGAAAAAAAGAAGTTAATTACAGTGTGTGTGATGAGTGGGAAGGACAAAACAGCTTGGTACAAGACTGAATAATTAAGGCTGTTCATTACAAAGCCTTGTAGACATTTTAAACAGAAATATATAACACTTCAAACACATGGCAGCCCTTTCCATGCACTTCGTAGATAGTTAAAAATAAAAAAAGCAATTCAAACTGTTCATATTATGATTTAACAGAAAGACAAAAGATATAAAAATGAACTAAAAGTCATGAGAAGTGTTCATGAATGTGTCTGTTTATGTGCTCATTAATACGTCTGCTGTGTAGTCACTCAGATGGTGCCAGTTGACTCTCAGCAAAGGGAGCTGATCTCGCTCTTGCTGCAGCCCCACTTGCAGCAGGCGTTGGACAGGCCCACCACCACGTCTCGGCCCTTGCGGTCGGCCTTGCGAAGGGCTTCCAGGATTTCCTCACTGATGAAAGAACGGGCCGGCCTGCTAAAGGCTCCCTCGCGGTCGTCTCTAGTTGTGAAGCTTAGATCTCTGTTCCTCTGGAGGATACTCTCCACCACAGGAGTGAGACTCAAGCCCTCTGAGGACTCCTCCAGTCGGGAGCTGAATGGGTCCTCTGGAACATCTTCAGCAGAAAAATGGGAAAATGAACAATAAGGGAACACTCATGCTTTTCTCTTACATTTAGAGATTAAATACTGGTTTGTCCAAGTCCATTATCTGTCTCTTATTTAAAGTGGCAATACTTAGGATTTCAGTTATGGGTGATTGCACATTTTGAATTGATTAGCAGTCTTTTTGGAAATAAATACGCTTCAAGTTTTCAGCACTGTGTGCATAGTTCTATTTTTGTGTATATACAATTGAGAAAAACTGTAATATGATTTTTTTTCTGGGAATGTTGCCAATATTTTAATATTCAAATGCTTTCAACAGGGAGTCATAAGTTCAATCACTATTGTGTTACCTCCTCAGACAGTGACTTAAAAAACATTTATTTAAATGATAATCTTCAAGATTTCCACTTTAAAATAATTGCTAAAGATGGCATGATGGAGGGAGTGAGTGTCAGAAGTCCTATCATTCTGGTGAAAATGCAGATCGGATGAAGCATTTTCAGGATTCAAATAAATATTTGGAGAGCTTTTTTATCAAGTGGTTCAACACAATACATCTAACGGCAAAGTAAATAAGAGTCATAACTCTCCGATCTCGACACCCAGTACATTGCCTACTGTGAACATTCACTAAGCCAACTGCCAAACAACATGATTGTTTAGTAAAAATGTAAAAGAAGCATTTTCTGTCTAAAATAACATGATTTTTTTGTCCTTCCATTGAAGGGATTGTCACATGCTTTCCTTCACAACTGCAAACAATAACAAATCAGCAGTTGAAGGTAAAGACAAAACATCATCATTGACATATAATTATTTCACAGAGATCCACAGAGAACCTAATATCATTTGATGTTGTTATGAGATTGGAAAGAAAGAAGTTGATGCCACACATTGAGACCGTAACAATGATTGCAGATAAGAAACATCACAAGGTGAGTAATGGGAAAGATGCAGCCTCATCCTCTCACCTGCACTCCTGAGTGACCGTCTCCATCGTGAGCCTCCGCAGGTGAAGATGACTGCCCGGATGAACTCACGGCCACATAGCTTCACCCCATACGTTGGATCGTCCATGGGCTGAACCCCAGCCACCAGCAGACACACAGCCAGTACCACAGCTTTCCACATACCCAACAGAAATAAAGCAAAATTGGAAGTGTCTAAAATGAGGGGAGATTCTTTGTTTTGAGCACCACTTAGCTTTTTGTCCCCCTGTTTGCAAGAGCTGTGACATCCTAGCTGACCCAGGCGTGGTTTATAAAGGGGTTTGGAGCTCTGCAAGGGAGACATGGATACTGCGCACGCAGGCCTTCTCCGGAAGAAGAAGAGCGAGAGATACAATCAGAGACCTTTATGGAGACAAAAAGCGGACCAAAGGTGGCATAATTACCGAATATGTCATGTGATCTAATTGTGTTTCAACAGGGGAAGCACTTTTGTCACCTTCAATGTCCCTCAATATTATATAATAATAGTAATTGTAGGTCATGGGAAAGAATAGAAGAGCATATTAACATTAATAATGTCAATCAAAGGCAAACACTATGAGACATGGTGACATTCATATACTGGACAATTACAACCGTCTCCATCTATACGTTTCTCATACATGGTCTTTGATGATATGTGAATTTTCTTTGGTATATTGTGACACTATGCAGTGTCAAATCACACATGGTCTCTTGTCCTTGTCCTACAGATTGTTGTGTAAGATGGATCATCTACAAGCTAAAAGCGTCCTAAAAGAAGAGGTGCACTGTAAATGTAATTCCTTTCAACAAAATAATTCTTAAAAAACCCATATGGTGATCTGACATTGCCTGAAAATAAAAATTTCAGGGACTTATTACACATGTTTACATGAATTAACTGATCAGATTTAACATTCACTGACACCACTACAGGGATATATTTAGGCCATTGTGACCGATATCTGTTTTGCCATTTTTCATCCACACAAGACCCTGCGTAACTTTAGTATGCATAATGTTCCTTTTCTCTTGAAAATTGCCTATTCTCTCATCTCTTTGCCAAAAGGTGAGCTGGGAGGACTGCGACAGGACCAGTGACATTTTCAAAGGCAGATAACATAGAAGTCTTATTATGAGTCACACAAAAAAACAACACATTTTTATCTGTTTATCCACATAGTCAAAGGTCGCTCGTTTAGAAAATTACAATGGAGACGATGAATTTGTAATTAATGTGATGATAACAAGCAAACAAAATGGCATTTGAGGACGCTGTCCACCCTGACTTTCATTCACACAGTTTCACACACGTGACCTGCAGAGGTCATGGGAGCAATATGAAAATGCAATGGCCCATCCTTATTTTTAATAAATGTGTGGTCCATCAACAATTTACACTGTAGATACATGTATAAAATATGGTCCTACATACAATATAATTTGATTTTAGGGGTCATTTTGAAATAATTTAAGTTTCAGTACACAGCAAGTGTTGTGATATATTTGTTAACAAACTATAAAAAAGTTCCAACTTATATAGTTATATAGTTCTCCAGTTATTTTTCATACATGTATCAGATGCATTACGTTTTATCCGATAATGTTATGCAATTGTTGACAGACAGAGGTCAGAAATTAAAGAAAATTGGCTCCTTGGTAATCGCCTAGATTGGCTGATAATGGTGAGATAAAGTGTGTCCAACATATTTATAGAATAAATCTACAAAGTAAAATATTTTGTTGAACACAATCTGTCAATCTGAGATCAAAGAAACTAATCATCATCAAATGGGTAGTATATATAGTCATGGCATTGCTACTCTGTTTTAAATGTTAGATTTAGACTTATTGTGACATTATAAATTCACTAACTGCAGAAGTTTTAAACTAAAATGAACCTATTACCTTCATTGATATAGCAGTTTGGGAAAATTGTATAATAGTTTGTTCCCCAAATGGGCGTGGAAGGCTTTGTAGTAGAAATTTGCTGTGCCTGTGCCTTTAAGACAATTTGGCAGTAGTCAGCCAATCAGAGCGACGAGGGGGGAGGGAAGGGAGCGGGTGGGTAGCAACAGTTGCCCTGGTGAGGACGAAGCGCCATAGCCACGGTAGCCCTGGCGACAAGAACCCAGCAACGAGAATCAACAACAACAACAACTGAATCCGCCATAAAAAATAAAAGAAGACATTTTACCGGTGGGAAATACACACGTGGATACAGAGGTGAAGCTCTTTACACATAGGAAATATTTTATGTCCAGTAATGCTTCAGCTGAATTGTGCTATTGCCTTTTCCCCTTGTTGTTTCAGTAGCCATAACAGGCAACTGCCTCCTAGTGTTAGCCGAGGATAGTCTGCAAGCTAGCCGTCGTATTGATACTCAGTCGAGTCCGTCTCTTGAATGGTGCCGTTTCTGCCCGCTACTCATTCGAGTGACACTAAATTGTGCCTGCCATGACGACGCAGCCACAGATGCATACTCAAGCAGGCCGTTGTTATGGCGATGTCAAATGCAAAAGGTACAAAATGGCGGTTGTTGTAGAGACCAGTTAGCTTACTGCCCGTGGTACCTTTGCTAGATTGCTAGCGTCACTGCTGTCACGACTGGCTTGTGTTCGCTACTGCTTGACGTTAACGTACAGTTACTGGAACGAGTCCACAGTAACGGTCACTCGTCTATATTTAACGTTAATTTACGCACATTCTGTGGCGGTTTGATACGCTGGGTTTTTTTTCCAGCAGCCCCGGCACAAAACCAAGTCCCCGTGCAGCCTACGTGACGTTAACTGCCAAAAACGGAGACCACAGTGGGATAATCAAGTTAAACGTGTAGCTATATAGACAGTTTGGGGGTTTGTGTTGAGACAGCGGCATAGTTGGAACAACGACAGGCATCTAAAATATCGCTCTCGATGATGGAAAGTTGAAAGCTAAGGCAGGTGGCGGACATTTAACATCTGAGGGGCGTGGCGAAAGAAGGCGTTTTGCAGGTGCTTTACCGGTCCAAGTTCAGTTTAACGTATTTGTTCACTGATTTGGATTCGTAATAAGAGGACATGTGGCCAGTTGACCGTCAACGTCAAAAAAATAAACTTATTCGGGCTTGAAAACAGATGTAACGTTAACGTCGGTGCTATTTTTCCAATCGTTTAGTGTCAAGGTCATTGCAGTAAAATCTGTCACTAATTAAGGACAAGGTATACATGTGTATAATTGTGTGTGAGATACAGCATCATTTCAACAGAATGCATTGCAGTATTAGTGAAACGTGGTAAGGGATTTTCCCCTTGTGCTACAGGCATAACTGCTTGAATGGCCACAGAATGTGTGATCACATTACAGGTAATGAGACACCGAAATGTTTGTTCCAATGCTCCTACCCCCATCTCCCATCAGCTGCACCACCACCAGGTCAGCGACAGTAGGATAAAAAAAGGAGGAGGGGGCAATATTTTTCTAAAAAACTGTGATTCATAACATTTTGTTCTGCTTTATTTTCCAAAAGTTGGGAATTGTATCCCTTTTACCATAATAACTCTAATTAGATTCAGATCCTGTGCCCTGTCTGTATCTGCATGATTATACAGTAGCTTGAAATATCAAATTAAATTGGTCTCTTCTAACTAAAACAGAGGATTCATCCTGGAACTCATACTGGAGCATTCAGTGGATCCACTAATATATCAGAAATACGTATCTAATCACAACTTTCTTTATCCTAGTGTGATTCCCAGCTCTTGTAATGGCCACCTCAGGCTACGCAGGTGAGATACAGCCAGCGGCCCAACCCCAGGCGGCTGGTGTTACCGTCACAGCGGGGCAACCTGACGCCAGTTCCACCCCTGCAACTACCACTCATTTTCTGGCTGAGATACAGACTACTGTGGCCGCTCCCACTGTTGTCACGCCCACAGGCCAAACTAGTCCTACTGATCAAGCCACTATCATCACCACTCCGAAGCCTGCAGATGGTGGTCAAGTCCAGTCTACAGCACAGGCTCAGGTTCCTCAGACACAGTATGTGACTGCAGAGATCCAGGGCTCCCCCACACAGTCTGGAAATGGCCAAAGCACTCCTCAATACATTGTTGTTACAGTCACAGGTAAGGGCTGAAATATGCAAACCATTATATGCCATTGGCACTAATTTGGACCAGGCCGGTTGAAGGCAGGAGCAGCGCTTTACCTAAAACATCCATATTTTAGTGGTTACTCCTCACACACTGGGATTTTAAAATGTTTTATGTTTATATGCAAAGCTATTTGTTTTAATGAACCAGATCTGTATTTATCAAAAATGACTGTATGTTGTTAAGGGCAGTCTGTTATATATAACAACAATATAAACTTTCACATGTTGAGATTATGGAGGTGCACTTACAAGATAGCAGCATATCAACAATTCATAAGTAAAATAATGTCACCAACTTGTGGAATGTATTTACATCCCCTCTTTTTCCTTTAGAGGGCTCCCTTCACTCAAGTGACAGTGTGTCGGACTCCAGCCCCCCTCCAGCTGTGGCGCAAACAGGAGTTCCCACGCAGGTTGTTCAGCAGGTACAGGTGGCTCAACAGGTAAAATATGCACACGCAGACACACACACAAACACATCATAAATCTAAGGTTTGCTTGATGCTTAATGTTATATATTATCTTTATCTCTGCAGAGGTCCGTGGTTCAGGCCACCTCTCAGATAGCCAAGACTGAGCCAGGCACTCAGCTCAGTGTCACCAGTCTACAGTCTGTTCATATCAGCCAGGAGGTAAGTCCAACATGCAGTAACACAGGTTGTCATTGGTGGTCAAATATGACGTCTGACAATCACATGTACTGTCTCTGACAAACACACGTGGAATACAAGCAATACATGAAGATATATCATCACTTTCTGCAGAAAAGGTGGTCATGTGACATCCAAAACTTTCCAACTTCCTCACATTTGGGCTTAGAATTAGTCAACTAATAACATCAGTGGTCAAACCTGCATTTGTGGGTTTCCAGTTCCTCTCTAGCGCCTGGGCGACACTGGTAGCCAGGGAGAAGAATGTAGCTGAAAGCCAACTGCAACATGAGATAGGACAGCCAGAGTGCCAGGCCTCTGTATCAGGAGACTACGTAGGAGAATTCTGCGGCAGGCACCTTCACTCGGACCCTCTTCAGTATTACCATGGGCTGTACTTGCACTCTTTGGAGTACGAGATAGGTGAAGTTCACCCCGCTGTCGATAGCTCAGGCTATGATCAGCCACCACCAACTGCTACAAGTACTGCTTTCCAAGTAGGTCTGGGACACAAGGGCGACTGCTGCGATATAATTAAGGGAACAGAGACTGTAGCTAAGAATTATGTGTTAGAATTTAGAAAGAAACTGCATCAAAGATGTTAGGAGGATTCTCAGGTGAGATATATGATTGAACTAGGCTGACAAGGATTTATTGGATCTTTATATGTTTATGTGTGTGTGCTCACTCCTTAGGTCCAGCAGCTCACACCAGTGCCAGTGCAACATGTGTACGCCAATCAAGTTCAGTATGTGGAAGGAGGAGAGACCAACTACACCACCAGCACCATGTTAGAATAAAACTGTCTTTCATTTTCTAACAGTAGTTTAATGCAATTTAATCTCCCAACAGTTTACTTTGTTTCTAACACATCTTTTCATGTTTGTCATCCAGCCGTTCCAGCACATTCCCCTACGGTGACACACCCCTGTACACCCAGACCACCGCTGCCCAGTATTATGATGGTCAGACAACGTCAGGCTCACAGCCGTCGACACCAGGCACACCTCTAACCGTCTCTGTGACTGCTGGCACCACAGGGAGTGTGTCCATGTTTGTTGCCCAGCCCTCCAGCGCAGGAGGAGGAGGGGCCACCGTGGTGACCACAGGTGGCACCACCAATGGGGCAGGGGATGGGGCAGGTACCAACGGTGGCACAGCAGGCAGCTATGTGATCCAGGGGGGTTACATGCTGGGCAGCAGCGGCGGAGGGGCAGCTGGCAACAGTCAGAGCTACTCGCTAACCGCCCGTGCCTCCCCAGCCACTGTGAGTATTACAGAGGGCGAGGAGGGTAGCGTGCCGTCGGCAGACAAGAAGGTATGCAGAGGCGCCAAGCGCAGGAATTTTTCTTTTTTGTTTTGTTCTCATCCACGCAACCCTTTGGTGGCGCATACTGATGATGTCATAGTTTTGTCCAGTGGAAAGCACGATTAATAATGTGGAGATTCATATTAGGACCAGAAAATGTTAGCTGTGTGTGATACAGTACTATTGAGTGTCGATCACAGTAAAACGTGCTGTAGTATACAGTATTTTAATGTGTGGTTTCCTCCTGAAAGAAAACAAAACCTTGGCCTCATCATTTTCATATCATTACAGTGCATGTGACAAGGGGCATTTCTAATTTGCCTGAAATGCCCCAAAACTATACCGTCCATCCAAAATTCATCCTATTGAACCCCATATGATAATGGCAACCCAACCAATGTTCGGCAGACATCCCATCAGTATTGCAGGTCATGAATTCATTGCATACCAAAGTTGTATGCCACGGCACGCACACAAATGTATGTGTTTTCATTCCCAAATGATCGTCAAAACTAAATGTGAATGGATGTGACCGCATGTACTGTGCAACTGAAAGATGTGGTCATTGTGGATAAGTGCCAATGTTGATGTGTGCTTTCCTGTTGTGTATCTACTGGCTTTGCTGACTGCACCAGCTATTTCCTTTTTTCATTGCCTGCGTGTCAGGTACAGTGGTTGCTGGACAACTATGAGACAGCGGAAGGAGTGAGTCTGCCACGTTCCACCCTCTACTGCCACTATCTGCTGCACTGCCAGGAGCAGAAACTAGAGCCTGTTAATGCTGCATCCTTTGGGAAACTCATTAGATCCGTGTTCATGGGGCTACGCACGCGGCGCCTGGGCACACGGTAAGACGCATGCATAGTGGTGCCAGTACACACATCAGCAACAGCACAGAAACTCTCTTTACACGCATTGTATGGTCCATATACTTTTACATCTCAATTAGTGGCCGCCCATCGGGACGCCCTGCAGGAGAACGGTGGATATGATTCCCGGAAAGATCAATCTCTTTGGAGCATTGCAAAAATGTTTGCCAAGTGTAGGAAGATAACGTGGGTAGAGATGGAGACGGACAGCTTGTGTGTGGGCGAGTGAGCAAGTGGGACTTTTAAAAAATAGTTGTTAATATGAGTTTAATTAAACCATATTATATGTTTTGGTTATTGTATTTTATGAAATGAAAGATGTATCGTGTTGAGTCAGTGTGAAGCTGCACAGTTTAAACCCTCTCCTGTCACATTGCTTGTTTTCTCCTCTAAAGATTGATGAAGGGAGAATTTGATGTCAACACCTATTTTGCCTGTTCCTGACAGGGGTAATTCTAAATACCACTACTATGGGCTGAGGATCAAGGCAGGCTCTTCTCTTTTACGCCTGATGGAAGACCAGCAACATCTGGCCATGAGGCAGCAGCCCTTCTCACAGAAACAAAGGTGCACACTCACCCGTCCCAACACAGATTCATACATCAACTGTCTATTGCTACACCAATGTAACAATTTCTCTAAAATATCTATTTTCAATTGTTCCAACTGAATGTATTTCCTTTGTACAGTTGTATCATCGACTCTGATTTTCCCTCTGTCTCTCACATTACGTATGTTATTTTAAATCCTCTCACGTTTCCAGACATCTGCTGTATAAAAATAAATGCCGTTTCGTCTCACGTTATTATTCATCATCTTTGTGTAGATCTGTAGATCATCTACCTCATCATGGGTACTTTATCCCTGTTCCTATCAGGTTGAAGCCTGTGCATAAAGTAGAGGGAATGACCAATGGCACAGCAGCAGGCGCAGGGCAGCAGCAGCAACAGCAGCAGGGGTCAGGTCAGGTGGACATCAGCACCCAGGTTCAGCAGTACCAGCAGTTCCTAGGTGAGTTCAGCAAACTATTACTCAGCTATGAATGTGATGGCATAACGGAATAAGACAATATCATTTTTTAATGAATCAGGGTCAAATATGATCTCTCTTTGAGCGTCCAGTGGTCTTGTGTTCCAGATGCGTCCCGCGCTCTCCCAGAGTTCCCAGACATTGACCTCCAGGGGAAGTCTCTGCCAGAGGGAATTGAGCTGGAGCACATAAAGAGCTTTCAGCTGCTGTACAGAGAGCACTGTGAGGTAAGTGAATGAAAGGAGACACCCATGGAGTATTTATAAGTTTCCCTTTCCATCTAGTTCTTAGTGCAAGACTACTTTATAGTGTAGAACAGTATTAACTGACGAATGAAAGGACATGTTGTTAGACAGCTGAGGGATAAGATTGATTCAAAAGCACTCAGCCAATATTAGTAAGGAAAGTCCATAAATAAATAATGCCCTTGTTTTCCTCAGTTCGTGTCTGACGTATATGATATTCTCTGTGTGTTCTATCAGGCCATACTAGATGTGATGGTCAACCTGCAGTTTACCTTGGTGGAAACTCTGTGGAAGACCTTCTGGAGGTTCAGCCAGAACCAAGCCGGAGATGCCACGCTGGCTGTGTGAGTGTGTCAAAACTCACAGGCAAATATTCTAAATATACAGAATGCAGGTAATTAAAACTGGCATGCATGTGTGTTCACAGTCACGACGAGTCAGAGAAGCGCCTCCCTAAGTCCTGCTTGGTGGTGCTGTGCAAGTATGACCCGGTGCTGCGCTGGAGCCGCGACTGTGACAACAGCCTGTACCAGGTCCTGGTGGAGATCCTCATCCCTGATGTCCTCAGGCCCATCCCCAGTAAGGCTACTTACAACTTTATGATTATGCAGTTAGCATACTATTTCTGTGAAAAATTGAAACACAGAAAGTTTTTCCTCCTCTGCTCCACTGTTGAAACTATCAGTGGAGTTTAGATTTTGAATGAACTATAAGAAAGGATCCTTCCTTTCATCCTGCTGTACTGCTGCCACAGAAATATTTCCATCTTACATGGCCAAGAAATCAGCAGGAATGAAGCTATGATTAACAGGTGTTTGATATTCTTTTTTCCTGGTACATTTTCACAGGATAACAACATGAAAAAACCTCTAAAGGGACCAGTATTAAAGTGTCTCATCACCTTTTTTCTTGCTACTGCCAGGTGCCTTAACTCAAGCCATCCGCAACTTTGCCAAGAGCCTGGAGAGCTGGCTGACCAATGCCATGATGAACATCCCGGAGGAAATGGTCCGCATCAAGGTAGGGCTCACACGCCCCGTCTCTTCATTAAAGGCCCAGGACAGAGCTGAACATACATTGCTCGCCATAAGTAGTATTTTTTGTAGAGCTATTTGTATCTATCTGGCCTCTGTGTAAAATATATTTTTGATTCAGGTAACATCAGCCAATGCATTTGCTCAGACACTGCGTCGCTACACCAGTCTGAACCACCTTGCCCAGGCAGCCCGCGCTGTCCTCCAGAACACGGCCCAGATCAACCAGATGCTCTCCGACCTCAACCGCGTCGACTTTGCAAATGTCCAGGTTTGGCCTCCTCTCTGAATGCTGTGCGCCGACAGCATCCATGTCACCTCACATGAGTTTGAGTTTCATCTCGCATACGTTTTAGTGTTGTGCATATGCACCAACTTCTGCTGCAGCTTGTGGGTTTTGAAGGGGGTTTCCAGGGGTTAGTTAATTATTCAGTCACTGCATCAATCATTTTTCTGCAATTTTCTTATTCAGGAAATGTAAATCAAGCCCTCTCCTTGCTGTAGGGAGTGAATAGTACATGGTTAGATACAGAACCCAGAACCTGGGAGTGATTTAATGTTTTGTTTAAAGTCAGTTTGGCACTGAATGTATTTCTGTACACAAGGACTTTAACCTCAGTCCTCTCTTTGAATCATAGTCTGTCTAAACATTAAGTCACCCTGCTGCCCTCTACCTGTACAAATAATGCCAGGCGTGACTGCCTCTTACTGACACAACCCTGTCCACCCTTTGCAGGAGCAGGCTTCATGGGTGTGTCGGTGTGAAGACCGTGTTGTCCAGCGGCTGGAGCAGGACTTCAAACTCACACTCCAGCAACAGAACTCCCTGGAGCAGTGGGCTGCTTGGCTGGATGGTGTAGTCTCCCAGGTCCTAAAGCCCTACCAGCAGAGCCCGGCCTTCCCTAAGGCTGCCAAGCTCTTTCTACTCAAGTGGTCCTTTTACAGGTTTGATGGGAGATTTAACTCCAAGTCCACGAGCACACCGTACGCTCTTACAGTCACTAACAGCGGAGCACTGTTGTGTGTGTGAATGTACAGTTGTGTTGCATGTTCAGCTGCAAGTCATGGCTTCTCCACTGCTGCTCACGGTAGATGAGAATCAGTTCTTTCAGCTGCATGGATGAGTATGTCAAATCACTGTCAGTTATTATAAAGCAGGCAGCACAAGTCACTCTCTGTTAATGTTAATGAACATTTGATTCTATCACAGTATTTATATAGCACTTGGACCTACTTTAATAATAAAAGAGAAAAAAAGACATGAAAATCTCAATTTTTATAATGTAATTTTATAATTCTCTCTCCTCTGCAGTTCCATGGTAATCAGGGACCTGACCCTGAGGAGTGCAGCCAGTTTCGGTTCCTTTCACCTGATCCGCCTGCTGTACGATGAGTACATGTACTACCTGATAGAGCACCGAGTGGCCCAGGCTAAAGGAGAGACACCCATTGCAGTCATGGGAGAGGTACCAAAGCACACACGCACATAAATGAACTAATGAAGTAATGTAAGGCATAACTACTCTACTCACACATCCCCCTCTTGCCATTAGTTTGCCAGTTTAGGCCGGGGTCTAAATCAGCTGGATCCTGACAAAGGTAATCACACTCTGCACTGCCAGACACTCATGGTTTCAAGCTTTGTTTGTGACTAACTCATTTACCCTCTTCCATCCCAGAAGAGGAAGAGGAGGAGGAGGAGGAGAGTGACGATGAAGGTCAAGAGCTGTCCCTTCCCTCAGACGGGGTTGTGCTCGGAGACGAGTCTCTGGAGCCGCCCGCCAAGCTGGCCAGAATGGACCAGAGAGTCCTCTTCACAACCGGATCCACTGACAACTAACCGCAGCGTTAACACTTACAGTAGTGGATTGATTATATTGAATATGCACACACACAGATGTACAAAAAAAAAAACACTAATTTATACACTTGACATGTATATAGATCTTGTAAATGCGTGTGCACACTCTGCATACTGTAACTGTACTGTAACTGTCCCACTTGTTGACGCACACACAATCAAAAATATCCAGTGCTGCTGTTTGCTTGGATGACACAACCACCCGTCGGCACCACAGATTCAACACACAATCAGTGGCACTGCAATGGGACGTGGCTTCAAAACCCCCCGAGAGAAACACGGAGCATTTTAACCCTCAGTTGTATTGATCTGTAAAATTGAACTAAAGCCGGGCATGTTTTTTTTTTTTCTCTCACTCTCATTGCATCGCAACCTGTAGCCTCGCCGTCTCCTTTGCTGAGAAAGTTCTGCTCACCCAAGATCCTCCTAATACTGTCACTGCCGTATCAAAGTGGTCTTGAAAATACTGTGATGTGTGTGTGTGTGTGTGTGTATGTATAAAGGTAACTTATACAAATGGAGTGTGCAAAGATGACCTTCAACCATTAACAGCTGGATTTTGTTGTTGCTTATTCATTAAATGCTGTGGGGAGCTGTGTCGTACAGAAGGAAAGAGACATTTGGGAGGGACAGCAGATGGTTGGGATTTTTGGGTGAGTTGATTGTGAGTGTGTGTGTGTGTGTGTGTGTGTGTGTTTTGTGTTTGAGCACTGGGTGGGTCACACGGCTCTGCTGTTACTTCTGGATGCTGACTGAACACGCTTTTCCCCAACGGTGTGTGTACATGTGCGTATCTGGTTGTGAGTCATGTTACGTGTTGACCGTTTCCTCTGTAGATATTTTCTAAAGGAGTTCAGGTTTTTTTGATTTGGGACAGATCTCCTGTTTGATTCGATTTGCCTGTAAAGAAAACGTTGCTGTGCTCTTGGAGTGCCTGTCGCAGCTGCTTCACACACTTGTAAAGAAAAAGATACGGCTGTGGATTTGGGGCTCCCATTAGTTGCTGCAAAAAAAATCCTCTCTCTTTAATTGAACACCTTGTTCCCCGGGAGAGGTACTGTATGTGTCATATTTTTATGTTGAAAGTGCTTCATTGCCGTCCATCCAATAAGTTCCTCTGCGGCCTCATTTTACTTTGATATATAATTTCCCTGCCTTATTTCAATATGCTTTTCCATATGTGTGCCAAACCTGTTTCCTTTAATCCCAGATCCCATTGTTTTTAAATGATCTCTCTAGGTTTTAAGGAGGACTGTGCCTGAGTAAGAACGGTGATATACTAATATTCTTCTGTATATTTATCCACTATTTTCAATTTTGTTGTCACTAAGTGAACCTCTTGTGCAGTGTATGGTGCTGTGTTGTCACACATTGTAAGCAACCTTTGTGTGCATTATTGATTTGTGATTGTACGTTCAATTATCAATCCTATATCATATCTGATGACTTTTCCACACACAGGCTAAAGGCCCTGCCTCTTTGCACATGTTGACTATTGTCTTTAAAAAACGGACATGAAATTGATTTTTTTTTTTGTTCCATTTCCTTTGAAGTCATAGGTGTTTGTTTTTTTTAGTGGTGGGCGTGCAGGTGTGAGATTGCGTGCGAACACCTCGTCTCACTCTGTGTGGTGAGAGGTGAGATGGCTCTTTCTGCACAGTCCTCCGCCGACACTCATCTCCCTTCACCGTGCTCTCATCTCACTTGCGTTTCCGCCCTCCTGCCAATGGCTTTGTTTTGCTTCAAACATCCATATTCTTAAACACTGTTCGTCGAGATTGGTTGTTGTAAACTTGTCATTATTTTGTATTTTTGAATACAACGTCTTTAAATAGCTGCGATGCTCATGTTTTTCGAACAAGCATTGCCAGCCTCAAACCAGCACATCATCCTTTAAATGGAGTCTAACGCTACCACAGCTGAGTACATATCACTCCAGTCTTTTAATGATCTACAGCATATAGAATGGCCATTGTTTACCCAGTAAGAAAAATGTTTTTAATTGTGCATTGTTTCTCATGTACAAAACCGAATTGAGAAAAAAAGATGTTCAGTGGCAGTGTTTTATGAATTTGGTCTGCTATAAGTATGACTGTGCCTTTGGAGGTGGTAGAATGCAATTCAGATGTTTTTAATTTTAAAGATATAAATTAAAGAATTTTTAAAATTGCACTCTTGTAGTTTTATTTTCCCTGAAGTTAAGCAAAAATGTTTTCAATGGTTACATCGATAATTATTATCTTTGTGGCTAATAGACATGCAGCAATTATCATTTCTGCTGCAATGGACAAAGTGGGACACTGGAACAGAAACTGCAAATATATTCAGTCTATTATAAACACTAAATTCACTCAAACGCCTGATTAATGTGAAGAAGTCCTAATGATGGCGTGGAGTGATAATTCATCACAACTATCTGCACAGTGGCAACAATGTGAATGTCCAGTAAAAGATGATGAAAGACAACACGCGTTTTAAAGTAATCAACATTTGCCCCACTTTAATTCAGTATTGCTGCTGGTGGTCATCTATTAACAATATCAACACTGCTGCCAAAGGCAGGCTCACAGCTGCCGTTCAGAATACAAGATTCATACCTGATACATCTCTGTAAGTCAAAACCAACAGCATTATATTGCTGAATATATATATTTATATATATACACAATATATCTTAATGTGAGACACACTGGAAGACTAAGCTTTATTCTGTTACAAACAATTGACTGTGGGAAGGAGGACAGATCAACACATTCTTGTTGGCATCCACCAAACCCAAAGGATAAAGTAAAAACCTGGAGATGGTTCCAATGTGTGTCACATAAAAGGTCTCATAATCACTTTTGAATATTCCAAGCAACGCGAGATAAGATAATAATATCTTTTTCGGTCTCCTGAAGGACAATTTAAGGGGCAAAATAGGGCATTGAAGAGCAGATGTTAAGCTACAACAACAATGCACGAAATTAAGAGAGAAAAGTCGTAAATCATGGCAACATAAACCGAACAAACTGCTTTATGTAGTGATCCTCACATAGGTGGTTATTAATGGGAAGCCACTTTTATCCAAGGTGAAAAAAGAAGAAGAAAAAAAGATATAAGGCCCATGAATCCAGCAACAAACCAATAAAATAAATTGTCTTTCAAGAATACCTGTCATGACAATTTGCACATTTTTCACATAACTTGCATGCCACCAGCAGAAGAACGACAACCAGTTCTGCAGGTAAAAGGTTAGACCTGCTCTTCATTAGGTGCTCCTCGTCTACGTCTAACAGCTTTCGGCAGTTCTTAGTAAATCCACATGCACGAATCAACACCGTAGAATTCCATTTGTTCACTTTAAAACTGGCTCGTTTGAACAAAAATACTGCAATTGAACACATTCATGATAAATGAAATAAAATCAAAATGTACACAAGTTGAAAATACCATGCAAGCCTCAGCCGAGGGAAACGTGTCAAATCCATTTAAAAAATCAAAACACTGAGCAAATTAAATGAGCTTTAACAAGGATTTGTCTGATGCATTATCACCTGCACCAGATACACAATATGATTATAGTCCTAATAGCTATGGGCAACTCATGTATATGGCGTGCTTTAAAAATGGGACTTGAAAGTCTTAAGAAGTGAATAAAAGGAAGATGAGAAGAAAGAGAGTAATATTGGCAACTGCTTCGCAATCAAGTAAGCGTTTCAGGGCTTCCATGTTCATAATGGCTTATATAATGTAGATCCATTGAGAAGCCGTCATGGCGAGATTATCCGTTTTCTCCCTCCCCTCCGCAGCAAAGCACTAGTACGTTTGTTCAGTTCACATGTTCATTAAAAGTATCCACGTGGTGTTTGCAGGTGAGTAAGGTTTTTTTTTTTATTTCCCCCTCACAAGAAATGATCATAATTAAAAAAACAGGCTGGGTCCTGGCCTTAAGTTCCAGGTCGTCTTCCTCATCCCGACTCCTCGATTTTCTCCTGTGGCCATGAACTCTCACTGCGTCTAAAATACGAAAGTTTGAAAGAAAGCACATCCTGAAAACCACCTTCTTATAAACTCTGAAATCTATTCAAATAGACAAAATGGAAATCTGTGTGTGAGGTGCAACAGACGGAGTGATACCGATACAGATCCACGATGAAATCCTCGCTAAAGCCTACCTGTCCTTGCTGGGGAGCAGCTGGCTGGACGGGGGCCTGTCCTGTCTGCCCGTAGTAAGCAGCCTGCTGCCTGTAGTACTCTGCCCAGGCTGCGCTGTAGTCCGGCTGGCCGCCCGTTGTGGATGCTGCTCCCCCAGCTGCTCCTGGGGCTGCAGCTGCTGTCCCAGGGACAGAGCCACCTGCCTGGGCTGGAGGTGACGGACAAAAGAGACACCACCCAGCTCACCACTACGTTCATTTCCACTTTAACATCAGTAATACTTCACCATGGCAACGGAACATTCAGTGTGCCAAAAATCCATCACTAATTCTAATCAAGTCGGTTTTTGCAAGTCAACAGTAGATAAAGCTAATGGTGTTTTTTTGCAGCCTCACCCATCTTCTTGTAGTACTCCTCCCAGGCCTTGGTGTAGTCTGGCTGGCCCCCTGGCGCCTGTGTGGGCTGGGTCTGGTCCCCTGAAGTTTGGGCACTTCCAGCTGGGTTAGCAGGGTACTGGGCTGGCACAACCCCTGGTGGCTGCTGGTAGTACTGAGCGTAGTAAGCCGCCCAGGCTGCGTTGGGGTCATTGGCTGCTGCCTTGCCTAGAAAAGATGCAGGGTGGAGGGGGTGAGGTCCTCATAGGTTGAGGGTGAGCCCCTGCTACTGGCCTGGAGACCGGGCTTGGAGACCAGGGGGGAAACAAAGATCGGATTAGCCAATGCTGCTTAAATTAAAAACATCTAATCACAACATTTCCATCAGTACTCTGTTGAACCTTCCCAGATTTAGAAAAAAGAAATTACTCATCTGACATGACTGGGAACACTACAACCTACAGCCCGGGATGAAAGTATTGCAGGGTAGTATGGATGCATTTTTGAGCCAACATGCTAGAATGAGAACCAGGAGAGGCAGTGAAGTCAAAGGTGACTCACTGGGGTCAAGGGGTGCCTGGGGTTGCCACTGCTGGAAGGTGTTGCTCCAGCCCTGAGTGGTGTACTGCTGAGGGCCTGGAGGACCACCACTGAGGAGGGGGGAAAAAACGGTTTATCTTTAATAACCTCGCAGCACCATCACCATCACCATCACCCTGACCGTGAACCTATACAAACAGCTGCACATTAATTGTAGCTACTCACTGTGGTGGTCCAGGTGCCCCAGGCGGTCCGGGGTTGTATGGGCTGGGGTTATAGGGACCCATTGAATCAGCAGGACCTTGTCCCCCTGGCCCCGGGCCCACAGGACACAGAGGACCCTGAAACGCATGACATTATCACATCAATAAAGAAGAAATGCATTGTTTTCTAAAAAAAACTACAAAAATTAAGAATGCTAAGTGCCTCGATCTTCTCCTCAATGAGCTGCTTGGCATGGTCGATCTGCTGCGGCGAGCCGCGAATGATAAAAAGCTTGAAGTTGGGGTCTCCGTTGGGGGGCGGCTGTCGAGAGATTTCCACAAAGGCTCCTGTCTGCTGGTTGATGGACTTGACGTTTTCTCCTCCGCGGCCAATCACGAGTCCACACTTGTGGGCGGGGATAGAGAAGGTCATTTCCCCTCCAGGGGGACCCCAACCGCCTTGTCCCCCACCTCGGCCCCTGTTGCCTGCAGGCATGCCTGGGGGACCCTGTGGATGGAGGAGAGAGAAAGTCTGAGTACCAAAGCACAATACATTACTTTACTGCTGATGCAAAATAAATCTGTACCATACGTTTACTACAATCCAAAACTGACATTGTGACAGTTCATGCATGTGTGAGAACGAGTAATCCATACCCCCTGTCCCTCCTCCCTGACCCTGATGCTCTGCAGCAGGTCATTGATGATCTGGGCAGCGTGCTCGCAGCAGTCGGGGGGGCCACTGATGTGGGCAATCTTATCTTGACTAGTCCCGTCATCTGTCAGAGAGACAGGAAAAGTCATGTGACCTCCTTTTGTCGTGTCCCTGTTTCTAGTAACACTACATTTTTTTGCCGTCAAGCCCATCCCTCAGACATTCTTCCAGTAATAGAAGAGCAAAAAAAAAAAGAGTGCAAGGTGACACCTGCCCTGCACCTGAAAAACTCACTTGAAAAGGCATTCACATACATTTCAAACAAACTGCTTCTTAAAGAATGGATTACGAATAAGGTCATTGCGCTGGTGTGTGGAGTCTTTCATTTACATGCATCACTCTGCAAAGGAGGCATCAGACACCAAACTTCCATGTGGTCTTGACACCGACGAGAACCTGAAAAGTAAATATCTCGAAAGGCGACCACGATCATGAAAGTCGTCACGGGGTCCTACCTTGTTTGAACTGTACCCTAACTCCAGCATCATTCTGGATTTTCTTGATCATCTCTCCATTGCGCCCGATGACCACACCGACTGAGTGTCTTGGGACAGGGATCTGAGTTGGAAACCACAAGTGTTTTTTTATTTGTTGGATTTAATTAATCCCACTTCTAATCTTGCTCCCACACACACAAACTCACATCCATGCCTCCTCCCATTCGGGAGCCAAGGTCATTTCTTTCATTAAAGCCACCTTGGTCTCTCTCTCTCAGAATCTCCTCTACCATCTCTTGGGCTTGCTGAAAGGGGAAACATGATGATTATAGTACTTGCAGTCCAACGCATTTTTGTTGAACTTAAAGCTGAACTCATGAACGAACCTGGACTTTGTAGGGATCTCCAATAATGCGCAGGGGCTTGTCAACGTTGGGTCCCTGAGAGGCATCCTGGATGAGGATCATCTTCACCCCTGCCCGCTCCTGGAATATCACACAATTAAAGATTGGGGTTATGTGCACCTTAATGATTGACAATTGACCAATCTGAAAACACAACTCTTTAAAAGTTTGAGTTCGGTAATAGTAGTAGCTCGGAGTACAAATCCAGTTTCTAAAATGCAAATGCAATAGCCATGCGATGTACCTGCAACTGTTTGATAGTCTCCCCTCCCTTGCCAATGACAAGGCCAGCCTTGCCAGCTGGGATCATCATCTCATGCACCGTGCCGTTCTGCCCGTTGGTGGACTCGTGATAAGAAGAAGGGGGTGTACCCCTCCCGCGTGACACTATCTCATCCAGCAGCCTCTTGGCATTCCTAGCCAGGGGAAAAAAAATTATAATTTAGAAAATGTTTGATTTTCACATAAAATGAGTCTAACTCTCCGAAGTCTGATACTTACTGTATGGAGTCTAGGGATCCTGTGAGAGAGACACTCCTGTCTGGAAGGCCTCCACTGTCTAGAGAACATAGTATGTGACACATGAGTTCAACATATATAGAAAAAATTACAACTGTAATCTTTAACAGAAATGTAAAATTGTGGATAACTGTTAGTGTAAGAGTAAGAGCCTGTAACAGTACCTGGAGCAATCTGAACTTTGCAACCCGACTCCTGTTGAATCTTATTGATCTGTTCACCTCCACGGCCAATTACTATGGATGAGGAGAGAGGAAAGTGTGTGTGACACTCCCAATCGGGGATCTTTCTATGTCTTATATTACACAAACAGAGTTGGGCTGCACTCACTGAGTCCCACCATGCTGTCCGGTACACTATAGTCCTCTGTATTGGAGGCGGGCCTGACACCATCAGCAAGCGAGGATGACGAGGGGGGGAAAAAGGCAACACATCAGGCAATAGGAGACTTAAAAGTTGCATTTTCTGCCATCATGCAAAGGCTCTGTACTTCTACATATTACACCATCAACTGAAAGCAATGAGATCTCACCTTTGTTGTGCAAGAGCAGCTAGCTGTGCACCAATAGCTGAGATGGGACATCAACAGAAAAAAAAAAGGGGGAGAGTGAGAACAAAGCAAGGGAGAGGTTTTGGATTACTGATGGACTGTGAGACACAGATGAAGGGACGCATGGACAGACAAGGGGAAAGGGGCAATCTGGACAGATGTACTGTACAACTGGAAGTCTATATAAAAGAGTGTGAGTTACTAACATCAAAACAGAGCATTTAATAGCGGGATGAACTCACACAAGGCATCGGCCGAGTCCAAGTCACTCTGTGCAGCCAGCTTCTTGCTCTCCGGTTCATCTGTCGGGTGGAGAAACGACAGATTTCCACTGTTATTGTGTCTGTGTGTGCACACGTGAGACTAAGGCCATCGTCAAGCGTGCAATACAGGGGTGGTGAGAAATGTACATCTATGTATTCAGCAGAGTGACGTACAAATGAGGCACAATCCGAGCCCCAGTCAAGGAGACTAGGAGCAAAGTCGCCAATACCTGCATCCTCCAGCTGTCGTTTCTGTGCAGTGAATGGAAAGTCCTCTGATGCAGCGTTGTTGTTGTTGCTCATGGGAGGACCTGCATCACCCCCAATCTTAGCTGCAATCTTAAACACAAGCGTAACATTCACCATGACAATCGACACCGATTGTACAATGTGCCCAGAATACTACATTTATATGAATATATATGCACTTGTATTATATTTCTATTGTTGCACAGCTCGTAAGTTAACATTATGGTCCTATTTCATTCTCTGTTATCAGCTTCTTAGTTTATTTATTCTTAATAATGTGGATAAATAGTTTATTTCTTAACCATCTAACTTTGTTTTTGTGAGGTGGCTGCTGTAACACTGCTAATCAATCAATCAATCAATCAATACACTGGTGCCATTTTTTTTATTTTACCAGTGCCTATTACTGAAAAAATCCGCTTGCCATCATACCTGCATTGTTTTCATGTCAACCATCCCACAGTCTATGAAATTACATAAATATAACCTTGCCAATTTGACTTTGTCTACACCAGCCAGTTCACACAGTATTGTAGCTAGCTGACAAGCAGTAACGTGACGTCACTTAACTAGCTTAACCGCGTAACTATGAGCGACCGTTAATTCGTAAATGTATGTGAATTCAACGATATCACTCCTCGCGATGTGTCAACAACAATGTTAGCCCCCCGAGCTAACCAGTTAGCTAGCCGTCCCTCCAAACTCGCTCCTTCCCCGTCACATCCCCCTCACCTGCCGGGCCCGCTGCACCGCGTCCGCAAACGCATCTTTCTTGATGGCACCTGCTCCGTTCCCGAGAGCTGCCTGTCCGCCGAGAGGCGTCCCGGACCCGGGTGACGTCGCCGCAGTGTACTCCGACATGTTGGCGAGCAGACGGCCGACGGAGAGGGGACCAGAAACCCGGGAGCTGCTGCAGCAGAAAGTCAGGAAACTAACGGGTCAAGGAAAGCGCCGGAGACACGACGGTGGCCGGTAAGGTACATTCGCGTTTTGTTTTTTGTTTTTTTACTCTGTTATCATGTTAACATAATATATATATATAATAATATATATACACAATAAGCCACAAGGGGGAGTTTACATTCCAATCGTGTTTGATTTAATGATGTTGTTTACAGTTTCTTACATCTTTCTTTGGCCATAAAAAGTAAAAACTACAACTTTAAATTATGAAGGGGGACCCAATTCTATAGGCATTTCCATTATTATTTCTCATGTCCACTATACAATTAAAGCCTATATAACCTGTAAGGGCAGTGAGGTTAACATAAAGCAAGGCAATATGTTGTTATTTCCGTTTGACACTTTTCAAAGTATAAACCTGAGTAAACACATTTGCTTTGTGGATCTCAGTGTTTAGGTAAGACAATATTGCTCTGTTGTTTTCAACTCAAAGTTTTTTATGACAAAAACAATACAGTAAACTGTCAAAAATATAATCTCTGCATTTACATAGTTACATATCATCTGCTACAGCAAAGCTCACAACATTCTCACACATTCCCCTCAATATAACATAAACAGTGCTCGTTAAAACATCAGAAATCTAGCTGTCCAGACACCAGAAATAAAATCCACTAATTTCCTGTCGCTGTAGATAGTTCAACATCCGTTTTGCTTAAAAGGAGCGCCTGCGTCTGGTTTCTACAACGCCGTGGAGAACAGTGTTTAACTTCATTTGATGTTTTTCTGAGAAATATATAATTTGAGTCATTGATCGATGATTGCTGTCTGTCAGAAGTCTTTCATCCAACTTGTCCACATAACTGGCGCTCAAGCTGCCGACCCCAGAGGTGACATCAGAGTTCCCAACTCTCTTGCTCAGCCATTCAGACACCCTGAACCTGAGCTTGCTGACTCCACAATGTGCTCCCAGCTTCGGAGGGAACATCTCCGCTCACTGAAAACAGAAGTTAAACGCTGTAATTCATAACAGTGTTGCATATATAACATTTTAGATTGATATCAGAAAGTCACTACTACTCACTGCTTGGAATGTAGGCTCCATCCATGCTAGCTGTCATCTTCACAGGTGGTACCGTCGGTTCCTCTGGTTCTTGCGCCACGGCCTTCAACATCCGGTCTATCAGCTCCTGCTCCCTCCTGTTCCATTCCTCTTGCGAGGACAGTTTCTTCTTCTTTCCAAGTATGTTTTCAGCGGTGACGTAGTGGCCCTTGGTTCTTGTTATCACGTCAGTGATTTTTTGCAACAGCTCAATCAATCGAAAATGATTGGGAGATCTGCCGCTGACAATGTGGTATCTGTACCCGCACTTCTCCACCAGCTGCTTGAGGGCGCCGCCTTCTGCAGCGATGTGCTCCTCGACGGGCCTGTCATTGAACCAGTCTCCCCAGGTGAACAGCACCATGCAGTGGCTCCAGACTCTCTCGCCGAACGGCTTCAAGACGTCAACCACTGCTTTGTAGTCGTTCTCCGTGAAGGCTTCCGAAATGGGAACAGTCAAAAGAAAGACGTGAGGTCCCGGAGCACACAGGGCGACGCCGTGCAGAATTTCACTCTTGAGACTTTCGGGTATCACGCCGTCTGAAAACCAGCCTGGTGTCTCAACGACAGAGATGTTTTTTCCGGACACATTTTTTTCATGTTTTACACACGCCGTGGTTCTTTGTGGACCTTTGAATTCCTAAAGAACAAAAATAATATGTATACAACCATAACAGGCGTGAAAAGTCAAATGTTTTTATGTTAGTTTAAGTAGTAGATTGGGTTACCTTCTTCATCCAAATTGAGTCAAATAGTTCTTCAAAAAGGATCCAGTTTCCTGCTAAACTCTTCCCCGACTGTTTCCTGCCAAGCAGTACAAGCCTCATGTCTGTGATTGGCTGCTTCTCCCCTGGAAAAGGTTTTTCATCAGTAAAAGTAATAATAACAAATCAACCAGGATTTGATAAATCATTGATTACCTGCAAACAACTCTCTGAGTATTCTTTCTTGTCTCTGGGCGATCCGCCTCATCCTCTTTGCCATCTTGTGTCCAGCCCCTTTCCTGGCCTCTATCTGCTCTGCACGGCCCAGGTCGACTTCATAATGGGGATCTTTGCTCCCTGCCCACATCTCCTCAATCTTCTCGAGGAGCTCCGTCACCTGTGCCCCATCACGGCCGTCCATGTTGTCCAGGACGTGATACGTGTTCCCGCACTTCTCCACCAGCCACTGCAGACCCGTCTCGCTCTCTATACGCTCTTCCACGGTCTTCTGCCCCAGCCAGTCGCCTCTGGTGAACAGGACCATCGTGTGCTTCCACACCTCCTCTGTGAACAGACTCATGTGGTCCTGGACGGCTCTCCAGTACGATATGTTGAATGCGGACGCCAGGCCGACCACCAGGAGCACCGCGTGGGGCCCCGGGGGGCACAGGTGCACGCTGTTCTCTATTTCTAGTTTATCCGCCTCACAGGTGTCCTGAAGCGTGTTGTTGTAGTTCCAGCCGGGGGAGTCGACCACTGTGAGCTTCCTGTCTGCCACCACGCCGTGGCTTATTTCACAGTTAAGTGTTGTCCTGCCGTGCCAAACAGAAAATGCCTTTCTTCCCAGAATGGTGTTTCCCGCTGAGCTCTTGGCTGACCACTGTGCTCCAACCATCGCTATTCTTAAATGAGTTGGGGGGGTTTTGCCACCTATACAGAAAGGGGAACCAAAACATATTCATGGCACGCACACACACACACACACACACACACACACACACACACACAGACACACACACAGTTTTAGTAGTGTGTGTGAGAGCGTTTTACTTGTATGTATGAGAGCGTTTCAGTAGTGTGTGTGAGAGTGTTTTACTTGTATGTATGAGAGCGTTTTAGTAGTGTGTGTGTGAGAGCGTTTTAGTAGTGTGTATGAGAGCGTTTCAGTAGTGTGTGTGAGAGCGTTTTACTTGTATGTATGAGCGCATTTTAGTAGTGTGTGTGAGAGCATTTTAGTAGTGTGTATGAGAGTGTGTCAGTAGTGTGTGTGAGAGCGTTTCAGTAGTGTGTGTGAACAAATACTTTTTCAGTTGTTTATGTGAGAGTGTTTCAGTAGTATATGAGAGCATTTCACATGTGTGTGTGAGAGGTAATTCAGAATTACCTCTCACACACACTACTGAAACGCTCTCACACACTACTGAAATACGCTCATACATACAAGTAAAACTCTCTCACACACACTACTAAAATGCTCCCATACACACTACTGAAACACTCTTACACACACTACTGAAATGCTCTCACACACACTACTGAAACGCTCTCACACACACTACTGAAACGCTCTCATACACACTACTAAAACGCTCTCACACACACTACTAAAACGCTCTCATACATACAAGTAAAACGCTCTCACACACTGTATGTATGAGAGCGTTTTAGTAGTGTGTGTGAGAGCGTTTCAGTAGTGTGTGTGAGAGCTTTTCAGTAGTGTGTGTGAGAGCGTTTTACTTGTATGTATGAGAGTGTTTTAGTAGTGTGTGTGAGAGTGTTTTAGTAGTGTGTGTTAGAGAGTTTTACTTGTATGTATGAGAGCATTTTAGAAGTGTGTGTGAGAGCGTTTTAGTAGTGTGTGTGAGAGCATTTCATTAGTGTGTGTGAGAGCGTTTCAGGAGTGTGTGTGAGAGCGTTTTAGTAGTGTGTGTGAGCAAATACTTTTTCAGTTGTTTATGTGAGAGTGTTTCAGTAGTGTATATGAGAGCATATGTGCGTTTTCAATCCCGCGTCGCGCACGGCCACGTCCATATTACGTTCATTGTCGGTAACAATAAGCGATGCCGTGGTTGGGTTTTTTAAGCTCCCAGTCAGTAACAGCTGTCTGTAAAACCTCAGCTATGTATAGCTCACAAATCTCGCAAGACAGATTTTTAACGCGACGAGAAATATCGTCGACTTTAATCTCGCTCTCGCTCTCGTGGCACGAGATCTCGTCACACCCCTAGTGTTCATATACACGTACTAAACTCAAATATTGATATCAGTGACTGCAACAACAACAAAAGTATGAGAAAATATAATATATAATATGATTTAATGACCATGTGCAGGTAGGTCATAGTTGCACGCACGACACTATAATAACAAATGTAAGTGTTTTTTTAATTAGAGAACTGTGTGACTGACCTTCTATCAGGGCTCTGAGTTTCCTTCTTTTTGTCTGTACTTCAGCAAACCTCTTTGATGCTCTTTCCACCATTGTGTCCATTTTGACTCTCAGAGCATTCCCATACACACTGTCAATACAATAGTGTCCACCAGCATTTTTTGCAACCATCGCCTCTATTTTCTTGAGAAGGCTCTCGACTTGAGAGCCGTCCTGCCTGCTGCTGGTGTCGAGAACATGCTTTCTATTTCCACATTGTTCAAGAATCGACTGAAGTGCTGGACATGAATGGATTTTGTTTTCTAAAACTTTGTATCTTAATGGACCGTCCGCAGTAAACAGCACAATGGTGTGATCGAACACTCCCTCGTGGAACAGCTGCAGGTGCTCCTCTAGTGAGCGTTTGAAGATCTCTGGAAACATTAAATCGACAGGGATGACTAGAAGAAAGGCGTGAGGCCCCGGGGGACACAGGTAGACACTGTTTTGGATTTCTATCTGGTCCAGCTTCGGGGTGTTTTCTTGTGGGTAGTGCCACCACCAGCCTGGAGTATCAACCACAGTGACTTGTCTGCCGTGTACCTCCTGCTGCCTCACCACACTCTGGTCTGTTCTTCTTTTGGTCTGGAAAACTATTTTACCCAGTATGATGTTGCCAGATTTCGTCTTGTTACTGGAGTAACCAGTTAATTCTCTTCCCCCTATCAACACTATCCTCAACTCCGGGCGGTGGTGACTTTGCCCTGAAAAAAGAGAAGCAGTATTCTTTACACAAGTGCATATCAAATTGTACTTTCTGTATTATCAGTGATTTAATCACAATAAACGTGTGCCTTTACAGTCATGAGAGTGCATAAAGTGTACCTAATAAACTGGTTACTGAGTGTATGATTGTATAATATGTATAATTGCAATACTTCTACCTAACAAATAAATTAAATAAACACTTTACTCTATTATCTACAGTGACATCCAAGAGCATTATTGTCGACTTACCAGACATGGAAACCTGTACATTTTCCATTGTTTCCATTGATGTTGACTTTCCTGCTTCCATTGTGGAGCAATAATAATACAGTTGTAGCCACACCAGATACTCGATTTGTAAAAAAAAAAAAACAGACCAGGAAACAAAAACTTATAGAGAACATGACACACCACTTCATATTCCTGAGTTTCGAGGGGAATACCAAGCATTGTAGAAGAACGTGTAAGGACTTGCAGGGCCAGTTCTTGGCATAGGAGATGTAGGTATGTCAGGGGGCGCCCTCTTGTGGCGACAACATAAAAACACCTTTCCATCCACCCAATTCCATTCACAGCAGAAATACAACAAAGAAAGATGAGAGAGAGAGATTGATTCTGCTTACACGTAAAAAAAACAAAAAAAAAAACACATGAATTTGTATCTTTCTACAAATATCTACGCGGTAACATGGTCGTAGTAAAAAAAGGTTATTTGTGGGATGGGGAAGAGTCTCAAAACCTATGGCAGCTCAATGAAATTTCTACAATTGAGAATTGTAAACAAAGCTAAAATTAGTAGGTGATTAATCAACTAGATCGACAAACAAACAAATAATTTGGAATTATTTTGATTAATGTGTTCATTAATCAAAATAATTAAAATAACTCATTTTTTTTCCAAGCAGAAATACCAAAACATTTCTTGACTCTGACTTCTCAAATGTGAGAATCCAATTTGCTGATAAATCTGTTTTATATCAGTGTCAGGTGAATATATTTAGGTCAGTCAAAACGAGACATTTGAATACATCACCATGAGTACTGGGAAATAGTGGTTGACATTTTGTGACTATTTTCTGATATTTAATATAAAAAGTTATTAATTTATTATTTAAGAAAATAATTGTCAAATTAATTGGCCATTAAAATAATTGAAAAACATTCACACACTTATTTACAGGTTACTTGTGATGAGGATAGTTCAGTATAGTTGTATTGCTTTCATTGTAATGTTTATCTTGACAAATATTACCACTATTGTAAAGTTCACATGTTAATATATTGTATAATGTGTAACATAAATTTAAAAAGTTGGTAATCCAGGCTTTCATGTTGATTTGGTTTGATGCAGCCAGCAGAGGTAGCTGCCACTTTCCCCTCCTCCTCCAAACGCCATCTTTGTTATGGTCTCACTACGTCATGTGATGACGGGGCCCTTTTCTCCCCTGCGATTGGTGGAATTCGGTCATGCCAAAGGTCACGTATATTTGGCGCTCTTCATTCACAACCAGTCTGTTGTTATTTCCGTTTGACACTTTTCAAAGTATAAACCTGAGTAAACACATTTGCTTTGTGGATCTCAGTGTTTAGGTAAGACAATATTGCTCTGTTGTTTCCAACCCAAAGTTATTTATGACAAGAACAATACAGTAAACTGTCAAAAATATAATCTCTGCATTTACATGGTTACATATCATCTGCTACAGCAAAGCTCACAACATTCTCACACATTCCCTTCAATATAACATAAACAGTGCTCGTTATAACATCAGAAATCTAGCTGTCCAGACACCAGAAATAAAATCCACTAATTTCCTGTCGCTGTAGATAGTTCAACATCCGTTTTGCTTAAAAAGAGTGCCTGCGTCTGGTTTCTACAACGCCGTGGAGAACAGTGTTTAACTTCATTTGATGTTTTTCTGAGAAATATATCATTCGAGTCATTGATTGATGAATGCTGTCTGTCAGAAGTCTTTCATCCAACTTGTCTGCATAACTGGCGCTCAAGCTGCCAACCCCAGAGGTGACAACAGAGTTCCCAACTCTCTTGCGTAGCCAATTAGACACCCTGACCTGAACTTGCTGACTCCACAATGTGCTCCCAGCTTCGAAGGGAACATCTCCGCTCACTGAAAACAGAAGTTAAACGCTGTAATTCATAACAGTGTTGCATATGTAAGATTTTATATTGATATTAGAAAGTCACTACTACTCACTGCTTGGAACGTAGGCTCCATCCATGCTAGCTGTCATCTTCACAGGTGGTACCGTCGGTTCCTCTGGTTCTTGCACCACGGCCTTCAACATCCGGTCTATCAGCTCCTGCTCCCTCCTGTTCCATTCCTCTTGCAAGGACAGTTTCTTCTTTGCAAGTGTGTTTTCAGCGGTGACGTAGTGACCCTTGGATCTTGTTATCATGTCAGTCATTTTTTGCAACAGCTCAATCGATGGAAAATTATTGGGACATCTGCCGCTGACAATGTGGTATCTGTACCCGCACTTCTCCACCAGCTGCTTGAGGGCTTTGCCTTCCGCAGCGATGTGCTCCTCGACAGGCCTTTCATTGAACCAGTCTCCCCAGGTGAACAGCACCATGCAGTGGCTCCAGACTCTCTCGCCGAACGGCTTCAAGACCTCAACCACTGCTTTGTAGTCGTTCTCCTTGAAGGCTTCCGAAATGGGAACAGTCAAAAGAAAGACGTGAGGTCCCGGAGCACACAGGGCGACGCCGTGCAGAATTTCACTCTTGAGACTTTCGGGTATCTTGCCGTCTGAAAACCAGCCTGGTGTCTCAACGACAGAGATGTTTCTTCCGGACACTTTTTTTTCATGTTTTACACACACCGTGGTTCTTTGCAGACCTTTGAATTCCTAAAGAACAAAAATAATATGTATGTAACAGAGTCAATTATACAGCAGTGATGTTTAGTATATTATAATTACACAAAATCTGTTCTAATATCACCTGACATGTGTGGCCTCCTAAGTCAGTATGTGGAACGTTTGAGACTCAGTTTCTGTACCCCGACGTTCACTTTCGTGGGTCCCCCCTATAAATGTGTCCCACGCGTTTGCCTCTCCCCTTTTCCTGTCGTACTTGAGAGAGGAGCTCAAGCTGTAAATGATTGACGGGAGGATTTTGTTGTTTACACCTTTTGTCAGGGAGAATAAACGGAGATCGCCTCCAAAGATATCCCGGTCTGGGCCTCTTCATTAATACACAACGCAGACAACGCCAGAAACTATCAATCAAGTTGTTGACCCGCCATCGGCCCCACTGCTGCTTCCACGCCAATTACCCAGTCAGACCAGAAGCCTACACAAGTCATCTCTGTTGAAACCTTTGGAGATATGATTGCAGATTTGGCTAAACAGATTGGAGATAATATCTCAGCCAGATACTCTCAGCCCAGTATCGCCCAGCCCTCAGTCTCCTACGAGTCAGTCATCCAGTAATGCTGGTTTATTTAGTTGAAGGTTGTTGTACAGTCAGACGCCAAGGCCCCGCCTTTCTTCAGGGGTGATCATGCTGATGCCACGGTGAGGCAGCATTTAGTCACTACGGCCCCCACCTGTGGAACAGCCTGCCGGAGAACCTCAGGTCTGCAGAGACTGTTGACATTTTTAAAGGCAGGTTAAAGACACACCTTTTTAATCAGGCTTTTAACTAATATTTGCATTTTTATTCCATTCTTATGTGGTCATATTTTATGTTGTTGCTCTAGCTTGTTTTTTATGATGATATTAATCTTAAATAATTTAATTTGTTTTATCTACCTATGGTACAATTTTTTATTTTCTTTCTTATCTTACCTATTCTTATCCTTTTAACCGTTCACTCCATTTATTTATCTTTTGTTAAGGTTTTTATCCTATCTTATGTCTTTAGTTTTTAAGGTTTTACTCCAGAGTTTCCTCAGGGGGGTCCTCCACGCTGGGAGCTGCTGGGGGTGCTGTCCTTGGGTCCCTTCGGCCTGACCAGCTGTTGTCTGTCAGGGTCGGAGGGCCTTGGCATTGGTGCCGCCCGTGGCACAGTCTGTGACTCCTCCCAGCGTGGATGGCCCCAATGACGGCGCTTCCTCAATTCTCAGTCCCTTGCCATGTCTCCCTATTGCCGGTATTGTGTATGTGTGTGTATGTGGGTGTGTGGGTGTGTGGGAGGTGTCTACTTTATTGTTTTTATCTTTGTGTAAAGCACTTTGTGCTGCGCACTCGGTGTATGAAAAGTGCTTTATAAATAAAGATTGATTGATTGATTGATTGATGCATTCTCTATTCATGAATGGGAGGACATGATGAAATGTTACCTGAATAGGGTTAAATGTGACACTCATGCTGAAATGTTTCACCTGATAATGTCGAGACTAGCAGGCAAAGCTAGGGACGTGGTGAAGGTGTCGCTCCGCAGCCGCCCTGAACTGAGTGCGACTGACCTACCCACGGCTGTGTTTGACATATTGAAAGGTAACTTTAGTGAGCTGTCTTACTCCAACTTACCCATGAAAGACTTTTATAGCACAATTCCCCATGCTGATGAGGGTGCTATGGACTACTGGATTCGCCTTAACAAGTCCATCAATGCTGCTGACGAGTGCCTCCGCAGGCGGGGCAGATCTGTGGAGGACCCCAGTGCTGAAGTGGACATGATGTTCATTAATCACTGTCCCGACCCCAGTCTTGCTATGTCATTCCAGCTGAAGGCACCTGAGTGGTGGACTGCAGCTGAGGTTCAGGAGCGTCTGGATAGTCGCATGAGAACTGTGAGGAAGACAGCAGCCCTGTCCCGACATGCAGTGGGTTTGTCAGCTTACAATCAGAGCCCTGTGCCTGATTCCTTCCAACCTTTCAATTCTGGTGTGTCTCAAACTGTCTCAGTCGCATGCCAGCCAAAGTCCACGCATACCTCTCTGTCTGCTTCTACCATGGCCCGCAGTCACCCTCGGGTAGACAATGTGTTGGTGAGCCCACATATGCCTGCATCCTTGGCCCTACCTCTTACTGCAGTCTCTGATCCAGCTCCTGCTGCCACTGACCCTCCAGCTACAGACCCTGGTGCTCAACAGGTTGTGGCTATGTTTGATAAAGTTCTGTGCTTGTGCAACGCTTCCCTCGCAACCAGTCAAAGTCCAGGGAACCGTCAGCCAGTCAACCGCCAGCCAGTCCACCGTCAGGCCGGTCGGCCCCGTCACCAGCAGGGTTCTGAGCACTTTACATGCAGAGTTTGTGGTTCCAGGGACCACTCAACCCATGCCCACTGTAAACTTTACAGATTGTGTCTCAACTGCTTCAGTCCTGGTCATATAAGACATGAGTGCCCACAAGCCTCCTGTTCCCCAGCCATGCCACCTCCTTCTCCCTCCAATACTGATTTAAACTAGCTCACCCATGTAGTGAGAGGGGTAACATGGGCAGTGCCGGTGAAACCCTCAGTAAAAAACAGGATTTGCGGTCAACCTATGTGAACTGCTGTAGTAATCTTCCTGATGACAAAACAGTGATTGTTGTGGGGTCACAAAGAGTGGAAGGAGCTAGTGACCTGTTTTATGCTCCAGTATCCATCGGAGCCCAGTCCACATTGAGAGGGATGCTTGATTCAGGGAGCATGTCATGCACGCTAAGTGTGGAGGAAGAGTCCAAGCTTAGAGCTGCTGGTGTTCTCCCGAGTCCTCTGCCTGTGCCCGAGAAGGTGGTCCTTGTTGGCTGTGGTGGCCTTACGACACAACCCAGATGCATCTATGACCTCAGCATTGAGATTTATGGATCTTAATTCATTGTGCCAACTTCCTTGTTCCAGGGCAAAGGGACGAGCTTATCATTGGAAGCAATGTTATCAGGCCCATGATACAGAGGATGAAGTCTGACGAGAATTATTGGGAGTTCATCTGCTCCAACACCTCAGACCCCGAGTGTGAGCAGTTTCTTCAGTTGCTCAGTTACATCACCCGCTGGTCGGGCCCTGAACTGCCCGCCAAGATTGGCACCGTTGGGTTACGCCAGGCTGTCACCCTCGCACCACAGCAGGAGTATCTGGTGTGGGGGAAGTTGCCAAGTAGTGCTCCTGTGTCACCTGGGAGCACTGTCATCATAGAGCCCACCTCTTCCCGTTCTGCCCCTAAAGACATTATTATCGGGCGGGTTGTGGCACCCATGTGGGGAGATCGCTGGATCCCGATGAAGATCCTTAACCCAACTAAGAGACCTGTGACACTGCGCCGCAATGCAAGAGTGGCAGATGTCTTTCGTTGTATCGCTGTGGAGGACCTTCCCATCTCCCAGGGTGTGAGTATGCTACAGGCTGATCAGGCAGCTGACCCTGCCTCCAACTCAGATATTTCCTCTGCCCCCTTTCAGCAGCTTAAGGACTGTGGATTGGCAGATATCAACCTTGAAGGCTGTGAAGTGTCCGATAGATGGAAACGGCGGTTGGCTGACCTTGTGATCACCTATCAGGATGTCTTCTCCAAGGACAAGCTGGATTGTGGGGAGGCAAAGGAGTTTGTACATCGTATTCACCTCACCGATGATTGGCGCTTCCGGCTACCCTATCGGCGTGTCCCTCCAGCCCACTATCATAAACTGAGAGAGGTGCTGTCTGAGATGGAGTTGAAGAGTATCATCAGTAAGTCAGTCAGTGAATATGCTTCGCTGCTGGTCCTGGTCTGGAAGAAGTCAGGAGACTTGAGGATCTGCACTGACTTTCGCTGGCTTAATGCCAAGATTGTCAAGGATGCCCACCCCCTGCCCCACCAAGCCGATTGCCTTGCCGCCCTTGGTGGAAACGCCTTTTTCAGCACCATGGATCTCACATCGGGGATCTACAACATCCCCCTCCATGAGTCTGACAGACGGTACACGGCCTTTACAACACCCTTAGGCCTGTACGAGTACAACAGGCTTCCCCAAGGCCTGTGCAACAGTCCCGCATCCTTTATGCGGATGATGATCAGTGTCTTCGGTGACTTGAACTTCTCCAGTCTCCTCTGCTATTTGGATGACCTGCTCGTCTTTGCTCCATCTGAAGAGGAAGCCCTGACACGACTGGAGACAGTCTTCTCACATCTCAGGACCAACAACCTGAAGTTGGCACAGAAGAAGTGCCACTTCCTTCGAAAGTCTGTGAAGTTTCTTGGCCACATGTTGGACAGCAGTGGTGTCTCAGTTGATCAGGAGAAAGTGAAGGCCATCTCAGCTTTCAGCAAGGGGGACCTCGTGAATGACGATGGCCGCATTCCATCTCAGCGGAAGGTCAAACCTTCCCCGGGATGGTGTTGTATTATCAACATTTCATTCCTGGCTGCTCTTCCATCGCAAAGCCGCTCTACACCTTGACCACAGGGCAAAAGAGGAGTGCTAAAGGCTCTCTTGGTCGGCGGAAGGCTGGCACCTTCAGAGAACTGACTCCTCAGGATTGGACTCCTGCCTGTGAGAAGGCGTTTGAGGATCTGAAAAGTGCACTCCTCAACAGTGTGGTGCTGGCACATCCAGACTTTGATAGGCCTTTCATCCTCTCCACTGATGCTTCCCTTGACGGTCTGGGCGCTGTCCTGTCCCAGGTGCCGGTTGGCGAGGAGAGAGCAAGACCCATCGCTTTTGCAAGCAAATCTCTCAGTCGCAGTCAAGCCAATTATCCTGCTCACAGGCTAGAGTTCTTGGCTCTTGAGTGGGCGGTTTGCGATAAGTTCAGCCACTGGCTCAAGGTTCACAGATTCACTGTCTGGTTGGACAACAATCCTCTCATATACATCTTGACCAAGCCAAAGCTTGATGCTTGTGAGCAGCGTTGGGTCTCTAAACTGGCTCCGTATTCCTTCGAGATCAAACACATTCCCGGCAGGTTGAATGTGGTGGCAGATGCTCTAAGTAGGGACCCCTTTGTGAGGCCTTTGAGGGAGCGGTTGCTGTGTGAACCTTACTCTGGGCTGCTGGACCAGGCCTGTGCTGTCAATGATGGATCTGTGCAGGACACCTTCCGCTTCACCTGCCAGCCACAGTCACTGGGAGGTCCCTCTACCTCTGCTGCCATTGATGGTTCATTGTCTGAGGATGATGTCTCCTCTTTTCTCTCCTCCTTCAACGAGTGGGACTCCACTCCTAGGCAGCGTGCAGCCTCTCTTGCTGACCACCTCACCACCTTGGAACCTCCTGGCCAGGACATGTTACCTTCCCTGTCTCTCACTGACCTTCAGTCACACCAGCAACAGGACCCAGTCATCTCAAGGGTGGCTCAGTATGTTGACAGAAAACGCAGGCCCTCCAGACGCGAACGCTGCAATGAGAGTCAGCCAACTCTGAGAGTCCTTAAGCAGTGGGATAAACTGGCACTCCTGAACAACATCCTCTATAGAGTCACAAAGGACCCCTTGACCAAGCAGAAGAGGTTTCAGTTTGTTGTGCCTGAGACCTTGAAGGCAGATGCATTGTCTGGTGTTCATGAGCACGCTGGTCATCAAGGTCAGCCCTGCACACTTTCTCTGGCCAGCGGTTTTTCTGGTACGATATGGAGGAGGATGTCCGCAATCAATCAACCTCTGGAACTTGTGTGTATCGACTTTTGGTCAGCTGAAGACAGTAACAACAAGTCTGTGGACGTTCTCGTGATCACTGATCACTTCACGAAGCTGGCACATGCTTTCCCCTGTCAGGACCAGACTGCCAGGAGGGTGGCCAAGAAGCTGTGGGACAGCTTTTTCTGCATTTATGGCTTCCCTCAGCGCCTTCACTCTGACCAGGGAGCAAACTTTGAAAGTGAACTGATTGCTGAGCTCTTGAAGTTGTCAGGGGTTGACAAGTCCCATACCTCGCCATATCAGTATGGGTAACGGAGGTACAGAGAGGTTTAACCGCACCCTAGGCAACATGTTGAGATCTCTACCCCTTCGTTCCAAGCAGAAATGGCCGCAGATGATCCAGACCATGACCTTTGTATACAACTGCACTGTTCATGAGACCACCGGGTTTGCGCCTTTCTATCTGATGTTCGGGAGGGTCCCTAGGCTGCCGGTTGACCTTTTCTTCAAGAACGTATTACATGATGTGACTGTGTGTGACTACGATGCCTATGTGAAGTCACTTTTGGAAGACCTGCACTGTGCCATGGAACTGGCTCAGAAGAACTGCACGGCTGAGCAGACACATCAGTGTGACCAGTACAACAAACAGGTCAAAGGTCAGCCTCTGTCTCTCGGTGACCAGGTGCTGCTGGCAAACAAGGGCGTCAGGGGGAAATGTAAGCATTGTGACAGATGGTCGCCTGTTGTTTACACAGTGGTGGCCTTGAAACCTGCTCTGCATATCTACAGGATCAGGGATCAGGAGGGAAATGAACGTGTTGTTCACCGGAACCTGCTGCTGCAGGTCAACTTCCTGCCCCTGGATGATGCTTTGAATGGTAATGCTGCTCCTGCATCCATGCCTGTCTCTAGTGTCACCAATGTCCCTCCTACGTCTGATTGGCACGAGACTGGGATGTCTGGATTGGAAACTGCAGCTGCAACAGGTGAGCCATCCCTTGCTGGTTCCCTCTCGAGTGTTGACAACTGGGATGATGGCCGCACTGCCTCTTGGGTCCGTGAGCAGTCCTCCATTGATGAGTCCCCTGATTCAGACTGTCCACCAGCTCCCTCTGAGGTACCCTCCCCTGCTTCTGATGGTCCTGTCACTGCTATGGATTCCCCAACAGCTGTCCCTGCCCCCCCATCACAACGATCACTTGCCCATTCCGATCTACATCAGGCATCAAATGTAGATAGCCAACTTACCTCACGATTTGGCAGAGCCATTATGCCAGTTTGTCGTTTGATCGAGTCCATGGCACACGTTGTGTCCATTCTAGAGGTTGAGCCAAACTCCTGTGCTGTTATTCATGTGTGAGATGTATGAGTCAGGGTGGCTTGCTGATGATGTGTTTCTCTTTAGGGTGTGTTTTTAGGCCACTCTTCCTGTTGTGATAGTATTATGCTGCTGTGTGAAACCAATTTTTTTTTCTTCTTTTTGTCTCATTTACACACATTGTTTGGCCTGATTATGTGTGGTGTATAAGGCACCTCACATTGTCTATTGAGTATTATGAGTTCTTGCTAGGCGCCAAGCATGTCTCTAATTCTCTTATCCTTTAGATAGGAAGCTCATTTTGCTGGTTCATCGTCACTGTATTGTGTTGGTGTATTTTCTTTATGGCCAGTGTGTTGGTAAATGTGGATTGTTTAACCCAGAATTTTGTGTAATTCTAGGGGGGTGAATGTAACAGAGTCAATTATACAGCAGTGATGTTTAGTATATTATAATTACACAAAATCTGTTCTAATAGTTATTACCTGACATGTGTGGCCTCCTAAGTCAGTATGTGGAATGTTTGAGACTCAGTTTCTGTACCTCGACATTCACTTTCGTGGGTCCCCCCTATAAATGTGTCCCACGCGTTTGCCTCTCCCCTTTTCCTGTTGTACTTGAGAGAGGAGCTCAAGCTGTAAATGATTGACGGGAGGATTTTGTTGTTTACACCTTTTGTCAGGGAGAATAAACGGAGATCGCCTCCAAAGATATCCCGGTCTGGGCCTCTTCATTAATACACAACGCAGACAACGCCAGAAACTAGCCGGTTACATGTATACAAACATAACAGGCGTGAAAATTCAAATGTTTTTATGTTAGTTTAGGTAGTAGATTGGGTTACCTTCTTCATCCAAATTGAGTCAAATAGTTCTTCAAAAAGGATCCAGTTTCCTGCTAAACTCTTCCCCGACTGTTTCCTGCCAAGCAGTACAAGCCTCTTGTCTGTGATTGGCTGCTTCTCCCCTGGAAAAGGTTTTTCATCAGTAAAAGTGATAATAACAAATTAACCAGGATTTGATAAATCATTGATTACCTGCAAACAACTCTCTGAGTATTCTTTCTTGTCTCTGGGCGATCCGCCTCATCCTCTCTGCCATCTTGTGTCCAGCCTCTTTCCTGGCCTCTATCTGCTCTGCACGGCCCAGGTTGACTTCATAATGGGGATCTTTGCTCCCTGCCCACATCTCCTCAATCTTCTCGAGGAGCTCCGTCTCCTGTGCCCCATCATGGCGGTCCGTGTTGTCCAGGACGTGATACGTGTTCCCGCACTTCTCCACCAGCCACTGCAGACCCGTCTCGCTCTCTATACGCTCTTCCACGGTTTTCACCCCCAGCCAGTCGCCTCTGGTGAACAGGACCATCGTGTGCTTCCACACCTCCTCCGTGAACAGACTCATGTGGTCCTGGACGGCTCTCCAGTACGATGTGTTGAATGCGGACGCCAGGCCGACCACCAGGAGCACCGCGTGGGGCCCCGGGGTACACAGGTGCACGCTGTTCTCTATTTCTAGTTTATCCGCCTCACAGGTGTCCTGAAGCGTGTTGTTGTAGTTCCAGCCGGGGGAGTCGACCACTGTGAGCGTCCTGTCTGCCACCACGCCGTGGCTTATTTCACAGGAAAGTGTTGTCCTTCTGCGCGAAACAGAAAATGCCTCTCTTCCCAGAATGGTGTTTCCCGCTGAGCTCTTGGCTGACCACTGTGCTCCAACCATCACTATTCTTAAATGAGTTGGGGGGGTTTTGCCACCTATACAGAAAGGGGAACCAAAACATATTCATGGGACACACACACACACACACACACACACACACACACACAGACACACACAGTCACAAGACACTTGATTTCACTCAATGTTATATCAGTGACTGCAACAACAACAAAAGTATGAGAAAATATAATATATAGTATGAATTAATAAGAGAACTGTGTGACTGACCTTCTATCAGGGCTCTGAGTTTCCTTCTTTTTGTCTGTACTTCAGCAAACCTCTTTGATGCTCTTTCCACCATTGTGTCCATTTTGACTCTCAGAGCATTCCCATACGCACTGTCAATACAATAGTGTCCACCAGCATTTCTTGCAACCATCGCCTCTATTTTCTTGAGAAGGCTCTCGACTTGAGAGCCGTCCTGCCTGCTGCTGGTGTCGAGAACATGCTTTCTTTTTCCACATTGTTCAAGAATCGACTGAAGTGCTGGCCATGAACGGATTTTGTTTTTTAAAACTTTGTATCTTAATGGAGCGTCTGCAGTAAACAGCACAATGGTGTGATCGAACACTCCCTCGTGGAACAGCTGCAGGTGCTCCTCTAGTGAGCGTTTGAAGATCTCCGTGAACATTAAATCGACAGGGATGACTAGAAGAAAGGCGTGAGGCCCCGGGGGACACAGGTAGACACTGTTTTTGATTTCTATCTGGTCCAGCTTTGGGGTGTTTTCTCGTGGGTAGTGCCACCACCAGCCTGGAGTATCAACCACAGTGACTTGTCTGCCGTGTACCTCCTGCTGCCTCACCACACTCTGGTCTGTTCTTCTTTTGGTCTGGAAAACTATTTTACCCAGTATGATGTTGCCAGATTTCGTCTTGTTACTTTTACTTTTACCAGTTAATTCTTTTCCCCCTATCAACACTATCCTCAACTCCGGGCGGTGGTGACTTTGCCCTGAAAAAAGAGAAGCAGTATTCTTTACACAAGTGCATATCAAATTGTACTTTCTGTATTATCAGTGATTTAATCGCAATAAATATATGCCTTTATAGTCATGAGAGTGCATTAAGTGTACCTAATAAACTGATTACTGAGTGTATGAATAAAAAAATGAATAAAAAAGTCAAAGTAAGTTACGAGGCTAAACACCTATGTATAATTGCAATACTTCGACCTAACAAATAAATTAAATAAACACTTAACTCTATTATCTACAGTGACATCCAAGAGCATTATTGTCGACTTACCAGACGTGGAAACCTGTACATTTTCCATTGTTTCCACTGATGTTGACTTTCCTGCCTCCATTGTGGAGCAATAATAATACAGTTGTAGCCACACCAGATACTCGGTTTGTAAAAAAAAAAAAAAAACAGACCAGGAAACAAAAAAATTTAGATCACATGACACCACTTCGTATTCTTGAATTTCGAGGGGAATACCAAGCATTGTAGAAGAACGTAAGGACTTGCAGGGCCAGTTCTTGGCATAGGAGGAGATGTAGGCATGTCAGGGGGCGCCCTCTTGTGGCGACAACATAAAAACACACCTGGCTTGTTGCTTTCGACTGTCTATAACTTTCCATCCACCCCATTCCATTCACAGCAGAAATACAACTCAGAAAGATGAGAGAGAGAGATTGATTCTGCTTATACGTAAAAAAAACAAAAACACATGAATTTATATCTTTCTACAAATATCTACGCGGTAACATGGTCGTAGTAAAAATGTCATTTGTGGGATGGGGAAGAGTCACAAAACCTATGGCAGCTCAATGAAATTTCTACAATTGAGAATTGTAAACAAAGCTAAAATTAGTAGGTGATTAATCAACTAGATTGACAAACAATCAAGCAGAAATACCAAAACATTTCTTGACTCCGACTTCTCAAATGTGAGAATCCAATTTGCTGATATATCTGTTTTATATCAGTGTCAGGTGAATATATTTAGGTCAGTCAAAACAAGACATTTAAATACATCACCATTAGTACTTGGAAATACTGGTTGACATTTTGTGACTATTTTCTGACATTTATTATAAAAAGTTATTAATTTATTATTTAAGAAAATAATTGTCAAATTAATTGGCCATTAAAATAATTGAAAAACATTCACACACTTATTTACAGGTTACTTGTGATGAGGAAAGTTCAGTATAGTTGTATTGCTTTCATTGTAATGTTTATCTTGACAAATATTTCCACTGTTGTAAAGTTCACGTGTTAATATATTGTATAATGTGTAATATAAATATAAAAAGTTGGTGATTCAGGCTTTCATGTTGATTTGGTTTGATGCAGCCAGCAGAGGTAGCTGCCACTTTCCCCTCCTCCTCCAAACGCTACAACACCACGCCATCTTTGTTATGGTCTAACTACGTCATGCGATGACGTAGGCCCTTTTCTCCCCTGCGATTGGTGGAATTCGGTCATGCCAAAGGTCACGTATATTTGGCGCTCTTCATTCACAACCAGTCTGTTGTTATTTCCGTTTGACACTTTTCAAAGTATAAACCTGAGCAAACACATTTGCTTTGTGGATCTCAGTGTTTAGGTAAGACAATATTGCTCTGTTGTTTCCAACCCAAAGTTTTTTATGACAAGAACAATACAGTAAACTGTCAAAAATATAATCTCTGCATTTACATAGTTACATATCATCTGCTACAGCAAAGCTCACAACATTCTCACACATTCCCCTCAATATAACATAAACCGTGCTCGTTAAAACATCAGAAATCTAGCTGTCCAGACACCAGAAATAAAATCCACTAATTTCCTGTCGCTGTAGATAGTTCAACATCCGTTTTGCTTAAAAGGAGTGCCTGCGTCTGGTTTCTACAACGCCGTGAAGAACAGTGTTTAACTTCATTTGATGTTTTTCTGAGAAATATATAATTTGAGTCATTGATTGATGATTGCTGTCTGTCAGAAGTCTTTCATCCAACTTGTCCACATAACTGGCGCTCAAGCTGCCGACCCCAGAGGTGACATCAGAGTTCCCAACTCTCTTGCTCAGCCATTCAGACACCCTGACCTGAGCTTGCTGACTCCAAAATGGGCTCCCAGCTTCGGAGGGAACATCTCCGCTCACTGAAAACAGAAGTTAAACGCTGTAATTCATAACAGTGTTGCATATATAACATTTTAGATTGATATCAGAAAGTCACTACTACTCACTGCTTGGAATGTAGGCTCCATCCATGCTAGCTGTCATCTTCACAGGTGGTACCGTCGGTTCCTCTGGTTCTTGCGCCACAGCCTTCAACATCCGGTCTATCAGTTCCTGCTCCCTCCTGTTCCATTCCTCTTGCGAGGACAGTTTCTTCTTCTTTCCAAGTATGTTTTCAGCGGTGACGTAGTGGCCCTTGGTTCTTGTTATCACGTCAGTGATTTTTTGCAACAGCTCAATCAATCGAAAATGATTGGGAGATCTGCCGCTGACAATGTGGTATCTGTACCCGCACTTCTCCACCAGCTGCTTGAGGGCGCCGCCTTCTGCAGCGATGTGCTCCTCGACGGGCCTGTCATTGAACCAGTCTCCCCAGGTGAACAGCACCATGCAGTGGCTCCAGACTCTCTCGCCGAACGGCTTCAAGACGTCAACCACTGCTTTGTAGTCATTCTCTGTGAAGGCTTCCGAAATGGGAACAGTCAAAAGAAAGACGTGAGGTCCCGGAGCACACAGGGCGACGCCGTGCAGAATTTCACTCTTGAGACTTTCGGGTATCACGCCGTCTGAAAACCAGCCTGGTGTCTCAACGACAGAGATGTTTTTTCCGGACACATTTTTTTCATGTTTTACACACACCGTGGTTCTTTGTGGACCTTTGAATTCCTAAAGAACAAAAATAATATGTATACAACCAATAACAGGCGTGAAAAGTCAAATGTTTTTATGTTAGTTTAAGTAGTAGATTGGGTTACCTTCTTCATCCAAATTGAGTCAAATAGTTCTTCAAAAAGGATCCAGTTTCCTGCTAAACTCTTCCCCGACTGTTTCCTGCCAAGCAGTACAAGCCTCATGTCTGTGATTGGCTGCTTCTCCCCTGGAAAAGGTTTTTCATCAGTAAAAGTAATAATAACAAATCAACCAGGATTTGATAAATCATTGATTACCTGCAAACAACTCTCTGAGTATTCTTTCTTGTCTCTGGGCGATCCGCCTCATCCTCTTTGCCATCTTGTGTCCAGCCCCTTTCCTGGCCTCTATCTGCTCTGCACGGCCCAGGTCGACTTCATAATGGGGATCTTTGCTCCCTGCCCACATCTCCTCAATCTTCTCGAGGAGCTCCGTCACCTGTGCCCCATCACGGCCGTCCATGTTGTCCAGGACGTGAAACGTGTTCCCGCACTTCTCCACCAGCCACTGCAGACCCGTCTCGCTCTCTATACGCTCTTCCACGGTCTTCACCCCCAGCCAGTCGCCTCTGGTGAACAGGACCATCGTGTGCTTCCACACCTCCTCCGTGAACAGACTCATGTGGTCCCGGACGGCTCTCCAGTACGATATGTTGAATGCGGACGCCAGGCCGACCACCAGGAGCACCGCGTGGGGCCCCGGGGGGCACAGGTGCACGCTGTTCTCTATTTCTAGTTTATCCGCCTCACAGGTGTCCTGAAGCGTGTTGTTGTAGTTCCAGCCGGGGGAGTCGACCACTGTGAGCTTCCTGTCCGCCACCACGCCGTGGCTTATTTCACAGGAAAGTGTTGTCCTTCTGTGCGAAACAGAAAATGCCTCTCTTCCCAGAATGGTGTTTCCCGCTGAGCTCTTGGCTGACCACTGTGCTCCAACCATCGCTATTCTTAAATGAGTTGGGGGGGTTTTGCCACCTATACAGAAAGGGGAACCAAAACATATTCATGGGACACATACACACACACACACACACACACACACACACACACAACACACACACACACACACACACACACACACACACACACACACACAGACACACACAGTCACAAGACGCTTGATTTCACTCAATGTTTGAGGAAGTGTAAATGCTGTATCATCAAGATCAATTGTGTTTTAAATGTGTTCATTTTGTTGTAATTAAGGTTTTATTGTTGATGGAAGAAATGTTTCTAAGGAATCAGTGTATCAAGACACTTGCCGATATGTGTTCATATACAGAATATATGACCCAAACTCAAATTTTGATATCAGTGACTGCAACAACAACAAAAGTATGAGAAAATATAATATATAGTATGATTTAATGGTGACCACGTGCAGGTAGGTCATAGTTGCATGCACGACACTATAATAACAAATGTAAGTGTTTTTTTTAATTAGAGAACTGTTTGACTGACCTTCTATCAGGGCTCTGAGTTTCCTTCTTTTTGTCTGTACTTCAGCAAACCTCTTTGATGCTCTTTCCACCATTGTGTCCATTTTGACTCTCAGAGCATTCCCATACGCACTGTCAATACAATAGTGTCCACCAGCATTTTTTGCAACCATCGCCTCTATTTTCTTGAGAAGGCTCTCGACTTGAGAGCCGTCCTGCCTGCTGCTGGTGTCGAGAACATGCTTTCTATTTCCACATTGTTCAAGAATCGACTGAAGTGCTGGCCATGGACGTATTTTGTTTTCTAAAACTTCGCATGGAGCGTCTGCAGTAAACAGCACAATGGTGTGATCGAACACTCCCTCGTGGAACAGCTGCAGGTGCTCCTCTAGTGAGCGTTTGAAGATCTCTGGAAACATTAAATCGACAGGGATGACTAAAAGAAAGGCGTGAGGCCCCGGGGGACACAGGTAGACACTGTTTTGGATTTCTATCTGGTCCAGCTTCGGGGTGTTTTCTCGTGGGTAGTGCCACCACCAGCCTGGAGTATCAACCACAGTGACTTGTCTGCCGTGTACCTCCTGCTGTCTCACCACACTCTGGTCTGTTCTTCTTTTGGTCTGGAAAACTATTTTACCCAGTATGATGTTGCCAGATATAGTCTTTTTACTTTTACTTTTACCAGTTAATTCTTTTCCCCCTATCAACACTATCCTCAACTCCGGGCGGTGGTGACTTTGCCCTGAAAAAAGAGAAGCGGTATTCTTTACACAAGTGCATATCAAATTGTACTTTCTGTATTATCAGTGATTTAATCACAATAAACGTGTGCCTTTACAGTCATGTGAGTGCATAAAGTGTACCTAATAAACTGATTACTGAGTGTATGAATAAAAAAATGAATACAAATTATGGTCATTATTGTCGACTTACCAGACATGGAAACCTGTACATTTTCCATTGTTTCCACTGATGCTGACTTTCCCGCTTCCATTGTGGAGCATAATAATACAGCTGTAGCCACACCAGATACTCGATTTGTAAAATAAAAACAGACCAGGAAACAAAAACTTTTAGATCACATGACACCACTTCTTATTCCTGAGTTTCGAGGGGAATAACAAGAATTGTAGAAGAACGTGTAAGGACTTGCAGGGCCAGTTCTTGGCATAGGAGGCGATATAGGCATGTCAGGGGGCGCCCTCTTGTGGCGACAACATAAAAACACACCTAGCTTGTTGCTTTCGACTGTCTATAACTTTCCATCCACCCCATTCCATTCAAAGCAGAAATACAATACAGAAGTATGAGAGAGAGAGAGAGATTGATTCTGCTTATACGTAAAAAAAACACACAAAAAAAAACACATGAATTTGTATCTTTCTACAAATATCTACGCGTAACATGGTCGTAGTAAAAATGTAATTTATGGCACCTATGGCAGCTCAATCAAATTTCTACAATTGAGAATTGTAAACAAAGCTAAAAATTAGTAGGTGATTAATCAACTAGATTGACAAACACACAAATAATTTGGAATTATTTTGATTAATGGGTTCACTCATTTTTTTTTCAAGCAGAAATACCAAAACATTTCTTGACTCTGACTTCTCAAATGTGAGAATCCAATTTGCTGATAAATCTGTTTTATATCAGTGTCAGGTGAATATATTTAGGTCAGTCAAAACAAATTTGAATACATCACCATGAGTACTGGGAAATAGTGGTTGACATTTTGTGACTATTTTCTGATATTTAATATAAAAAGTTATTAAATTTATTATTTAAGAAAATAATTGTCAAATTAATTGGCCATTAAAATAATTAATTCACACACTTTTATACAGGTTACTTGTGATGAGGAAAGTTCAGTATAGTTGTATTGCTTTCATTTATCTTGACAAACATTACCACTATTGTAAAGTTCACGTGTTAATATATTGTATAATGTGTAATATAAATATAAAAAGTTGGTGATTCAGGCTTTCATGTTGATTTGGTTTGATGCAGCCAGCAGAGGTAGCTGCCACTTTGTCCTCCTCCTCCAAACGCTACAACACCACGCCATCTTTGTTATGGTCTAACTACGTCATGCGATGACGGGGGCCTTTTCTCCCCTGCGATTGGTGGAATTCGGTCATGCCAAAGGTCACGTATATTTGGCGCTCTTCATTCACAACAGTCTGGCGCGTTTTTGAAAAAGGGCAGCGTACGTCAAGAGACATGTATTTTGAATTCCTGCTCGGAACAAATCGGAAGATACCGGCGTAACGTTTTTTCGGCTTGGCGGTCGGTTTGTTTCGGACGTGTCGAGGATGTTTGCGCCGCTTTTGGGAGCCGCGAGGAGAGCAGCCGCTCCGGGAGCCGCGTCCACCGAGGTCTGCTAGCTTGTTGTTTTACAGTGAAACGGTATATGTCCGGTGGAAACGCACGGATGTTCGCCGCACACAATGAACTTTGCCTCCGTTGCTGCTCGTTCACACACCCGGGGAAGTGAGTAAGAAAAAGGCAAAGAAGACGGCCTCTGAAGTTGCAGGCAAGTTACAGCTGCAGTTTTATCGGTGAGTCTTCTAATTTGGTTAAAAAAACAACCCTAAAAGGACGACGGGTCGCCATGACGGTATTCATTTTGACATTAGCTCTCCTTCAGCCCTTCTATTAAATCATGTAAATATACTGCAATTGTATAAACATGTATTCTGACATTTCTTCACCAGAACTTCCTTCATAGTTTAGGTATCAATGGTGTTTTTACAGTAACTTTACTTTGTGTTGTAGCTTCCAGGGCTGTTTACAGTGTCAACAATGTTCGTTGAGATGGAGCAAAATATAATTAATGGCTTGGATAATGTGTGTGTAAAATGAAAGTTAAGTATCTTTGAAGTGTCAATGAATGAAAGTTTATTGCAAACTCGTCATTTTTGTGCAGCTTTTGCCTTTTATTTAATATCTGGTTAAGGGGAGGCAAGAAATATTCCCAGCTGGTAACGGGACAATAAGTTTACATGTGACCTATTGACCTATTGTACAGTTTGGATAATAAAATGAGTACTTCATGTCTTCATTTGTCTCCCTTTTGCTTTAGGTCTCTTTAAATAATGGCTGGTGTTGTAGCTATGGCATCGGTCATTGAGGACTTTGACACCCAGGTATGTTTATGACACTGATTCTGGTCATATATAGCAAGCAGCAGCTGTTTTCATTCATTAATCATGCGTTTTCTCATTTGATTTACTTTGCCACTCCTTTTACAGCCTTGCAAGAAAGCTCACAAAGATGGAGGCAGTCAAATCGTCAAGACAATCACAAACTATTTCTCTCCCGTGCCCAAGCCTGCGGAGAAACCCTTTTCACCTCCTCGCACCAACAACATCACGGACTATTTTAGCCGGAAGGCGCCCTCCTCTAAAGAAAAGAGCAGCTCACTTGAGCGGTCGAAAGAGAACTGTCAGACGTCTCTTTCGGAAAAACACACCAGTCCAGAGGCAGCGGTGAAACAGCCGTCTCAGAAACGGAGGAGAAAGGCCAGTAAAGCTGCAAGAAAAATTGTGGAGGCTGAAATCTTTAGCTCCGTTGACGAGGCGAGCTGCCTGATTGTAGAGGAACTACATGAAAGCAGAGATTCAGCAGCAGAAGCAGTGAGCAGCTGTGGTATGCTCGGCAGTGATACAGCAGTCCTGATGGCCCAGCTTAGTGCAGAGGCTTGTAACAGTGGAGGGAAGTCAGAGAGGAAGACCTTCTGTGTTGAGGAGGCTGAAGAAGATGGTTCTAAATGTGGGAACAGTGTCAGACTTGATCCAGAATTGAACAGTATTGCATTATCTCCAATCATACCATCAAAAGATAAAGCAAAACAAGTCAAAACTGTTGCACGAAATTCTAGGAAGGCAAAAAATTCACAACCAGAGGAGACGGAGAAAGAGCGCTCCCTGTGTGATGTGAGTATGGAGGTCAATGTGGATGAGGCCTCGCAGTTAAACAACAGTACGATCACAATCTCCTTTGAAGATTTTGTGCGGAGTCAAAGCCAGGGCAGGGATGAAGAGGACGTAGAAGATGAAGAGGGCGTAGAAGATGGAAGTAAAATCGCAACAAAGGCAGAAGAAATGGACACTGACCAGTTGGACAAACCGAAAGCTGAAGAAAATTATGCTTCTGGGGAGTCCATTTTCCAAGTCTCACCCCGAACTGTCACCATCCAGGCTGAAGTGCATGCGGTCTCACCGAAACAGGAGGCAGCCAGGGCGGGGGGGAAGTTAGCTTCCATCTTCAACAGGAGAAAGGGGACGATGAACCCTGCAGAGGTAGCATCGTCTCCTCACGAGGCTGAACACCAGCATCCTCCTACCTCTCTGACGGTCAAGCGTAAATCCAATGTTGTTCTTCAAGAGGAAGATCTAGAGCTGGCTGTGCTTGAAAGTGAATCCATGCCCAAGTGCAGTGAGGCACAGAGGAAGCAATTCATGGCTGCTTTCAAACAGCCCGGTCTGGAGGGGTACAAACCCAAACATGCTAAGAGCCAGGCCAAGCAGAAGCAACCCGGAGAGAAAGGCTTTGGGTGATGCAGACAGCGTTGCTGAAGAAGATGCTGTTATTCCACCCTCTGTTGAGCAAGTCCCTGGTGCCTCTCAGGAAAACAAAGCTACTAAAAAGAAACCAGCAATTAAAGGCAAAAAGAAAGCTAAAAAAGTAACGGAGGCAGTCACCACCCCGCCTCATACTGCTGCTACTTCGGAAGAAACAGTGGCTGCAACTGTTGAGGAGGAGGATGATGAGAAAAGTGAGGAGCGCCCCATCACCTCCACTCCCTGCATCCCAGTGGTGAGGCGGTCCAGAAGAGAGGCTGTAGTCAAGCAAGCACCTGAGGTCGCCCCAACAACCCCTGTCAGAAAAACCAGGAAACGCAACAAGTCGAAGGATGCTGCTGCTGCTGCTGCTGCTGCCTCACCCGATGACAGCCCTGCAACGATCTCCACCCCAAAGACACGCAAGTCCAAACACGGTGTCTTCAGAGCAGAGATGGTGTGTCCCCCCGACACAGAAGAAAGTCCAATCAGGTGACATAAAGTTATAATTTAATGCTTTTACACACTCAAACATTCTATATGCATGTATAACCTGCAGTTACCTCAGTTTATTTGATGCTCCAAGCTAAGCTAATGCAGTCTAACAAAACAGTCCTTTAATACATCCAACCTTCATGAAGGTTAGATTGTTACATTGTTTTGTTTGTTTGTTTATTCAACTATGTGGTCATTTTGGAGGACTTTATTTAATTAAACATTAAAGTGTTTCTCCTTTTTAGCCACCCTCGTCGGTCACCTGTTAATAACATAATGCAATACAATTCAACAGCACCACAAACAATCTCATACAATTGAATCAACACTTCTTCAAAAGTTTAAACAAACACAGAACATTTTAACTTTCATCAATCATGATTTATTACAGCAGTGTATTTTTCTTCATTAGCTTTAGCTAGGTGCAACTATTATACTTGTGTATGGATGTGTAACGGTTCTTTTTAATGTTCTAATTTAATATTTTCTCATCACAAGGATTAAATTTACCAGAGTTCCTAAAAATGTTTCCATCACCAAGGCTGAAAGTGGAAGTGGCAACACACTTCTTACTAAAAAAGTAAGTATAATTCTTACAGGTTGCACAAATTCTAAATTGAAATAATTTGTTGTGCTAATTTCATAAGGAATTATATATTTTTAATATAATTATGAGTTTAGGATGATGAAAGGATGCCTTATTTTCTCAGACATCAAAAGACTCTGAAAAGCGGATGCAGGCAAAGAAGTTGGTGGAGAAAGCCCGGGTGATTCAGCAGAGTAAAAAAACTGCTGTCAAGGAAAAGGGCACCTTGAGGCGTTCGTCAAGAACCGGCGCCTCCACCAAGACGATCTACTGTGAAGATGAGGTACAGTTCAAGGACAGAAGATGAATCACAATTTTCACAGTGTTGAAGAGGTGGTTAACATTTTTGGGCATGAGTTGGTATTTATCAAAAGGCTGGTTTGAACTCATGCAGGGAGTCTTGGTAGTTTTTAGCTATTCTCAATATAATGACGCATCGTTTCTTCCACATTGGCACAATAAGCCACCTTTGCAGTACAACACAAACATGAATGCAGAAACCTTTTTAGTGTTCTCACTCATTTTTTTCCCCCCATAATGTGGTTTTGTTTTTTCAGGATTCTGTCATCTGCCTGGAGGAGGACCATACTGCCGAAAAGAGCAAAACCCAGAAGCCTTTACGCAGTCTAAATGAAGTTCTGGGAAGAGCCGCATCTGTTGGCAAAGAGACCAAGACTGTCCCAGGTAGTCTTTCCTGCTCAAAATCATCATTTACTGTTCAGCATTTTAGTGAAATATCACCTCATGATTCTGTATTTTCTATCTCACAGGCTCCAAAGCGGCCTCGCTGGGCCAAGAGAAGACCGCTCGGAAGCTGTCTGCGGTGGTTTCTATCTTTGATGACAGCAGCTCTGAAAACTCCCAGGACGATGAGCAGTTCAGGGCCCGCAGAGACTTCTTGAAGAGTGGCCTGCCTGAGTCCTTTAGGAAACAGATCGCCAAAACCGCTGCCAACAAGGAGGCCTACTCTCTGTCCTGTTCCTCATTTCAACCAGTTATTCACATGAGGCAACCATCAAACGGTAAGCTGTCCCTTCACAGACATGCACTTCATTTGGTAGTGGTAGAAACTAACTCAATGCTTAATACTTAATAACTTAACCACTTAATTTCTTTGACAACTTAACTTTGCATGTTCAGATTAATAATACAAAACATAAACATCAAATAGATTATAATCTACCGAATAAAAACTTTATTGGGCCTTGGTTAAATTCACAAGGTACCAGGCAGTTCATAAACAAATACATATAAGCCCCACTGTTTATATCCAACCCCACCTTCACCAATACAGCATGAATGCATTAATAACTATAATTCAATATGCTTCTACCTTTGGTATTTTAGGTATATTTTGATGTAACATTTTCAATGCCGGGCTTTTACTTGCAAAAGAGTATTTCTATGACACGATGTTGCTACTTTTACTCAATATGAAGCACTGGTAGGTACATATGTGTCAAGTAAAACTTGTCTTGTATTGACAGATTGCCCTCTTTGGAGTCTGCTGTGGCCCGAGTCTTCGTTACTGTGTCATCTGAAAGAGCTTTGGTGCCAAACATCCAACTTACTTCCATCTACCAGTGGTTTCCCTTGTGTGAAGACAGAACCAGCCCGTAGAGCCTTTTGTGAACGGGTATGTTGGAGTGACTGTAATGATGAAGGTAGTGCTGATGCTGCCAGTATAGCTATGCTGTATTTAAAAAAGATGTGATGAGGATTTATTTCCATGCAGAGTTACAGTGTGAAACGGACAGTATTTAACAGCATTTTCTTTTTTAGGATTCTGGCTGGGGGCCTGAGATCTCAGAAAGTGATCGTCGGCTTCTACTGGAGGAGGTCAGCACCTCTAACCCTTCCTTTCCTGTTCAGATGTTCATCACTCGCTTCCTGAAGAGACGTGCTGACCACCAGCAGCAGAGCACAACCTCAGGTCAGCACTGAAACAAAGATAGATATGTTGTATTGCAAAATGCAGTATTTTTTAGGGTGTAATTATTTTTTAAAAAATCCTTTTTATTGTTTACAAACCAGCCAAAATATAGACAGACGTACACCCTAAATCAAAATGTGCATGTTATCTATTTCCTAGAAGCAGAGGCTGTAACCAGAGTCACAAGCACCACACTGGCAGCAGAAGCAGAAGCAGTAGGAGGGAAGAGGAAGAGGCTTGATGAAGAGGGAGAAATGACAGTGAAGGTGGCTAAGAAACAACGGGGCAACTGTGCAAAAGAAAAAAACTCTGAGCCCGAGCCCACAAAAAGGGAGGGCCGTACGAGACGAGCGCGGAGATCAAGGCCAGAGGAGGAGGACGAGAAAGTCCAGCCTAAAGTCAGAGCCGACCCCATCCCGACTGAAGATGACTCTGTGGTTGTGATCGATGACTTGCTTTTGGGAGAGAACAATGAAAAAAAAGGTGAGGTATCACACAAACAACACACAATATGGTATATCAGCCAATGGGAAGCACCTTGAATGACGGCTACACAAAGGGAAGTCAGTGGCCAGTTTGCAATCAAAGACAAAGCAAATATATGAAAATGTCTTGGAACATGCTGATGGTTGCAGCTTAACTGTCACTCACCTAACCTGCTTTAATGTTTTGTATTACATATACTCCGGTATTTGCTTTTGATGTGTCAGTATCCAAGCCATAGTTCATAATTTGGCTCTGATAGGGAAGTGTTGGCAAACTGTCAAAGTTAAGGTTTGGTGCTTAGACTGCTAAAAATAGAGCTGCTGTCTTTGACTCCACCAAAACCGTGTATAATTATTTTAAGTCACTCGCGAGAGGACAACACACCTTCCAACTGGCATGACAACTTTTCATACAAGATCCTTGAAGGTAATGCCTGTAAGGAATAATGTGTGTCCTTGTTAGTGAATTCATCAGTAGGTTTCTTTGGCATTGCACTGGCGTAACATTGGCTGCTATAAGTAATGTAGCAAATGCTTTTGTCTACAGATGAGGGGAAGGAGGACGTATTATGGACAGAAAAATATCAGCCCCAGCACTCCAGCGACGTCATAGGCAACACTGCTCAGTGAGGAGGCTGCACAGGTGAATAATTAAAACGGCTTTAATTTAAAAGTAGCCACTGCATTTCGTTAATACTGTATCTCTGTATCTCTACTCTCTACTGTATCTCTATGGTATCAGTCCATTGTGTATATAAGCACAATATGTGGCTGGGATGTTGACATTGTATCTGTGTTTTTTTTGTACAGCTGGCTAAAGGAATGGAAACTCCGTGCAGACCGAGAAGAGAGAAAAAAGCAGAAAGACAAGAAACACGAGGAAGGCAGCAATGGTGGGAGATTAGAGAAATGCTCATCTTTTTTTCCCTCTTCATACCCACTTGGCTTGATACGTGTTTGCATTGACTGCATGATGGCTCCTTGTGTCCAGACTCGGACTGGGAGTGTGGAGAAGAGGACTCCCAGGATGGAGAGGACATGTTGTGTAATACGATGCTCATCACTGGACCCACTGGAATAGGAAAGACGGCGGCAGTCTATGCTTGTGCCCAGGAGCTGGGCTTCAAGGTACAACAGCGTCAAGGTCCATAACTGTTACATTTGTGTAGAAAAAAGCGTCTTTGTTTCTTTACTTCCCTCTCGTTCCCCCCAAGGTATTTGAGGTGAACGCTTCATCTCAGCGGAGTGGCCGTCTCATTCTGTCCCAGCTGAAGGAAGCCACTCAGTCGCACCAGGTGGACAGTCAGGGGGTCAACGCCAACAAACCCACCTACTTCAACAGTTACGGCACAAGCAGCAGTGCTGGAATCCTCAAGGCCGGATCCTCGCCCAGTATGTACACGGCTCACATTGAAAAGTTGTCGGAGAATCCGTTTTATGCATGTTTTATATGTGGTTGGACTTGTAGGAATATTACAAAATGGGCACAAACTGTTGGAAATTAATTGCGTGTTGACTTCTTTATCTTCCAGGAAAGGTCAACTCTCCTCGCAGGGTGGTTTCCTCTCCCAGGAAACATCCCCAGTCCCCGAGAGGTGCAAAAAGAGGAAGCCTGGCTCCCACCTCTTTAGCCAACTTCTTCAAAATGGGTCGACCCACCAACAAGGAGACACCTAAGCAGAATGAACTAACAGGTTAATTTCACCTTCAAATGTATCAGTTGTTAACAGATATGATGAGCTGAACTTATCGGTGCTTTAATGATAATATTTTTTCTCTCTCCCTCATCTCTTCATGTAGCGACTTCCAAGAAAGTCATAAAAGCAAATGAGTGTGCGAATAAGCATTCAGACCCAGCAATCAAATCACCAACAACTACCACCCCTAAAGAGAAGAACAATGAAGAACAGAGCAAGAAGACGGCCATCTCGCTCATCCTGTTTGAAGAAGTGGATGTTATTTTTGATGATGACTCAGGGTTCCTAGCAGCCATCAAGACATTTATGACCACCACGAAGAGACCAGTCATCCTCACTACCAGCGGTGAGTAGGAGAAGTGACGTCAAACGTCTAACAGTTAGGTCTGTGTTGATTGTCTTTTGAGTGTAAATCCAATCCTTGCACATTTTATAGATCCTGCTTTCAGCACCATGTTCGATGGCAACTTTGAAGAGATCCTTTTCAAAACGCCGTCAGTGGTGAGTGGCTGATTTATTAACGCACAGTGCGGCTTGATCTTTTGATGCTAATCAAGCGGGAGAGCTCAGTAATCAAAAATTAAATTTTCCGTTGTCCTTCTCTCCCTGGTACAGTTGGATGTGGGCAGTTTCCTGCGGCTGTTGTGTCTGACAGAGGACACGAGGACAGACCTGTTGGACATCAGCTCTCTGCTCATTCTCAATGGATGTGACATTCGGCAGAGTTTACTGCAGCTGCAGTTCTGGACTCGGAGTGCAGGAGGCCGTCGTGTAACCAGGCCGTTGGGGAACACTGACAAAAATGGTACGGTGATGATCTGGAGGAAACTATAATTTTATAATTTATTATTATAAAAAAATACCCTTTTAACCTAATTCATGTTTCCATTAAAAGCTGAACTGAAGCCACAGACTGAAGAGGCAGCTGGCATGACTGCGTGTGCAGCGACTGTCCCCTCCACTCTCCCTCCCTGTGACACCGGCTGCACTGAAAGCATGCTCGGTCTGCTGAATGTTGAACCTAACGGGGACATTTGGGAGCTGCTCAGGGTAAACTCTTCATTTGCCATATTGCTTAGACTAAGAATGGGTAACACAGTGAGGTCTCAAATAATGTTACTGACCAAAGACCTCCTTATGATTGCTTCAGTGTGATCACAATGTTAATGTCTATTGTACTTGATTGACCGGGTCTGTGTTTTTATCAGAGCCAGAGTCCAGCGAAGGAGACGTTATGCTGGGAGCTGCTGGCAAACAGTAAGCGACGAGGAGTGGATCTGCTCTATTCCAACTTGGAGTCACTCTTACCTCTACCACTCACGCGGTTGACGACTTCTACCCAGAAGCCAGAGCGCTCGGCTTCTGCATCACAGGACCATCCTCCTGTTAATCTAAAAGAGCTGCCGTCCCATGCCAGGTTACTACATACGGCAGAGTCGGCGGATTGCTCGGACGACGGCAGTCCAATTAAAATGTCCAACAGAATGAGGAAAAGCAAGAAGCGGCACGGTCTACCTGACCAGTGTGGACTGGACTCTGACTCGGATTCAGAAGACAGTTTCCTGTCCCTCTGTAAGCCGCAGAGCGCTCCTCAGGCAAAGGAGGAAGGCAAAGGGAGTTTAGTTTCAGAGACGGTGAAGAGGAGGCCGCTGACTCCTGAGGAGCGGGTAAAAAGTCTGCCAGTCTCCCAGTGTCTAGAATCAATAGCGGGCTTTTTTGACGACATGTCGTACATGGACTCCTTGCTCGTTCATCCAGAGGGGGCTGACAATCTGAGAAGACCAGTCAGCGCAGTGTTGAAAGACGGGATGACCGATGAGTCGAGGGTTGAGACTGACAGAGGGAGCTGTGTAAGAGTAGAGCACATCTTGGAGATCCCGGCCGCCGTGGAGTCTCTGAGCTTCCACAAATGTCGGGTGTCGGTAGCGGAGGCCTGGAACAAAGTCCAACGACTAGATGGCGAGGTGGGGAAGGAGGCTGCAGCAGAACTCTCCCTGCCTGTGGCTGCCACACATGAGGGTTACCGCTTCACTCAGGACGGCCCCTGTCAACCACAGTGAGTCTTCTTTCTTTACACCTTGGTTTATTACAACATGAATGTAATTCTGTAGCCCAGTCAGCATGATAATTCCAAGCCTGACCAGTTAAACCAGTTCAAATAAAGGAAATGTGAATTGATATGTTCCAGGCTGGTCCAACGGAGGAGGAAAGTGATGGAGAGTCTGCTGTTCAGCGGAGTGTGTGGCACTCTGGGCAACAGACCAGCAGCTGCTCTGGACTACCTGCCAGCCCTTCGCACCATCTGCAGATCAGAGCAGCTTAAGGAGCAGGGCAAGGTCAAACGAAGGTTAGCGTGCTGAAACCTCACATAATGCACACCAAGCACACATTGTAATTGAATGGAAGAAGCTGTGCATGCATGCCATTCCTATAAACGTCTTCTGAATTGAGTCCTCAGAAAACTGAGCTGTTTTCCCCCTCCTTCCAGGTTCCTGCACTACCTAGATGCGATCCACCTGGGTCTTGAAAAGAGCACCCTACAGCACCTTGCTGAAGACTTCCCCTGAACGTGACCGGAGATCAGACGTGTCCTCATGATCACACAGCCTTAAACAATTATTACCCTTTGAGTGGTCACACTGCTATTGAATTGGAAGAAGCAATACCTTTACAGGCTGTGTTGTGAAAAGAGGATGAATAGTCGGGCAACAACAACCACATGCATCACTGTCGTCTTTTGTCTGTTTATGATCGCGACCTCGGCATGAGACGAGGTGGCTAGCTAGTCAGAGGTGAGCGCACAAAGGACTGTCTGGTGAAATTTACACTCGTCACTCTCACCTTATTTAGGGAAAGCTAAATAACCTCAAATGCTGTCTAATTCAGCACGTCTTGTGGCGCTTTCTCAGAATGCACTAAAGGTTTCTACTTTATATGATTCTCGTAATATTAAGCTGTCAGTTTTTTTTCCCCTTGTACAGTAGTGTTTTATACATTGAAGCGTTTTATTTCTAGTAGAATTGTCTTTTGAGGAGTAAGTATGAATCATTAATGATTTATAAGAGATTAACATGTAAAATAGAATTTGTAAAGGCTGTGTAAAGTGACATTCTCTACACAAAGTACTGTTCTTGCACTCAGGATCTCCTTCATAAAAGGCTGCTGAAGCTTTATTTTTCAGCTCTACGTCACAGTCACATTCCTCACAGTGATTTTTTTTTTTTATTATTATTGTTGATTTTTCCAGCCATAAATATGTACACATTACTCACTGGGTTTTTTGTTGTGACAGAAATAAAGGTTTGTAACAACTAAATAAAGATATTATCTATCTCTGTGTGTGCTTAAATACAATGTAATTACGCGTGTACATGCCGTCACCAATGCACAGTGGATAGACCGGTTTCTGCTGAGTGTGTAATGTATTTGGGAGGGAGGTCATTAAGGGACGCCCCCCCCTCCCCCTCTGATTGTTCCCACTGCGCAGCTGACGCGCGCAGGAGGAGGCTGCCGCTCTGTTGTAACATCCACAACTCCCAACCTGTCGCAAGTTCCAGTTTTTATATTGCCGGTTGCGTTTCGCCACGTGTGGAGGCGGGAAAAAACACGATGTGACCATCATGTTTGGTTCAGATAGCGGGGATTCTTCATCGTCTCGGAAGAGGACGTGACTTTTTTTTTTCCGGGATGGCAAACCACGAGCGAAACAAGAAGATGTTGCTGGAACTGTTGAAGCGGCCGATCAACAACCGGTGCGCCGACTGCGGAGCGGCTGGTGAGCAACACGTCACTCCACTGTTCATCCGGCTCCATGCATCTATTTAAGCCCTTTTCTAAACCTTGAATGTGTCCATGGCTAAGAGGCATTATTTGGTTATAACAAAGCAGGATTATCAACCCAGGAAAGGTTTGATTTAGGTATCATTTCGAATGGGAAATTATAATACATTTGATTTGTTGGCGCCTTACAAAACATTAATAAAACATAAATAAAATCAACACATCAGTAAAGTTATATCAAGTTAAAACATTTAAGTCAATACAATGAAGGTGGATATACTGAAAGTTATGTAAATTATACACTCTAATGCATATCAACTAGTAAGTGTAAAGGGTTATTGTGTAAAAATGTAGTTTTAATAGGCTTTTGTACTCACTAGTGCATATTTATAAATAGATTTGTTTATTCAAAGACACAAAACCTAACACTAAGTTCTGCAGGGGAACAGGAGCGTTTAATTGTAAAGTGTGTAACTGAAATGCCTCCTCGTCTGCACACCTCAGGTCCAGACTGGGCCTCCTACAAGTTAGGTGTGTTTGTGTGTCTGAACTGCTCTGGCATCCATCGCAGCCTGTCCAGCCGGGTCAAATCCATTCAGCTGGACTTCTGGGAGGATGAGCTGGTGGAGGTATGTTCCTATTGTAATGGTAATACCGTGTTAGTTCTCCAGGTGAAAGGATACGTTGTCTGTGTCCATGTGTAATCTCCATGTGTGTCTATTTTTTGGGACTTGGGAAGTTCATGAAAGCCAATGGCAACGCCAGCGCCCTAGCCTTGTATGAGAAAGCCGTTCCAGCGTACTACTATCGGCCCCAGGAGAATGACTGTGTGTAAGTATGTTTCCAGGATGAGTAAATTCCTCAGAAAATGTTTTTTGTGCTAGTGTATGATCACGCATGCCAACTGCTGACGTGACAATAAATAGACAGAAGTTCAACTGCAGAAGAGAAATACAGATGCTGCTAAATCTAAGCTGAATAAATCATCTTCTTGTTGTGATACTGTAGAACTGTGTCCTTCCTGTTGTTTGCCTTTGAACTGCAGTGTCCTAAAAGAGCAGTGGATCCGGGCTAAATATGAAAGGAGGGAATTCACAGGAGAAACCAAGTATCCACCAATTCCATACACCACAGGTGATGTTCTCTCTGTTCTCAGGCTGCAGGACACCAGCCTTTGTCAAGTCTGTTGGCGTAAGGCTGATGTGGTTTTTTCATACACATGCAAGAAAAACCTGTTCTTTTGCATAACAATGCAGCCAGGAAGTGAAAGCTGGCCGGATAGTTTTTTTGTCTTTTCGTAATGTTTCTGTAACTAAAGCATTCTCATTTGGAGGAAGACCTGTGTGAAGACAACCTCAGTAGATTTTCTTTGATTTTGATTCCAGGTTTCTATGAAGGGATGCTGTGGAAGAAAGGGAGAGACAACACACAATTTCTGAAGAGGAAGTTCGTCCTGTCGGAGAGAGAATTTACCCTGACTTACTACAACAAGGAAAATGTGAGTTCCCCGAAGCGCCAAAATAATTGGAGTGCACTGAACTTGTGCCAAGAGGCCGAGAAACTGTTTATCAAACTGACAAAGTGACGTGCTGCACATGTGACATGCATTTATTGTAAATCATATGGAATACACAATTAATAAATAATGAAGCCTCAATGATTCCTGCAAGTTTACTTTCACATACAAAGGAAATCAAACCATTTAAAGACTACAAGATGTGGATATGAACAATGTGTGTGTCGCTCCTCATTAACCTACTGTGAGGCACAGAGGTGCTTTGAGCTAAATGATAATCAGCATGCAAATCTCCCAGCATCGGGCTTTTTAGTAGGAATAATGTTTACTATATTCACCATCCCAGTTTTATGTGTCAGCATTTGCTAATTAACATGACGCCTAATTGATGGGAATGTCCTCAGTTTTGCAAGTATTCAAAGTATTGAAATTTGTATCTGATGATGGAGCTGGAGGAAAGGTCATCAAAGTTATTACGAGCTAACTGAATTCTCTTTTACATCCTGTCCACAAACTCTGGAACTCAGGAGTCCAAGGGCCCTAAAGCTGTAATCGCCGTCAAGGACCTTAACGCCACCTTTCAACCGGAGAAGATTGGCCATCCTCATGGGCTGCAGATCACCTACCAAGACAATGATCACACCAGGAACCTCTATGTTTATCACGAGAGTCCTGAGGTGGGACTGCATGATCATCCACAGTGTGAATAACAGTAACCGCCATATGATTGTCATGCTGTAGGGCTGTGGAGAAGCTCAGGCTCTCTTCTTCTACTCTAGGAAATAGTGACGTGGTACAACGCCATTCGTGCTGCTCGCTATGCATACCTGAAGACAGCGTACCCGACTGGAAGCAACGAAGAGGTAGGCAATCAAACCTTGTCAAAACGTACTAAAATGTCTGTTTTAAAGCTTAACACCTGCGTGTCTTTGCACTTCTTTGTCAGCTGATACCAAAAATAACAAGAAACTACCTCAAAGAGGGGTACATGGAAAAGACTGGGCCATTGGTGAGTTATTAAACAAGAAAGAGTTTGACATATACATGTTTGAATATGATTTATTATCCGAACCTCAACCGCTAACTTTGCATGCAACAAGGTCAGCATATATATAGTTCTTTGAGTGCGTTTCTGTTCCTCTATTCAAACACACTTAAATTATATTTTTTGTAAGAACAGGTTTTGATTTGATAGATGGAGGATAGAGAGTTATGTTCAAATGTTTATTTTTTTATGTGAAGCATTAAATGCTTTTTTTTAACAGCAAAAAGAGCCGTTCAAAAGGAGATGGTTTACTTTGGACTCTCAAAACAGGAAGTTGTTCTACTACAAAGGCCAACTGGTGAGGACTTCCCAGTACAACACGACACTTGCACAGTGCACGTGCGAATGTTTGTCAAGCCCTTTATATCTGAGCGCGTGCATGTGTTTCATTCTTGCGAGCGCAGGATGCAGAGGAGTTAGGGGTCATTTTCATCGGCACGGAGAACAAAGGTTACTCCGCGAAGGTGTACGTCCCAAAGCACACTCGGGGAAACAAGTGGAAGTGTGGCGTTATGGTGGAGACGCCCGAGCGTCAGTTTGTCTTCATGTGTGAGCAGGAGAGGGAGCAGAGAGAGTGGCTGGACGCCCTCAGACAGGTCCTGTCCAGGCCCATGACACCCCAGGATTATACCAGTAAGTAAGGCTGGAAAATACTGCCAACACGTCACGGATATGTAAATGCTTTCTAATATTAGCACACAAAAAAAGCACATGCAAATCTGGAGGATGAGAGGATGAACCCATTAAACCTCTTATTTTCCACATTTAAATCCCTGTGTGTTATAGGTTGAACATTCCTCGAATTTTAAGTTTTAAAGTAACATTAAGTCTATATAATTTTAATATTTCTGTTGATATGCTCACAAGATCCATGCCACCATAATGATTTTATTCATTTTATATTCTTGTTTGCCCTCCCAGTTGAAGCCAACATCAAGCATAAAAGATGAACTTCAGAGAGGTGTGTCAACGGGATGACGGGGAGACGACTGCAGCTACACGAGTGACTGAACTCCTGCAGCAAAACCGTATCACTGTATCAGCACTGAATCTCATCCTTGTGTAGTAATGAATCTCGACTGTGCTCCGCGCCGCAGTGTGGATTCAAGACTCCCATCCGCTTACATTAACTGACACGGATTCTGATGCTCAATCTCAGACGTCAGATAATACTGCATTGTGATGTAAAATCTACTATACACCCCTGACTCAACACAAGTAAATGTTGTAAATTAATGTTATCATATCATGCTTTAATATTGAACATGTTTCATGACACCATGACCTTAAAATAAATAATAAATTGTAAGTATTGTGTGCGGCTTAATTTTAGATAATTTATATTCATATACTGTATAATAAAATGTGCACTATATTGTGTAACAAGTTACAAATTATCATTATTATTATTAATTAATATACATATTATCTGCTCAGTGAGTCAACATAAGATTGCTATTTTAATTATTATATTTTCCTTTTTTAATTATTTTTCGGAAACCCTTCACTAATGTCACAGATGGAAGGAAACAATATATTTCTATATACCGCTTGGCGCCAGAGAGCAGCGTAACGCGTTTTAGAATTCCCGTTGAAGTTTGTCCTGCACGACTTGCTGTAGTTGCCGGGTATTGGAGGTCGGGCATGCCCATGAAACATCCCCTGCGAAATGCTATGCGGGCGCCGAAAAGAGTGTGATTAATAGGACATAGCAGAGACATGTAACCCCAGCCCTTCTTTATATTGCATTTACCCCGAGTGGATCACACGCAAGCCGAGCAGAAGCGCGTAGAAAACACGGAGGAGCGCCGAAAACGGTCCGTCCGTTTTGTCCTACAAAGGCGCCGAGAGTTTGACAGCGGCAGGACTTCACTGCGCAGGCCTGACGTTAGGAGCGGCAGCCGAAGGACTTCATGAGAGCATAAAGACCCCTTTCTGTCGAGGGAAGCGAGCTAAAACATGAGGAAGGACGTGAGGATACTACTTGTAGGGGAACGTAAGTCACGAGTGTGTTTAACCGCGAAGCCGCTGAACGGTTTATCAGCTAGCTAACATGCTAGTGAGGGAGCTAGGAGCTACCGCTAGCAGATGCGCCCAGTGAATCTGACAATACACTAAGCACTGGGATTAAACATATGTATGTATATATTTTTATTGTTATAGTGTGCTGTGGAATCCAACAGTGTATAATAATCATACACAGTGACTGTAATTTATCCAAAGGTTATGATGGGCTTTGGCTTCTGCCTGGTGCTCTCATGGTATCTCATGCTGCATGATACTCCATCACGAGCTTTTCCATGAACTGCCATGTCTCCATACTTAATACAGTACTTCTCATAACCACACACATCTGACGATGAGGCATGGCAAATGTTCCCCTGCTGTGAATTGATTTGTAGACAAATGCCTCACAATTTAGAGGCTGTGAGTAGAAGGCATTTTTTTTAATTATGATAAGTGACCTGAGCAATTATTCAGTTATTAAAATAGTTGCTGGTAAATGTCCAGGTAATTGACCAATTGTTCCAGCTCTAGCTGGCACAGAGATGCACTGTATGTTGAACAGAATTATGGGTAAATCTTTCCTCAGGACCCTGGAGCGAGGGCCGAATCAAGCTAAAGAGGCAGTAGATCCCACGTTAACTGTGTTTCACCTGGTGTGTTGTCTGTAAAGCATGTTGTCAATACTATTTATAGTTCAGTCATAGCCACGCAGGTTGCCCTACATTGCCACATTAGGCAAGTTGGTACTGACTGTTCCTGAGAGAGTTGCAGCCAATGTAACATACCTACTCCAGTGTTGTGAAGTTCAGTACAGCTTGTTGGCCTACAGATAGCAGAAAGCCTGTCAAGACACTGGGGGGCTGCAGAGGTGCAGTTAAGGATGATCTTCATCATTCATTCATCTGACAACCATTGCTGTGATGAATTGTTTGGCCTCCACACTGTTGTTAAATACAGACCACCATCCCAGAGAGCAAGTGGGCGTCATGGGTTTTCTTTAATCAACAGTCAAAACTGATTATATTCAATGTACAATAATATAAAATGGAGAAGCACCAAATCACAACATTTTATAAGGTGGAAACTGTGAATGTTTGGCATATCTGCTTGATAAATCACATAAGACATTCATTCATGACTTTAAAATGACTTTCCCCAACTTTGTATAATGGAATGTAACAAATTCATGCATAGATAAACATTTACTCAATTGTAATGCATTTTAAAAAAGTATAATAAATCCCAGACCAGCATATTTTCAGAGTTAAATATGCTTCTTCCTGGTAATTCAAGTCGGAATTTGGTGAAATCATAAACTGTAAGTTATAAGTAAATGATGGGTTTTTACATGAGTAGACTTCTATATTAAAATTGTACTCTTATTGAAATATTAGTAAGTAACGGTGCAACTCTATCCATCGTGGTGTTGATTTCAGACTATGTTATTCCACACTGTATTGTGGCTTTGCTCTGTGCTGTAATTTAGTGAGTGCTTGTCTGAGAACTGTTGCACTTGGCTGCAGCTCTCAACCCTCTTCAGCAGCTCTTATCTGTGCCCTGTCACTTAACACAGTTCCAAGACCACGCGATAAAAACTGTAGAGAGATCTCGTTGATGACCCATTTGTCAGTTAAAACACTTGTGTAATGCCGAATAGTAATAAAATATACTTTTTCCTTTGTCAATACAGCCAAGGTGGGGAAGACATCACTGATAATGTCTCTGGTCAGTGAGGAGTTTCCTGATGAGGTATGTATCAACAGGCAATCAGAAGAAAGATGTGGTAGAATTAATAATCAAATCTCGCTGTCGTTCTCTCTCCTCTCTTTCTTCTGTCTGTCTCTCTCTATCTGACTGTAGCTTACATTCTGTATATTATATTGTCCTATATAACAATAAAAAGTAACAGGATCTAGTTGATGATGCTCATAAATAATGTAGTTAATTTGCTAAATTAGAAATATCCTCTGACAATAATAATAAATAAAAAAAATCTCATATTGTGACATCGCTGATCCTGATTATATATTTTTAGATTTAGCTGTTATCTGATGATGTAAGAATCATGAGGTAAAAAGGTGGGGGAAAAAAGACTTGTCAGACATTTGGATCATTGTCTTCTGTTTTCCAGGTTCCTCTCCGAGCTGAGGAGATCACCATCCCAGCTGACGTCACCCCAGAGAGGGTCCCACACATATCGTGGACTACTCGGGTAAGCACGCCTGCAAGATTGATTTAATAAAATTATCCCTACTTCTTATGAACAGGAATATAGTTGATTTGGTAACAGTTAAGTTTAATAACATGTAAAGGGCTGGACTGATGTGTCTTTTTGACACCGTTTTTAGAAGCAGAACAGTCAGATGAGCAGCTGTTCCAAGAAATATCAAAGGTTGGTTTCACTTAATTCTCACTCTCATCTGCTCTCAAATTGTCTGTATCCCATGCATTAATATTGCTATTTGACTTTCCAGGCAAATGTTATCTGCATAGTCTACTCCGTCAACAACAAGAAGTCCATTGAAAAGGTGAACATGGTTTCTCTCAGTTCTCTCTCTGTATGTGAAACAGGATGCTGTTATGCTTACCGTCTTAATGTGAGAAAATTGATCTGTGAATGCTTGTGCGGCTGCAGGTGATTGATGTCGTGCTTTACTCCTCTAGGTGACAAGCCATTGGATTCCCCTCATAAATGACAGAACAGACAAGGACAGCAGGTGTGTGTTCATGTCACTCACCAACAGATGCATGTTGTGTATTTGTGTTGTGGTGGTGCTGCATCTACAACCTTGAAATCAATGAGTATTTCCTTATCACTTTATCAGCAAATGATTTACTTGATTAATTGTTTGGTCTGTAAATGCCAGAAAATAGTGGTACTTCCCCCTTATATTATCCCATGGTCTAAATGTCTTATTTTGTCCAACCAGCAGTCCAAAACTCAAATAATTCAGTTTACAATCATATAAAACAGACAGAACCAGCAAATCCTCACTTTCTGAGTTCTTGGCATAAATCTACTATCAAAAGTGCCGCCTATTATTTCTCTGTCGATCCAACTAATTGATTAATTGACTAATCGGGGGAGCTCTAATGATGTAGTAATGAATGGCCTTCCTACAGGGTACCATTGATCCTTGTGGGAAACAAGTCAGACTTAGTGGAACACAGCAGCATGGAGACCATCCTGCCAATCATGAATCAATACCAGGACATTGAGACCTGTGTAGAGGTAAGTGATCAACACACACATGTATGTATAAACCCTTTGGAACCTTGGAGGCAGGGCTGTTTTGGAGGTTGAAATCTTGTCAGTGAGTGTGTGCAGGACGGATCGGCCCCCAGCTGCTCTTGGGCCGGCTCCAACTGCTGACTCCACTTACACTCTGACCGAGTCATTAATAGATTGATATTACTGAACCCTGCGGTCTAAGGCCATGGCCTGCTGACTGACGGACGCCAAGTATGTTGAGAGGATTGGCTGACGTGGAGGAAGCCGCTCTCTGTTTGCATTACTGTTTTCAAATGCCTCTCTGTCTGCGTGAGGCGGCGGCTCAGTCACGCCGTCCTCAGCTGTATCAGTTACAAGTTTAATGAGGGAGACGAGGAGGACGTGAGAGAAGACACATACAGCGTGAATACAGTGGCACAGCTGGTGAGAGTTGAACACGTATGAAAGACGCGTGAACCAGTGTTTTACTGCTGACTCGGTGTTGGACCAGACCCAGGGTTGGTTCCATCCTGCTTCTCGAAATACTTGCATCTCTGTGTTTATTTATCAGTGGTAAAAGAAGTATGAAGATCTTTTACTTGACTTGTAATTTAAAAATACTTTATAAATAGCTGGTGTAGATGAGTAGGACATGAGTTGCTCTTGTTCAGGACATTCACACACTTTTTCCCCCCTCAGTGCTCTGCCAAAAACCTGAAGAACATCTCTGAGCTGTTCTACTACGCCCAGAAGGCCGTTCTCCACCCGACGGGACCCCTGTACTGTCCAGAGGAGAAGGAGGTGAGATCTATATGGTAGATTCAGCAGACATTTTGACTTGTCATAGGAAAAGGTCTATATCAGGACCTGAAAACTGAAGCAGCTCAATGCAATTCAGCTTTTCTGCTGTGTCACCGAAATCTTTCTGCATTTTATAAGTAAATGCAAGTACCTAAAAGATTACATTTCTCCTGTTTTACAGTTGAAGCCTGCTTGCATTAAGGCATTAACTAGAATCTTTAAAGTGTCCGACCTGGACAACGACGGCATCCTTAATGACAATGAGCTCAACTTCTTCCAGGTAACTTTATCCACTTAATAGTGTCACTATCAACATCGTTTTTCACATCCGTTTTAACATGACCTAAACCTGAAATGACTTTGCATACTTCAACACATCACTTGTTGTGTATGTCTGTAGAGAACATGCTTCAATACACCGCTGGCGCCTCAGGCTTTAGAGGATGTAAAGAATGTGGTCAGGAGGAACATGGCAGATGGAGTCAAGGACAACGGACTTTCACTCAAAGGTCAGGCGCTCTTCTGCTTTCTTTTTTTCCACAACCTTCCTCTTTCCTCCGTCTTCAAAGTCAATCCTTATCCTCTTCCAATCCAATCCCTCTTTTGTGACGATTTTCTATCTCTTCCATCCTCCTGCCTTGTAGGCTTCCTGTTCCTGCACACTCTCTTCATACAGCGAGGCCGACACGAGACCACCTGGACTGTGCTGCGGAGGTTTGGTTATGACGACGACCTGGAGCTCACGCAGGAATACCTGTTCCCCCTGTAAGTGGAGCTTTGCAAGAGTCAAACTTTATTTGTGGCATTTATGTTAAAAAATATTTTGAAGGCTGAGACAAGAAAGAGGGCTAAACATAGCTTTACCCTGCTAAATCAGCTGTTTGACAGCGCTACAGTGTTGATGATACAAGTGTAAATTATATGGACTTACCAGGACGATGGAGTTGTCAAAAGAGCTTGTTCCTCATTATATGAACTCATTTGTTATGGCGGATCATTTCCTCTTCTTGACTGAATTGTGTGATCCTCCAGCAGTTGAACAGAGCTGTCTGTGAAATGATTGTTTCTGTCCCTGTCACGCAGGATAAAGATCCCCCCAGACTGCACCACAGAGCTAAACCACAACGCGTACCTCTTCCTCCAGAGTGTCTTTGACAAACACGACAAAGTGAGTGGTTGGAACTGTTTTAGAAATGAATTTCATCTTTTTTTATTTATTTCTTATTTTTATTCATAAATATAGTTTATATTTTTAAGCATGGTCACTTTTCTCCTCAATGAGTTTTACCATTACCAACATGTTAACCATGTTTTTTGTGTGCACTTGGTACGATCCAGGACAGAGATTGTGCACTTTCGCCAGAGGAGGTGAAGGACTTGTTCAACGTGTTTCCCTACATGCCCTGGGGTCCGGATGTCAACCACACGGTCGGCACTAATGAACAGGGATGGATCACATACCAGGGTTACCTCTCCCAGTGGACGTGAGTGTGGCACGCATTCCTTAACTTACACCTATGCTCATGAAACATTTACAATACTGCAGATCATAATTATGTAGCACACACAGATCATCTTACAAAGTTATGCTCCTGTAGATTCTAGTGCTCATCATGACTTTTCTTTGGCAGATTAACAACATATTTAGATGTACAGCGTAGTTTGGAGTACTTGGGTTATCTTGGCTACTCTATCATCTATGAACAGGAGTCCCAAGCTGCTGCCATCACAGGTAAGAGATCGTAATTAAATCCACCTCTATGTTTGTGTTTTAAGCCAAGCAGCACTGATTCACCAAAAAATGTTTTTTTACAGCATGTGTCGCGTTGATCATGTATGTTCTTATGCATTCCCTTTTCTTTCAGTGACGCGAAACAAGCGCATTGATCTGCAGAAGAAACAGACCCAGCGCAGTGTCTTTCGCTGCAACGTCTTGGGGGCCCGGGGCAGCGGGAAGAGTGGCTTCCTCCAAGCTTTCCTGGGCAAGAACCTGCAGGTCTGTGGAAATAGTGGCTGTGAAATAATTCTTGCTGGACACACAGAGGGATCACGATCAAATCACCTGTTTGCATGAATTTTACTAAACTTGAAATGCTAGGAAAATGTTGGTGTAAGATGATGAGTTTATTGGTGGTCGTAGGAAAATGCTAATTTTGTCACTTTGTTTAAATTATGACTGCTCAGATACAAGCAGCACAAGTGTTTTAAAGCAAAAAAAAGGCAACAAACTTGATCCACCTTCAGAGGGACCAAATTATAATACAAAGCTGTTCATAATTAAGTCAACTTCCAGAGATCGATCAAACAAGTCAGGGTCAAAGGGGACCATCTTATAAGCACATAAAAGTATTGATGGGTGTCTTGTTGTTTATCCACGACAGAAACAGAGGCGGATTAGAGAAGACCACAAGTCCTTCTATGCCATCAGCACAACTTATGTTTATGGTCAGGAGAAGTACCTGCTGGTAAGAAACGTTCACTCCTCATCTGGTTTCTGGATTACTGTTACATAATCTGGATATATTAGACTTCACTGTGTATCAGTATTAGTGCACTGCAAAACGTTAATCCCTCCATCTGCACACTCCCTCTCTCTCTCTTGCTCTGTCCCCACGTCTCGTCCGCACCCTTCAGCTCCATGAGGTGATGCCAGATTTCGACTTCCTGTCAGAGGCGGACCTAGCCTGTGATGTGGTTTGCCTTGTGTATGACATCAACAATCCACGCTCTTTTGAATACTGCGCCAAAGTGTACAAGGTATGTAAGCTCATCAGATGCAAAGAGGCTTGTGAGGCCCCCCCTTTTATATACGTTCTAACCAGTAACATTCAATGGGTGTGTCGGGCAGCAATACTTCATAGACAGCAAGACGCCATGCGTGGTTATCGGCGCCAAGTCGGACCTGCACGAAGTACGGCAGCACTACACTCTCTCACCGCTCGAGTTCTGCCGTAAACACAAGCTCCACCCGCCCCAGCCGTTCACGTGCAGCGCGACCGACGCACCCAACAAAGACATCTACACTAGACTCACCACCATGGCCATGTATCCGTGAGTATTATTAGGTCTCAGTTTGTTAACCATTGACACCTCTGTGAGTCCTCTATCCTCCACGCCCATCTTTTCCACTTTTACCTCTACTGGATGTATGTATCGGACAGCAGCCATAGTATTCAAAGGTTAGAGCATGGGGAAATGAATGATCATGCACATTCTATCAGAGAACTTTGGACCGACTAGATTTGCACCGTTGCTACTTAGCACCCAAAACACACAAATGCATATTCATGCTCCCTTGTGTAAAGTTAGTCTTGTCTGTGGTCGTGCAGTAATGGTAGGTCAAGGTTAAGGTAAATCCTGACCGTATCGAACCTGTAGACCTTGTGTCTTAAATCCTCAAAGCTTGTTGATCAGATTAGATTTCAGAGTAGATTAATTGGCACTCAACGGGACGTGTCCACTTAATCTCATTTTAGTGGGCCAGAAATCCTATTGTCTGCATTTGAATGAAAGCAGTAGATGTGCTGCACTCTAACCCATGTGTCATAAGGCTATCTGCTGATTGAGGGTGAATTCTTGGCCTCACTTTTTTGGTTAATTACCACTACGGCAACATATGAGGATACATTTAACAAAGATAGACTTTGACTATCACTGATTGTTACCATGGATGCTCTTACTACGGTTGAACGTTTTAGGTCTAAAATAGGTCTTTAATTTTGTGAAACTGTCTAACTTGGATTTAATTAATCAAAGAGGAAAATCTAAGACTATACTAACACTATAGACAAGTCGAAGCCCATGGTCTCAAAATGAAACCTTTGTTCTTAGTGGTGTTTTGATGCTTCATGTTTCTAAAGTGGTTATTAAAACTGTGGTGGGAAATTGGCCACAGAAACCTTTGAGTGGACAAAAGTTGCAGATTTAGAAAGCTTTTGCATTTAGTTCTTTATTCACCTTTATTTATTCTCTGAATTTCTTGTCTTGTTTTGAATGTTTCTTTCCTATCTTTGTGGTTTCCCCCTCCTTTATGTTTAGACTTTTTACATTTTTCCCTGTCAATAATACTTCGGTTTACTTTGTCGAGGACGTGAAGGTAAATGGCAGTAGTGCAGGTGTCCGTTCATTTCGCTAAGTGGTTAACGGTAAAGTTCTTATCTACCTGGCTTTGGCCTCCTCTTGCTCCTCCCCTCCTCCTCCTCCCTGTGTGTTGTTTGGTGTGTATTGTCTTTCTATGGTGGTGAATACACGCATCTTTGTGTGTCTTTCCGCAGCCACGCCCGTCTGCGCTGCATGTGCGCCTCCAACAGGTGCACCTATTGCCTGTGTCAGAACCTGCTCAAGTTGGAGCTGCTGCGCAATATTAAGGCCCAAATCCACAGGGTCATGTTCAACAGGTTCATACGTAGAATAAGCTCTAGTGATTTAGCATAGACTCATTCCTCCTCTCTGTGTTTCCTGATTCCCCCCCTAAGCTCTCTAACACCAGTGATGGTGATTGCTTTCCTCCAGTGCTCAGCTTTGGTCAGGTTTACACTGCATATCCACTCGTGCCAAAACATATTGTATAGTCTTTTATTATGAATCATTTTACGCTATGTTGATAGATTTTTGTAGGAAATTTTTTGCGTGCTGACAGCTGGGATCGGCTCCAGCCCCCCCGCAACCCTCAATACAGGATAAGCGGTAGAAAATGGATGGATGGATGGTTTTTTTGCGTGCTGCTTTGCTGCCATCCTTAGGGATGACCTGTCTTGCTCAGCAAGTTGATGCTTGTTGACAAAGAGTGATATCTTTGGTTTTATAGTTCAAAGTTGCTCTCTCATGACAAAATAACCCCTTAAAATGAGAGATGTCAGTCTTAACTTCAGGGCTCCTAAGTTCTCAGTCTCGTTGGGACAATATCACCAAATCGTCGCACTGGACTGGTATACCAAAGTTTACCACTAGGCGTCGCACTTGACTCAATATGTTTTTAAAATAATAAAAAAAACTATATTTTTTAACTAAATGTTATTAAGTCTGATCTGCAATGAACACAATGTCACCCATAGCAACAGGAAACTCCCGCCCCTTATCTTAGCATCGGTTGCTCTCGACAGATTTCTGAATTGCTGGGGAATAGAAGAGTCCTAGTGGTACGATATGATTAAAAGTGAGCTGAGATTTCATTCCTGTTTTTGTCATGAATCCCGTTGGTCATACAAGGTGTTTTGGTCTCTGCTCCAGCTCCAGCCAGCCCTCCGGCTTGCTGTACAGTTTGACACAGCGAAGTGTGATCACGCTGTGCCAGCTAACTCGCAGGCTGCTAGCCAGGGAGGTGACAGTGTGTCGGAAACCGTGTGAAAAATGCATGTTTTATTTGCATGTGCGGTGCAAATTGGCTCCTAATACTAACCCCCATACATAAGAGAAATATGTTTTAAAAAAAAAAATGTTTTCATTTAATTCAGAGGAATTTGACAATGAAGTTTTCAGAAGTGACCATAGAACCTTCTTTTGTAAGAGTTGCTGGTTCCCTCCTGTCCTGCAGTGGATATGCAAACTGTAAATCCTGACTAACAAGCGCTTTATTTGCACCGACAATGACAGAAACCAGCCATTCGGTTTGTGCTTCATCCAAACTGAAAACGTCATCGATGTCTGCATGTTTGATTTCCTTTTCGATCACATAGAAGTATTCAAATTCCACGGCACCAAATAGTGCTTGAATGATTAATAATCTATGATGTTTTCAGTCTCGCTTTTGTCCTTATTTCCATTCCTAACACTGAAGTCTACACCCACAGGAGACGTATTCACGTGAAAAGCACAATGTTCTCCTGTGGGTTCCAACTTCATAAATGTCACAGGCTTGATGGTTAAAATCAAAATGTGTCTCTTTGATGTTGAAGATGATTGTATTGTTGTGTACCAATCACCGTGTCATTTCATCCTGTTTCTCCTGTCTTGTATTTCCCGTCCTCTGTGTTTCCCCTCCCACTCTGTAGGTGTTCATACACATGTTTTTGGCTGCCCCTCTTTCTCTTCCTCTTGCACGTGTTCACCCTCTGCTAATCTGTCTGCTGTTGCGTTGCATGGCTTCACCTGTCCTCTTCCTCTCTGGACGACCAGAGGCGTGCCTCAGCCCTTAGCTTGGGAATAGGTTACTCATCTGTTCTCATACTGCAATGGAAGCTTGGTGTTATTGAATCACATGAATGGTTGAATGTGTGTGTGTGTTTTTTGGGGGGGGAAATGTGTGATTTTCTTCAGACCAGCAATGCCATAAAAACCAGAGCTCCTGTTGGGAGTTCATGCACCCAAGCAGAACATCCAGCACTAACCTTTTGTCTTGCTATGGTTTTTAAACTCTGGGAGTTGTCGACACTATTAATAGCACGACACTTAACGGTCCAGCCCTGGCAGGTCATGGCCGACACACCACATTGAATGCCCGACGTGTTTTCTGAAAAGTGGATCGTTTGACTTTGAAGTCCTCTTGCATATTGTGCAATGATAAAATGTTTTTAGGTCACTGAGATTACACGCAACAATAGCAGATTGTGTCAGGCAGCAGCAGAAAGAGGGAAAAGACTGATAAAACCCAATGGAGATGAATAGAACATGCACTATATTTCCAAAGAAAATCACGATCAACAGAGAAGTTTTTAAAAGTGTATTTTAAACGTGACGACGAGAGTCACGGCTCAACCTTTCTAGTCTGGCTGCCGTGTGGTGTGTTTGTCGTTGTTTGACGTGTGCGGTGACATTTTACCAGTTATGCTGCCATCATGGTTGAGTTTGTGCTACTAAGGTTTGTGTTTGAGGTCCCTGACTCTTCAGGCTGGGTAGAGCTGGGTGATCCGGATTAGAGTAATACACTATGTTGGTGCAAGTATTGATGCTTAAAATCTTTAATCTAAACTAGTGAAAATTCATCTCCCCAAATGAATGTAGACCAATACATTTGTACATTATGGCCTTGGAGCACAATATTGGTTTTACTTTATTGTTTCCCAGCTTTAAGGTTGAATATGAACAAAAGCACCTTGCCGTATCTTCACCTTGCTGTTTATAATGATATTTTAACATTTTAAAGAGGGAAAATATAGATAATTTCTTACTAACTTGTACTGAAGATATGCTGCAGTACAAGCATACATAGGCCATGAGTCAGATAATTTTAATGTAGCATGTTGATATTGCAATATCACCAGCTCTACCTAGTGTGTGCGTGTGTGTGACTGGCTGTGTGTTTAAGGCTGATGGGCTTGGTGGAGGCTGTTGTGGGGTTTCCTGCTGTTAGAGGAGGATTTCATCCTGACGCAGCAGGTTTCAGCCGTCTCTAATGCGGAGGGGTCCGTCTTTATGGAGGTCTCTGCCGAGCAGCTAATTCCCCCAGAAAGGTAAAGGCAGAAGCAACATCCACAGAGAGCGAGAGAGAGGGATGTTACAGTTTTATACGGGACCAGCGAGTACGTGTTGGATAAATCCAACATCCGTTTGTCAGGTCATATGTTCGTATTTTGTCCCGAAGCGTTTCAGAGAGACTTATCGGAGTCTTTATAGGAGTAGTTCTACGTCTTATCACGTGAGCTATGAGCTATGTGAATATGGTGGTATAGGCTTGTTTCTCTCCTGGTCCTACAGGTCCTACAGGGTCCTAGTGGGCCCAACTTGGGTTTGCTGTCTCCATTGCTTTTTTTCTTTGCTTGCTTTTTTTGTAGTCTGTAAAGTTCCCCAGTGTTTGGCGGCCAGGTGTTAAATATGTATATTTCCAGTTGCTGCTTAGTCCAACACCTTTCCCTTTTCTTCTCCCCCAAACCAAATAAAACCAACTGTCAAGAGAAAGCATGTGTTGCTGCTCCAAGCTAGTATTTGTCACTCAGGGTCCTGATATTAAGAGGTTTCCACTGGAGATGGAGCACATGTCTTTGTTTTGTCATTTGGCAACCCCTTCCCCCACTGTGGTTTCACCAATGGACTTCTATCATGTTATAGCCTACTGTCGGTCTCTTGCCCCCTCCTCTCAGGCACATGGCTCAGGCGGACCTGAAGAACTCCACCTTCTGGCTGAGAGCGAGCGTTGGTGCCACCGTGTTCGCCGTGTTGGGCTTCGCCATGTACAGAGCACTTCTCAAACAGCGGTGATGAGACGGCGTGAGACGGCGACTTCCTCCCCCCCCCCAGTCCCTCTGTTGACTCTGCCCCTTCCCTCCTACCTGAAAGACTCAGAAAGAAGGGCTGACTAACCACCCGGGCCATTGCCTCAGCACCCAACTCCACCTCATCCCCTTTCCCACAATGCAACACGGGCGACAAACAAATGAGAAAAAAATCATCGGTACATTTTATATGCATTTAAAAAAATGGAAGAGTGGTTTTGTTTTTTGTTAATGTTGTGGGGAAATTTGTAAATGCTGACTTGAATTCTGTGATCAGAAGTCAGACGCTACAAGTCACTGGATGTTTTCAGCTGATCCAGTGCTCCTTCGTTCCCTCAGGTCAGTATTTTTAGTTAGAAGGTTGGAGACCAGAGGCAGCCATACACAGCAACACCGCAAAGGGACTTCAGTCTGTTAATAGATGTGTATATGCAGTATATTATGTATGTATTCCTCAGAACTTTTAGGATCGGACCCACAGACCGCATCACAAGCCAGAAGCAACACCTACAGTAGGTGTTAGCCATACATCTAACCATAGTGGTCATAATTGGCATGCACTTGTTTATTTCGTGTGTTAATTTATTAACCTGTTTCTTTTGTTTTCCTGTCTGTTTTGAGTGCACCGGTTAAAACAGATGGAGGGATTTACATTTTCCATGTATTTTTGTATTTAGTATTATCGAGTGTATAATGATTTTTCTGCTTTTTGTTTTTATTATTCTGGTTTTCAAATAGAGTTAAATAAATGTCCCCTATGTTATATTTTTATGAAATTAGAAGCACCGTAGAGCAACAGATTACGCTATTAACGGCCATTCAAAGCACCTCTTCCACCTTAAAACTATAAAAAGTGTTTCTTCTCATTCTTCTCTTCTCCAGCATTTACAATAAAGACTTGTACGATCTGGCCCTGCCGTGTACGCGTATGATTGGGTGAAATGACGGCTAATTTAATGAGGAAAATGAAACTGGTTTTAAATATCTATATCTGTAATAAATGACATTTGCACCCACATATGTTGTGTTGGCGTGTTCTTCACGGGAGGAGTAGAGGGGTCATTTCAAAAGCATGTAAATAAACTGTTGTTGTGGACATAATAGAGAAGTTAGTGTGTGATGGGGCTGTTATGATGCCGTTCTCAGCCTGAGCGAGGAGGAAGTCACACCGCAGGTAGAAGGTAATTTCACTCTGTGGCTACTGGCTGTTTTACTTCTCTACTGAGGGACAACATGTCTACAGATGGGATTAAGTTGTTCTTTGAAGGCTTCCTGCAGAAAAGAAAAGACACTATGGTGAGTTACAAACTATCTTTAATGTGAGTAAATGTTTATAAAAAGTGACTTTGCTTGCTATACATCTATTTTTTGTTTTCTATATAGAAATTGAGATGGGCGACGTATTGGTTCAGACTTCAAAATACAACCTTGTTCTTCTACACGCAGAAGAACGGCAGTGCTGTAAGTTTACTTTATAGCAGTAAAATAATCAATTGGAGGATGGTTACAGTTCTGGTAGAACTTTGCTTTTTTTTTGTGAAGATCTCAAAGTTATGTTGACATTGCTCTCTTCACAGTCGCACTTAAGAGGCCATTACTACATTTACACAGTAAGTCCTCTACAGTCACTGCTGATGTAAGAGAAACTAAGTACATTTATTACACTACAATTTTGATGAAGGCTTTACTTGAGTAATTACACTTTCCATGCTTCTCCTATGCTGCATTTATTTTACAGCGTCATTTAAAGATATGTTTAGGACACTTATATTCTTCAGCTGTGCGATAAAAGATCCGAGCACTTCCCTGCTTTGCCTCTCGTTAGGCGTCCTGAGTATTTGTCCACGTCTTTGGCCAGGTGCAGGCGGTGCGGGAGGTCCAGAGGGTCGACAGCAAGCGCTTCATGTTTGAGATCATCATGACCAATGGAAAGAGGAAAGTGTTGGTGAGTCACCACCGTGGTTCGGTCACAGGATTTGCAGGCTGTGTGGCAGGTCTGGTTCCAGGGGCCAAAGTGTGTGTGTGTGTGTTGTGTGTGTGTGTTTGTGTGTGTTTGTGTGTGTGTGTGTGATCTAGGCAGCAGAGACAGCAGCTCTCAGAAAGGAGTGGGTTGGACGTCTGTGGCAAGCCATGAATCTTTCTACCTCAGACTCCAGGAGCAAACAGTGAGTAAGAGGAGGACATTTCCCTTCATGACAGATCTAAACTATTAAAAATAACCCACGTTCCGGTCTCTGATGTTTCCCCTTCTCCTCAGTGTTGAAGTGCATGAGCAGTCAGAGAGATTAAACAGCAGCACACCGTTCTGCCCCTACGATGTGATTGGGTCTCTGTCTGACCACATCTGCCCGTCTGAGGAAACCCCACAGCAAGACTCACTTCCAGCCTGGAGCTGCCAGCATCACAACGGTGAACTTTTAGTTGGTTTGCCTCCCAGCACCCCCTTTTGTTTTGAGTCGTGGTTCTTCTAACTACTTTGTTTTCAGGTGACTCACTCAGTGGGTTGGACAATCCAGAGGACACACAAGACTATGACATTTTGCCACCTAGAAAGAGTATGATCTTAGATATACTTGTATCATCTATTGTAATATAACATGCAGTGTGATGATGTTTAAATGTATGCTGTGTCTCTTTAGAGGAACGTGAGATCAACGCTTCCATAGACGAGGACGAGGCTCTCTATGACTCTCCTCTCTCTTACAGGATCTCTGCTCAACATACAAGTGAGATTCCATCTTTTAACCCTTTTAAATTCTTGGTAATACCAAGTTAATAATGAAATAACATTTTGTCCATCTCAGCCCCCACAGAAAGCATATACGACACGCCCAGCACTCTTTTGAGGAGGGAGCCCGATGACATTTTAGGTAAATCCTTAAACGTTTTCTCCTCACTTGTTCTCATAAGACGGCCACAGTTGCTTACATTTGTTTGAAACAAAAGCCACATGTGAAACAGCTGCAAACATTTTCACACCTTCATATCCGAAGCTTTCAGCTGTCTGTGTTGTGGTTGCAGAGGAGCAGCCGGAGAACGCGGCCTTCTGGAGGATATGAGGTCCAGTTAGAGGACACAGAAGACGTCACTGCCTGCTAAATCTTTTATATGCTAGACAACATGCATAACCACGACAAATAGGTTCATCTATAGTATTTATTTCGACTCCTTCTGTACAATTTATAGTTTATAGTTCTAGAGGACACACTGTACAGACACGGCACTCACACTATGGTTCACAACAGTCAAACATGTCACCTGCTTCACAGTATAAGAGAATACTCCACCAACCATATTGCTGTATGACACACACTTTGGACTGGTTTCAATGGGAATGGTTTGAGCTTGGTTGCAAAACGCTTAATGGGTTTGACAGAATACAAAAAAACTTTGTATGTGCACAATGAAAGGAAAATAAAACAAAGGCATGCACTTTAATATATATCATCTACTCTTATTCCACAGTTTAATTTCTTCTCTTCAGCACATTTGTTTGTTTGTATTAATATTGAAGAAGCTTTGAAAGTAAACAAATGTTTAGTAAAAGCAGCGTGGGCCCCTGCTCTGAAGTCTTCAGCTGGTGAATGCTATTAAGATTTTTGTAAACAGAAACTTATATCCAAAAATTACACTACATCTGCAACACTGTATTCACATAGGATTAAACTTACATCTAATATGACTTGATAAACATACGTACAGTGCAGTATTCATCACGCAAACATATTGTAGTGCAGGTGTCGGGCTGAAAAATGATCACAAACGAAGCCTATGTAACAAGCAATGCATAAAAGTGATTTGTGCATTCTCAACGTGTTTCTTCTCGAAAAGAAAACGGATACAATCAACTAAAATAAAATAAAAAATAACAAAAATAATATTTTGATAAGTAATAGAAAATTCCACTCCAATGAGTAGACGCTTTAGTTTGGATCATTGTCAGTTAGCAAAACATTAGTCATCATTTTTTGGTTCTAATTATTGTTACAAACTCACGCAAAAGAAAAAAAGTAAAAGGCAGAGAATCGGGGAAATTGCTGCTCTAGAACTAGAAGACGTAGACCGACCTTCACTCTGTGGTCATTGTCAAATTCTATATCATCTCCAATCAGCCACTAACCTTAAATGATAGATGTGTGTAGTGATGTCATAATAAACTATTAAAGAAAGACACATTTGTTGAGGGAAGCTGAGTGTCGGTGTTTTACATAATCCGGATCTGACCGCCACTCTTCCAACCGAGAAGCAGCACAGGAGACTTATAACTTAGATTTAAATGATCAATCCATGATGAAAATAGGATGTAGTTCTAGGTTAACAGTGGAACAGGATATCAGCTGTTTTTGTTAGGCGCTATAATGGGATCAGGCCTGGGCCTGGGACTGTTCCTTGAGGAACTCTTCCAGGACCGAGATGATGCTGCATGCTTCGGGCAGATCGCTGTGCTCCGCTCTGGCGTTCTGCAGCAACACATCCCCGTTCCCGCAGCCCTGCAGGAACTGGCAGCAGCGGAACAGGGCGTAGTGGACTCATCTCTGCCTGACGCACAAAACGCTTCAGGCTGTTCATGTCCTGGATGGCCTGAGGAGTGCAAGTTGCGGTTGATAGAGAGGAGCAAAAGTTATCACAACAGGGAAGTCGTCTGGATGAAAGACAGTGTGTACTGTTTATCTGCCAAGAGCAACTGAGAGTTGAAAGTGCAGTTAAAACATGCACAAAACACAAAAGTATGTTAAACTCAAACCTGGAAATGCCTGAAATAGGATCCAGAGCCCAAACAACTCAAGAAAGCCTGTTATTGCAGGTTCATTTGTTTGTTTTCTCACCTTCAGTTTGAAGTTCTCCAGAATCTGTCTGAGCAGGAAAGGATTACAACGCTCTGCAGCGTTTAGAAAAGCCTGAATCCAGTCGTCACAGAAGCGATTACTGACTGTGGGGGGGAGGATGTTGATCAGAATCTTAGACAAATCAATGATACAAACTAACGCGTCCTCATCGAGTCTATGACGTACCGTTGTTGGAGAACGTGGGTGGGCTGGTGGAGCAGTCTATGATCAGGTCCGAGTGTGCGTCCTCTGAGATGGCTTTACACAGAGAGGCTGTGGTAGTGTCTTGTTGGGACAGACCCAGCAAACTGGCTGCTTTGATGAACCTGGAGGAGGATAGAACCCACATTTAACAGCAAACAAGCGGGGAAAATAACCGACCTGCTACAGTTTTAGCAGTCTGAAACGTGTGTCAGTGTATTTACGGGGAACTCACCTGGACACATCAGCCTTTGTGCTCTCGTCTGAATTACTGAGCTCCACATGTGTGTGACTCAGAGCCTGAAAATGAAATGCATTGTTCTGGATAAAATGTACGTTTGGTACACAGAGCTTAAATGATCAATAATCTAATGCATATGGTAAATAAACATTTCAAGGACATTTCAGTGTGTGTGAATGCTGAAATGTAGTGTAAAGCACTTTGAGTAGTCTGGAAGACTAGAAAGGCACTATATAAATAGAGGTCCATTTATTTCCTTGCAGCAAAGAGAAACTATTGTTTTTATTGGACGTGCTCTTAAGGTAAAAATAAAATGACTCACAGCATGCAGCAAGAAGCTGATGTTGCTCTGGACCAGCTGCACCACCCGGTAAATGTGCATCACAGACTCCTCATACCACCGGCTCAGATACGGACGCACCTCCGTCTCAAGGTTCTGCAGCTGACACACACACACACACACACACACACACACACACACACACACACACACACACACAGCACACACACACACACACACACACACACACACACACACACACACACACATAAAATCAATACTGCATTTTGACTGTAATGGCAAATATATGAGTTAATTGCACTGTCATTGCATTCTCATACCTCTGGCGTTTGCAGACTGCTATGCAGGCCTTGGACGTATTTATCAAGCTCCAATCTAAATGTGTGTTTGGTCAAGGAATTGGAACTGTTGTGTGTCTCAGAACAAAGTTACAACAATGCAGGAAAGAGCGAGGATTGTGCTACTAATGCTAGAGGACATTACATGATGCCAATAACAATAATAAATGTTTATTTCATAAGGACACTGCAACAGGACCCTTTCACAGCAGTTGATTCAACATCAATGCAGGCTAAACATTATTAGAATTAATTACATTAATTGTGATCGATTAGACCTGTCCTCACCCTGCAATTACATGTCCAAAATGTCTGCTATGAAAAGGGTCACTAGACAGCTTTACACAAAGGATATAAGTTCAGTCCTTTTTCAGAGCCACCCATAAAGCAAATGACATATCCATTTCCATCAGCATCGGGCTGTTCAGGGGACCGTTCCTGCTCCAGGAGACAGCAGTAGCAGCCGACTGCCTGCTCCGGGATACTGGGAAGAGCAAATGATCAACACATTTGTGTTATTTGTCCACTTCTGAACCTTCATTTCCAGCCAAATGAATGTCAGTGCTGTGATCAAACAGATCGTCCCTGGTTTGTTTTGTCACAAAACACAAAGTTGGGAGGGAAATAAAGTAAAATTGTCACCTGAGTTCCACAGTGGCGATGTTGCCCATGCCTCCCAGCAGGGCACCTTTGCTCAGCCTCCTCGAAATGTAGGTCCGCAGCTCAGGCTCCGCCTCTGACGGAAGGCTGCTGTCGATGAGTGTGAGGCTGTGGGCAGGGCAGACAGTCAGTACGGATGCGAGCGGCCAGTAAAGGCAACGAGGAAATTTGGAAGGCACTCAAGTCAATGGAGAACAGATGGAGAAAGCTGATGAGCATTAGCCACAAACAACACAACACACAACTGAGTCACATAGTCACAGACAGGACGTACTTTGCCTCAACACTTAAAGGAATTTCTCTGTTTGCCAACTCCACTTGACACATGGAAGTGGAGACGCGTAGAGGATTGGGAGAGACCTGAAGGCCAGGTAACTCAGCAGCAGCAGTACAGCAATGATCAGAACAATAATCACAAATGAGAACAGCATTGATTCCGTTGATTGTGTGTCCGGTGGCAGCCCGTGGATACACCAACGCACACGACAGTGAAAGCCAAAGAGAAACGACCACTCAAAGCAATGAGAAGGCAGGCGGAGGTCTCCTTTGTTACCTAAAGTCATCCTGACTGGTTGTGGAGTCTGCTCGTCTCTGGCTCCATGCCACATTTTCCCCAGAAGCCTCAGATCTAAGACAAGTGACAGTTTACTTATCACCTGGTTAGCTTTAAGCATACATCTGGTTCCACCTGCATGTGTGTCACTGTCAGCAGGATCAGGAACTAAAAAAAGAGGAGGTAAGAAGAATCATCGACCGTATGATAATTAACACAGAGACAGAAAACCAGGGAGCTGGTTGTATTCAGGAAAAAACACAATAGTAATAGTCCTGTAAGATAAGAATATTATTAGTATTGGAACTATAATACAAAATGAAATGATAAAAAATAATAATATCACTCCTCAACTTATAACATTACACAGATGACGTAACACAACATAACTTTGAATAGAGACATAGAGTTGTATTAGATAAACATGGAGCGTCACCTTGTGCCTTGATAAAGATAGATGGTGTAGTAGCAGTTCAGCTGAGTTTTCTGGCTGTATCCAGCAATTTCCTCGCTGTCAAAGTCATCTCTCTCTTCCACGTCAATAGAATCCTGGAAGGACGACGTTTGGGAGGTAAACATGATCTCACTGCTGCACGGAGTAAGCTAGCAGCCGGCGAAGATGACCAGAAAAACCCAACAACAATGGGCTATTTTTTATTGTTAAGATGTCCTATGGCGGCAGCTGAGTATTGGCTGATATTTAAATTATAACACCGTATATGCAACAGCAGCATTAGTGTTAAAGGTATCCCCCTTCTAGTTTGTGACGTCTTCTTCTTCTTCGCCTTCTTCTTCGTCTTCTTCTTTCAGGTTTTAATGGCGGTTGTCAAACGACTATATAGTGCATTAGCGCCACCAACTGGCTTGGAGTGTGGAGAAAAATGTCTCCCATTAAAAAAAAAATCACATCTTCTCAATTTAGTCATTCTGGGAAACTGAAACACAAGTCAGTAATACTCATTTTTAATAATAAAAAAAAGGTTTATGTGTACATTAACGTCCGAGTGTGATTATATTAATGTATTTCCCTGTTCCTGGGATAAACGTCTCATCGCTGTATTACGTTTGCGGCATTATTCATATTGGGTTAGTTTTAAAACAGCAAACGACGTGCTTTAATGATGGATTGAATTGTGACTAAGCCAGCAGCAATTTCCTAACGCTGAAGACTCCAATGTAAGATTTTAGTTGCAATAAAAAAACTTAACACCAGAGGGCGCCTCGAGGCCGCAGTGTTGTTGTTGGGGGAACCTGAGACCCGCCGCCATCTTAAATTGCATTAGTTCCCTTCTGGCTGTGGGTGTGTGATCTATGTTGGCCGTTTTACTTCACTGGATTAGCAGGCAGTGAACTGACAGCACGAAAACCATGGGGAGAAAGAAGAAAAAGCAAATGAAGCCGTGGTGCTGGTATCCTTGTTCGGTGTTATGACGTTGTTGTTGCTGTTATCGAGAGATCGTCCCTGTCAGACTCCTCTGTTTACTAAGCTAACGTTAACGGGAAGTTAACCCGAGCTTCTTATAATCATAACCGCGTAACGGTAGCAGGCTCACGGTACGTAGCCGGATTTTAAACTCGTTGTCAGCTTTGCTTTAAGTTTAATGACCGTGTCATTAAAATAAAAATACCACGACGCTATTAAACCAGGCGCTGAGATGTGTGAGTCAGGTGTAATCAAAGCAGGGCTTTCCTAAACCGTGATTCCAGGTACTGTAACAGAGATTTCGACGACGAGAAGATTCTCATTCAGCACCAGAAGGCCAAACATTTCAAGTGTCACATCTGTCATAAGAAGCTGTACACTGGCCCCGGGCTCGCCATCCACTGTATGCAGGTGAGGAAACATGAGAATCACAGTCGGAAGAGCTATTTCCTCTACCAGACCCTCCTCACTGTTTATTCATCACAGGTGCACAAAGAGACCATCGATGGAGTTCCTAATGCAATACCTGGGAGGACAGATATTGAACTTGAGATATATGGCATGGAGGGTATTCCTGAAAAAGACATGGAAGAGAGAAGAAGAGTGCTGGAACAAAAGAACCAAGGTAACCAAAATCCCTTAAAAGTGCTGATGATTATGGTCCATCATAGAGGCTAATTGTTCTCCTCCATGTTTTTTTTTAGAGACTCAAAAGAAAAAGCAGAACCAGGATGACTCCGATGAGTACGACGAGGATGACGAGCCCGGCCCCTCCTTCCAGCAGCCTGCTGTGGGCCAGCTTCAGGCGGGCTACATACCCCCCATGACCCAGCCTGGCATGCCTCCAGGCTCTGGTGCTCCAGGGATACCACCAGGCAGCTACTCGGGTCAGACTTCATTCTATTTTCAAGCACGTTGATTGATGCTGCAGCATGAGCCCTAAAATGTTTGTTTAAGGTCTGAACAAGTGTAATCGCTTTAAAATACTGTGATTTAAATTGAATTTTATTTTTACCATGCTATAAAACAAGCATATATAATGCACAATGCTCAATATAAATGTCATAAATCCTTTAATTAATCTATATATTAGGAATCCCCCCAATGATGCCAGGTGTGCCACCAATGATGCCAGGAATGCCTCCTGTAATGCCAGGAATGCCTCCAGGGTAAATGCTGCAGATTATATATATAACTATGTCATTTATTATTAACACCGTCTTTATTGTAAACATGCATATCTTTCCCTGTGTATGTAGCATGATGCCGATGGGTGGGATGATTCCTCCAGGTGCGGGGATGCCACCGATGATGCCAGGTGTGCCACCGGGTAATTTAACATGACAAATATTCTCAAATGACAGTTTAATATGTTGTTACGCTGGTGTGATGAGGATTTCCTTGTACCCTTACGTTATGAACCTGTTCCTCTGGTGTCAGGCATGCCTCCCCCTGTGGGACACCGTCCGGGCATCCCTCACATGGCTCAGGTTCCCTCTGCTGCAAACGTGCTGACTCGACCCGCTGTCCCCGCTGCCGTCGTCTCCTCAGTGCAGCCGGATGTCACGAAGCCTCTGTTCCCCATTGCTGGACAGGTAAACTCTTTACGCCGTCGTTTACCACTTAAGCACCCTGGTGGGGCAGAACATCACCGTCTCCTGTTGAATAAGGCCTGTGTGAGTAGCTGTGCTCACACAGGCTGAGGAAATGATTTTACTTTACGTTTCTTATTCTTTACTCCTTTCCTGTGCTGCAGATGGGCAGTCGCGTCTCAAGCACAAGCACAGGCTCGTCAAGCGCGGACTCTCAGTCCGTCTCTCCTAAAGCTCTGTTCCCTATCACGTCACAAGTACGCAGCTGTCTGCCTGCTCTGTTCTGACAACCTGCAGCTTTACAGTCAGCATGCACCTATAGTTTGCCTGCTGTTGTCTACTTGGGCAGAGTCAATTTTTAGTAAAGTTTCAGTAAGAAATGATGAAATCAGGTACTTTTAATGGTTAGTAGCAACATGGCTTTTGTTTGCTTTTCCTTTCACTACAAATCTGCATTTATTTAACATTTTCTCAATCAATTTTAAAAATCCCATAATGGAGAGTTATGCACATTTGCAAAGGGTGCTTCATGTTTCTGAACTGCTGGAGGGCAACAAAGCCCAGCATGCTCTTTTGGATTTGTTTTCTTGCAGGCTTCATGAAAAACAGGTTTAACTTTAGTCATACTATGTAGGGTTACTCTCTTAAGTAGCATCCTTGGTGTTCACATGTTATAGACCCTATTTACCTCTACCCAAGACTTGCAGGCTCACTTAGAGCAGTAAAAGTACTGCAAGCTACTCTGCACGTTGGTAAAAAACCTTTAAATGTTATTATTAATGTTCAGTGTTTTGAGCTAGTGAACATTAGTCAAAGACAAGGCAGTTCTCTTTGTATTAAAGAAGCAAATGGGTGGATACGTTTTTAATAATAATACTGCAATTTAAATGCAATTCTTAAATAAATAAACTCATGACCTAGTATTCCCATTTTTACAGTTTTATTTCTGACTTTATGCGTCTCAACCTCTTCTGAAACTACTCCGTTGTAAAAATGATGTACAAACACTAATACATATAAACTCAATAATGGGAGTAACCTCAAAGTATGACTAAAAGGGAAATTTAAATTCAGCAACGTCTCTCTGATGGGTTTTCTTCTCTCCCCCCTCAGAGTCAGCAGTCAGGGTCTCCCCACCCTCCCCCGTGTACTTCCTCTGATCTCTCAAAGCCCACATTCCCGGCCTACACTCAGGCCACCGTAGCTGTGGTCAGCCCCAATGCTGGCAGCAGTACGGTCTCCAAACCTCCTTCTACTGTGACCAGTAAGCCTGCTACCCTCACCACCTCCAGTGCAACCAGTAAGTTGATCCACCCTGATGAGGATATCTCACTGGTAAGTAGTCCAGCTGCAACTATCTCCCTTTATAGTTTTTTTCTAACAGTAAGTAGCATTTTGTGGAAAAACTGTTGATCACAGCTAAAGTCTTATCATCTGTTAACACCGAAGCCAATAAAAGGCTTTTCTTATACAAATGATTTATTCATTTTCTTGGTTATTTCTCCTGATTGACGGACGTTTCAGTGTCAAATGATTCCTCGCTTTCCCCTCCTTGCTTTCCGTGTCTTGTAGGAAGAGTTGCGGGCTCAGTTACAGCGGTACCAGCGCAGTATGCCCCGCCAAGGCCACGCCCCTGCTACTGCCCCGTCCGTCGGCCCCGTGGGTGGCATGATGGCTCCTCAGCAGCCCGGCATGAGGCATCCCATACCTGGTAGACGCCGCCTGCCTCTAGTTCAGAAAATCCTTGGCTGTGGACTCTTATAAAGTAAACCTGTGTTTTCTTTTCTCAGGCCAGTACGGTGGTCCGCCCCAGGGGATGCCAGGCTACGTGCCAGGAGGGATGCCTCCATATGGACAGGCCCCTCCTGTGGTTCCCCCAGGATACCAGGGAGCCCCTCCACGGCCACCCATGGGTATGAGACCCCCCGTCATGTCTCCCGGAGCCCGCTACTGAAGCCCGCCATCCTCTCTTCAATAGGTTTGGACACTCAACCCTTTTCTAATGTCCTCAGCTGCTAGTAGACCAGTGTTGGTATTGTAGTACCACGACGTACTGTTTATTCTACTACTGAGCTATGAGGAAGAGACACTGAATAAACAGCAAACAAAAAGAGCTATAAAAGCATCACAGAGCGCATGGGGGGATATTTACACTGTACCTAACCAAGACTATGAACTGTTGTTTCAAACCATCTCTGTTCTGTGGCTTTTTTTCCTTCTCATGTTCCATTCAGGTGTGTAGAAGTGTAGTAGATATGGTTCGTAGTGTTGTGAAGGCGCTGGCGTTACATGGGCAGTACCCACCCTTTATCAAGGCAAGTTTTTACGGAAATACACTTCTGTTCTAAAGCTAAACAGTGAGGCCTTCACAGCACGTAGTGCTGTTGGACTTTGTGTCCCCAACTCTGTTTGGTGAGGGCTTCAAATGACTTGTTTGTTGCATTCGTTCTGTTTTAAGTTCCTACTTTTAAGTGGGAGATATTCCCATAACCCTAAATAGTATGAAATGAAAGTGGTATATGTATTGTTGTGAAACTGTATTGTAATAAAATGTGGCAAAAATGTAAGACTCTTCTTTGTGGGAAAAGAGACGTCGTAGCAGGTTTGTACTCGACAGAAATGTGCTTTTGTTGAGAGAAATGTTGGTAAATGTGATTTATTTTGCTATAAGCAGTATATTGATTTTTTTTGTTTTTGATGCTCTGTACGTGGCGAGTGCATTAGTGCTGCATAACTTCTGGCTCGCTGGTGGCTGTAGTGCTAAAACCCAGATTTCTCTTCTCCCTGTAGCGATGCCATGGGGGACTGGCTGAGGCCCTGTCTCAGTGTAGCCCTGTTTCAGCCTGAGGCAAGTCTCACCATTTTCTGTCTTCTCATTCATTACCAGGGGCCCTCACAGCTTACACGCTGTTGGATCGCAATGTCCCCAAACTTGCAGCAAGTTTGGTGAAGGCCCTTGTTTGTGTACAGGCATGTTAGCTCATGTGAATCATGTTCTTTATTGTTAAGCTCTCATGTGTCGCCTGTATTATTGGTTGGTGCATATGGAAGCTGTTTTTGTTTTCTCACTTTATACAGAAAGTATGGAGCTTTTAAATTAAACCATCCTCCTCTAGAGACTTTTATTAAGTCGACACACAGTCCTGAGCAGCTTACAGAAATATTTGATCATTTTATTACCGACACCATTAACAGCCGGTCACTTACAACAATGTATACGTAATGTTTGTTGGGAGGTTTGTGATGAACATATGCTTGATAAATGGCTTTGCTACTTAATCCTGTTTGTTCCATCAGCTGTCCTCACATGATCATATGAATTTAACTACTTACATGAAGGAGAATCCCTACCGGTAACAGGTCAGTTAAAGCTGTAAGTACCACTGCTGTACCTTTTAATTTCCCCCTCATACTGTGTTTTTGTGTGCACACATGAGATGTTAATGTATGTCGGCTTTTTTTGGAAAAACATAAAACAAACTGGGAGTGTGAGGAATAACTTAAGCTAAGTGAGCAACACATTTTTTTCTTCCTAATGCGATCAGCATCTCGACATGAATGATGGAAATAAGCATCCATTTAAACTAGCGATGTAATGCGTTACATAATACAGGTCTTCACTGGTAAGTATGGGGGCATCACCTCTGTGATACATGCTAATGACATGCTAACAGGGAGCGGGACTGACCACTCCTGATGCTTCCCCGTTAACCCAGCTGTGATTGGCTCTTTGCCCGGTCATTGTAGATTGCTGTTGTATTGTTTTACATAATGTTGTCCACTGAGGCTTATTTACTTATATCTAGTTGGTACTTCATACTGTGGTTGTTTTTTTGAATGTGCAATGTATTTTGTGTGCAACCTACTTTTTAAGGATGTTAAGGTTCGCTGTAATAATGAGAGCAGAGGGATGGGCCCCATGTTTGTAGTTTTACCCAGAGCTGCTTGTAGTTCTTTCCTTGTATGAATGTGTGACGGCACCGGAACGGTCTAGAAACTTTGGTTTTTTTTCTGGTTTTAAGTTGCTTCAGGATCTTTTATTTGTGATTTACCCACCAACGTGTAATGTTTTTCTTTGAATAAACCAGTTAATGAACTCCTTCCTGTGTGTGATATGTCTTTGTAATGCCTCTCATCATATTCACATTGTTTTATGTATTTGGAAACAGTCACCAGATACCCCTCGATATAATTTGACTATTGCGTTATGAGGCAGTTAATAAAAACTATGATTTTTATAGAGGAATACCACAATAAGTAATGCCATTTATTAGAACCATTACTCATTTATAAGCTATCAAATGCAATGTTGTTGCAGGAAAAACCCATTATCCTACTCTTGACACTTGGTAAAGTTTGACTTGTTCCGATTGGCTGTGACTCAGAGGCAGAGCGTAGTGGAATGTTTACTGCCCTCTCGTGGCCACAGTGGAGAACTGCTAATTTTTTAAATTACAAATGTTAAAAGTATAAGCAAAAAATTCCCTTGGCTTCTCTATATTTAAAGATTGGACCGAGCCCCCATTCAGATTTTTTAAATTTGGAATAAAAACAGTTTTTGCTGTGTATTCACTAGTCCACTGCCAAATAGGTTAATAGAACTATATACACAAACTAACACAATTAAAGCACGACACACAGAATTCAGGATGATTCTTTTTAATGTCACCATGCCAAGAAATTTAAAATATTGAACATTTATCGTCTGGATCTCGGCTTTTCCCACTACTTGGCAGGTAAAATGGTCACAGGGCCAAGGGTTATAGTTGCACATGTTGTATCTGAAACATGAATCAAATGGTCATAGGAGAGCATGTTTGCACTAGTCATGAAAGTCTAGTTAGCATGGACAGCATACCTTTAGGGACCAGACGTTGGTTTGGAGAGCCTTTGTTACAGGTAGCGTCACAACATCGACACGCATCACCGCCATCCACGTTCGTCCATCTGATGAGGAAACAATACAGAATTGGTTAGAAAAACTGACTTGATTTGGCATAACATTAGATTTCCCAGGCCTGTAGTTCATGGTTTCTCTGCAGTTAATTTGCTCTTGCAGTTTAATCATCTTTAAAGAGAAATAATGGCGAATTCTGTCTTATCTAAAAACACGTAGTCCATATAAAGCAGTATTCTGTAGTTTGTTGGTCATTGTTTAATTAAAAATCTAAGGTTTGAGGACTGACTTTAGGCTTTTATAATTAAAATTAAGCATATTTGAAATCCCAAGTACACGACAGCCGACTCCTGTCGGTTCAGACTGGGATGATGGAATACAAATAAATGTTTCGAAACCTAAACCACTTTATTCTCTAAGCCGTTAAAACCTTTTATGAATAAAATTTGACCCAGATCTAACCTATAAATTACTTTTTTTTTTGCTTATAATTTAAAGATCTGCCTTTGTAAATGATTCTTCTAACAGATGAATAAAATGTTCCAAACCCACGTAAGGCTTTGTAAGGTAAATATAAAAAGGAGCTACAACACACAAAGAAAATCACCTTGAATGTACATAATTGCAGGCCTTGTTGACGGGGCTGCTCTTCCACATTTCAGAGGTTACTTTTAGCTGGCAAGTGAGAAATATCTAAAAGGAGAAAAAAAAGAAAAATGAAACAACCTCAGACTATTTCCAAATCATGCAGGTTAGAAAAGTGGTTCACAGAGTTTCTTGTATCCTGGCGAAACAGGAAGGCAGCGAGCTGCAGTTGAAGAGAAGACGCCTTCGTTCTGGGTCGGAAGAGTGAGTTCGATCCTCCCACTTTGGCATCAGCGAAGCACCTGACAGACAAAAAAAAAAAAAAATTCTCGCAAAAGCCACTTTTATATCTCATACAGCGTTGCCTACTGAGCCACTCTCACCCGTGGTTCTCAATGAAGTAGTATCTGGGGACCGATGCCGTGTCAGGAGACAGAGTGGCGACACACCCGTCGATGAAGAGTCGTCTCTGTCCTGAATCGGGACCAGTGTAGGAGGCCTCCAGGTGCAGGAGGTCCCCAATGTAGAAGACGCTGGAGACCGCCTCGCTCGTCCAGTCACCTATATGGAGACAGGGACATCATTGGGTGCACACCCATCCGGGGAAACAGACTTGTCCATACGTACCATTCATCAGCTTCAGAGAGAACTTGGCTGTTGGGAGGTTTGAAGGAGCGGAGCGGGGGAGGAGCTGCTGCTGGTGCTGCTGGAGGTTACTGCTCACACGGTGTGTCCTGTCCAGGGAAGTCAGCCATCATGAAGGCACAACAACACAGTAAGCCAATGATAAAACCTCACCTTTGATAGTGACAGGAAACAGGAACTACAGCGTGGGGCATTCTTGTAATGCCATGGAAACGGGGAGCCGGTGAAATGATCAGCTTGTTTGAGTAGATCACAGAGTCCTCAGACAGCTAGAGGCAAATAGAAAACAGTCAGTGTGTGAACTTCCTGGGAAAGCTCACATATTCAGCCTTGCATCGTCTGAACTTACAGATAATTTGGAGCCACAGTCTTGCAGTCCTGCTTCGATGACATATTCAGTGTCTCCAGCAGCAACAGCCAAGCACTGACTATTGTGTGAGGGCTTGGTTTCTCCTAAGAAAAGCTCCTCTGGAGCCAACAGGCGTCCATTTTTATACAGGTCAGCCTTTACCAGAATGACCATGGTGGCTTCTGTGCATCGTATGCTGACGGAGGGGTCGTCCTTGATTTGTGGCGGTGTTGTTTTCGTGTCTTCTGCCTCAATTCTTAATGATTTGTATTCCCTCCCTTCAGCGTCGATCCTGGGTCCATCTTTCAAACTACGGATGGCATCAGCAACGTGGAAAGCAAACATCAGCAGAGCCAGAGAGAGCATGTGACCCGTGTTCACCATTGTGCTTTTTCTCCTCAGAGCAACAGGACGACGCGATCAGCAAGACAGGTAGGATAATGGTGATCTCAATCTCACTCTCTACTTCCCAGGTCAGACCAATCAGATCACATGGAGCTGACAGCTGGAGGCAATCAGCCATGATTGACTGGGAATTAAAGGTGCAGAGATGCATGCATGTGATTCGTCTGCAGCAGAAAAGGGGAGTAACCAATACAATCAAATATTTCACTTTGATTATTGATTTTTTTGGATAAATTTTTTTCTTTTACTCCCTACATTTTAAAACAAATATCAACACATTCTTCCTTACATTTTCAGAACAGGCTCATTACTTTAGTTTTATTTATTTCTCTTAATATGAACCAAGATCAGTTAGCCTTGTAAAAAAAAAAAAAAAAATCCTTAGGGATACTTTTAATTTATACTTTGAGTACATTTCCACAGACTTTACTTATTCATTTTCACTTGAGTAGAGAAGTTGAATTTGTCATTTTAAATGACAAACTCATGTTTTTATGACCAGAATAAATTCTGAAATTATTTTTATGTTCTTGACTCAGATTCATTTTAAGAATGAAAGGACTTTTACAGTGAAACAGTGCATTAGCAGTTTAACCATGCTTGGGGGGGCATATCATATAGATTGATATGTAGAATTTACACTGATGCAGTTTTCCTTATGTATCAATATTGAAATGAAAATATTGCATCTTATAGTTAGATTACTCCATTTTGTCTCGTTTTATTGTTGGATCGTCATGAGACTTGTTTTATTTACATTTTTAAATATGGTGTTACATGGTCACAAGAAACCATTTCATTATTCAGGATGCAAACACTACCATCTGGCTTTAGTTTTCCAATAGAGGCACTAATAAGACCCATCTGGGTAAGATTAAAATTCCCATTTTAACACATTTGGTTTTTGAGATGCAGCCCATAAAACAGGAGTTAAATGGCTTGAACCAAAATGACTTCCATATATTTGAACCAGAATGGTCCCACTGATGTACAGTAAAGATTGCAGACTTACAGGATTGACTTGTTCAGACTCAATGTACATTAACTTTTAACTGAATATTTGTTAACTTTATAGTTTTAGTCTCTGGTGAATTAGTATTGGTGTCCCAAACTAGTAGGTTGAGTATGTAGTGTGGAAACATGTGGAGCATGGATGCTAAATATGCAAGTGGAAACTGGACATATGCACATTTTTCCATGACGGAAACAAGGTTCAGAATGGTTTTAAGCTGGGGTTTTGCCTTCTCTATAGTTGACTTTTAAAGTCCTCTTCTAGAGTCCATCATGGGTCAACCAAACACTCAACTAGTTTCTACTAAATCTTATGTTTACACTTCGATCTGCTTCCCCATCAAGTTTATACCAGAAAAATATGCATCAACGAGGAGTTAAAAGAAACCGTTTATTATCTTTTGGGGTCATTTTTATCCGAAAGGTCAGAGTCTGTTGCAGTTTCATTAGACAGTTTGGACACAACAGTAAACTGAACAGTCGGGCTGACGTCGAGGAAGGCTGTGCCGTTGTCAACGAGCGCCACTGGCAGCGATTTCACACGGATCTCTGGAGACATCTTTTCTAGAATGGTAGATACTTTCTCAGCAGCGACCTCTGTAATTAGAAACAAGTGTTAAGAGTTAATGTGCACTTTAAAAAAAAAAAAAAAGAAAAGAAAAAAGTTTTACCTTTTAGAGCTGTTCCACTTGTGAACTCATCATCATCATCATCAGGCAGAACCCCCTTCTCTGGTGTAGAATCAAGCAGTCCCTTCGTCTGATCTATGATAGGTTGACAATTGAGCATTATGAGCAGTCTTTGCCAGGGGGTGGGGGTGGGGGGGGGGTTAGCAAAGATTCATCCAAGTTGGCGTAACCCTTACCAACTCTCTTGTCGTTTGTTCCACTTCTCCACCTGCTGCCATACAGTCCAAGTTTGCTGATTTTTGTAAGAACGGGAGGAAGTTCTTCCAGAGGGATTGGCCCACTTCTGTACTCCGTTGGCAAGACCAGCATCGGACCCACTTTAGCCTCCTGTTCCCACACTAACATAGAAACCAGGTTTAAAGCCTGAACAGTGAAACTGCACAGTTAACCATATCCCCATCAAGTTCCGACAAGGACCCCAAACCTGTATTGGCCTTCAGCCCACTCCTCCAGGAGGGCTCCGGTTCTTCTACCTTTCCAAACCCACGAGGACCAAACTTGCCAGGGCTGCTGGGCTTATTTTGAGGTTGACAAAAGGCACACAAGTAGTCATTGCCATCAACCGACCGCCATCTGAAAAAGCAACGACAACCGTCAGAGACACAGTTCCATGTTTACCGTTTGTAACGAGACACATGTCAGACTTGGATCTCACTTGCCTTCCATTTACAAAAGTGCACGCCTTATTTGCAGCCTGGGCATCAGTTACTGGAACGGCATTGAGGTGACACGTGATGTAGAGCTGGAAAAACACAATGAGGAAAGTGTGAGAAAACAAAGTGCGTGTAATCCAGATTTAAACCTATTTAAGTTGCGCCTCACTTGTCCTCTGTCCTCATTGTGAAACCTGAAGGCATCAATGACCAAGTGGAGCTTGTCGTCCTGGCTTCTTGGCAAGAACTGAGACTTGGAATCTGGAAGCTGAGAGTCACCCAAGCACCTATAGAGGAGAGAAAAAAACCTGTTAGTGTACTATAATGTGTGCTATACTCTGACCAATGTTAGTACTTTTATTACCCACAATGCAACTTCACCACCCATTGAGTTATGGGAGAGTTTAGTCAACACCTTATCTGCATTTCAATGGCAAATTGGCATTTTGGAGATTCGAGTTCAGACCAGAAGCTGACATTTTAATTCCAGTTAGTGAGCCGTGAGAGCAAAGGTCAACATGTTTAAGACCCACAAACCAACATGTAAACTTATGTTTGAGGTTCCCCCCCATTAGTTGACCATCATTGAGTTCTTAACCATTTTCCAGGTTTCTTACCCATTTTCCAGGAAGACGTATCTGGGAACAGAGTGGATGTCTGGGTCGAGTGTAGCCACGCAACTGCTCAAAAACACCCGGAGCCCCACGTGATGTCCAACTCTGACCGAGGCTTCGATGCCGATGGACTCCCCGAGGTAAAACACGTTGGAGCTTCTTTGATGTTGCCAGTCAGCTGCACAAAAAGTTAGGTTTTTTCTCTTTTTCTAAATAAGCATAGTCAACACAAGAAAACGAACACAACCCACTTGTCATAATTCGCAAGTTAAAGTCCAAAGTTTCCACTGCAGATTGAGTAGAGCTGAAGTCCATCCAGGTAGGAGAGAGCGAAGAGCTGGACAAACTGTACTTCCTGTGGAACAAAACACATTTAAAAGTGAGATATTGGTTCAAAGATATTGAAAACAAATTGAAATGGAAAATGCAGACCTTTCATAGTGACACTCGATTGGAATGACAGCCTCGTCCATCCTAACCACCCCGTCTGGAGAGGGCACGGGAGAGTACATGAGGAGGTTTGTGTAGATCAGAGAGTTTTCAGTCATCTGTGGAGAGCAGAAATGTTTTAGTTATAATGCATAAAAATGTATAAAAATAATAAATCTCTGAATTGCAGCTTAACCATTACCCAGTGTTTGGTGCCACAGTCCATGAGTCCAACAAGGATTTTGTACTCATCTCCTGAAGACATTGTGGCTCGACAGTGGTCAAGGTGCTCCACGCCGAGACGCAACTCATCGGGGTTAACAGGAGCGCCAATGCTAAACATGTCCGCCTTGATAAGGATCTCCAAGGAGTCAGGATGGCAGCTCACTTGGACGGTATTCACCAGTTCCCGTTCCGCCGCTGGAGCCTTCTGTTGCCCAGTGTGCTGGGAGCTCACGGTCATCTGAGGTTTCTGCAACAAGCCATGTTGTTTGTAATCTATGGGTGGAAGAGCAAAGGACCGCACGCAAAGTCCAAAAAGGACGTAAATCCAAAACAAGGTCTCCATGTGGCAAAATAGATCAAAACCAGGTTCAGGGATGCAAAACGCTGCTGGAGTCTGACCCACTAGACGGCACGGTAGACTGAACAGTGGAGCATTTTAAACTCATCAGAGCAGCACGGCACACCTGAGACGAATCATCCACTAATCAGCTTGGAGTCGGTTCCACACCCTCTGAGACCAAAGACAAGGGGGGGAGTTCACCAAGTCTACATGTTAGAAGTGAGTCATTGCTTTCTGTGGGGATACATCAGGTTCATGCGGGGTAGCACTAGAGGGGTTCATGGTCCTCATTTATTTTTTTTATTTTAGAGGGGTCTAGGTTGGAATCCAGGGTTCCTTCAGAGTTTGCATGTTCTCCCTGTGTGGATTCTTAGTTAAGGTTAATTGAGGGCTCTAATCTGCCCACAGGTGTGAATAATTGTCTGTCAGCTTGACTCCACCCGCCCCAAAACCCTTAACAGGATAAGCAGTGTTCGATAATGATTATTGATAACTATATATTGATATATTTTTCATTACTTTATTTCAACTTTATACCATGACTTTTTTCATGGGCTGCACGGTGGTGTAGTGGGTAGCACTCTCGCCTCACAGCAATAGGGTCCTGGGTTTGATTCCCAGGTCGGCCCGGGTTCCTTCTGTGTGGAGTTTCTCCCTGTGTAAGCGTAGGTTCTCTCCGGGTTCTCCGGCTTCCTCCGTCCACTGCCTATGGAACTGCCCTGAGATACTGTTTTGATTTACATTGAACTTTTTATGTTTTGTTCAAATGTACTCTGATGTGATTTGTTTGAAAATAAAAAAAAATCAATAAACATGTTTATAAAAAAACAAAACAAATGGTTGGTGGTTCAATTCCTGCCTGTTCCTGTGAGCATGTGAGTGTCATGACACACTTTTATCTTTTTCATCATACTACACTTCAACCTAGTATATAGTATGACTACTTTCATTACCTTATTCGACATTCTATAAGATAACTTTTTGTCATCACTTTTTCCGACTAACTAAAATATAAGTTTTTCATCACTTTTTTCGACTTACTAAAATATGACTTTTTCTTCATCGTTTTATTCGACTAACTAAAATCTGACTTTTTTTCATCATTTTTTCGACTTACTAAAATATGACTTTTTTCACCACTTTTTTCGACTTACTATAATATGACTTTTTTCATCACTTTTTTCGACATTCTATAAAGATTACTTTTTTCATCACTTATTTCGACTTACTAAAATATGACTTTTTTCATCATTTTTTTTAGACTTACTAAAATATTACTTTTTTTCATCACTTTTTTCGACTTACTAAAATATTACTTTTTTTCATCACTTTTTTCGACATTCTATAAGATTACTTTTTTCATGACTTTTTTCGACTTACTAAAACATTACTTTTTTTCCATCACTTTTTTCGACATTCTATAAGATGACTTTTTTCATAACTTTTTTCAACTTACTAAAATATTACTTTTTTTCATCACTTTTTTCGGCATTCTATAAGATGACTTTTTTCATAACTTTTTTCGACATTCTATAAGATTACTTTTTTCATAACTTTTTTCAACATTATATAGATTACTTTTTTCATAACTTTTTCGCCTTACTAAAATATTACTTTTTTTCATCACTTTTTTCGGCATTCTATAAGATGACTTTTTTCATCACTTTTTTCGACATTCTATAAGATTACTTTTTTCATCACTTTTTTCAACATTATATAAGATGACTTTTTTCATCACTTTTTTCGACTTACTAAAATATTTCTTTTTTCATCACTTTTTTCGACATTCTATAAGATTACTTTTTTCATCACTTTTTTTTGACATTCTATAAGATGACTTTTTTCATCACTTTTTTCGACATTCTACAAGATGACTTTTTTCATCACGTTTTTCGACATTCTATAAGATTACTTTTTCATCACTTTTGTCGACTTACTCAATTATTACTTTTTTTCATCACTTTTTTCGACATTCTATAAGATTACTTTTTTCATCACTTTTTTCGACTTACTAAAATATTACTTTCTTCATCACTTTTTTCGACATTCTATAAGATGAATTTTTTTCATCACTTTTTCGGCATTCTATAAGATGACTTTTTTCATCACTTTTTTCGACATTCTATAAGATTACTTTTTTCATCACTTTTTTTTTACATTCTATAAGATGACTTTTTTCATCACTTTTTTCGCCTTACTAAAATATTACTTTTTTTCATCACTTTTTTCGGCATTCTATAAGATGACTTTTTTCATAACTTTTTTCGACATTCTATAAGATTACTTTTTTCATCACTTTTTTCAACATTATAAGATGACTTTTTTCATCACTTTTTTCGACTAACTAAAATATTTCTTTTTTCATCACTTTTTTCGACATTCTATAAGATTACTTTTTTCATCATTTTTTTTTGACATTCTATAAGATGACTTTTTTCATCACTTTTTTCGACTTACTAAAATATGACTTTTTCATCACTTTTTTCAACATTCTATAAGAAGACTTTTTCATCACTTTTTTCGACTTACTAAAATATTACTTTTTTCATCACTTTTTTCGACATTCTACAAGATGACTTTTTTCATCACGTTTTTCGACATTCTATAAGATGACTTTTTCATCACTTTTGTCGACTTACTCAATTATTACTTTTTTCATCACTTTTTTCGATATTCTATAAGATTACTTTTTTCATCACTTTTTTCGACTTTCTATAAGATTACTTTTTTTCATCACTTTTTTCGACTTACTAAAATATTACTTTTTTTCGTCACTTTTTTCGGCATTCTATATGATGACTTTTTCCATAACTTTTTTCGACATTCTATAAGATGACTTTTTTTACCAATTTTTTTGACTTACTAAAATATTACTTTTTTCATCACTTTTTTTCGACATTCTATAAGATTACTTTCTTCATCACCTTTTTCGACATTCTATAAGATTACTTTTTTTCATCACTTTTTTCGACTTACTAAAATATTACTTTTTTTCATAACTTTTTTCGACATTCTATAAGATGACTTTTTTCATCACTTTTTTCAACTTTCTATAAGATTACTTTTTTTCATCACTTTTTTCGACTTACTAAAATATTACTTTTTTTCATAACTTTTTTCGACATTCTATAAGATGACTTTTTTCATCACTTTTTTCAACTTTCTATAAGATTACTTTTTTTCATCACTTTTTTCGACTTACTAAAATATTACTTTTTTTCATCACTTTTTTCGGCATTCTATATGATGACTTTTTTCATAACTTCTTTCGACATTCTATAAGATGACTTTTTTCATCACTTTTTTTGACTTACTAAAATATTACTTTTTTCATCACTTTTTTCGACATTCTATAAGATGACTTTTTTCATCACTTTTTTCGACTTACTAAAATATTACTTCTTCATCACTTTTTTCGACATTCTATAAGATTAATTTTTTTCATCACTTTTTCGACTTACTAAAATATTACTTTTTTCATCACTTTTTTCGACATTCTATAAGATTACTTTTTTCATCACTTTTTTTGACATTCTATAAGATGACTTTTTTCATCACTTTTTTCGACTTACTAAAATATGACTTTTTTTCATCACTTTTTTCAACATTCTATGAGATGACTTTTTCATCACTTTTGTCGACTTACTCAATTATTACTTTTTTTCATCACTTTTTTCGACATTCTATAAGATTGCTTTTTTCATCACTTTTTTCGACTTTCTATAAGATTACTTTTTTTCATCACTTTTTTCGACTTACTAAAATATTACTTTTTTTCATCACTTTTTTCGGCATTCTATATGACTTTTTTCATAACTTTTTTCGACATTCTATAAGATGACTTTTTTCATCACTTTTTTTGACTTACTAAAATATTACTTTTTTCATCACTTTTTTCGACATTCTATAAGATGACTTTTTTCATCACTTTTTTCGACTTACTAAAATATTACTTTTTCATCATTTTTTTCGACATTCTATAAGATGACTTTTTTCATCACTTTTTCGACTTACTAAAATATGACTTTTTTTCATCACTTTTTTCAACATTCTATAAGATGACTTTTTTCATCACTTTTTTCAACTTTCTATAAGATGTCTTTTTCATCACTTTTTTCGACATTCTAAAATATTACTTTTTTTCATCACTTTTTTCGACATTCTACAAGATGACTTTTTTTCATCACTTTTTTTGACATTCTATAAGATTACTTTTTTTCATCACTTTTTTCGACTTACTAAAATATTACTTTTTTTCATCACTTTTTTCGGCATTCTATATGATGACTTTTTCATAACTTCTTTCGACATTCTATAAGATGTCTTTTTCATCACCTTTTTCGACATTCTAAAATATTACTTTTTTTCATCACTTTTTTCGACATTCTATAAGATGACTTTTTTCCATCACTTTTTTTTGACATTCTAAAATATGACTTTTGAATAACATTTTTCGACTTTCTATAATATGACTTTTTTCATCACTTTTTTCATTATAACTTTTTATGTGACACACAATGCTGGGCAGAGAAAGCATGTATGTAGCTCAGTAAGTTGACCTGCTAGTCTCTTGACAAAATGGTTGGTGGTTCAATTCCTGCCTGTTACTGTCAGCATGAGTGTCATGAAATACTAACTATTAACAATCTGAAAGATTTTGACATTGACTATGACACACGACATCTCACACGACATCTCACACGACATCTCACACGACATCTTGCCATTCCTCACCACCCTGATCAACTCCTCCCTCACCTCAGGTGTCATTCCAGCGGATTTTAAGACCGCTATCGTGAAGCCTCTCCTTAAAAAACCCACCCTAGACGCTACTGACATTCAAAGCTACAGACCTGTATCTCTTCTTTCATTCCTCTCTAAAACCTTGGAACGTGCCTCCTACAACCAACTGTCATCCTATCTCTTGCGGAAAAACCTCCTAGACCCTAATCAATCAGGATTCAGGACTGCTCACTCCACTGAGACGGCCCTCCTCACAGTGACCGAGTCCCTGCGAGACGCCAGAGCCTCGTCCCACTCCTCCGTTCTCATTCTCCTCGTGCTATCTGCTGCATTCGACACAGTCAACCACCAAATCCTCCTCTCCACTCTGGCTGAACTTGGCATAACTGACTCTGCTCTCGCCTGGTTTACATCATACCTGACAAACCGCACCTTCCAGGTCACATGGAATGGCTCTATGTCCAAACCCTGCTCTCTGGACACGGGCGTCCCTCAAGGCTCAGTATTAGGACCGCTTCTGTTCTCACTATACACCAGATCACTAGGTTCTGTTATCACATCGCATGGATTCTCCTACCATTGCTACGCAGATGACACCCAGCTGTTCCTCTCTTTTCCCCCGTCCTCTGACGCTCACATTGCAACTCGCATCTCAAACTGTCTGGCTGACATCTCTGTCTGGACAACTGCACATCACCTCAAGCTCAACCTGAACAAAACCGAACTCCTCTTCATCCCAGGGAAAGACTGCCCTCGCATGGACCTGTCGGTCACTGTCGAGGGCATCACAGTATTACCTTCCTCAACTGCGAGGAACCTGGGTGTAATCCTCGATGACCAACTATCCTGCACCCCCAACATCACTGCTGTGGCCCGATCCTGCAGATTCGCCCTCTACAATATCCGCAGGATTCGGACCCTCCTCACAAAGGATGCAACGCAGCTCTTGGTCCAAGCACTGGTCATCTCCCGCCTTGACTACTGCAACTCTCTCCTGGCCGGACTCCCGGCCTCTGCGATTAAACCATTACAGCGTATCCAGAATGCCGCAGCACGCCTTATCTTCAATCTACCCAAATTCTCCCACGTGACCCCCCTCCTCCGTGACCTCCACTGGCTCCCTGTTGCAGCACGCATCCAATTCAAGACGATGACACTGGCCTTCAGGGCCATCAATGGAACGGCACCCTTCTACCTTCAAACACTGGTCAAACCTCATGCCCCGAAGCGAGCACTTCGCTCTTCTACTTCAGCTGGCCGGCTGGTACCACCATCGCTGAAATCAAGCAAATGTCGCTCAGCAAAGTCCAGACTCTTCTCTGTTCTGGCGCCTCAGTGGTGGAACGAACTCCCGACCAATGTCAGGACAGCAGAGTCACTTGCCATCTTTCGAAAAAGGCTCAAGACTCACCTGTTCAGACTTCACCTTGACTCTACATAGCATGACCCACTAGCACCCTCCCTCGACACCCCCCCCCCCCCCCCCAAAAAAAAAAAAAAAAAACCCTTACCTATAGCACTCTGATCTTAGCACTGTTGCTCTTGAAGTACTACTTTACTCAGATGAGGACCTAACACTTGTTCTATTTTTAGCTCTTACTTTATCGGCAATGATACGTCGTGGTTTCTTTGTTTCCTTCTTTTGACAAATGTACTTATTGTAAGTCGCTTTGGACAAAAGCGTCTGCTAAATGACCTAAATGTAAATGTAAATGTACTATGACTTTTTTCATATTTTTTTCAAAATATTAAACTATGACTTTTTCATCACTTTTTTCAACATTATATACTGACTTTTTTCATTACTTTTTTTCAGCACTTCTTTTGCCTGAGAAATATTTAAAAACTCAGTAAGACAACCTCATTGTGCACATGACCGACCGCAGTATTTCAACAGCAGCTCTTACTTTGAAGTCCCCTTCCTGTTTAAATTGAAGTACAATACCGCAGTCAGGCTGTTCACAAAGTCTCACAATAGACTAACGGAAACAGAAGGAGTACAATATGACTTGAGCTTTGGTATATCAGTGAGTCCATAACTGAAAAGGCCATGAAGACGAGCTTGGCATGCATTCTTTTTTTCACTCAGCTCTTTGAAGGTAAGAGAAAATTCACATTTAACTCACTACTTACAAAACATAATGTCTGTAACCGAGAAGTATATCAGACCACAGTTCTGTGGTTTTGGTTGCTGCCTTGCTAGCTGTACCATGAAGCTGTACAGCGGGGCCGACTCGCTCACAATGACAATCAATCAACAATCATGTTTAGTGCTAGTTTTTTGTTATGAACCATACTTTTGGACAAATACAAATAAGGTTATGGTGGTGCGGTCGTTATTGTGCATGTGACAATATGAAAAAAGGAACGATTATCCTGGCCAAAATAATTGCGATTCACGATATTATCCTGAGAATTGTCAAAATATGCTTAAAACTCTTAAAAAAGGGTAACAAAGCATTTTGGTATCACTTAAGAAACAGATATTTTAATTGTGACACCGATGAGAGACATTTTTTTGTGAACATCGTTTTTGGGAAAATTAAATTAAATAATAAAAAAAAATTCTAAATCATGGACTCCCTACAGAAATAAAAGATCAATACATTTTTAAAAATCTTTCACCGCTTTTCACTCGTGACGATATTCATGATCATCCCTGCAATGAAAATTCCCCACAATCAATTTATTGTGATTGTTTATCATTATGGCTCCACAGATTATTTTCACTAAACCCATGTTTTCCTCCAGCCTATGCAGAGTTGATCTTCAGGCAGCTGACGGAGAGCCAGTCCCTAGAGCTCTCGTGTTCCCCCCAGCAGGAGCACAGTGCCCTGACGGGCCTCCACCTGTACCACCGCGGGGCCCACAGCCAGACCACCCTGCTGTCCTTGGCCGAGGCCGGCGAGCCGAGGCTCGACCCGGCACACGGGGGGCGTCTGCAGCTCTGTGGTGGTCTGGACTCCCTGCAGGTCAACGTGACCGTGTCCCGTTTACAGCGTGGTGACACGGGACTCTACATGTGGGAGCTGAGCTACAGAGAGGAGAACGGCTCTAACCGGATCGACCTCGGTGCTCAAAAGGTTTTCTTGTTGGTTGAAGGGACAGGTGTGTGCCTCAAACACCTCACAGCCTCACTTAAACCCGAGACCCTCCATGCAGATTGAAATGTTCTGTTGGTGTGTGTTTGTGGTGCAGGGAGGTCGTGCCAGTGTTCTACCAGTTACCCTGCTGTGCTCTTGACCATCTTTACATTAGCGGGTCTTCTTCTGCTCCCACTCTGCTGGATGGCCGTGGAGAAATGCGTGAGTATTCACCTTGACTAATATTTCACTGAGCAGGATGCCGATTTAAGTCAATGGGTCATTTTTCCTCATGTCCCCTAATCTCACTGCATGTAAACGACTGTAAATCAAAATTACTTAGTTACACAAAGTCAGTCATATTTACTTCCATATCAATAAATGTGTCAGCGTTGATAGAAGACAGACATCTACTTGATTGAGCTCATTTCTGAGGCAAATTATGTTAAAAAAGGGCCAATAATTACTGCTGGGATCGATTGGTGAATGGCTCACAAAATCTGACAGTGGCAAAGGGAAAATCTCAAATATGGTAATGTAACTCCCTTCTTAATGATTTTAAACCGAATATTTTTGGGGTGTTTTCAAGACGTCTTTTGTTCTGGACATTTTCCACAATTTCTTGGCATTTTATAGAATAAAATCAACACATTGAGACAACAAGTGGCAGATTAACACCAAATTTAAAAAGTAACAAACACACAGAGGAAGTTGAGGCCTTGAACATAAACATGTAATATTACAACAGAGTAAATATTAAGTGCAGAAGCTCGCTGTTGTACGACGTTTGCAGATTACATCCATGTCTGTCTCATATGTCATCACTTCATCACTTTAAAAAAAAAAGTGCTATGTGTTGTAGGTGAAGGCGAGGCATCATCACAGGTCACAACCCCCGGTTCCTATCTATGAGGAAATGAGCAGGAAGCAGCAGAGTGCCGGAATCCCCCCAAATAATCCCGAGGCCCCCTCACACCTGGAGGAAGTCAACTTCCCCGTGTACGCCAACCCCAACATCCGACACCCACAGGACAACTACTACGCCTGTCCCAGACAGCTCGCCCTCAGAGCCTGACGCCAGATCTGGCCCCCGACTAACGGCAAGAGGAAATGATACCAGCCACCCAAACGGAGGGTGTGAGTTTAGACGCTATCCAGGAAGTGAGAAAGATGTACGTTTGGTGGAGCGAAGGCACTGAGAAAAACACCAAATGGCACATTTTAACAGCCAAGAAAAAAATGCTATTTTATTAATATTTGAAAGAAGCTCCATAGTTCATGAAAACATTTGTTTCGGTGCATGTCAGTTAACAATCACATTCTATGAGGAAAAAGGAGATATACAGAGAGAGAAAAAATAAAACATTACAAGCCACTGACTTTTCATTAAATCTCAGTACAGACATTTTTACTTAATATTTCAAAAACAAACAAAAAGGCAAAAAAATAAAATAATAATAATAAAAAGAGAGAGAAAAAAAAGCAGCCCTAATCCCATATCACCCACCCCACCCTCAAAAATAAAAACCAACAACTGAGAAAAAAACCCTTGAGGGTGACAGGCTAGAATCCCACAGTGCTAAAGAGTGAGACGCTCATTGGTTTCAGGAATACACAGCATGGCGATGTAGCGCTAGGTCAATCTGAATCAGGGGAAGGAAGCTGGAGGCGGAGGGCTATACATGAATAACCTCCCCCTCCACCCCATTAAAAAAAAAAAAACACATTGGATCCCAAATACCCCTGCAATAGATCAGCCACTCAGAAGTAGGCCATAAACCCCCCATCTTCCACCCCCCTCCCCCCCAACACTTGTGCATAGTTTCATGATCCTTTACAACCAGCTCATGTTTTACAAACATCCTCCAAAAATGTGAAAAATGTTCCACAAAAGTCTGATTTATCTAGTAATAATACCCGCTGTGGGAGAATGAGAGAGAGAGACAGAGACAGAGAGAGAGAGAGAGAGAGAGAGAGAGAGAGAGAGAGAGAGACAGAGACAGAGAGAGAGAGAGGAAAGAAAGAGTAATGCACAATGTTCCTGATTCAGTCAGGACGGGACCTCATTAAGAAAACACAATAAAGATTCAAACATACAGCATTTTGCATGTTATTCACTGTCTCTTTTTTTTTTAACAATCAAAATCATTGACCTTTTTTTTGTTTTTAAATGTAAAGCAATTTTAATATAGATTTATATATAAAGCACTCCATTTTCATTTAAAGTCCATTATTTGGTTATTATGTAACTGCTACGGATTTAGGAACAAAAGGTATTTTCTCTTCTTCTGAAATCCATAACTTTCAGTGCTTAGAATTGTTTCTTTTAAATCATCCTTTTTTTCTTTTTCTTTTACTCGTCATAAAAATGTACATTAAAATGGCGTGGAGTTGGTACTCTGGAACCCTGGCCTTCCTGAGACAAGATCCACTTTTTCGTGTGTGTGCAAGATAGTGAGCAATTATGTCTTTTTTTCTTTTCTTTTCTTTTTTTTTTTATATAAAGGAAAATATATATAATCAACATAAAACATACAGGCTTCAGATAGTCCATGAAATCAACATTAACACAGAACACAGAAGGTTGAACAGAACCAGACAACACTGTTCAATCCCAGAGTTCTGAAAGTAGCACAAGAAATATTCATTCTTTGAAGTGTTGCACTTTTTTTTTTTTAAATGGAAGCATTTGTCCGTTTTTTTTTCTTTTTTTCCAACATTCCCATGGTTTAATTCCTTTGTGTTGCTGAGTTTTTTTTTTTTTTTTTTAACTCCAGAAAAAAACTAAGTGTTTGTAAACTGTCAGTGGCCTTGCAGGAAAACAAAAATGACAACATGAGTGAATTGAACATAAGTGAAAACAGAACGAAAGCTAACAAACCAAAAAGATAGGCACCTCTGAAGTGAGCCCTAAACCAAGGCTCAGTCTGATGTCTTGTCCTTCACTCTCTCATTTGCTCAGATTTGGGAGAGCTGAAGTCCTTCTACCCCGATCTATGGCCACAGGTCTGCAAAATACTTTTTTTTGCTGCATTTTTTTTTTATACATGTGATTTTTTTTAAACTTTTTTTTTTTTTTTTTTAAGTTTTCTGATTTTTTTTTCTCAGGTTTATAGTCCGAAAAAAAAAAATGGTGCAATACTCAATTATGATCCATACTTTCTTGGATTATTCGACAATGAAAGCCACTAAGGTAGATAAACATTACATTTTAAAAACACACTTATTTTAGTCCTTGAGTAAACATTTACACGTGAACTGTCCCCGTCTCCCCTCAGTACTTTATCATGTTGTTCGTTTAGCTGGATGAGGGGTGAGGCCGACACTCAGTGCAACGCTAGAGGCTAGTAACAATTAACATCAGAATATATTTTTGACAAGCAAAAAGAAAAAAACAAAACAAAATCAACAACAAAAGTATACTGAATTGAAAAGAAACACAAGGCGGAAATTCCTCCGCTGTAATCACGAGCTCTCACGCGTATTTTTCACCTCGCACGCTAAACATTCATTCACACAACTTACAGTACAAGCAGCCTTGTGCAAACACTCAAATACAACAGATGTAAATTTGCCTTTATATCAATCTTTGTTTTCAACAACACTCGTATTTCAAATTTAATTCACTCTGAACCGACGCTATCAAAAATCTCTGAAGTGTATGAATGAGACAAAAAACCACTACAAAAAAGTGTTCACATTACATTATTGGCGCTTCTTTTGATTCAAGTATTTGTTTTTCATTATTTTGTATTACTCTGATATGTTTATGATTTTGTCTTCTGGGAAATATAATGTTGAGGAGGATACACGGGGTAAGGGCCAACGTCGGGGTGGGGTCGGGGGTGGGCTTAGGCTAAGTGGAAAACAGAGAGATCTAGCCATATACACACATACACCCATTATGTAATCTTGGTTGTATACTGTATACGAACTAGCATGTGCATATTCAACCCAGGCCTTTGTTTTGTTGAAAGAGTGATTTGCTAATTCAACTCTGTTCGGGGGTCCCTGCCCCAGACCCTCGTCTGATCCATGATTGAGAAGCATATTTTTGCTCGAGCTCCAGTTGCCTTCGAGTCCGTGTGACTTTCAAAAAGGGAGAGCATCTGATTTCCAACACTAGACAGGTAGATAAGAGTGCAGGCGATGGGGGTGTGGGAGGGGCGGGGCTCTCAGTGCTGGTGCTGCGCCAAAAAACAAAACAAAAAAATGTATCCAGGGCACATTTGAGACTCGACCTCCGTCCCAGTAACCCATTCTCCCGCACTGTCCGACTCCCCACTTCCGACGCCAGTTGCTTGATTCAAGTCCAGTGTGGAGTAAATGCAGGTTTTCAGGAACAAACACAGACAACACAGGCAATAGTGATTGTTTTGTTGAGTGATGTGAGTCTAAAGCGACTCTGGAAGAGGGCAAACCCCGTAAGTTTTAAGACTTGGTACCAAACTTGAGGTGTGTCCCTATTTCTGCTGATACGTCGGGCCCACCCCTCCCCTACAAAAAAAGCCGGATGAGCAGAAACGACCCGTCGTATACATATGCTGGCGCGACCTTCAAGTTGGAGGTTAAAAAATGAACCCCCTGGATACAGCTTCCCCACATGTGGCCCCCGACGACGAGACCAGACGGGGTGAGAAGGCGGCAGCTTGCAGAGAAACACAACACAGGCTTCTCAGCCTTCCGAGTGCACAGCTGAAACAGACCTTTTTTTTAATTTTTTGTATTTTCTAGTTTTTGCGAAAAAACAAAAAAACAAAAAAACCTTGATGATAAAGAAAAAGATGTTTTTGGTTTTTAAAAGAGATGTACCCGATGTGACCCATAAACAGTGCACAGACACATACAGGGACCACCCCCCCCCCCCTCCCTCCCCTCCTGCAGCCTGGTACTCCACTAAATATGGGTGAAAGCAGCACCACTCATCTGTCCTGCCCTTCTACTCCTCAAGCCTCCTACAGCTGGAGCTCGTGGTGTAACGCCGCTGCAGCAATGAAAGAAACTCATCACGCTAAAGATTAATTAGGATATGGCATGGTGGAAGTAGATATTTGCAGATGAGTTGGCACAATACTGAACAAGTGACAAGCACTCGTGCCTCCAGCAGGTCATTTAGTGTCATCAGAGTTCTTCAGGGTGTAGTCTGTAGAGACCACACCCTGAAGAGGCCGTTTCAGAGTCCCTGTTATCCAGGGGGGTTTCAAGGGAAGCTGCCTGATAGTAAAGGGTGAGAGACGGGGGAAGATTGGCAGATGTGTGAGTGTTTGTGTGTGTGTGTGTGTGGGGGGGGGGGGGATGGCTGTGAATGAACACCTCCTCGTCTTTGCATAGAAATGGAAGGCTGATATCAGTTGAGGTGGTTCTAAGTGTAACTGAGTGCTCCCAGAGTTAAACATAAAGCACCAGTGTGAGTGAGGCCCATCAACACTAAATGATGTGTGTGTTATGAGACAACATAGAGAGGAGGTGCTCCAGGATGGACAGAGGAAGTTGGCTCACTATCCCGGAGAACCTTTTGACTACACAACCCTCCCCCCACCCCCCCGTCTGACTCCAGCTAGCTCACTCGGATAACTCCCCCACCGACCGTTTTTTTTTTTTTTTTTTTTTTGCGACTGAGATCTGCAGTGTTTCGTATGGCCTTGCTGCGCGGCTCAGGCGTACCTCTTCACTACGCACTGCTTGTGCCTCGGAGGCAGTGGGAGGGGCAGGAAAGAAGCTGAACACTGCATATAGACCAATATTACAAAAAGCCATGAAATCGTCATCAGAAAAAAACAAAACAATCATTATCTATATCATCAATGATAACAGCAACAATATCAGCAAACTTCATGACAACAATCAAAAAAAAAAAAAAAATGCACACTGGCAATTCCATAAGTGGAACCAAGAAAAAAAAATAACACATCAAACGCCTCCATCTCTGGCTAAAGTGATCCTTGCAGGAGAGAGACAAAGAGAGAGTTGGAGGTTGCTGAGGACAGACTCTGGCGCAGCAGTAGTAGTAAATTTAATACAGGTGGGCCAGTTCTGAAAGAGCTGCTCTTGGCCTGGAGGCCGGAGGGGGGGAGGGGGGAGGAGGAGGGTAGCCAGTCTGTAGGGATCTGCAGGGAGGCAGCGAGCGAGGGGGAGGGCGGGGTGAGGGCTGCTGCAGAGCACTGCACTCTGCAGCAGGCAGGCACTCAGTGGCCACACTATCACACAGGTTGGCAGGGCCTCCAATGGAAAGATGAACAAAAAGAAAGAGGAAGAAGATGATGGCAATCCTCCCTGCTGGATCCAGTAGAATATGAACACGTCGAGTGTTTCCAGACACAAAGGCTAAAGATTTCAAAGTATGCAATGTAACAGTGATATTTACTTTGATAAAGAGGGTGAGTGCTTCGGGGTCTTTCCCTGCCGCACCCATCATCAGTCGAGTCTTTCTTTGTATTTCCCTTCACTTTGCTACCATGTTTGACATCCTTCCTGGTCCCACCGACTTGAGGGAAGAAGGATTGAAAAAAACAACAACAAATCTTCACATCCACGTTAAAAATAAGCATATAGAGGAGCCACTAAGCAGATTGCTTTTTTGTCTTTTTTTTTCAGTTTTTATTTGCCAGTGTTGCTTCTCCTTTCTTCTATTCGTTGGCATTAAGGGTATAACGAGCTGCGACGCTCTTGCTAAGTGCTATGATAGACCGCCTATTCACAAATCTTCTCTTCAAACCTTTCTACCAACGCAAATTTGGGCAAAAAAAAAAAAAAAAAGGTCATCTGGTCTTCTGGGTTTAAAGGAAAACAGGCTCCTCTCATTTTGGTTTGATGCCTTCTCCCCAAGCACACACACACACACACACACACACACACACACACACAAACAAACACACACACACATGTCCCTCCCTCTCCTCAATAACCACTGGCTAAGTGTGGAGAGTAGGCTGGTTGAAGAAGTGCTTCGTGTGTACGTCCTTGTATCTTGGATAGAAGGTGGTTAAAGACCAGCTTGCTCCTCTCCTGAGCTCACACACTCTTGAAGGGGGCGGGGGGGGGGCGGGATGAAGGATAGTAGTGGCAGTTTTGGGTGGGTTGGATTGGGGTGGGGGGGGGGGGTTTGCAGGTCAGATAGCGTTTTTGCAGTTCAATCATTCCTTACAGTCTCCTCTCTCTCTGCGAGAGGTCATGGTAGGGTGGCTTGGACGGTAGAGTCTGTGGCTTATATTGCACGTCACTTGAAATGGTGGCAAACACACACACCAGTGGGAAACATTTAGGACTTTGAGGTTTTCCACAACATCAGTGAGAGGGTCCAAAACTGAGACCGAACTGCGAGTCGCCCCGCAGATGAGTTGAGGTGCATTGAAGTGTTTGTCTTTGCAGTTCCTTAGTAATAGCAGTGGTTCGTTTTTTTTTTTTTTTTGTCATCCATCACGTCCATAACTGTACATGCGACGACCCCGAAATCTTCTCACCCCACCAGGTAAGATTGACAGACACATTTGAATAATATCATTTCTTAGATTCGTTTGCAATGATTTAAAGGAGGAGGGAAAAAAAAAAAAAAAAACACTACAAAAATAAATGGCTTGAACGCGGCGAACAGAGTTGCATCATTCCCTTTGAGCGTTGTGTGGGGAACTCAATCTGCTTGCAAAAAAAATGCATTGAAATTGTGAGTTGTGGTTGCTTACGCTGAATCGCAGCAGCATGTACTCTCCACTCATGTTTCACTGGCTCAGAAATAAGGGTGTGCAAGTGTCCGTATGCTTCTTCACCAAGTACAGAGTGAGTAAGGAGGATAGCAGGGCAGGAAAGAGGTTAAGGCTAATATTAGTGCTGAGAGAAACAAATGTTGAGTCTGGACCAGCTGAAAGTTCGACAACCACTCTGATTGAAGGGTTTTTACTTTGGGAATGATGCCTTTTCGTGGATCTCTGAGGTGCAGTATGATTGCCTGGAAAGGCAGAGAGGGTTTACACAAGTTTAAAGATGGCAGCATGTCATCTCGTGTCAGTTTGAACTGAAAAGTACATGTCTCAAACGGCGAGTTCCCAAAAGTTCATTTCTGTAAAAAGGTCGCTATCTTTGTTGAATGAAAGACTTCTTCCTGTGTCTCCAAAAGTAAAAAGCTGAACACTGTGACCAAAAAAAATCATCTCTCACTGAGATTCACAAAAGAAACTGCAACTAAAATGTCATTTAAAAACAAAAAGGAGTAGAGGAGGTTGGCGAGGGTGAGCAGCGAGGATGTAGCCTCGCACCTCCTCTCGTCCCTCCTTTTCACCGTTACAGCCACACTGATTATCTCCACAATGATTTGCAAGATTTTTGCTCCTGTTGGTGTTTGTTTCGCCTTGGCTCTTCTGTCCTACATGGACTCCCCACTCAGCAGGTCCCCAGGCAGCAGAGTGTTGATTTGGGTGGGACTCCCCATGACCCGCCCCTCTTCTCCACTCGGGGGTCCCCACAGGCTGGAATATTGCTGCACGCCACCCCACAGCAACTCTCCGCCCGTCTTTGCTCCGCCCGAACCGAGGCCGGCGCTACCGCTGCTGCCGTTGTTGTTGTTCCAGTGGGGTGAGTGGCCGATGGGATGGGAGCTCCCGGTCCCGCCCATCCTTGACTGATTGGTGCCCGGAGTGGCCTGCCAGCTGGTCGTCACGCCGAGCGACTGGCCCTGTGCAAAGAAGCGGTTCACTTCCTCTTCCCCGGCGAACTCCGCCAGGATGGTGGTGTTCCCGAGCACGCACCTGGATGGAGGCGAGAGAGAAAACAAACATGAGTGACGTTTAAAACGTCTTAAAAGGATCAACTGAGCGTAACGTCTCAAAGCGGTTCATTAAGAGATGTACATGTGCAGGGACTTCTGAGCCTTGGCAGCTTCATCCTTGGAGCTGTAGCGCACCACAGCGTTGCCCTGCGTCAGGTTGAGGTGGAATGTGATGAGGGGGCCGTGTTGCATGCACAGTGTACGCAGAGTCGAACCGTCGATCTGCCTCACAAAGCACACAGAAAGAGGAAGGCCATTAGTGGGAAGATAGTTTGTTTTTTTATTACTGTGAAGCCTAAATACTTAAAGGCTAAGAGGAAGCAGCTGATTGTAAACTGGTACCTGTGGAGTGAGGTTCCTCAGAACCAGCCAGCTACTGGTCCTGGTGGAGCTGTCTGTACTCCATGTGGTGCCTGCTGCGTGTGAGAGAGGAACACAACGATGCTTAACAAGCTCGTTTGAAACAAAAAAAGATCGGTTACCAAAACCCCAATAGGTGTTTTCCGTTTCCGCTCAACGTCAGTTGACAACTGTTCAACCACAAACAACATTTTTCGTTTATGTCGTTTTCAATCCTGCCTACTCGCTATCGTCGAAAAAATTGGCACGTGGTTGTATTTCCACATCAAAGTGCAGCTCGTGCTTCAAGTGCACTCAGGGTGCAAACTTTACAACCGTGCACCCTGACACAGTACGGCTCCATAATCTGACCTCTACACAGCTCACAAGCATAAGAACACAGGCGTACGTGTGACGTCTACACACACTTTGCTGCAGAATGTGTGCAACAACTCCTGCAACAATGTTGCAAGAATGTTGAATGTACCAATCAAATCAACAAACATGTTTGTCATGTGGAATAAAAACAAATATATAGACATCAGATTACATGCTTTCTATTACAATCAGTTTTTGTCATTATATTACATCCTAGGGGTTACTATGTGATACTATGAGGTTAACAGAAAATGAGCTCAACTCAATTAAATGGCTACTTTTCATTGTATGATCGGTCCTATCGCTACTTTAGAAGCACTTAAAGAGGGAACCATTAAAAACTTGGGTTATATAGATGTCACTATCAGAATACCTGATGTGTAAGAGCTGCTCCAGCCTTGAGCCAGACCCAGGGAGTTGCCCCCCCAGGTCGAAGACGGCTTGGTGTTGGTGAGGCCGGGTGGAGGTCTGGAAGGGGCTACGTTGCTGCTCCGGGGGCCCTGGGGGACCTTCCACAGCTCGTGGGACAGAGAGGCCTGATTGTGTGAAATGGGGCCCGGAGACCAAGTAGATTTCATCTCCGACAGTTTTCCTGGACGGAAAAGGGCGAATGAAAGGTGAGCCTGCAGAGCCGAGCGACTGAAAGTGACAGCTGCACTCCTGCAGAGCAAAATGATCAGACTTAAAAGTTCTTTCATACTGAGCAAAGGAGAGCACGTCCCATGTTACACACAAGGAGGAAGGATATACACTAGATACAAGAAGACCACTGGGGAAGTATGCACTGCATGAGAGGCAAAGTTGGGGACGGGGGATCTTATTTAAACAGAAGCTGGACAGGAGAGATGTAGTTGAGGCTCTGGTTGTTACAGGAGGGAGGGAGGGGATAATGTTGACTTGCAGTGATTCAGCCACCGCATTGTGGGGGAAGAAGGTTATGGGTAAACCATGTACCTGCATCGTCCGTCTCCGGGGACGACAGACTGAACGAGCTAGAGTAGGCACTGACTTGCCAATCAGTGGACGGAGGCAGAGCCTCGTTCTGAGATGAAGTGGGAGAGGAGCCTGAGCCGATGCCGTCAACACAAACAAATACACAAACACAAAGAAATAAGGAAAAAATAGCAGAAATAGAAAATGGAGCAACGGAAAAACGCACTACAAATGATGATAGTAAGCTTATATAGAAGACAATGATTATAGAAACAGTTAAAAGTAGGAAAATGAAGAACAAAAGAATAAGAAGCAGGCTCTCTGGTGGCAGCAGCTGCACGATACTGTCAGACAATTTTAGTGGACTTAAAATACATGGGGACACAATATTTAAGAACCAACACACGAAAACCTCGGTCAAAACCGTTTAACCCTGCTCACCTCCACTCCTGTCCCGCAGCAGATAGCGGTTGACATCCTGGATGTTGGTGTTGATGGTGGGCCCGCTGGGGACGCTGCCAGGGGTCGCGTTGGGGTCGGTGTCAGGGTCGATATGCTGGAGGCCCTTCCACGGCACACCGGGGCAGAACTCTGAAAACCGACGTAAAGATGTTTAAAAAAGTGTTTCCCCTACCATAGGTCCATATTAGAGAGTGCTTCAGGTGTTCCTAACCTGGTGGCCAGTTGATATTGGTCCCATTGGCCATCTTGTCACTGGTGCTCTTGCCCTGCCCCCAGCTGTCCTGGTTGACCAGGGGGCTTGTAGGAGATTCCGAGCTGGACATCAGGTTGTAAGGGCTGTAAGAGTCCTCCATCTGAGGGGGCTTACCAGGAGGACCCAGGTTGTTACCTTAGAAAAGTTCAATTAACACAAGAAACATGTCAGTGAAATGTAGAACATGCTTTGAATTATTTCCCAACCAAGTAATTAATGAAATCATTCTTAATTACCCATGATGCCATTTCTTTTCTCACCATGCTTGCTCAGGTTGGGCTCGAGAGGAGAGGAGCTTCCAGAGAGGCTTTCGATGGAGTTGGGATGCGTCCACTGTGACAGGCGCGATTGAGGCTGGGGGGGTTCCTTCATAGACAGACCTCCCACCTCCATGCAGTTTACATTCATGTTTGGATTCAGTCCGGCTGAGGAGACAGCGAGCAGTTACTACACAAGCCCACAAGGATTAGCGCAGTATTACCTACTTGACATTTAAAAAGAGAAACGCCACTCACAGAGCGAGTAGGGGCTGTAGGTGTTGGAAGATGACTGCGGCTCTTTGGTCTGCAGGTCAGGGAGGCCCGGAGCCTGGGGGTGACCTGGAAATGAATCCAGGCTGGATTTGGCCCCGCCAGGATGCAGGCCCGAGTGGGACGGGGGCGGCTGCTGTTGCTGCTGCTTCATCAGCAGCGCCTGGGCCAGCTGACGCTGGTGCTGTTGGATCTGCTGCTGCATGTTATTGATTGTACGTGCAACCTGGAGGCAACATCACAGTGGACACATAATTAGGATATATAATATGCAAGTGTTAAAATGAAAACCGTCCTGGGGTGTTTTTACATCACAATCAGCTTTATTTACCTAAAAATAATAATCAGAGGAGGAAAACAAAAAAACGTAAGGTGAAGAGGGAAACTTACTTGCTGCTCTTGTTGTCGAATGGGGCCAGAAACGTTGCGCTGCGCCTGCAACATCTGCTGCTGAATTTGTAAACGCTGGTATGCCTGTGTATCGGGTAGAAGCAAGGTTTCAATGTAAATCCATATCAGTGTCTATATATCCAGTTATAAAAAAATTAAAATGTCGTCCAGTCCTTGCAGTCCAATTAAAGTGCTCATAATGTGTTTGACATTTGCCCTCTACTGCAGGCAATTATAACCAATGTATCTAATAAAACGGAGAGTAGGGAAGGCGTAATGTGCCTTACCAGTTGCAGCTGGTAAAGTTGATTCAGAAGGGTCATATGTTGAGGGTTTATTGGTGAGGTTAAAAGTGCAGGATTCAGACCAATGTTTTTTGCTGCAAACTGTAAGAGCTGTGCTTGAACCTGTGGGCAAAGCAGCGACACATTAAAAACACAATTAAAAGGGAAAACCCATACCCTGTTTATGTGAACACAAAGTCCCATATCAACTTGTAGTATAAATAAATAAGTATGTAGACAGACAGACAGACAGTGAGGTCTAAGCTGATGAATAATACATGAGAAACTCACAGTGGAGCAGCTTTAAAAGATTGTAATCGGAATGTAAAATATTTATCACTGCATACATTAAGATGTTTTTCCTAGTTTGTGTTTGTACAGTAAGTGAGAACTGAGGCTGTGTGGGTACTTTCTGTGTGTGTGTGTGTGTGTGTGTACCTGAGGGGAGAGAAACTGAGGCACTTGAGCACGTAGACTAGGCTGAGAGGAACTGAGAGGCGGCACTGGCGGCTGAGGAGGCGGCTGCGGTTGCTGCATGGCCCGGGCTTGTGCTGCTCCGCCACCGCCAAACATTCCACTCTGCATCTGCTGGACACACGGTCGGCTTCAGTCACAGCACTTATAAACTCTCCCTCCATCCCACCACAGTGACCCTGACAAAGCCTCGCAATCAAGTGGCTCAAATATTTTATCTGGAGTTCAAACAGACAAATGGGCATCGATGCAAGGGAAGTGATCTCTTTATCATGTAATGCAGATGTCTTAACATATATGATCCCAAAATAACTATCTTTTGCACCACACTGAGGGGGATGGGATGAGACACAGGTTTAGATTTGGTCAATTTCCTGTGCATCAATAATATGTTCCTCCTACCAGACAACAACATGGCAATGATACTTTACTGCATTAAAAATGTCTTTTAATAAGTAAAAGTACATTTGTATGTGAATGTGTGAATCACCTTATCCATGAAGGGCAAGCGGGGGTCTGACGAGGGGTCTTTGGAAAGAAGCGGAGGCCGAGGGCAGCTAATGGGCTTGTTCATGAGCCCGTTGTTGTAGTCGTGGCCAGCTATCCCCATCCCCCGCTTGTCCAGCTCCGTCTTCTTCTCCAGCAGGGCACTCATGGCCTGGTCCAGGCTCAAGTTGTTGCTCTTCAGTGCCTCCTCTGCTGGATCTCTCTGGAGAAGCATCAGACAGTGGGTTATAAATAAAATGTTGTTTCAAACTTCACTTTTCATGACTAAAGTTACAAATACAGATGTTATTGTCTAGTCAGATAAGTAGAGGTGGGATACTACTAGTCTCGTATATATGCTGTGTGTACATTATTAATTTATATCAAATATATTTGAAATAATAGTAAACATTTCAATATTTTTCTCTCAAAAGTAACTCCTAGCTCTGAGGTTGGTCCCAATGTTCAAATTCAACTCACAGGGAAGCCCATGTCCGTCAGCTGTTTGATGAGACGATTCATGATCCAGGCATCTTCTTGCTTCCCTGGGACCTTTCCCTGGGAAAGCTGATGTCAGAAATTATTATTAGCACACAAACTCAATAATATGTTACCATGAAAGTGTTTAAAGGTCTAAGAGTCTGAATAGAGTTAACATACCTTTGGTGGGCCCTTTTTCGATGCATTGCCCCAAGAGTTACAGGAGGAGTTGCTCTCCTGGGAGGCAGCGGCGTTCCACATATCTCCCTCCTCAGCATCCCACTGCCCCCCCGACATGTTCAGCTCTTCACCTCCACCTCCCCATCCGTCTTGCATAGGTTTGGGAGCTGGGAAACACACCACAAGAGAGGCCGTAAACCAATTAGCATTGAGGACGTATACTTTGACACGTGTCTTATGTAAGTGAAGTAAAAGTAGCTGTAAAGTTAAGCATCCAGCCAAATGTCTTCTTGCTTTGTGCATTTATTGTCAAATTAATTCACAATATGACTAGGAATGTGATTTAAAATTGTTAAAAGGGCAATTTGACAACTTTTGATGAAGGCAAATAAACGTGACAAAATTCAAGCCTGGGACAATGAGAAGAACTGGTAACATAAAATAAAAACGTTAACATGTTGCACATTACTACATTAAAGTACTCTGACTGGCCACTAGGTGTCAGTGTGGATTTGGGGGTAACATTTCCAGTGCTCTTGATTACTTTGTACCATATTGATGTCCTTGAACGACTTGACTCATCAGGAGAGAATTATTGAACTTTTTCCAGCGGTGGAGCTCACATGTGGTATTAGGATTCCTCAAAAGATACACACATTTGATAAAGACTCATTTGCAAAACAATACAGGGTCAAGTTATTTACCAGGTTTGCAAGATGCAGACGTCATCGTCTGGTTTCCTCTTCCATAACTGTCTGGGTTGCCGTCTCCCCAGCCTCCACAGTTCCCGGTCGATTTGCCCCAGGCAGACGTCCCATTGTCGACGTTGACCGGAGCGGGTGCAGCTTCCCCTCCCCAAGAGTTCTCTGATTTTGAGTGGGAGCTGGATATCTCTCTCTCCCAACCTGAAGGACACACAAGGACAAGAGCCTGTCAATAAAAAAATACTTCAGAGTGCAAACACCCTCATCCAAAAAAAGTGCTTTGGGTACAATCACAAGTTATTATTATCTCCAGCCTTTGGTCTTATTTGACTCCGTTTTTATATTTTCTCTTAAAACAGCAAAAGGTTTTTATGAAAAAAAAAACTTCTATTACAAACTAAACATATTACAGTAAGATAAACAATTTTTTTTTTCAATTTCCATTGTTTGCATTTTCCTGAATTATTAGAAGCACTTCAAAATGCAGCCGTAAAACAACCATGTGACTGGTTTGTTGAATTTACTGGCGAGGCATTTCAAAAAAATAAATAAAAAAATGTGAAAGTATAAAGCATAAAAGCCCAGTAGTTTGTGGTGACTGGTTAGTCTGTGTATGCAACACAGACTAACACAAGCCAACACAACCAGCTATTAGTTTTGTGCTCAACATTGTGATCATATTGTCCTGAACGCAAAATGATGAATTTAAGATTAAATCATTTTCATTACTCTACATGTTCTCATTACGGATCCTTCTCCCAGACGGGAAGAATCTTTTCTTCATTGTTCTTTGGTAAATAGATATCTGCTCTTGTAGAAACTCTATTTTCTGACTCCACACATTCTTTATTTTAATAACTGTATAGTCTAACTTGCAATGCATAAAACTGATAGGCCTATTTACAAATTGTATTCTCTTTTATTTGTTTCCCATTTGTGGATATAAACTGAGCCTCAACTCTGACTGAGCATAAACACCATTACCCCATGTATCCGTCTGTTTTGGAGCAGAAACCTGGGCTTGGCTTAGCAGGAGCGTTGACAGAGAGAGAAGATACCCATTTAAGATCTGGCACAGCCTGGTTCCTCTTGGCACGACAGACACATCACTGGCTCTGGGCCTGTGGCAGTGCCAGGCTCAGCTTAGCTCTCTCTCTAGGGAGAGGTCAAGTCCCAAAGGCTGCTCCACATTATAATTAACATTCAACCTTCTAGTATGACTGGCCGAAACACTACACTACTCTAAACAAGGCATACTAGGACAAACAAGTTGAAAGAAATGTCCACACTTTCTGACATTGGTTAGGAATTGTATTGAGCAATTATCACTCTTTGTTTTCAACCCACTATATGCCAAAACAGCCCATATGCTTGTTAAAGGCTATCAGGCTTTATAAGGAAGCAAACAAATCCAATGTGAAGTCAGCATGCAGGGTCAAGTGAGGGACTGCAGGGGGCATCAGCCCCCTCTCAGCTCTGAGGGGCTTGCTCCACCTCCTCTCTTCATCAACTGACAGATGGTGGCTCCCATATAATCACACACTTCCGATCCTTCTCAAACTGTTTGTGGTGAATCGCTATTTTCACAAGGCAGTTTGTAAACAGCATTCTTGTGCTTCCTTTGGGTACCCATGAGAGGTTGCCAGGGTTACCCACACAGACGTGTCCGTTGTTGTGAAATGTGAGGAGCCTCATGGACGGAGGGGGCTGGCACTGCTTAACTCATTTGGATAGTTGATTAGATGGAAATCCAAAGAGGGCAAACTAGGTCAAGATTTTACCTTTAAGTGGATCAAGAGATTGGAGCTTAACAGTGCTCCTTGCTAACTACCCAACCAGCTTTCATGTTTGACACCTTCACTTCACCAAACAAAGACAAACTCAGAAATATTAAATCAAATCACTTTTAAAAATCTGAATGTTGTCAATCTAATGGATCTGTATTAATAGGATAGGTGTTATTACTCATTGCAAACTTGTAGAGTATGTATTATGATGTCTTACCTTGAGTTATCATGGGATTCCTGTTGTGAGATGGACCAGACTGGTGTTGGACAACAGGATCCATGGGCCCACTGGTGGGCCCTGGGTTTGGGGGGTTTTGGGTGTGGTTCTGTATAGGTGCAGGTGGCCCGTGATAGGGGTGATTATGAGCATGGGGATGGTTGTTGTTGTTATTGGGGCCTGGGGGGTTATTGCCTCCAGTCGTAACTTTAGCCTGGGACGTTCCCGGATTGTTCCTGTCCCACAGGTTGACAGCCTTGCTGTAGGTACCAGGGTCACCCCATGCTGAGGTCCCATCATCTATCTCCATTTTACGTCGGATTGAAGGTGGGGAGGGCTCTTCCCAGCCTGTAGCCTCAGCTGAGGACTCCTTCTTACTGCCACTCCAGCTTCCACCCTGCTTCACTGAGCCTGAGCCAGCCCAGGAGCTCATGTTCCCTCCTCCACTACTACCACTCGGCCCATCCTGAGGTTTGGCTCCCCAACTTTGGGGAGGGCCACTGGGACGCTGGCAAACTTGCTCTCCCCAGCTCCCATTCCCTCCAGCTGCAGGTATCCCAGGTCCTGAAGAAGACACTCCCCAGCCTCGTGGGTTTTCCTTCCAGCCTCCTGATTCTCCCTCCCACCCTGGGTTGGTAGGATTTTTTTGCTCTCTTCTGGTTCTCTCCAGTCCCCTGCGTTATTGCTCCCTCCACTACTGCTCCAGCTGTGGGATGGTTTGGGTTGCTCTCCCCAGCCCTGGGATGTAACCTTGTTGCGAGAATCATCCCATCCAGTTGACTTCTCCTCTCCCCAGGATTGACCCCCATTCTTGGGTACACTGGAGGTGGGGCCTCCTGTTGGAGGATTTCCCCAGCCACCAGGGCCACCTGGGGGCTTATTGTTGTTGGGTGGTTCTCCCCATCCAGAGCTAGGCTGGTTATTAGCGGCTATGCTTCCACCCCAACCTGAAGCTCCCTGAGAACCAGGCACATCATTTTTGCTCCCAGGGTCAGTCCTCTGGGAGGGGCCCATGTTAGTGTTGGAGGGCCCCTGAGCATCGCTTGGAGTGGTTGGGCCAGAGCCCCATGATTCATTGGCTGCCTCATTCTTACGTTTAGCATTGTTCATGTCCCAGGAGGTGTGCTGGCGAACAGGGGTCTGTCCCCAGCCAGTGTTACACAACACCCTGGGGTCCAAATCCTGGGCAGGCAGCAGAGGAGCAGGATTATCTCTGGATGAGGGATCTCTTTGCTGGTTATGTCCTTCCATGCTGTCACTGCTACCTTCACTTGCACCAGCTGTGCTCACAGCTCTGTTCCAAGGACTAGCCTGTGGATCCTGGGGAGGAGAGCTGGGGGTATCCCAGCCTCCCTGGGCCTCCTCAATGCGCTGCTTCCCCCAATTTCCACCAGACTGGTCACCCCAGCCTCCAGAGCTCCCTGCTCCACCTCCTCCACGGCCCCAGCCAGAGTCCCATCCAGGTGCCTCTTTAGACGAAGGTGCCTTTGAGTCGGCACTGTTACCCCATACTGAGCTACCATTTTCTCCATTGACCTGTGGGCCCCCTGAGGGTGTCTGGCCCATGGAACCCAAGACTACAGGTGCACTTCCCCAGCCAGGCAGGTTGCGGATAGGGCTGGGGGATTCCTGCTTATTAGTGTGATTTGGTCCATCAGTTTTAAGGTTCTGAGGTTCTGAACTGAAAGACACATTCGTGGACGGGGAGGGGTGTGTCTCTGATGCGTCAGAGGCCATTATGCTACCCCAGGCACTGCCAATCCCCGTGGAGTTGCTGTTAGTGTTGACTCCGGTACAGGTGCTGGTCTGGGCTGGTGGGGGGCCAGGCGGATTACAGAGGTTAGGTGTAGGTTGAGGAGGTGAAATGGTGTTTGCTCCTCCTGAGCTGCCTCCCCCTGTGCCACCGCCATCATGCCCCAACATGGGCCAGGCAGACGGGTTGGCATTAGGGTTTAGGTTCAAGTTAAAGTTGGTGGTGGAGGATGATGAAGAAGACCCCCAGCCTCTGCTGCCTCCTCCCCCCACTGGGCTGTCATTCTTCCCTTCACTCCCCACTGAGGACTGAGGGGGGCAATGGGAGGGTCCAGGCCCAGAGCCCCAGCTGCGATTGGCTGCAACCTGGCTTGAAAGCATGCTGGTTCCACAATGATTGGCAGGGCTGGGCCCACTGTTGGCCTTGCTGCTAATGTGGTTGGCTGGGAAGTGGCCTGTCTGGCTATTGGCCCCCGTGGCCATACTCACTGTACTACAACTACTACTAGTACAACTGCTGTTGCTGGTCAGGCGACCAGGGTCAGTGTCCAAAGGGCATCCTCCTGGAGGGGCCTGGCTCTGGCTGAGGGTAATAGAAGGCCAAGCCTCTGTGTCCTTCTGGTCAATAATCAGTTGATCCCAGCCACTAAGTTTGGTGGAAGATGCAGCACTTGTGGCACTCCTGTTGGCTGGCAGGTGTCCCCAGAGGGGATTATCATACTGTGCTCCCTGGCCACTCTGTGGGGGCAGTTCTGTGTGGAAGGAGAGAAAAGGAAAAGAACAGGACATGAGTAAGAGGATAAGAGAAGGGTTTAACTTATGGACGCCATCACACCCACATATACTTAGTTAGGTTGAAGTACCATGGCAACATACACAGTATGGTGTCTACATAGTCTTGACAAGATGCTTTATTTCTGAAAATAAATACCACCCACACTGACGATGCAAACACACAGAGAATGAAGAATAAAGATTATGCTAGCAGCATAGAGCTTTATTTAGAAAATAACTATGATAGGATGAGAAAATATGTACTTAAAACATATTTTTTTAGAATCTTACTAATTGTATTGGAATTCTAATCAAATATTACTAAAAATTCAAAACCAAAATGGTTTTAAATATTTTGTATTCATCGCTGTATAGTGGGAATTCAGACATCCGCGAAGCCATTTTATCGTCATCGTAGATATTGTTCATCATGTGAACGGCAAAACAGAACCTTTAGATTTCACTCTGGTTGCATGTACCAGTAATTATAACAATACAAGTCATCACATTCAGGGAGCATTAGATAATGTGGTTAAAAATAAACAAAACTGAAAAGTCAAACAATGCCTTAAAGGCTAGAAACGGTTTCTTCTCAACAGGTCATCACAACAATAGCTCTCATCGTTAGGAAACACAGAGGATGTTATCAACGGCAGGGGACAGGCAGCTGAGTCATCCTTAACTTCTATAGCAGTTATGACCTCTACTTGACATGAAGCACAAATAGTCTACGCCAGCTCCAGTCTTTTCACCAACATGTCAGCCTCCATCTGCCTGTAAACTGATCTGACAACCCAAAGTAATGTTTGGGCTTTTTCCTCTTAGATTCATGCGGAGTGATTTGAGCGAGCTCCCCAGAGATTCCCTGTGCAAATGGGTCTTGTCGGTTCAAACTAAGCCAATAACTGCAGCATTGATCAACCTGCTGCCACCTGATTGCCATTCAAGCTGTCTCTTGTACTGCGGCAGCTTGTTGTTTACATCCTGCATGCTTAGTTTGGATCTAAAAACTCTGGTTGTGTCACAACTACTGTACGTGGGGGAAGTGACAGCATTGGTGTGTCAACCCCTGTTTTCAACCTTACTTCAATGATTGCAACTAAGGAAGAGAGAGAGGATGCAGTGAGAGAGCAGGGGGAAAAAAAAAAAAAAAAAAAAGGAGGGCACTGTGTTTCTGACACACACAGCGCCGTCGTTCTGTGGCGTCCCTCGACTGAGAAGTGCAGGACCGCCATTTTCTCAGTCCTGAACCACAGCCAAAAAGGCTCTGAGCCACCGCCTGTATCTTCATATTGCTGTTTTAATAGCATGCATGTCACTCACAGTAATAAAACGCAAAGCATAAGAACTAAACACTGCGAGCCTGCAATGCTGCAGCTTTAACAAAAGTGCTCATCCACAATGCAAATAACACGTCAGATGCAAGAGGAGCAAAAAAAAAAAACAGGTGGGATGAAGAGGAAAGACGTGAAATGTAGTAATGAAATACCTGTGGAGAGGTGCCTTCCAACCATCCTGTAAAGAGCTAGGTTGTGTGCAACGCAGCGACCATCCTTGTTTCAATATGTCTGCTCGGCTCGCCAAGCCTCTGAGGCTCATTTTTGAAATGCTGCCAAGAAGTTGCACAGCTCTTGCGCGGCATGAGACAACCCTCCCTCCCTTCCTTCCTCACCCCTCATGCTCTGTCCCTCCCACCAACACTGCTTTGGCTGGGTCTCTCCTCTTCTATCTATTGCCTCCCTCTGGCTTTATTTATATCGTGCTCTATTCCTATCCTGACGGAGCACTGAAAGAAGGCTGGTTGGGGGAGGGGATGGGAGCGTTGGAGAGTTGGGGTGGGGGTGAGGGGGAGGTTGGTTAACAGCTCAATGCGAAAGCCTGGAGACCTTCATTATGCACTCACGAGGTAAAACAAAACAAAAGGGGGACTCTTCTAACCTCCCCCCCCACCCTCTCATCTTTCAACCTTTCAAAACTGTCACTAAATATTTAGCCAGGACCACTCCATCTGCAATTAGCACTGCCGCCCACAATGGAAAACCTCTTGAATAGCATTGGCAGGCCAGAACGAGCAATAGAAACCTCACAAAAGCCTGCTGCACCCCCTCCGGTGCTGGAATGACAATCTTTCTCACACATGCACGCGTTTATGTATGAAAGGCATCAGATCACACATGATCATAAATGTCTGTTTTTGTTTAGATGTATTGCTGCTAGCTGGGAATGCTGTGATTGTTAGCAGCAGTACCAAGCTTTGGAACTGCAGCTTGCTTTCTGGGCAAAGGGCAAAGACATTAAATAACGCTCATATGGATGTGGAAGAAACGATGTAATAGAAGGTATGTGCGGCAGAAGATAACCACGGCTGGGAGCTCGGCAAAAGAAAAAAAAAAAAAAAAAAAAGAAGAAGCCCAGCAGTCCCCGGGATCAAGGCTGGTATTGTTTACAAATGATCCCAGCGCCCACGCAACAACACAATAAGTCAATGTTTTGTAGAGAACAGAGTGCCTTTATGGCTGAGGTTCAGCCCCCGGTGCCTCTCCACTGTGAGGACCAAACATGCGGTGAGGTCATGCCGTGCTACTGCATGGCCGCTTGCTCTTTTGTGTGTTAACGTACACACAGTGCAGACACTGCATCGACACACGGGGAAACAGGAGAACACACACTCCACTTCCTGAACGCTCAGATTGGCAGGAAGATCTTCCTTCAACCTTCAAACTTTTTGGGACATGAAGGTGTGTGTGTGTGTGTGGGGATACAAGGATCAGGTAAAGAGGGATCATGAGGAATAAACATACAAAGACAGAGATGGATGCTGAGCGATGTAAGGAGGAAGCAATCTAGGAGGGCCGTGTGGGCCTCAGCTGCACTGATCCTGGCTTAATGAAGTCCCCGAGGGGCAGAGAGACTGGATGGTACAGACTGAGCTGACAATGCATGCTGCCAGCCAGATGAACGAGCTCCCCACACACACACACACACACACACACACACACACACACACACACACACACACACACACACACACACACACACACACACACACACACACACACACACACACACACACACACACACACACACACACACACACACACACACACACACACACACAGTGTGTTATCTCTGCGTTAACTGATCACAATCAACTCTGAATTTGTGTTTGATTTGGGTGATTGATTATTCAACTGATGGATGTAATGGAATTGATACTCTATTAATAATTTTCCAGGCAAAAAATGCATAACCACTGATTCTTGCTTCTTAGATGCTTTTCTTCATCATATATAATAAAACTTAACATCATCAAGCCTTTTCACGTTTGTCAGATAAAAATGAAAAAAAAAACAACAACAAAAAAAACGATTTGAATGTGCCTCGGGCTTTCGGAAATATAATGGCCATTTTTCACAACCTTTTGACATTTAATTGACAAAACAATTAGCAGATGAATAGAGAAAATAATAAGCAGATTGATTGATATTAAAAATATTCATTAGTCGCAGGGCCTAAATGTGTTTGCACTTCAGCATGAACTACAATTAATAACAATGTTTTTTCAAATAATGCATTTGTTACAGCAAGAAAGCATCTTAGATTGTCAATCTTAGACACTGAATGAGAGTACTGAATATTCAACTCATTACGAGGATGTGAAACTTTGTAGAATAACAGCATTTGTATTATTCCAGTGGTCCATTAGCTGCCAAATAATACAAGTTAATACCTACTAGGAATGAGTTACTGGTGTGCAGGTGTCTGGGAGGCTCTACTAAACTGGCTGACTTTTGTGTCAGTTTTAAGAATACTTAGCCTTTTGTTTCTGCTAATTTTAGGATTCTGCTGAAGTGGCACAGGTAGTTTGTTGGCTGTGAGCTGAATCGTATTCTCCCTGGAACGAACAACTTCAGCTTAATGACAGGGACTATACAGAAATAGACGCAAGAGTTTCAGATTTGCATGGATGCTTTCCTTGTGGCTGGTTTGGTGTCGCAGTGTTATTATCTCAAGGGAAACGACTAACGGGGGGACAAAACATGTCTTTTAAAAAACACACATCTGGTCGTCATGTTTGCTTGTGAGTATCCTGTTTCTCCTCCTCCACTAGAGGATAAACCAGGTCAAGGGCTTTCTCCAGCATGCCAGTCTTAAAATATCTTGCTCTCTCACGCCTCCTACATGAAAGGGCCCTGGGACATGGACTGTTAGCCAAGCAAAAGGCAACATCGGGAGAAGGCTATAATAATGGCTAGATTGACAGACTTACATATAGTATGTGCAGCCTGACTAATCCTGGCTGCCCTGGGGCCAACGAGGGCATGTGTGAGCTGTGGTGTTGCTAGAGCGGAGGTGGAGGAGGTGAAGACATGTGCATCAGAGAACAACGGGAGAGAGAGCTAGAGAGAGAGAGAGAGAGAGAGAGAGAGAGCAGAGGCACAGAGCGAGTGATCGAGGTAAGACAGAAAAAAACAAAGAGCGAGCTGAACATTTGTGGTTAACACAGAGCTGACGTTTAATCACATCACAAGACGTCCCAGTCCTCTTGAGGGGATTCCCAAAGCTCTTTGACAGCATCATCAGCAGACATAGAGAGCACACCAAGTCTAGCATGCGTGCTCTCTCTCTCTGTGTCCCCTACTAGACGAGCTGTTAGCACATTAGCCGTTCACGTCACAAGGAACTGTTTACATCGAGATGCTGTTTGTTGACGTAGGCCTCGTGTCGTGGTTAGTAGTACAACGCCTACTGAAAGGAAAAACCTTTATCATTGCTTTATGAGCTTTTAACTAAGGGGTTTTAGACGCATGCAAAAGGGAGTAGCTATAAATCTTAACAGATATAGTTGTTCACACACACTAAACTATGCACTTAATTTGCATATGATGTAATTTTACAAAAGAAATTGAGGATAACCTTTATGTTTGAGGGTATTTATTTATATTGATATGAAATCTGAACTCATCTTTAACCGTAACCATTAAAGGAACACCAGTGAGCTGCAACATGGAGTGTATTAAATGTGGGTTGTACCGGCCGTCGCCATCTTGACAGTGATTATACAGCCTAACTCGCAGCTAATCCTAAACCCTGAGACTGCACCCACCTGTCACTTAAAGTGGCCTTCCCATCAATAATGCATAGCTTTGAGCCTTAATATGATATAAATGGGTGAGTGATATAAAAATGTTCCCTCCGAACAGTTATGAATGGATAAATTAGTTATACTGGTTATATTAGGCTGTTAACATATTCATTTTGGGCACTTTAACATGGAGGTCTATAGAGAAGCGTGTGAAGCAGTTGCAGGGACAGCAAAGTCTGCAGAGAAAGAGAATGTTTGTGTTCATGTACATGTATGTGTGGACGCAAACATGTTTTTTCAACCCTACTTTTCAAGAGAGCCATCATGTGACCGGGTAATGAAAGACGGGGTAAGGTGGGGTGCAGACGGCAGTGAATGAATGCAGCTAGTGTGCTTCGACTGTTAGCTGCTAGAAATGAGAGCAAGGAGGGGAACAATCGTTTTTATCAGTAGACACGGTTGTAGAGACAACAATGGGGGTTTTACCTGCGGTGCTCAGCTTGTGTGTTAAATAATATTGTTGGGATATTTTACGAACCAGAACCTAAGCTGTGTGGTTTTTTCAACTAACCGTAAAAGTGGAGTGCCATGCTCATGTGCACGACTTCTCCGTGCACCAGTTGACCATAAAGTCATGTAGAGTTGTATACGGCGTATGGAAAACCTCTCGCTGGACTCCTATCTGTCATTCAGTCTGGAAGTTTCTCCCGTCTGTCTGTCCTAACATAATCAGTCAGTTCAAAGATGCACAGAGAGCAAAAGCAGAGCAGAGCAAGCCTGCCAGAGAGGGGCGGAGAGAAGCAGCAGCTTTTACCGTAAGCCATGAGTCACTGCAGCCCACAGTACTGGACCTCTGCCATGCTAGCTCTCTCCTTCTTTTCTTTCTTTCCTTCTCTCTCTCTCCCAGTCTTTCTATCAGTGCCAGGTCAGGCCCATTGAGGCACTCGGCCAACTAGCTCACTCCATAAGGCTCCTCCTCCAAAAACAGGAAATACTGGAGGGCTGGTCAGCAACGCTCAACAACGAGTGGGTGGATGATGATGATGAGAGGAAGGAGGGGGAGGAGGAGGAGGAGGAGGAGGAGAGGGTTAATATCATCGCCATGGAGATTGAGCTGTATTCAAACAGCATCAGTGGGGATCAACAATGCTCACACACACACTTTTGGTTTCCTTCCCAGACTATGAAAAGTCAAGTGCCCTAAAAAGAATGTTAACCATCACCATCGTCTTCTAAGAGCACATGCTACTTTATTACGAAAGGACAGAGCTTCACCACTTGGAAATGGAGAAGAACCTGGTTTACTCTAACACGCAGAGCCTCGGGAAGGAAAACACACAGACACATGCAGAGGTAGCCAGCTGTGTTTACTCTCCATCCTCTAGCCCGTATTCCTCTATCCCCATTTCTAATTCCCAGCCAGGCAGAGGCAATATGAAAATAAACAGCCGCACCTGTGATGCAAGTGCCTTCATACTGCTCTACTGTTACACCACGCTGTTACGATGACAGCGCCACGCAAAAAGAACACCAATTCCACTATATGCAAACTACAACCAATCTTGGACAAAGTTGATAGAAGTCAAACAGCTGGCAGGATGGGTTGTACACAAGAATGGCAATATGTGTGTACTGTGCAAACCTATGTAAGACTTGTGATCTGGCTGTGTGGAGCTGGAGGAGTTAACACATTGTACATAACTACTAAAAACACAGCGTTTTCCCGGTTTACAACTACCCTGTTTGCTACTGAATTCCAGACTTCACATAACTAATATAATGAACAACCTACGACTCTCCAACTGCCACACATAGAGAAAGTTTTTGCACTCATGCAATAAATCAATTGCATTCCCCTTTGAGAGCGTTTGCAAAATAAATAGCGACTCGCCAACAGAGTGTCTCGGCTGACCTGTAGGCAGGCTGGCTGTGGAGGAAGAGGAGCAGGAGGGAGAGGAGTGTATGGCTACAGCTGCTGCAGGTTCAGTAGTGGCAGGACGTCCCGTCGTGGTGAGAGGCAGAGTCCCGGTGGGCAGAGGCTGGCCCCTCTTCAAAAGCTGCTTGTGCTCCTGCTGGCGGAAGCGTGGGGGCACCTCTCTCGGTGGGTAGCGCTGCTGGAGCAGAGTCTGGGGCTGCTGTGCTGTCTGCGGCTGACCTCCAGAGGGGGCGCGCTTGCCATTGCCACTGCTTGGGAGTACAGACGGGACGGAACTGGGGTTGACGGGGGGAAGAGGAGGGGTGGGGTCGAGCTTGGCAGAGTCTGGCACTGTAGAGATGGGAGGGTGGGGGGGCAGGTAAAAGGAGAGCAGACAAACAGGGACGAGGGAGGTAAAGGAGCATTAGGAAAAGCAGAGTTGTTGGGCAAACACTAGTGCCAACACAATTATTGACTGATTAGACATTAAGAACTTAATATAGTTTTAATTATATTTGACATTAAAAAAAGCAAAAAAAATTGTGATTGTTAGAGTAAATATACAAAAAATAACCGCAAAAATGCTGTGTGGGGATTTCCTCCACTGCTTCTTTTCAAAGTCATGGTCACTTTTGGATGAGGACCGTAATGTTATATTCAGAAAGGCAAGGAGAAATACATTAGATATGCCCTCTCTCGTGGCTGGCTGAAGCTTGATGCTGGCTGCTCTTTAAAGAATCAAAAAAACCATAACACTCTCAGGGTGGTACTGTAATACACCTTCAGCCTTCAGGTATGCCAAGACACACAACTCTGCCATGGTGCCTCATCACAGATTAGAATTGATGAGGAGGTCAAGTACCAGATAATGGACTTAGATCTGCCTGCTGTATGTTTGTGGGCTATTTTCTCCACCCGGACAGGACAGTACTGCAAAGAGTGCCCCATCAACATAAGCTATTCATGGTTTGTGGCAGGTTATGGCCCCTGAAATGATCACGTCTCAGTGCTCTACCAAAGCTGTTAGTTATTAATTGCTTGTGCGGCTGCTGAAGCAAGTGCTCATGTCCCACTAGCTTTAGTTACCCATAGCAACAGAATGTGATTTTCTCTCTCTCATGCACAAACACTTAGTCGATACGATTTCCATCAAGTGTTCATCCTTCTTAAACCTGCAACTGCATTTTTTGGCCACCGGGGGCAGCTAAAATACATACAATCGTACAGATTTCTATTTACACAGCCAGCAGTTACGAAGCAACATTATCATTCATTCAGAGTTTCTGGCCATCTGGCGCATGCAAGTCTAATATTCACTCTCAACTTTTAGCTGTTTTTTGTGTCTTCCAACTCTGGAGGGAAACGTCTGGCTCTTTTAGCTCCTCCACTGTTTATCAGCTTTTTTTTAATGAAAACAGCTGCCTGCTGCAGCTGAAAACAATGGTATGAGAGCGGTTGGAGTCAACCAAAACAGTATAGTTGCTGAAACCGACTATAACACTCCGTAAACTGCCATAAAAAATACTGATTATAGCCGCTTCAAAGATTAGCTCTGCATTCAAATCTGCATGCTGTGAACAGGAAATGTCTTGGGAAACGTGCGACGTCCTCAGCAGAGCTAATATGCTATAGCTGAATGTGGAAGTGCAAGGTTGAATGTCACGGCTAAGTCAAGCAGCATGATCAGCTTGGGGTCACGGAGCCGCTGCTGGGTGAGATGCATCATGGGACACAAAGCACACCGGATAATCGCCTCAGTACATTTCATTACATAATAGAATAAGCTGGTAAACTAGAATGTAAACAGGATGCAAAAATGTGTTTAAACCAACACATGCTGCACAACAACAAACCCGCACGTCAGCTGATCGTGTGCACTCAGCCGTAACGGTATTTGAGTTTTGCTGGTAATAAAATACATGAGAGGGGGATGAGACTAAAAAAAAAAAAAACATGTCAAGGCAGCAACAAAAAGAAAAAGTGAATCTTTGTGTGGCCAAAATGAGTTAGAAGGAACAGCGCTTCGCCCCTGGCTGCCATCCCGAGTGTGTGAAGTGAAGCAATGAATAACTTGCACACATGCAGCCTGCCGGACACACACAAAAACAAAGAGTTATGTAATGCTGGGGCCCACACTGAGGGGAGAGGACAGGACGGTGTCGGGGATTATACTTCCACATGGCCTTATAAATACTGACACGTTAACTCTTCTCGTCCTCATTTTTCTGTTTGCACTTGTGTCTGTCATGCATGTGAGGGGGGGGTCCAGTACCGCAGCCCCTCTATAAGTTACATGTCTGCATGGTCTGATCCAGTTTCACCCGCATCTGTCTGCGTGTCTCCCTCTCCCTGCAGCTAAGGAATCAGGGGGGGAAGCTCGAGAGCTGGAGCTCGCCTCTCATCAGATTTCTCTACATCTGCTCCATTTCCTCTGCGTTCTTGTGCCTCGTCCCTCCCCACCTCCCCATGCTCTCCTTTTCTCCTTCATTCCCTGAGATCTGCTATCATTCCCCATTATTTCTCTATCAGGGGTGGCGGGCGATTCCCGGGCCAATTTCCCCCCGATGATTTTAAGAGGTGATTTCCTCGTATAAACAGAGGACTTTGTGGTCGTGCAGTTATGAAGGCGATCATGATACAGTTGGGACTCTCTGATGTGTGACGTAGATTCTTCTGGAAGCTGGGGGGAAGGGGGAAGCTGGCTGGCTTCTCCGTCAGCCAATCAGAGGGAGGAGACGAGGAGGGAGAGCGAAAGAGAGAGCTGACGTACAGGAGGAAGGGAAGGAGGCAGAGCAGGGAGGGTGATGTGATGAAGAGAATGGTGTGTGTGTGTGTGTGTGTGTGTGTGTGTTACAGTCTCCACCCCCTCGCGAGCTCCACTGTGAGCTCAAGTCTCACTGCCTGAAACCAGCTCGGGTCTAAATCCGCTTACAATTAGAACCCTATTTGTATAGTATGTCATGCTGTGCTGAATTCTTCTTCTCCCGAGCCCTGCACATTTACTTACATCAAAGTGACTGATGCATTAAAGCAAAAAAAAAAAGGCAAATTATAGATGAATCTAGTCTGATCTGTAGACAAAAACAAACGGCCTCTGGCATCGGTAAGGTGTGGCTTATTAAGCACGAGTCTCACAAGACGGTGCTTTGAAGAAAAAAGTGAAATGGAGTCAAAAGACATCCGAGTCGCCGGCTCTGAGAGCCTCTTTGCAAAAAACACAGTCGTCAGCTGTGAAGAGAATTCCCAGTTCATCAAAGATGCACATCAAACCGTGGCCTTGGGGCTGTGTGCGCTTCACACACGCAGACATTCCATTTTCCACTTTAAAAGGAGTCTTCATTTTCTAAGAGAAACGATGATAGCATGCTTGCCTGACTGTTTAAGAGCTAGAGGTTGGGGGGGGGGGGATATCACAGAGGAGAAGGTTGGTAGAAGAAAGGGAGAGGGTGGAGAGCGTTGATGCTCCTCTTCTGTCTCCCTCTCAGGTGAAACAAGAAAAACAACCCTCATGACCTTGAAGATAAAGGACCCTTTTGTGTATGAGCTTTGTAGACCTGTTCAGGAGGACCCACATCATGCAAGTACCGTTTCAAGTACCTTCATTACTCAGAGGCATTGTCCTCTTGCTGAGTAAACATGTATTATTGTTGTTATTATGTAAAAACTGTACTGGCACAGCTTTCAAATGTGGACCCGAGTAGAAGTGCCGGAAAATGGATCACGGCCGATTCCAGTGCCATCAGTGCAGTTTAATCATAGTACCATGCTGACTCCGCTTTCCATTCATGGAATGGATCGCCTTGGGAGTACACACACACACCACACACACACACACACGCACACACACGCACACACACACACGCACACACACGCACGCAAAAGTTTGTTAGTGATTACAAGTTTTCAGTAGGCTGAGCTGTTACAGCCTGAATGAAGCTTTAACAACCTGCCCAAGGAACTTGTTGTATCTATAATAAAGTCTAAAATCTAAACCATGTGCTGTTGCTCAATGACCAGCAGGACTCTACTCTAACAGGCAGGTTTGCTGGCTTCCATCAAAAAGAAAACTCTCCTTTGGTCTTTTGTTGAACAGAATGGCAGCAAAGTCACAAAATCTGCATAAACCGTGCAACAGAAAAAAAGCTCAACAAGGAAATAAAATCAGGACGATGTAGATTAAGTTACTGTACGAAAAACACATAAATAACCATAAAAACCACAGCCATCAACATGTAGCCACGCTTGACAAGCGTTATCTGTTGCACACCGTATTCCAAATGTATCGTATATCTACCGTTGCTGCCAAAAGACTCCTCTAATTGAAGCAAAAAAACGGAAACATGGAAATGACTGGATGTCTATTACAGAGGAGGCGGCAGAAAGAGTGTCAACGAATCGTGAGCGAGGAAGGGAGGCATGTCTTAAGGGTTCTCCATCTCGTTTCTCCTGTGGGCTTTAAAATGTGAGCACTGAGCCTCACAAGAGGGAAGATTAAAGGGCTTAATTAGAAGTGAAAAATATAAAAAATATGACACTGTAGTTTAGAGGGAAAACCCTCCCTCGCTGCATCACATTCAACGCGGACAAAAACGCCATTTAAAAGCACTTGAAGTCTGACAGCACAGTGTGAAGACCATGAGGCTATATAGGTCAGAGCGTATATCAAATGGCAACTAGATATCTGAATGGTGCGACATAATTGCACACCTGAGCTGCGCGACAAATTGCAAGTCGCCGCCGCTTACGCTCGCCAGTGAGAAACGCTCTTTTTAAAAAGTTTTCCAGCCAGATTATCACGTCACCACGAGAGCCGTGTGACAGATAAGAGGAGGCCTTTTAATGCCCGCTGCTCTCAGAAGACAAGTGGAAGACAGGCAGACAACCTCCCTGGACTCATCACTCCCGTGTCCCTGGCTTTTTGATGCCAACAGCTGCAGGCGGGCCAGATTCCACTGTCTGTTATGATTTAGAGGAAGTGATGGGTAAAAGAGAGGACCGTCCCGTCCTCCTCACCCGCTGGGCCGACACAATTCACTGCAAAAGTGACTGAGGCTGTAATGTTGGTTTCGTTGGCAGAAACTGCCACAGGCTGCATTTTATTTTCCACTGAGAAAAATATTACCGTATTATACAAGATGCTCAAATGATTAAAGATTAGGTTTTACCCAAACTGTGCAATTTTTAAGTAGATATATAATTTACTTTTTTTTTTGGAGCTGAAAAAAAAAAAAGTAAATTTGTCCAAAATGTATTTTTAGCCATTTTTCTTTCATAGAGTTGTGTCACCTGACTTCTCTCTGCTATAACAATATAAATCACCCCTCCACTTCACAGCTGACTTAACAGCCAGCTCCAGGAATTCCCCATAACACACTTCATTCTCAACTAATACAAACACATAACTCTCACCCACTGACTTCTGTTTGGGGGGGGGAAACAGACAAACTACGTAGATTGTCCATCATTCAGAGGCACCGGACTCTTTTTTAATCTGTGTGGCCCTTTAGATTACACTCTACCCTGAAAAGACCGCAATAAGCTCATATGCACAATTTATAGTCCACTTCATAACAGCAAAATCCAGCCGTTTCCCCGGCTGCTTTGTAATATGGTTTATCACCACCACGATGCATCCGTTTAAGCAGTGCTTATTGGGACACGACATGCAGAAGAGGCGGTGACGGTGACAAGCGGCACGCTGGTGTAAATTCCCCCCTGATCGCACCGCAATTTATGACTCTCCAACACAAAGCGCTGGGCGTAATTAAGTGAATGTGAAACGGCAAATTAATCTGTTATGAAATTACTGCCGTGACACTACTTTATAATAATGTTATCTTTTATTGCGCTATGTAAATGTGCGCCTTGATGTGTATGCATGGTGCACCCTGTCTTTTATATGGATAAAAAACGCACGCCATGAACATTAACACAATGGCTAATTAACCCTTTGAAGTGAACTCTAGTGCAGCTTGTTGATGCCAGAAGGCCTGTTGGTGCTGCCATGCAACACAATAGCTTTGATGGGGCCAATAATTATTGCGGTTACTCATTTATCTGGCACTTTCTTGAGGACGGCTGGTCAGTGGCACTACACCGGAAGGCAGACGAATAAATCAAGGTTTGGCGTGACCGTGATGTTGACCTACATATGCCACAGTGACGGGGAGCGGACACAAGCCTTTATTTGCATGCACGCTACATGTTCGTGTAGATCGCTTCGTTTGGTCCAGACTATACCCTGCATATAAGAAGTGGATGTTTACCTGTAAATCTTCGGCAGCACACCGGAAGATAATGATGTTAATGAAGATCGAGATCTTTTTGTACCAAACTTTATGTCCACATTATTAAACCAATATCCAGTACATTCGTTTCATTTATTTTCTATTGAAAATATGCCACTATTTGAGGCTTTTAAATTGTCATTCATTATGAAAATAAGAATTTGCACACGTGCGACCATGCAAAATATAAAAATCCAACCATAAACCTTTTTATTGCAGCAACAAATTGGTAGGAATTAAAGTTTCATAGAATTTAATTGAATAGATCCGGCCCATTGTTACCGATAGTACAATATAATTATCGGTACATCCGTACTGCTACTACCCAATTTCTCTTACAGATGAAATCACTTCATGAACAGTTAATAGATTTAATAATAGCTCAGCCTTTACTCATGCTAAAATTAAATATCTAAAACCCTGTGGTTAGTGTGTTTTGCTAACAACCCGCAAAATGAAAAGCACCTCTTTGAAGCGATCCGAGAGCGGCCTCGCTCTCGTTGTCTAGTCCTCAACAGAGTTCAACATCTTTCAAGCGAACTGTGCGAACAGGGATGAAAGCACCCTAATAGGCCTTTCAGTGTTTGGTGGTGAACGTGCAACATTTGCTGATGAATTTCATAACAGGTTGCAGTTTTGGTTTCGCGAAGCCGAAAGGAGTCCGTGCAGCATTTGCGAGGAGCTGCAACGTGAAACTACGTGAGTAAAACCATATGTGCGTGTTTGCATAAGCACATATGCTGCTGGCGTTCGCCTGTCATATAAGGCGACTGCAGGAGCGAGCCTGTGTGAGAGCGAGTGTGTCTGAGAAGTGAGCCAGTAGAAGATCCTACAAAGGGCCCCCTCAGCTGTGCCGGCAAACAGGAAACTGGCGTGCATTCTCACAGTTTCACATGGTTCCGTCTGTTTCTTTTTGCTCTCGCATACTCTTTTCTAGCTCTCTCAAATCAAACCAAAGGCATTGTTTTTTTTAGCAGACGCCTCTCTACACTTGCACAAATGTAACCACTATAATTCATCCCATCTCTTCCCTTGCAGCCCACCTTCTTCTGCTCCCTTTTCCCTCCTGCTGGTCCCCGAGTGGGCCTCTCTGCTAGACTAGACAGGAGGTGGTGTAGTGTTACTATGGTGCTCAGGGTCTTCCTGAAGATCTCTAGTGTATGATTGCCTGTTTATTCAGCCTACGCTCTATCCCTTTTCTCCTAATTAGCTCCCAGTGTACCCTGTATTAATACCAGACACAAGCTGCCTCTCGTTGAGTTACTCATTCTGACAAAAATTGGACTTTTCTTAAAAGATATGCATTGTTTTTATGTTGAATGAGCGATTGGCCTACAGTCATTCAAAATAAGAGTCTATAACAATAATATTTATATTCTTTGATGTTTTTTATGAGCTCTTAAGTGATCCTTCTGAATCTGTGACAGAAATGTATTCTTGGTAAAACAATATTTCAACTGAATCAACTATTAATTGAAAAAAATCAAATAAAAAATAAAAGTAGGAATTTCTTGAGTGAAGAATGATCCTACAGGAAAGCAGCCAAAGTGTCACGCAGCCAAACATAATGGACATCAGACCAAGAATATGCATGATATGCTAAAAAGTCAAATGTGACATTTAACTGGGTGAAGATCACAGAAAAATGAGGCCATGGCACGTTGCTGTTATGAGCAGCAGCCAAGAACAAAAAAAAAAAGAATTGTTCATATCACAGCCTAGTTTGTAGATGGGGAGAAAAGAGCCTAGTATATAGGTCAATTTGTGGATGCTGTGAAACAAAACAAAGTAGATAAGAGACAAAGAGAATGCTAGCACAGCCAAACCCAGATCACATTCATTAGTGCAGCAAACTGAGGGACTGAAAGTGACTCAGACGAGGAGTATCAGCAGTGGGTGGCACCTCGGTGACATTACAGCCTCATTAACTCATCCTTCAGGGAGAGAGTGGGAGGTCGAGGCACTGACCCTTGAACCACAGTTCACAGTCGTATGCACTTCCTCTTTTTTTTTACTGATCTGAACAAACCTGGCCTCCAAACTCACATAAACCCAAACAACACAAAGATGCTCACACACTAATTAGGTGTTGCCATTAAGGCCGTTCTGCCAAAGTCCACCAGAAGTTCTAATCAGATTTCAACCTGCCCATCCCTCACGAGACATTAAGTCCTCTCTCCCATCTGCCGGCTCATCTCGACCAGGAGATCTGCTCCCGTGCTAACAGACTGTCCGACACCGTCCACCCGCCTCTCTCTGGTCATTAAGAGCACTGGCTTGGGGGGGGGAGACGGAGTGAAGAGTGGGTCTGCAGCTGCCACAGAGGAGGCGTTGAAAACCTGCAAGCTAAGCACACTCTTCCCCTTCAGAAGTCACCTCTCACTCAACTTTATTCGCCTCTCTCTTTCACGTTTGTTTCGTGGGTTGTTTTCATCTCTTCTGAGGTTTCTCCTCACCTCTACCCTGCTAGGTATGCCTGAGGAGCCCACGGGGAGGCCTGAGGAGCAGCTGTACCATCCCTGTGCTCCTTATTAGTCTTGTATGGGCACCTGGCCTCCATTTTGGCTCAGGTAGGATGGGCCACCTGGCTGCTGCTAAGGTTTTTATTTAAAGATATACTACTATAATAAAAGCTAATGCATCAAATTGCACAGCAATGAACAGAGTGTAGATCGAATCACTGAGGCAATCTTGCATGGAAGTTATTGATCTAATTAGGGCGATAAACACTTTCACACTCACATAACACTTCTCCCTACTGTTTGAAAACACTGTATAGTTCAGGGTATATTTTGGCCCGAACTGAGAAAGATTCAACAGAAACTTAATATAGAAATTAAATTTGAGGTACCCGTTTTATATGAGTTTAATACAAGAAGCCAAAACTCACCTTTGGTTCTCTGTTCTGTGACCTGAAACAAAAGAGAGAAAAACGTATTAGCAACAGAAATACGACTCAGAATAACGTGAAGCAAGAAGCGTCTTGTGTGAGTGAATGTTGTGGGTCTAAATGTTAATGTGCCATCAACATCTGAGCTGCGTTGGCTGCCTCTCCAGCTGCACGACAGCACCGGAGCAACTGGCCAGGGCAATCGGAACAAAATGTTCAGGGACTGGTTCTGCTCATCTACTGAAATGCTAAAAGGTTCATGATCATTCCTGCTGCAGGGTGAGCGGGTTCACTGGGTTTGCTTGTGGCAAGAGAAGGGAGTAAATAGATAACACAAATGCTCCTCTCGTATATTAAGAAACATACATTGACATGCTTTCAGCGGGCGCTGACAAGCAGGGTCAAGGATACATAAAATGTGTTGCGGAGAACAGCAGGCAAACACTGAAAACAGATGCCCCACTGAAGGAAACAGAGGAGGGGTAGAGGTGGGGGGCTACAGGGTAGAGGTAAAGATGAGAACTAGATAAAAGTTCTGGTTAATGCTTCCTGTGGAAACGTCAAAATGCATTTGCTTGATATGCATGTGATCGATGGGATTTGACTTCAGCAAAGACACCTGAGCGACCTGTGCTTTGTTGGGCAGCACCCTAAATTTTAATAATACTGATGCTGTCATCTGAGGAAAAAGGAAGCGCAACTACTGACCCTCTCGGGTACCTTTTCTGGGGATGTTGGCCATGCATGAACACTGAGCGGGGGGCTTCCAGTACCTTAACATGCTGACTAAACAGTAGACATAGGCAAATAAGTGAATAAGAAGAGTGTGTGTGTGTGTTTTAAATGATACGGTTTCGCCAAAAGCGTACCTTTTTCTGAGCAGCGTCTTTCTTTTTCTTCTCTTCTTGCTTTTTCTTTTTCTTATCTTCCATCAAATGGTTCTCTTCTCGTGTTTTTTTTTTGCTTCTTGTCACAACTTGAATACAAAAAGAAAAAAAAAAGACAAAAGAGAGAGAGACATGATTTTTATCCCTGACTGAGGAGGAGAAAGGCACTCAGCAGGTGAACACCTGCAAAAGTGATTTACAATTACATGGCTGCATTGTTCCATTGTATCGTGGCTCTCTGAGGTAAAATCACTGTTGTCAACGGCTGCTGTTGTAACACGCAAGATCACATGCCTGGTAGTAAAACAACCGCTACACAGAAGAATGAGGGTTTGTTTTGCACCGTGCAGACTACGATGTTTTGAGCCGTGCATGTGTTTTTGGGTTGGTGGTCTTTGGGGTTTCGGCTCTGGAAACCATTAGGGAGGCCTTGCAGGTCTAGCAGAGTGGGGGCCGGTGAGACGAGGCCCCCATTCTACAGTCCACACACCCAGCTGGAGCAACAGATCCCAACACAACTAATATACGGGGTAGACCACGGGAAAAACGACACATGCCAGTATTCTGGGTCGTGGATCGAGGACTGCTCACCACACCGACCCGGCAACAACCTACGCTACTCCTTCTCTCCTCCTGAGAGGAAAAGTGTTCACAACAGTCACACACTGTAGCCGAAAACCACCTGATAAAGCCTCCTAGCTTCATGTGCAAGTGCATCCAGCTGGGAGATTTATCTATCCTAATCCTCTACACAGAAAAACAAATAAATAAAAGCTGGAAGCCAGGTTTTTTAAGGACTGACGGCAGAGAAACTAGGCCTGGAAAAATACACAAATCGGAATCCAGTTCCTTGAACCTTACATATGATACTAAAACCCACCAGCTTTTTACTCCTGCCATGCCTATGCTGCTGCAGACGACAGCGGTGTGTGCCATTGCCTGGCAACAAGCGCTCCCCGAGGCCCTGGCGGAGCAGTCAGGTGGAGACAGACAGCGCCCTTAACCACTGCGCTGAAATCAGTTTGATTGTGGAGGTTCAATAACCGAAAGCATCAAAACACCGAAGCACAAATCTCATAATTGACCAATTATAGAAGCATATTATGAGAGCCAAGGTTCAAAGAAAAGCCGAAAAAAGAAACAAACACAGGAAAACTATGTCCTTTTCCCCTCCTGACTGTTCTTTCTTGAGCTCAGTGACACATGTAATAAGTTCAACCACCATAACGTGAAAGGCCATTTAGAAAACCTCCAACCACAGCGGTAAGAGTTCAACAGAGCTCACATTTAGCTGTTGTGGTGAAACGTTGTTTTGTTTTACTGACACCAAAGATGTTCATTTTCATAAAGACAAGCAGCACCCTCCCAGTGTTTATAAAAATCAAGTAGACCGCCACCTAAACACCTCAAGATCAATCTTTGCTATCACTTATTTGCCGCCACAAATAACAAGAGGAGGCGGTGTTGCATTATACTAGACATGATGTTGGGAATATATGCAAGTCAGCACTTTCTGAAGCCAAAATAAGGGATTAATACAAAACGTCATTATTCCTAATTCAAGGTGATAAACATAAACTGTCAGTTTCAAAGTTGGATACAGTAATTCAGTATCCCTTTGCCAGAAATCAGCTTCTAGTTGTGGTATGAAAAGGTTGTGCTAAGGGGACAAATCTACCAAATTTCAGTTTGAACTGAATAGTTTGCTCAATTTGACAATTTTCTAAAAAAAATACACTCACATGCCGGACCTCCTGGCTAACTCGGCACACATGCCCTCAATGTTTACAGGACAATCCTGCAGAAGTCCCCGCCTGATGGTTCAAAGAGCAGCAATGAAAAAGAGCTGGATGATAAATAGAGCGTAGTTATAACTGCACCCTAGTCCAGATTGCATGCATGAGATTAGGGTTATTGGGATTTGGTTCAACACACACAAAAACAAAAAAACAAACAAAAAAAACTGCCTCCGGCCACACACCTATCTCAAACCATAAGCACTTATTTTTACCCTCAAGAGGCTGGATATGGAACCCGCTGGTGCAGCTGCCATGCTAAATATAGCTGGTGCTGCTCCTTTCAAAGGCATCGGTGGGGCTCGTGTCATGCAGGATCAGGGGATAAGAGAGATGCTCCAGTTAATGTGAGCTGCTGTCGGGCCTACGACCCAGGATGAGGAGAGGGAGCACCGAGCAAAGCGTCGCCATGATTTCCGTTGTAAGAAATCCCCCAGCAGCTCATAGAGAGCCCCCTCTCTCAATGAGAGCTGCTGTGTCATGTCCGAACATGTGGCCGGCTCGGACAGATGTGTGATGCTGTGCCTCGTTTTGATGCTGCAGCACCTCTGGAAATATAACGGCACGTCTATGTGAATAACAAACATCTTTAATTAAACTACTATTTAAAAAAGGCTCAGACTCCTCCATACATTTTCCAAAACACTTAATAACGATAACGTTAAGTCATAAAACGGTCTACGACGCTGCGGATTTCGGTTGAGGTTAAATCGTAGTGGCGTGCCGAGCCACATCATGAGCAGCCATTTGTAGCGAGGAAATACAGCTTGTGTGGATATGAAGGACGTAGGTCAATGAGCTCAGCTCTGTTGTGGAATTACACCCTCCTGTCAGAACAACAGGATTAGAGCTCGGTGTCCCTCTTAAAACCACACACACTCACACACACACACTCACTACACACACACACACACACACACACACACCACACACACACACACACACACACACACACACACACAAAGGAAAGCAAAGGGGGAAAGAGACAGCCCCGCAATTGAATTGCGTACATGTGATCTGCCCCACATTGGAGCGATGAAGATGAGAGGGCTGCGATTTATGGGGCTGGATTGTGTGTATGTGTGAGAGATGAAGGGGGGGGGGGGGGGGGGTGCTAGACAGCAGTCACTGGGCACAGAGCCAGGAATGCCATCGCTGCAAGCCAAACAAGAGCATGGCGAGCCCTTGGGAGAACTCTCGCTAGCAACCACAGCAGCAGCCGCCGCCACAGCTATGGCAGAATGTGCAGCTTCCTCTGCGCAATCGCAGGGCACGACGGCGTTTTCAACTTTTTTTAAATATACAACCGCAAATGCACCACAAAAAAAAAAAAACAAAGCAAAAAAAGCAAAATTAGTCAGCTACCTTTCAAATCACGTGAAGGTTTTAAAAAACTGCTGGCTCCGCACTAACAGTCCTTTCCCTCTGCAAAGAGGATTGCACTCTGTAAAGTACTTGAAGCTATTCTCAGTGTGGTCATGTTAATGCTTTCTGACCTGAGCTAACGACAAGGAAAAGAGAAACTTATGCTGCACTCCTGGCACTCCGAACAGGCCCCTAAAATAACTTGTATGGACACACTCCAAGAGCACTGCCTCCAGTCCCGATGTCAGTTGTCGGCTCCAAAAGTAATGGGAACTCTTTCACGACGGGCCACGGTTGAAAATGAATTATTGGTCCAGGAAATACTCCTTACAAATGTCTTTTTAAACCCTCATCGCGTAGCTTTCTCACAGTTTCCACATTTTGTCCATATAAATTATAATAAAAAAATAAAACCGGATTTGTAGTGAAGGACGGTCAGGAAAATTCTTTAAAAGTAGCGTGTATCTAAAAATCAATGAAACTAGCATTCAAGAAAACTTCGCTTTTTAAAGAAAACAATTTAAACTTCAAGTCAGAAATGTATTCCGCCGACTGCTTTTTTCGCAGAACGCAAGCTCATCATTTCCACTGAGGACTCCAGCTCAGCGTCCGATCACTGACACCAAACAACTCGCCAAACCAAATGACACAATCTGGCAAAATGCCCCTCAGGCTGCCTCGTCCAGCGCTCAGCAAAAAGCCATCGAGAGTTTCGAACTGAAAAGTGAGGCTATGACCTAAGCCTCATAGTAATCACCGTATTTAGCGGCCTGTTTTTGTTATCAAGCCCCCTTTGGCGCCTCTCTGTGAATACACACTGCCTCTTTCAGAGGCTTGGGTGCTGACTGGGGCCCCTGACCCCAGCAGGGACAGAAAGGACCCTACCAACACCCCCTTTCCCTTTACCGCCACCATCTCTTCATCCCTTGCCAAACCCAGACCCCCAATTAGGGACTCCTAACACATTAGTAAAACCAGCGGGCCTCAAAGCTGACGTCAGCCTGCCCTCTGCAAGCATCAGGGGGTGCTGGCATCCCCAGTCTGCCCTGCTTTCTCCCTCCTCCTTCAGGAGTGTGTGCCGCCGCAGGAGCTACAGCAGGAGGCGGGCGATGATGTTCGTCTCTATGGTGAAGGGAATACAGGAAGCAAACCCTGGACTGGGCAAGTTGGGTCCAACACGTACAGTGCATTAAATATTAAATTAACAATTTCAACAACCGTCCCAAGGTTGTGTCAAGGCGAATGAAGGGCACAGCGAAGAAAAAAATAAATCTTTACACTCAGGAGTTGTGCATAAGATTGAAGGTGAAGGCCAGCAGACTAGAAGCAGATCAATACATGGATGTCTGAGGATGCACGTGAGACAAATATTCTCAGTAAATGGAAGTGGAGGAGAACTCAGCTTGGTGGTGCGTTCACTGCCTGTAGGCAGAACTCACTCTGCAGCATGTTTTTTTTTTTTTAATGTGTGTGTGTGTGTGAGAGAATTAGTCGCAACAATTCATGTCAACTCAACACTCCTACACACCGATTGCAACAGAAAGCGTTCAACCGAATATCTGCCGGGGCTACGAACACGACAACACACGGTGTCCTTGACTCGTTACAACCGAAGCCACTACGGTTAGGTAAACTAGTCCGGGGGAGGGGAGGGGGAGAGCCGTGCTACGGTCCAGTCACAACCATGCTAAAAAATAAATAAATAAAAAAAGTACCCTTGTACCATCGACAACTGCGATAAAGAGCGAAGAAAACACTGATGTCAAAAGTGGGCTGAGCTCAAAAAATATATTCACTCGCTTCCCGGCCGCCACATTTAACTTCAGAAAATCCCGCACGGTTTTTTTTCCCGAAAGTGCAAAAGCGACACGGTGCAAAATGTGTCGCGCTAAGCGCCGCCACAAAAACAAAAACGGATGAATTAATCCTACCATGAAGCGTTCAGGAGATTCTCGTTGGCGGCGGAGCCTCTGCAGCCATTTTGTAGTAACTGACCGGAGCAGGAGCTCGAGACGGTTGAATCGGTGGTAACGGAGGGAGGAGGGGGCGGAGCTTCACCTTGCCACGTGACGTTCAATAACAAAACAAACTGGTCCCACTTCCTAATGCACCACCCCCCTCTCCTTGCGTCTCCATGACAACTGCAGCCCCTCCATCACTCCCCTTTTCTCTCTCTGGAGCATCAGTGCAGCTGTGTGGCCTCTTCCTTACATATAGAGCTGAGGAAGAAAGTAAGTAAGTGTGCGAGTCAACTAACTACGCGTGAAAAATCAATCGTCCTACGGGGATGCATATAATGTATAACAGCATTTCGGGTTTGTGCTATGTTTTTACACCAACAGGGGGCACAATTTCCACTAGGAACCACACTGTTATGCTTTTCTGGTGTCATTCTTATTTGTATATGTGACACATGTACAATATGTGCCAAATCAGTGGTGGGAACTCCAGTATTTCCATTTTACTGCTTCTTTTATGAAACTTCTTCTCCACTACATGTCAAATATTGAACTCCATGCGGCAATTATGTGACAGCTATCATTATTAGATATATTTTAAATGATTTTCCATGAAAAATAATTGATGAGCTAATAAAATACCATACAGGCTAACCCAGTGGTTCTGAACATTAAGGGCTTGTGAACATTTCCACTACCACTGGGTTTCATTTTAATTTTCTTTTATGTTCTGCTATGTTGATGTCAAATGACTGCACAGTTTGTTTCAGACTCTTTTCTTAACTCACTTAATCCTTTTAGGGTCTCGGTTGGCTGGCGGTTATCCCAGCCGGCAGGCACGTAGGACACCTTGGGCAAGTCAACAGCACATCACAGGGCTTATACACAATTTAGAGTATCTAACCCATACCCTTTCAAACGTATTTATACATTTTTATTTATTTTTTTCAGATTGTAATTTTGCTGGATTGGTCTCGTTTGTACACATGACATCTAAGGCATGTCTATTTGTCCTGGAAGACATTATAATTGTGTTATTTTATTAGAATCAGGGGTCTGAGTATAAAGGGTGTAGTAGACTGTACAGACAGAAAAGCCAGTTGAGGGAAATGTGTGATTTGGGATATCCGGCTATATAAATAAAATTGACTTGAATATTTTAGAGAAAGTATTTTGCACAGTGACATTTGTGTGTGTGTGTGTGTGTGTGTGTGTGTGTGTGTGTGTGTGTGTGTGCAGACGGCAAACCAGCAAACTGGATATTAAACGTATCAAATGTGAGGAACACATAAATTCAATTTCTGCTGTACAACCACCTTGTAGCTGCAGTAGATGAGCTTCCAACCACTAAGTCGAGCTACTTTCAATACACTGGTGGTGAAAACACTCATTTCCTTAAATCAATATTTTGGTCACTTCAGAGTGAGAAATTCCCTCCGCACATGGCTCAGTGGAAACTTTATCTCCCACCATCAAACTGACGAGAAACAAATAGGATTGGAGTGCTTGATATGTCACCACTCAATGAGCCAGATCCCAGGTCATGGAGCGGAGTAAATACCCTCATTAGCCAGACTCGGAAAGTCCACTCTAAATGAGACTACGGTGGCATCTGATAGGGAAACGATTCTGGGAAACCTCAAACGGTGAACACCCACAAGCATTGACTATGAATCTGATTACAAAGCAGGGTGATCGCCACCGTGTGCCGGCAATTACACAACCATCTGTACCCGGCGTCGTGGGCATATGGATTATGGTGTCGCCCACATCTGGATAATCGGAGGGATATGCATTACGGCGACGGTGGCAAAACACAATTATTCAGTCTACGAGATGATGGAGTGCTACGGGAGGAGTGTGAGGAGGGGAGGGGGAGGCACTAATCACGCAGCGTGGTGATGAATCTTCTGTGTGTCATGGCTGGAGATGGATTACCTGTGTGTGTGTGTGTGTTTGTGTGTGTGTGATATTTCCACGGCGACCACATTCAGGGTGATACCAATCTCCTCGCCATTCTATTCATAGTGATTCAAATATAAAAATTGAATATGAAGGCTGAAAGGATGTTTCAGTCCTCGAGTACTTGGATGGAGCACTTGTCCCTGTCAACAGGATGTGAATGTAGATTAGTGATGCTGATATCGGGCAACCTTGTTCACAAATGGACGGTTAGCAGTTTTTCAATGAAAAAGAAAAGAAGGAGCAAAAAAAAAAAGAGCAAGACCGGTTTTTTTCCTTTACCCTTGGCCTTGAGTGTGAAAATATGTATTTTGTAAAAAAATACTGGAATGATTTATACTTGTAATGTGTGTGTGTGTGTGTGTGTGTGTGAACAGAAGACGACCTGACCCTGTTGTCTCCACGGCGGACATTAGCAGCATTGATCTGTGCATCGATGTGAGTCTGAGAAATTCAATTATGACCCGGTCCAGCTGACCTGTCTGGTCGAGGTAAAGTTCAACGGTCAGATTGTGACCATATCAACCCGACCCTGGGGGGGGGGGGGGGGGTCATTCAAAGTGTCATTTAGTATGGAGGTGGAGGCAGGTCTGGGGGATCTCCCGGGAGCAGACAGGCATTGATATTGATCAAGTTAAAGGTGTGACTCGGCTTAGAAACACAACTTATGGCGTAACACACATAGAGGTGGGTTCCCATGCTGCCTTTATACGCTCATGTGTAACAGTTAAGTTAGATATAAATAAACTAAATATAAGCTAAAGAATGCTTTTTATTCTTTCGTACATATTTTTAAACGTTTACTTTTTAGAATATATTTGTATTCTTTACTATTGTATTTTCTATTTGAGGTCACCGTGTGAAGGGAAACTGCAAAAAAAGACCTTCATGGAGTCTACCTCCAACTGGAGGGAGTCCATGAAGTCCATCAGTGTGATGTGATACTGGACCACTTTCCCCCAGACAATCTTTACACTGTTTCAGTGCTGAATGCCAGTATTTATGTTTGGCATCGTGTCCCCATTCTCCCCCAACGTGTCGAGAAACCGGTTTGACTTACATATGGTTTCAGTTAAGTGTGCAAAGTGTTACAGTGATCCGATGTCGGCGTATTTTTCACAGTAAGAAGGAAAATTGAGAGAAACTGAAGGATGAATGGAAAGTGATAATTCACCATGATGAATGGTCAGGTATCACAGGTGTGCGAAATACATCTTTTTAACACACTTAACGCATAGAACCATTAAAGGGATAGTTCGGATGGTCTGTGTTGGTCTGCGGTCCAAGGGCTTTTCACCCAGCTCTGAGGGCTCTGAGAAACTAGTTCCTCAAAAAATGGATGATTCATGTGATGCAAGGTTAGTTTTGTTTCAAATATTATTCTATCAACACAGATATGTACATCGACAGTCTAGTGTTTTAATTGATTTGCCTCGGGTGCACTGTGGAGTGGGCAAGACTGTTTTTAATGCCTGTCTAGCTAAGAACCGTTGACTTGCGCTAGCCATAGCATAAGCAAACTCGGCAACTAGAAGAACTGAATGAAATTTCTTGAAAACGTCTCCAGACGTCTCGAACACACCGGCTCACTTGGAAAATAGGTCTTATGTCCAAAATTCCCAACTATCCCTTTAATGTATTTGCTACATAAATCGTAAATCAAAGAAGCAGGGAACACAACAAATGCCTCTGTTTTATTTGAACACTTTTGTCATTGAGTTCCACCTAAGAAAACAATTCAATTTGAGTGATACGTCACCGTGCTCCACTTCACCGGTTGTGTGGTAATAGAAAGAGCAGTAAGTGATGGTGCTAATCAGACGTGAGCTGCGTGGGTGGGCATTAGCCCCCCGTACAGAGAGCGGCGGCACTCCGTGCTAATCAGATTTATGGCATGCATAAACATAACTGTGCGCCCTTATGGATTCAAATGATTTAATCGAACAATTAAGCTTCAGCAAACATTAATTTGCCTTCTCAATGCTTTTTTTAAAGCTCACTGTCCCGGCTCTTTTTAATTCTCTGTTTGCCTGTGTCACATCTTCAACACCCCCCCTCCTTATGTATAGGTAAACAGGACACTGGGAGGAAAAGATGACACAGTGTGCTTTGAAAACTTGTCAGTTTGTCATCCTTCATCCTTGCACCTGCCAAGGTCAATCTGCAGTTTTTCTTTTTTTGGTGGGGGCTACAGCTCTAAAAGCGGTCACCCCACCAACGGCCATGATTGTTTCTATTTTCATTTGAGATGAGATTAAAGCCCTTGGGGGGGGGGCAGCGATATCAATCTGCTGTAACATAATGAGTCTTTTCTAGTGAGCAAATAGGCACTTGGGCCGACCATCGCCACGGTCGATATTTGTCTGTCTGTGAGAGAAACGGGGGAGAAGACTGGGCCGAGAGCGAGAGAGGTAGAAAATACCAGCCTTTCGTCAGACACAAAGAAACCGTCATATCTTAAGATAGATTCAATTAAAAAATAAAGAGTACAACATCTCTACAAGCAGAGTAGATCTATACAGTGAGAACATAATGGGACCTTCAGATAGTGCTTTAATACTACTGGGAGCAAAGAAGTGTTGGTTGGAATAATACTGTAATAGTAATAGTGAATACACACACACACACACACACACACACACACCACATCCTCTTCTCCCCACAGCATGCACGTGTCAGAGTGATGAATGTCTCCTTCCTGTGAGTGACCTCCAAGGTCAGCGGCAGCGGGGCAAACGCAGCCCCGGCTGCTTCGTTTCCACGGCAGCCACGGCTAGGTAGCTGCTCGGGCATAATTCACCATCGCTAGTCGGCCGCGACTCTAATCGCAAATGTAATCAAACCAGCCGGGGAGGCTATAGGCTCCGCAGCGCCGAGCCAGACTAGATCAGGCAGGAGTTTCATTGATTTGAGAAAAACGGAGCATGCAGCGGTGTATAAACATGCACATTCATGTTCATCTGCATCCAAATTTGTACACAGGGACGCCTCAAGCTCCTCTGTACACACTTGTAACCATAGCCTTCATGTGTTGCTTGGTCTATGTACTATATGTGTGCATTCAAATGTCCTTCGGGACACTAAAGTCTCTGGCATCTCCTATTACACTGCATCCTGACACACATACAGTACATAGCAACGTGCCTACATCACTGTCACGTCCACCGTCTGCCAGTGTGACGGACCACAGTAAGCAGTATCGCATGCATGAACACACATGCTATAATGCTTCACTACACACATAGTTACACTTCAGAGAGTAACATAAAAACACATAACGGTGAGGAATCGATCAGTCACAATGTATGTGAACATACAGTAGGCCTCTAAAGCAGAACTGCATACGCCTCATGCCAAAAACAACAAAACCGATTTGTCCGCCCCGTCACGTACGCCACCTCTGCCTTGGGATGTGCCTGTAAATTATACATAAGTATGTCATTACGCACAGAAGCCAATGACAGTGGCCTAATGAATATGGGCAGCGTCGCAGTCAACAGCATCCCCTCGCTGGAGAGATCCTATCTAGGCCACGGCATCAATCTTTCTGTCAGCGCCGCGGCAACCACTATCCTTGCCTCCCCATCATAAACAGATATATTATTCATGGATTAGCATTATTGTCCACTTAATTATTCAGCAGGTCTTAATCATCGGGCCGATAATCTATTCCAGGTCGTGGGAAATTCGATAAGAAAAGATAACGTTGTTTCAAGGGCGCCGTCTTCAGGCAAGCGTTTTATGTCAGCGTGGTTGTGAATTTATTGGAGGTTACGAGAGTTGTTTTGGGAGAATTGTTTTCATTATTGGTAAAAAAAAAAAAAAGAGGGAAGAAGATTAAAGTAGATGAGAGGAAGCCTGGGCTGTATTCAGATTAATGGGACAATAAGATGTGATTTTACGAGGATGATGAATTACAATTAGCACCCAGAGGACCGTACACCCTTAAGTAGTAATGATGAACATTAATTTCAGAAATCCTCCGTCAATGGAGGCAAGGACTGTCCTTAAAATAAAGACCGAGGTAAACACACACACACACAACCACACACACACACACTCGTCTTTGTTTTTACCCCAAACCTCGTAATGTCCCTGCTGCTGGCTATGCTCTGTCTTCTGTCACCTCATCTCCCCTTCCTGCAAACATCTACCTCACCCTCTCTTTCCCACCTTGTTTTCCAGTCCAAGCACATCCACCACAGAGGGCGATGAATCATTTATAGCAGCACATAATGCCCTTGGCCCTCTCCCCAGAGACAGACAGACAGACAGACAGACAGACAGACAGACAGACAGACAGACAGCACAGACAGAAGAGAGAGAAGAGGGTCATGATAGAGACGCTAGAAATTAAATGCAAAGCAATACAGCGTGCGACAGATTAAATAGATGTAATAGATAGAAAGCGTGTTATGGGGAGGCTGGGGAAGACGTTTAACAATTTAATAAGGTCTGATTTGCTGATTTGGACAATTTTCATATAGTAGATAAGACTGGCATCGTTTCATGTGTTTAATAATACCTTAAGTCAAAACACATGTCTTTCTTTATGTTAAATAATGTGTCACATGCTTGCATGCAGTATTCATGCATAGCATCAGATATGAAGCTGTGGCATCTGTGAACTTATTTGTGGCTGTATGAATATGCAAGAGGGTTGTTGTTGTATACAGCATGTATGTGTGTATGTATATATATATATATATATATATATATATATATATATATATATATATATATATATATATATATATAGTTGAGGATATCATTTTTAAGGGAGCTTGGAAATGATTAATAATACGATTGGTCACAAAAATCCTTTTGGAATCTATTGGTAATAATAGCAAAATAATAATAGTTAAATGAAATAAATAAAAATAAAATACCTACAGGCCTGCCTAGGCCTGTAGGTATTTTTAGGTTATTTCTCATTCATCCTGCCGTTCTCTGCTCTCATGCATGCTCATCTCATAATTTCCTCGCCGTCATTGTTTGTCAAATGTGAAATCAGCTGTTCTTGTCAGCTGCCCATCCAGTGACACAGCGGATTGTGATGCTAACTCTAAGCGTCACAGACTTTCTGCCAAGACTTTATTATCATCCCTTACAACAAACCCTTATCTTTTCTACATTCAACTTGTCGATCCTGATTGAAATAATCACATCCCAAAGTAAGACCCAGCCGGGACTGTAAACACGACAACGTTGGTGTTAATCTGCAGAGAGACTACAGAAATAATCTCTTGCTTGCAACGCTGTGTGTGTACAGTAGCATCTGCTGCAAGATGAAGCGCAGCCTGAGGATATCTCTAACTCTGGTCAGCGGGCCTCTAAATCCTACAGCTAGCAATACACTTGTGGTCCCCGGAGACCACCCCGTGTGGCGCAGCAGCAGGAAACAACACACAGAAGATAACACAACCGCATATGGTCGAAGGGAGGCTTCTTGATTTCTTTTGAAGAGCCAATCTGTCCTGGTGTATGTGATGCTAGCAGCGGGACAGTTAAAGGAAAGATAAAGCATGTTAAAGTCTCCATCTCTCTCTCTCTCTTCACACTCTCTCCATTAGTGTCCCCACCTTACCTCTCTTACTCTTACTTACATATCAAAACTGTAAAAAATAAGATGACCTGGACAATTACATTACAGCTACGCCAGCTCATTTCCCTCGGGGGGGATTTAATCAGTGAAATCAGCTGCTTCGGTGTTGTGTTGCAGGGAAAGCCAAACACGTGTGATTCATGATGGGACACCGTTAAAAACTACTAAAGATCCGTTTAGGAAAACACAAAATGCTCCAAATTTGCAAAATGAAAAGAGCCCTTTTAAGAACCGCTCTGGCAGCAGTCCAGCAGACCGTGCATCTCTTTATGGCCTCTTTAAGTATTAGCTGACTTGTGGATATGCCACACTGAGGAAAAAACACCCAAAAAGTGAGATAATGAGCATCATGCCACACATCTTAAATCCCTGTATGACGGCGTGATCAGATGAGTGTTGGAAAGTACCAGAGTTACAAGGGGAAAAGTTGTGTGTCTCTCCATGCTGGGTGTGGCATGCATGTGGTTGTTGTGTTAATAATAGAGCAATCAATCAGACATCTCTATTTGCAATGATTTCTGTTACGTGCATTTACATGTTCGAACCTTACGAACACTAATTTAACTTATCAGCCAGGTTTTTTTGCTGCTAGTCACGGACAAAAACACACACAGGTGTCTTGTCTTATTATCACCATGCTGTGAGAATGACAGAAAAGTGGAGTCCACTCTGACAGCCATTACACCACAAAGGGCCACGACATGACAGCCTGGCGTATATGAGGAAAAGGAACAAGTGCTGTTAAGTCCTCCATTATTTCCACCCTCCGCAACCTAGAAAAGCAGAGTGTTTTCATGTTAATGCATGCACTCAGCAAGACCTCACCTCTTCCTCTCCCGTCCTCCCCTCTCTCACATAAAACATGCCTTTAATGTCTGGAGAGAGAGTGTGTGTGTGTGTGTGTGTGTGTGTGTGTGTATCAGTCCCACTGTTACCTTCAAACTCCTAATTGCCGCGCTACAACCGGAGCTGCCGGGACGGACCTTCTAAACTCTCACCCTTCTTTTCAATGAACGGCGGGGACGAGGGTGAAAGAGAGGCGGAGACGGCGGCAGGGAGATAAAAAGAGAGGGGGAGGCAAAGAGGGAAGAAGAGGAGGCAGGTGTCATGTGAACAATCTGGTCTCACAGGCATCCGTGAAATTGCCACGGCCCCTCAGTGAAATAGCCACGGACCCTTAACGCAAAATCCGTGACAATATAACGAAAACACCCGAAAGTCCGTGAAATGTCCGTGTCTATATCACGGAATCTCGCCGTCCGTGTCTATATCACGATACCTCGCCGTCCGTGTCTATATCATGATACCTCGCCGTCCGTGTCTATATCACGACACCTCACCGTCCGTGTCTATATCACGATACCTCGCCCTCCGTGTCTATATCACGACACCTCGCCGTCCGCGTCTATATCACGGAACCTCGCCGTCCGCATCTATATCACGGAATCTCGCCTCCGCGTCTATATCACGGAACCTCGCCGTCGGCGTCTATATCACGGAATCTCGCCGTCCGCGTCTTTATCACGGAATCTCGCCTCCGCGTCTATATCACGACACCTCGCCGTCCGTGTCTATATCACGGAACCTCGCCGTCCGTGTATATATCACGGAATCTCGCCGTCCGCGTCTATATCACGGAACCTCGCCGTCGGCGTCTATATCACGGAATCTCGCCGTCCGCGTCTATATCACGGAATCTCGCCTCCGCGTCTATATCACGACACCTCGCCGTCCGTGTCTATATCACGACACCTCGCCGTCCGTGTCTATATCACGGAACCTCGCCGTCCGTGTATATATCACGGAATCTCGCCGTCCGCGTCTATATCACGGAACCTCGCCGTCCGCGTCTATATCACGGAACCTCGCCGTCCGCGTCTATATCACGACACCTCGCCGTCCGTGTCTATATCACGGAACCTCGCCGTCCGTGTCTATATCACGGAATCTCGCCGTCCGCGTACGGAACCTCGCCATCCGTGTCTATATCACGGAATCTCGCCGTCCGCATCTATATCACGACACCTCGCCGTCCGTGTCTATATCACGGAATCTCGCCGTCCGCGTCTATATCACGGAACCTCGCCGTCCGTGTCTATATCACGGAACCTCGCCGTCCGTGTCTATATCACGATACCTCGCCGTCCGTGTCTATATCACGGAATCTCGCCGTCCGCGTCTATATCACGGAACCTCGCCGTCCGCGTCTATATCACGGAATCTCGCCGTCCGCGTCTATATCACGACACCTCGCCGTCCGTGTCTATATCACGGAACCTCGCCGTCCGTGTCTATATCACGGAATCTCGCCGTCCGCGTACGGAACCTCGCCGTCCGTGTCTATATCACGGAATCTCGCCGTCCGCGTCTATATCACGACACCTCGCCGTCCGTGTCTATATCACGGAACCTCGCCGTCCGTGTCTATATCACGGAATCTCGCCGTCCGCGTCTATATCACGACACCTCGCCGTCCGTGTCTATATCACGGAATCTCGCCGTCCGCGTCTATATCACGGAACCTCGCCGTCCGTGTCTATATCACGGAATCTCGCCGTCCGCGTCTATATCACGGAACCTCGCCGTCCGTGTCTATATCACGGAACCTCGCCGTCCGTGTCTATATCACGATACCTCGCCGTCCGTGTCTATATCACGGAATCTCGCCGTCCGCGTCTATATCACGGAATCTCGCCGTCCGCGTCTATATCACGGAACCTCGCCGTCCGTGTCTATATCACGGAATCTCGCCGTCCGCGTCTATATCACGATACCTCGCCGTCCGTGTCTATATCACGGAATCTCGCCGTCCGTGTCTATATCACGGAACCTCGCCGTCCGTGTCTATATCACGGAATCTCGCCGTCCGCGTCTATATCACGATACCTCGCCGTCCGTGTCTATATCACGGAATCTCGCCGTCCGTGTCTATATCACGGAACCTCGCCGTCCGTGTCTATATCACGGAACCTCGCCGTCCGTGTCTATATCACGATACCTCGCCGTCCGTGTCTATATCACGGAATCTCGCCGTCCGCGTCTATATCACGGAACCTCGCCGTCCGTGTCTATATCACGGAATCTCGCCGTCCGCGTCTATATCACGGAACCTCGCCGTCCGTGTCTATATCACGATACCTCGCCGTCCGTGTCTATATCACGGAATCTCGCCGTCCGCGTCTATATCACGGAACCTCGCCGTCCGTGTCTATATCACGATACCTCGCCGTCCGTGTCTATATCACGGAATCTCGCCGTCCGCGTCTATATCACGGAACCTCGCCGTCCGCGTCTATATCAGGGATCCTCGCCGTCCGCGTCTATATCAGGGAACCTCGCTGTCCGTGTCTCTGTCACAGAATCTCGCTAAGGGAAAGGAATTGAACTGACGTTTTATGATGACAGGACAACAAGCTGAGCCTTCAACAACTGTGAGGGTCAGGGTGATATATTTGGTGTTGAAAATTAACTAAATATTGCTTCAAATGTTGCGTTTCCAAGTCAGAAAGCACATCCATTGAATGAGATCTGTACGGGGCATTCTGTGTGTAGACCACAGGAGGTCAGTGGCATTGTTTTGCGTTACTGTGATTTGCATGGTCAATTCATGGAATTTTGTGTTTCCGTTATATTGTCACAGATTTTGAGGTCCGTGGCTATTTCACTGATGTCTGTGAGACCAGGTTGCATGTGAAAGAGGCAGTAATGAGGATCACGTATGTGGGAGAATCCGGAGGGATGAACAGAAGAAAGATTGATATTGAAATATAAACACAAAGGAAAATCTGTCTCTATGAAGTAAAATACCTGAGGCATGATATTATTATTATACTTATATTCATGTCAGCCTGAAAAAAACATAAAATCCACTTAATTTATTGTCATTATAAGGAGAAAAGATAAGAGCTTCCATAGATAAGCACTAAGGGTAAATTAGTGTAAATAAATACATTTAATTAACCTCAGGTAGACAGATCCTTGTAGCTTGTTGGTTCATAATTACAAGCCTAAATAGAATTAGAGTCCGACTATTTACTGTACCTTATTAGAGGGCAGTAAGAAAAGCCCCCGTCCTCTCTGGACAGCTTTTAGTAGTAGGCTGGCAAGACGCCGTGGCCCAAGGGACGCAGCTAACTCACTCAGCAGAGGCCCCCACCGCTGGTTGTCATAGAAATAACAGGAGGGAGATACAGGAGCTGCCAGATGGAAAATGTCAATTACTGTAGATATGTAGATCTATAGGCAGGGAGTGTGTGTGTGTGTGTGTGTGTGTGTGTGTGTGTGTGTGTGTGTGTGTAGGGAGGGGGGGTGGGTGGGTGGGCGTCTGGTGTCCTCCACCTGTCCATAACTCTGTCCACTTATAAACCTCCACCCTTGTTTTCTGTCTGTTTGCGAGAGGTGAGAACTAAGAGGGTTTTAGGGCAGCACCAAGGAGTTAACTCCCCCCCCCATAATCCACATATTGATCCCTCTACTCACTGAGTCCAGATCAATACAGGCAATAAAACCAAACCCAGCAGCCTCTCTGGGGGGAACCATGACAGACCCTCCGGCGAGATGTGTGTGCATGTACACATTCATCTCTCTCCCTGTGTGTGTGTGTGTGTGTGTGTGTGTGTGTGTGTCCCAACACAAATCAATCAACTGGACAGCCCTCGGTGGCTGTCATGCACGCTTCCCTCTCCCGGGACTCCCCGAACATTCAACATGACAAAACAGTCTGTGTGCTGCATAAATGATCAGACAGCTGCAGAGGCTGCGACACCACAGACAAAGTTGTAGCACAGCGCACGCGATCATCGCTCACGCACGCGCACGTCCTGCATGAATCACAGAGGCAGGCACGCTCCCAACAGACATGTTTAGACACACATACAGTGAGGGACACTGCCACCTGCAGGCGAGCCAGACACTGACCAGTGACAACACGTTTCTTGATGTTGGGCCACGAATGTAGTTTTGTATTCCACACTTCCTCTCGCAGATTGTTATGTTAATATTCCCATTTAATATTTGACAGAGGCGGTGAGCTAAGACACAGAGATCATGTGCCTTTGGGTACACACTATAAACAGATGAAGTCATGCATGCAGTGATATAAACACACGCACACACACACACACACACACACACACACACACACACACAGCCAATTTCCCTGACCCCTGAATGAAAATATGAATTAACTTTGAAATTGCAGCAGGGAGGATGTTTATAATTCACTATACATCACGGGGTTTGTTATTGTTACTGCCCCCATCGCCTCGGTAATCATCATTACTTTTATTGTGGCTGTTAGCGTAGCATCATTAGCATACTGTATTGCAGTGGGTGAGGGGCGACCCGAGGCGGGTTCTCGACGCTCGTAATATTGTCATCGTGGGGCAAAACTATTGTCACAGGAAACACAATTACGGCAATTTTGTATCTTTTAATATCTGTGGGAAAATGCAGTTCCGGCTTCAATCAAATTCATGAGGTGTGTGAGGTGCAAAGGCAGTGTATGTTATATTTATGGAAATCAGCCCATGAAAATCATATTTCTGTGATTAGACATCTCCCAACTCGTAGTTTATATTAGAAAATCATTATTAGGTGGAATCCTATACAGTGAGTATTTTCTGGGGATGGATTTGTGCAATTAACACGTTTCCTGGGAGATAGCGTGCACTGGACTGTAGCTAATGCTTGTAACAGAGAAATTGCATTTGACCTGACGGTGGTCTCATGGCCGTCCACTCAGATGCTCGGCAGTAGTAACTGCAGCAGCGAGAGGGACAACAAAGGGGGAGAGAGGGAGGTGATGGAAAAGAAGGAGGGGGAAGCGGGATGAGAACTAAAAGATGGAAGAGAGAAATATAGGAATGAATGTGGGAGAGATGTAACTCGAAATTCAGACAGACTGAGACGGAGAAGCCGTGATATTAAAGAGCAGCAGAGCCGGGCAAGCCCGTGATAAGTTGACAAATCCCAGTGCTTGTGCTCTTGAGAGGATTGTGCTATTAACAGATAAAGAAAGAGTGGAGGAGACAGAGGAGAAGAAAGAGAGGAATGAGGGAAGACGCCGCTGCTCTTTGTTCCCACCGGCCTTTATTCATTTCACTGTTATCTGCTCCAGGGAGCTTTATATGACGGCGTGACCTTTAAGTTGCAGGAGCACGAATTGGCAATGAGTTCCCAACAGTACGTCGATTTGCGTTTCATCTCCTACCAGGATGCTTCTCTTATCACGTCCCGCTGCTGCAGTGGCACGGATAAATACGAAGGTGTTTAGAGAAATTAATACTGTTATTATTCCCTTAAAAATCGATTGCTCTTAAATCTGCCTCGCAAATATGACAGAACGGAAGGCCAATTTTGGAGGCGATGCGTTTTGCATACTAAGTCAACGGGAAGATGTGAGTGGGTGTGAGAGTTGAAAATGTTTCTGGCTCGTCCCCGGAGTTTAATGACTCGGCTTCGTGCTTTCAGAGCGGAGAGGGAAACTGGAGAAACTGGAGGGAAATAAAAATAGAGACCTGGAGTCAGACGCTGAACACAAACACGCAGGAAACACTCCCACACAAATGACTTTACAGTTGAATTAAGTCGTCAAACTCACACATGTGATTACAATAAATAAAAAAAACATGTTAATTGATATTTTCCAGCCTTCATGCTAAAATAAGCCAGCCACTGGCTGTAGGACGATTATGAGATCTAAAAATAATCCTTTAAGTCACTCCTCTGGGAGTCCCCGGAGAGGTCAGAGGTCAGGGATTCAGACAGACCAGTCCAGACACGACCCCTGACATAATAACCTCCGCGACAGCTGATCAATACACAAGCTTTGTGCACTTCCAACGGCAACATTCATTTCTAGAATCGGTCACCCGGAGCGTTATAATCGCGGTGATCCCGGAGGGAGGAGAGAGAACTGTGATAAGAATCTACACTTGAGTTAGATTTCACAACGCTTTGTATTTGTGTTTTCTTCAGCCTGGAGAAGAACATCTGCTGTGTTTAATTCTTTACATACATTGTCTCTGGATGAAGCCCAGATGAAGTTTGATTACACTATAGCAGGCTAATTAAAACACACAGTAATAGGCTATACAGTTGGATTTTTCTGTTTGTTATTTCAGGGGACAGAATTCAATACTTGGCATACCTAAACATGATAATAAGCCTTTAACTGGCCCACGTCGCCCACCTCAGCTGGTGCTTTTATTATTACAGTGTGAAAAGGTAGAGAGGGTGTGAAGAGGATGATGAACAAGGGTGTTATTTATAAACCACGGATCAATAACCATTACTATTTTAATTTCATTGCAGCAGGGTTTAGTGTGTGTGTGTGTGTGTGTGTGTGGTGGGTGTCCGTGTGTGTGTGTGTGTGTGTGTTGCAAATTGTCTAAAGGGAATAATTGTCCAAAAATAATTGTCCAAATATTCCCTCCTCCTCCCTCCCTTCCTCTCCCTCACACACACACACACACACACACACACACCACACACACACACACACACACACACACACACACACACACACACACACACACACACACTATGCTGGTGTTAATTTTCAGCACTGTGCAGCCCTTCCTTCTTGATGAATGGAAGGCTGAGCTCTTTCTAATAAATCAACTCTCTCTCAGGTGATTGAATCCTAACAGAGATTTAGATTAATATTACGCCTCTTCTGTTACAACTTTACATATCCGCATTATATATCCTCTGTTTCCACGTTCTCATATATTTACTTCCTGCTTGCTAGGTTGGAAACACCGAGCCCTGGTTGCGGATGGTAAAGCGGTCCTGTTTTTTCCCACTGCGAAGGGGTTTTTAATGGCTCAACACTTCAAAATGAGCAAACAGCTTTTAGCATGCTGATTGAATTTCATTTTCAAAGATACAATGCCACACTCGTGACATGGCTCTAGGGAGGACAATGTCTGGCTCTGGAATGATCCACTACTTTGGTTCCAGATTGAAACATCTTGGCAACTAACTGCAGACATTCACAGCCCTTTTAAAGCAGGCTGAAGGGAAACATTCAGGGTTTTCTTCTAGATTAAGTCTGCATGTTGAAGTCCGGGACCCTTCCCAGCAGAGGATGCATTTCATGTCCCTAGTGTAAAATCCAGCCATGGAAAAGAGACTTCCTCATGAGAATTACCAGTAAGCACCGAAACACAATGCACAAAACGCTAACGGGGTTTAAAGGTAAAGCAATTAACAGAATGGAATTAAAGAACCGAACGCTTAGTTATTGATTTTGGATAATCTTCTTCCAGAGGTCAGCTCTTATTTCTGGGTGTGAGAACCATCGCATACCGAGTGTATTCTGTAACACTCAGCCTCCAAGCAGTCCTCCGTCTAACCTCTAATGTACTGAGGCTTTGGGTGGGCAGTGAGTTAATTGCCATTTTCGTTTTTTGGCACGGCAAACGGAGACTGCATGCTAAATACAGCCGTTTCCCTGGTAACCCCACGTTAAACACAATGGAGTTTGCCAGGTGAAATGTCATTGTGTAAGCTCTGAAAATGTCTGGAAAACACCCAGCAGCCCCAGCTCTGAAGCCGGATGTTTCACTGGGGAAGCTGCAGACAGTCAAGTCGTCACCGTGAGTTACACTTCATCTCTCGTGGACTCTACTTTCTCTTCCTGATCAAACATTAACTCAGCGGGGGAGTGGTAGACACACACTGAGCTCACCTGTGCTCCTCACTATCACAGCAGTGTGTGTGTCTATAGATGCCAGCTTGCCTCTGCAGTCAAACTCACACACTCACAAAGCAGACACACACACACAGACACACACAAAACGATTCCATTAACAAATCAAAAAGGGGCAAACTCGCGAGCTCACTGTCCAGTGACTTCTCGGTGGGAATGAATTTGTAAGTCCAGGCACAGACTGGGGATGGAGAGGGGATTACAGCCGGATTGGCCTATTCTTCCCTCCGCAGCCAGACAGCCAGACAGCCAGACAGCCTGGCGAGGTGAGCTCTACTCACTATTCCTATCTCGTCGTCGCAGCCCCGCAGGCTCATCCATCTCCATTTCCTGCTCCCTGTCGCCGCGTCTCCACCTCCAGCTCAGCCTTAATCAATATAATTACCAAACGGCGAACGGACCCCAGACCCATCTACCCGTCCTCCAAACCTTCCAGCCCCTCTCAGTGCCTTCGCTCGAAAAACATCCCCCAAGTTTTGCAGTTTGATTAAAAGAACACTTGATTATTTGATGGTTTGCAGTGAAAAATAGATGAATTTCATCGTTCTAGTTTGTTAGAAACAGGAATTTTTTTTTTTTCTTAAAAAAGGCACTTATGCAAAGTAAGCGTTGCACTCTACTACAGCTTACTGATTGTTATAAAGGACTCAAATCACAGCCCTACAAGGCCTTTATATAACGCGTGACCAGCGAGGAGAGGAAAATGAGTCTCTCTCGTTCCTCTCTGACAACGGCAAGCTAATTAAAATCCTGGCATTTCATATTCATCACTAATTAGCTAAACGAGATGGCAGCTCCGGAGTGGGTTGCTCTTAATTAAGCCGGAGAATTTGAGTCACACCTTGGTGCGGAGGTCCGTGTGTGTGTGTGTGTGTGTGTGTGTGTGTGTCCGCGTATACGCAGTGTTCATCTTGTGGCATTTTCTCAAAGAAGCCGACCACCTGTCTCAGTGGAGGGCAGAGGGCAAAGGTCATCTCATGCTTCCCGTACATACTGTACACTACACACTGTGTGTCTACGGTTTACACCCAGCTTATTATCAAGGTGTTATGATACAGTTGTTTTACAGAACTGTGGGAAACTTTTGTATCTATAGTTGTTGCCCTATATATAAATATGATCATTATGAAACACCCTTTTGGAGGGAAATACGATGAACACAAATGTTGTAAAGTGGGATTAAAAAGGTTATTTCCCAGCTTCCCATGTTAAATATATTGTTTTCATGCCACGACTCATGGATTTGTCGCCATCGTGTCCCTCTCTGCTTTCGTCAGTCTGTCATTTTACCTTCAGAGCAATGCATGATGGTATATAACGCTCGTTCGCTAGATGAATATATTATAGGCTATAATAATCCTCAATAAACATGGTACACTCACTATATAGTGTACTTTATGTACTAGTGACAGTATATGTAACTTGCCTGGCACATAACCTCCAGGAAAATAGCGAATTATCGTTTTTGCACATCACATTTTGGTCTTTTATTTATTTTTTTGTTGTATTATTATTTCAGGCTTTTGGACTATGGTGTAAATGTGCGGGATGTAACCTCAGAGTTAATTAATCCGCTGTCCATTATACAGGGCTATAGAAACAGCAGATGTGCCTTATTTGTGTCATTCTACCTCCACTCTTCTTTTCCCATGTGCCTGCATTCATTGGGCGTATATGTTTTTGTATACATGTTTCCCGGCGGCAGCATCCAACGTGGCCATGACGTCTGAAAAGAAGGCTTTTGTCAGCTCCAGTATGATAAACACCTCTCTCTGTGACACACTGTTCAACCACCAGCTCCCTTTATTAAGTCTTTTAGGTAGACTGATCCATGACACACACACACACACACACACACACACACACACACACACACACACACACACACACACACACACTGATACCTAAGGACAGGTATGTATAACTTTTCTCCCCCCTGTTCTGATTCTCTTCATCACTGGCGGGAAAATCCTCTTTTATTCTTTACAAGATTCCTAAATCCTGGATAAATCCCTCAGCAAGACATTAGTGCAATGCAAATCACTCTCTGGCTTGATAAGAGATTTGTATTCAAGCTCTCGGGGTCCGACTACTTTCATGTGGTCCTGTTGGACAGACGCTGAACTGCACTGCAGTGATTATGGCAGCGGCCCATTTGCTATCTGTCAGCGGGCCGAACAAACTGATTGGACAGGCTTATTATGGTCCTGCACAGATATCAGATTCTTTCTTTGTCAGAGCATTTGATTCATATTTTTTATTTTATTTAATAATGTAGTATAAGTAAAATAAGATAAAAAAAACAATTTTGATTAATTATGTCTGTCTTGTGACCTTTGTGCAGCCCTCTGAACACTAAAAGCTTCAATACATACACACACACACACACACATATATATATATATGTGTGTGTATATATATATATATATATATATATTAAATATTCAATGCAGTTTTTGAATTAAAAACTGCACGTGGGTGTCGTGTTCTGATAAATGTCATGTCTAACAAGCGGCTTGCTTTTAGCCGCGGGGAGCGTAATGTAGATTTCCATCCACTGAATAAAGGACAGTAAGCCCTCTTGATTTAATTATTTTTATCACAGTACCACTGCATCAATTCCAACAGTATCTACAGCAGCGTGCGACCTCCTCTCGTGTCCCTTTGAATGAAGGTGTCCAGATGAATGGGTGAAACCTTCCAGGGATTCTCTGTAATGAATGCAAACTAAATAGTAAAAATGGACAAAACTGCATTAAGACTTTAATAAAGCAGTCTCGTTTGGAGTTACAGGGAAGCGTTTCCCCTTCCGTCTCTTCAGTCATTAGCATGGCTGTAAAAGCCTGGGCGAGCAGAGCAAACAGAATAAAAAACTGTGATATGAGTAATGGACGGCAGTTGGTAGTAGACACTGTTGAGATGGGTCGTCTCAATGACAGGAAACAGACAAATAGGTGTAAATACAGCATGCACGACTTTGTGTCATAATAAATACATCTAATTCCATATGTGTGTGTGTGTGTGTGTGGGGGGGGGGGGTACTCTATGATATCATTATGTGCGTTGGCGTGAATGTGTGTACTTGTGTGCCTTTGCATGTGTTTGTGTTTGAGTGAAGGACACCATCCGTCAAACGCTATTGGCTGCTGAGGCTGGCTGGCTCTAATCCACTTGTTTCTGCAGTGTGTAGATTAGCAGCAGGTTAATGGATAGGCTGCCAATGTGGCACACACACACACACACACACACACACACACAATCAAGGTCCAATAAGGGATGCGGTTTTATAGAGAGGGACACCTTGAACATCCTGGAGCAAACAAACAACAACGAGCCAAAGAGACTCAGCAGTCAAATGAGCGGATGGAGATCAAATGTGGGGAAACAGGAGAGAGTTGAAATTCCAAACGTGAAACATGACGGGGCATAAAGCAACAATAATTAAGGGGGTCGAAGCGGTCAATTGTAATCCAGGGAGCTGCTGGTACATTGTGAGGCCACATGACCTCCAATTATGAGGAATAATACCCTGCTGATTTAAAAAAAAAAAAGGAATGGATACACTCATAGTGTTTATGTCAGACGCATGCTCCCTTTGCTCTAATGGTCTGCAGAACAATGGGTTTCTGAACATCACTCATAGAGGAACAACACAGAAATGCTTTCTCAAACCGTATGGTCTCAAATCTCACATGTTCATATGGAAACTTAAATAATGACACCACGTCATACTGCTATTTTCAATATTAAGCTGCTGCCCTTTATGTTACCTAGAGTTGGAATTGGCCAAAATTGTTGCTGCATCCCCCTCTGACGCTGGGTAGTTGCTCCCGTCTCCAGATCCAACAGTTCTCTTCTAATAAGGAGCACGTCCTCTGGCTTCCACTGCAGGCTTAGAGAGGCCGGCTTTATGGGTTCATATCGGAGTGACTGCCACGGGGGAGTGTGTGTGTGGTCAGTGTTCACACTATATTAAACCCTCACAATATCAAACCTTTCACAGAAACATAAATGAAATAAGTTGACAGAGACCGGGCAAACGCCCCGAGGACAGGTGTGCACGGCAATAAAAGGACTTTTTCTGTAAATCTCATGACATATTTGATATACTAAAGGGCCAAGGAGGTGAAACCGGTCTCCTTTTAAGGTTTGGGGCTTGTGGAATATCTCCTATAGTACCTCAAGTGACTTCCTGTGGTGGGATTTGTCTAATGAGGGCAGGAGTTGGAGAGGTTGTGAGGGCAAGTGAAGTGACCGTTATGACTGACAACCAAAGGGGAAATAAAAAGGAAACACCTACCTGTGCTGGACTGTTGGTGAAGTGTTTGTCCTCGTTGTCTCTAGATGCCTGATGGCAGGTCCACAACCTGGACGATGGAAGTAGACAATCAACCAAGACGTGCTGTTAAAGCTCCGGAGCTTCAGTCCAATCAAGGCAGAGGAGCCGTTTCAGTGAGTATTTGTACCTCTGTTAGTGTGTCTAAAGTGTGTACATATACATTTAAGCATCCACACTACTTCTCTTCTGTATCACCCCTGAAAGGATGCAAAACCATGGGGGGGAAATTAACTTCTCATTTATCAACAACCCCTGTTTTCTACTTTGGCTTGTAATAATTTCGAGCCTTAAACTGCATTACTATTCACCTGCAGTCTCACCTGGCTTCATACATCAAACTGGCTTTAAAACCCTCTTCTTGCAGAGAGCCGGCTGGCTTTATTCGCCCGATCTCGGAATGAAATTTGCAGGCTGTCAGGAGACTCCTGCAGGAAAGTCAAACACCAATCTGGCAGGCGTGTCCTTGCTACGGGAACACATTTAGGATTTTCCCCCAGGCACATACTCACTGATTGGATCTTTTTAGGGTGTAAGTCCTGCATGCAGATGATGCACCCCCCCCCCCCCCCCACACACACACACACACACACACACACATACAAGACAAACCAGGCCTCACTGCATTCAGTTCTCCAAAACTTCCATTACTATCTTATTGAACCATTATGCCTCAATATTGAATTCAGCAGAAACCAAACCTGTGACTCGAAGCGTACAAATCGCCTTATTAAGAAGATCTGTTTAAATGCTAAAGTCTCACTTTAAATAATGCATAATGGAAAAAAAAACAAAGAAACAAATGTGGCCAAAAATAAACCATGACTTGTTGTGAAAATGGACCCACAGCGAGACTTAAGCGATGTATTGATTGGGAGTTCCCCTGAGGACAAGCCAGTGCAGGAACTATCCATCGACACAATTACAGGAAGTATTGACTGTCTCACTGCACTCCAAAGATGTCTCCTGCTTACAGAAAGGAAATCCCCAGTGCTATCCACATAAGCACCATCCCCACCTCATCTCTGAATTAGCTGTCTGATTGAATTCCTTTCAGTCTCCCATAATTTTCTTTCTTCAACATGCATTTTTTATCCCTTTTGCTCTATTCAACCCAAACTCTCATCCATCAACTGTTGGTTGGGTGATCTCTCACCTACCCGCCTCCCCATATTTCTCACTACATCTCTGCCGTCCACATGCCAAGTCGAGGGCAGGGACACCAACATTCACAACAGATTCCAGACGGACATTATTACACATAAACATGCAGTAACAAGGTACGTGTGAAGATGCACGCTCGCCGCTCGCATTCATCTTTCCATTACAGCAGCATAATCGTTGACATATATCTCAGACTAGTTTAATTACTCACAGTAATTAGCCAGAGGCAGGAGCTACCAACGATGCTCTTCTCTTTCTGTCTGGATCTCTCTCTCTCTCTCCCCCTCTGTCGCAAGTGTAACTCTACCAGCATGCCAGTGTTGTGTATCGAGCAGAACACGCCTGCATTCTTGTAATATGACCGGCGACTGGCATCGCAGCTTGAAGAGTTGATTCCCACAGTAAAGTGACCCTTTGAACCCCCTACCAACCCTTTTATTAAAACCCTTCACCTCCCCTAAATCCCCCCCTCCCCCCCTGCTGTGAATCCTTTGTTTTTACAATCTACACCCACTCACTGTTTGGGGATTTTTCCCCCCCAAAATTTTTTATTCCAAACCCGCATCACATTGATCCAAAACGAACCCACTGCCTCGCTCTCCGTTCAGTCAACTAATTGAATTTGCATCTGACTTTTAATTAACGGCGGGGTGCGATTTGCATTAAGTCGGATCATTTGCATATGGCCAGCCCCACCCCCCCCTTACATGTCTGAGTGCCTGGCACGGAGCCAGGAGAAGGGGTGGAAGCTGACATCACGGAGGACGGATGGAGGAGGAGAAGGTGAGGTGCCAACAAAGGAGAAGAGAGACAGCAGATGGGGGGAGAGACAAACGGGGGCAAACAACAGTAACTCCTACCACGACGTGGGGGAGTAAGCAAGCTAGAAATGCACATAGACAGTAAATGTATGCACAACATGATCACCCATGAGCACACACACCCAGCGGCACAAATATCTCCACAGATTTTGCAATCAAGTTAGCTAATTAAAAAAAAAAAAAAAATCAAGAAAGGGAACAAACCCTGTGATGCATGCTAAATAGTTATACTCATCTTACAAACAGGTGTTAATTGGAGGAACATCGTCTGTATGCAGATGAGTTGGGTGGACGTGATAACAAGGCATGGCAAGGAGGCAATGCAAGGAAGCAATGCAACGAGGCATGGCAAGGAGGCAATGCAAGGAAGCAAAGCAAGGAGGCAAGGCAAGGAAGCAATGCAAGGAAGCAATGCAAGGAGGCAATGCAAGGAGGCAATGCAAGGAGGGATTGCAAGGAGGCAATGCAAGGAGGCAATGCAAGGAGGGATTGCAAGGAGGGATTGCAAGGAGGCAATGCAAGGAGGCAATGCAAGGAGGCGATGCAAGGAGGCGATGCAAGGAGGCAATGCAAGGAGGGATTGCAAGGAGGGATTGCAAGGAGGCAATGCAAGGAGGCGATGCAAGGAGGGATTGCAAGGAGGCAATGCAAGGAGGCGATGCAAGGAGGGATTGCAAGGAGGGATTGCAAGGAGGCAATGCAAGGAGGCGATACAAGGAGGCGATGCAACGAGGCAATGCAACGAGGCAATGCAAGGAGACAATGCAACGAGACAATGCAACGAGGCAATGCAAGGAGGCAATGCAACGAGGCAATGCAAGGAGGCGATGCAACGAGGCAATGCAACGAGGCAATGCAAGGAGGCAATGCAACGAGACAATGCAACGAGGCAATGCAAGGAGGCAATGCAACGAGGCAATGCAAGGAGGCGATGCAACGAGGCAATGCAACGAGGCAATGCAAGGAGGCAATGCAAGGAGGCAAAGCAATGAGGCAATGCAATGAGGCAATGCAACGAGGCAAAGCAAGGAGGCAATGCAAGGAAGCAAAGCAATGAGGCAATGCAAGGAGGCAAGGCAAGGAGGCAAAGCAATGAGGCAATGCAATGAGGCAAAGCAATGAGGCAATGCAAGGAGGCAAGGCAATGAGGGATTGCAAGGAGGCAATGCACTGCAACACACGTGGGGCAGCTTCATATAGAGGGATGAGAACATGTGACACATACGCTCATGTTAGTGCAGACATACAAACACGTACTTCTAGTTTAGTATATATATATATATATATATATATATATATATATATATATATATATATATATATATATATATACACACACACACACACATACATATACAACAACAACCTCTTGCATATTCATACAGCCACAAATAAGGGTTAATGTTTTCATTAAAATGCTTCCTGTCCAGAGGGCTTGCTCTGCATCCATCACACTGCCACGTTGGACCAATAAGCATTCCCTTATGTACTTAAACCCTGCGACGCTGAGGTGTCTGGTCCCAGCATTATGATGTGATGGCGGATGACAGCAGAGGGGTGTCACCAAGCATGAAAACAGCTGGCATGGCGTACATCTGGAGCATATATACAAGTTTACTATACGCTGTGAAGTGTTCATTCAGGCAGAAATACAACTACAGCCCTCTCGTTCACACGCGCCTGTAAACAAACCGTGTTGCTAACCAACGCAGGTTCTTCCTCAGTGTCGAGTCGCCTGACTTCATTAGTACCCAGGAAGAACGCCGCTCATTAATGAATGTCATTAAAAGGCAGGCTTGTGCAGCGCTGGGCGGCTGCCAACAGGACGACTGCTGGGTGGCACGAAGGGAGGAGGACGAGCGGCGGCCGGAGATGCAGCTGCTTCACTCCTGGTCGCTCCCAGGGGAGATGGGGGGAGGAAAGGACTATGAGAATGTGGGTGTCTCAACTTGTAAGTTGAGGGTAGGGGTTACTAGAGGGATGGGGGGGGGGTGATTACTGCGGAAGACGGGGCATGACGGACGCCATTTTGAGGAGCGATGCAGCGAGTCGCCATTTTGCAGCGGGCAAAGTGAATTGATGAAGATTGAACATCAGATAACAAACATCTGAGCCACGGTGACTTGGCAACTCTCGGGGAGGCCGGCTGACAGTGTGTCAGGTCAGACGTCTGCACGGACTTCACTGCAACCAATATTCTACATTTACACAATGCAATGTTTCTATTCGGTCACCTGGGGTTCATTTCATCAAGCATTAAGTTCTTGAAATTAAGCATGAAATGAAAAACACTACAGGTGTAGCGTTTTTACGTGATATTATCAGCCTCGTCTGGGGCTCAGGACTCGTCTTCTCAAACTTTTCTTACTAAAAAGGAAGAAAACATGCACTCATGCATTGAAGTAATTAGTAATAATCAGCCATGCAGTGACCTAGCTGGCGGCCATATTGATTTCAGGGCCTAATCGAGGAAAAGCTTAATGACGTGGCAATTAAAACGCTCCAGAATGTGGATTACACCTTTGATTAAATGCTACGGGGGATCCAGTGTTGTAAAATTAACGCAAGTGTGGCCTTCTGCAGTCGGAGAATGTGAGCTGTCTGGTTCCTCTACAGGCTCCAAAATGTATTGATGGGAGAAAACTTTTTATATGTTTTTTACAAAATAATAATATTCAAAAATAATGAAAGAAATTGTATATTTACAACTTTAATCTTTATTTCTTTAAAATAAGATAAAGGGAAATTTGTTATTATCAATAATACAAGTACAAAAATGTATCAGAACACAGAAGAATATACAGCACAGAGCATGACAGTGACAGTTTAGGGAATTATATATGGTTCAAAACAGATAAAACTCCATGGTATATTATGAAAAAGAAAAAAGAAAGGCGGCTGGATTATTTTCCCAGATAAACAAGGGAAAAAAAGATTGAAAAATGTCTAAATGTAGTCAACTTGGCACCAACAAACCTGCTTCTCTTTCCAGTTTCAGCCAAAATGCTAGCAAACATTCTCCAATAAATAAGGCACTAGGATGGGCCCAAAAGCAGGGAAAGTGTGCGTGTGTGTGTGTGTGTCTGTGCACGTGTGTGTGTGTGTGTCTGTGTGTGAATAATCTGAATAAGTGGACCACAACTGATGACAAACTTTTCACATTTTATATCGTGCATAAATACTTATTCATCTTAAAATCACTCTTAAGATATTTCTTTTAATAAACATGTATTAATGGGAATTTAAAAAGACGTCCGTATTTAACAAACTAAGAAAAACACAGCTTGTGACATAAAAAAAAAAAAAAAAAAAAAATCTCGTTTAACGGTGGGGAGACAGGCCGAGTGGTAAAACTGTATTGCGTCACATGTTCCTTCCAACATGCTGCTCATTTAGACGACGTAGTGATCAAGTGCAAATAACGAATCTCATCACTTCCCACATGTTGAAACGGCCGTGTGCAGAGAGACTGTCGGCGTGGATTCTTACAAGCGCTGCTAACACAAAAAACAAAAAAAACACCAAGACTTAGTAAGTAAAAGTGGACGAGATTAACTTGTTGCGATTCTGGAAGATATTAAATCTCAGTCTGTTCCGTTTGGCTTTAAATGTTCGGCGTCACAAAAAGGTTAACTGTTAGATCTGGAAGCAGGTAAAAAAAAAAAAAAATCAAGCTGCAGCACATTAGGAAGAATCTCTTCACTCTCCGTCAGCGATAGTGAGAGTGTTAATGAGGCGATGAACTGACAGGAACAGTCCAGCCGGCGAAGAGTCATTGGAAGTAAAGTCCCTCTGGCAGGCGTTTGAGTTTCTGTCCCACCTGTGAGATGGAGATGGATGGAGTGGAGGGCTGGAGCGGTGGGACGACTGTCCTGGCGAAGGTCAAAAAAAGTCTTGTAGCGAATGAATGATACCCTGTCGAGGTCAACTGCGGCGGTGGGCGGGGGGGGGGGGAGGGGCGGCGGCGGCGTCTACATCTCGTGGGCGGCCAGGTGATGCTCTTGGATGCCGTTGGCGTGAGCCACCACCGTGTTGTTCTCGTTGAGGCGCCGCACGCGGTACATTTCATAGTGGATGCTGCTGGTGATGTCCTTAATGTTTTGCATATGGGTCCTGACACACACACACACACACACACACACACACACAACACACACACACACACACACACACACACACACACACACACACACACAGTTAGAGAGATGTTTTACACACACATTTTGTACAGGAAGTGTGAGGTGGAAAAGTGAAACCTATTAAATTAAATTAAAGCACATTCATTTGAATGGGGTTGAAGGAATAATTATAATTTAAGCATTTTTAACTTTCCAATTGACCTTTTTTTTTAAACACAGAAAAGCATCTTTATTTGTCTTTAAAACACTGAACTTTAGATGAAGACATGAAGACAACATTCCCCTCACCTGATAAGGAGATCCCGTAGATAGGCAAACTCACAGTGGGCTATGTTCTCCACTACAGGGGACACAGAGGTTACACGTTAGCAGAAATAATAGAAAGTGAGCTAAAACAACCCCCCTCCCCTCAAAAAAGCACCAAAAGACAAGCCAGCATGAGGTTTGCCTTGTTGTTTTAAAGCTCCTTAGACAGTCCACTAGGTGGCATCAGTGATCTCGCTGTGAAGCCCTGTAGACACAGAGATGCTGCGTTGCTTACTTCGTCTACTTACAAGTCCTCTTGAAGAGATAAGACTGCATGATCTAAACCTGTCTGTGTATGTATATATAAATATATATCTGTACAGCACGCTGCAGGAAATTAAACGTAATGAGACACTTGATAGCGGGATGGAGCCTCCAGTCTGGAGTGGATAACGTAATTAAAACATTAAAAAAAAAGGATGAATCCTGCAGTAAGAAAGGATGTCAAAAAGCACATATTCATTTCCTATGTGAGCATCCACAGTGTCTCCTTTGTGAGATAGAGAAGGGGGGGTTGTGTGTGGTGGTGGGGTGGGGGGTGTGGTGGGGGGGGGACCAAGCAAACGGATCAGGCCTCTCCAGACAGACTAGGTCTGTTGGAGGCCTTAGCCAGCTGCACGGCACACGACACCACTCTGAAGACTGAATGGAGCATTGTTTACCAACTGACTGACTGACTCCGCCAGGTCTTTACCCGTCTCCCCTTTTGTCTCCTCCCCTCAACAAAGCCACTCCGGGTTAGTTGTGTGCATACTGACTCTCAGAAAGGAGAACAAAAAGGGAGAACGCTGAGTGAAAGAAAGGGGGGACGATTGTACCTTCAATGGTTCCCCACTTGGTCTTCCTCCCCAGCAGCCTCCTGCCGTTGACCTGGTACTCCTGGTCGCTGCCCACCACAGCAAACGGGATCATCTCCTGCTCGTCGATATAGACAATGGAGTCAGGAATTATTCATGTCAAGCACATTATAAATGGACTCAGCGTGACGGCGCTCTGCGGGAAGGCATGTCTGAGCATGAATGAGGATCATAGAGTGGCTGCTTTGAAAGGTTCTCCCCCCCCACTCACCCTGATCTTCTCGTTGATCATTCGGTCCTCCGCGTCCTCGTCGAACTCTTTCTGGGGGTACACGTCGATCCCGTTGGCTCGCAGCTCTTCCCTGATCTGGGGACGGCGTGTTCAAACGTAGAGGTCATGTTCACATTACAGTGCTTAATGCTACGATTGACCCGTTACTTTGAAGCGCCTCACATGCAACCAATGAGATCACACTCGCTCACTATAACAGATCTGGGTCACAGAGGATACTCCTCTCTGTGATTGTAAGTTAAATAATGTGTTTAAGTACGATGTGTGACGTTACTGTTTGACGATTTGATTCAATCAGTTCTGCTTTGTGCAACTTTATCAGAAGAACGGAGTGAATTGATAAAAGTCTGTTTGATAAGAACTGATGATGAGCCATTAAAGACAAGCGTCTTACAGGATACAAACAGACCTTTGATTGCGGGAGTAATTAGACCGCCATGCTTCAAGCAGGCTTGGGAGGCATCAAACAAATGTACCGAAATCTGCACAGTGTACAGATTAAGGCGGAATTAACACTAATCTGCCTTCTAATCTACTCCAAAACTTTGGGTTTAGTCAAAAATCGCTCCCTGTGTACAAACAAAGCAGAAAACCTCATGAGATGGACACACACAGACACACACACACACACACCTTTATAAAACAAACACACACACACAGAGCATGCACACATGAGGGGAATCCTGAGTGCAGTCTTATTAACCGTGGACAGGAAGTGTAGAAAGTAAAAGGGTAAAGAAAGAAAGAGAAGCTCTGGAATCGAACCAGCGAGGCGAAAAAACCACAGCCACTTCTACTGGTTATCTCTGGTTACTGCTCCACAAAAAGGGCAAATGCAAGCATGGAGAGGGAGACAAAAAGAGCAAGTTTCTAGATTATAGAATAATGGAAGAAAAAGGGAGACTTTTTCGTTAAAATGATACAGAAATCTACAAAAAGAATGAATAAAATGTTACCTTCTTTTTGAAGAAGTCCCTCTCCTCCAGGGTCAGCGTGTCGGCCTTGGCGATGACTGGGACGATGTTGACCACCTTGCTGAGACGTCTCATGAATTCGACGTCGAGAGGCCGCAGACTGAGAGGCAAAGAGACGGCGTCAGAAAAGCAGACATGATTGGTAACACAGAGCTCCTCCACCAGGGGGCAGATGCTCCTAACAATTCTCCCAGATGGAGGAGCTGCTGCACCTACTAACGTTTACAGTTGTAACGGTTGCATGCGTGACCCAATCACACTATATAACGTGTGAGGACAGCTGCCGGATGCGGGTTGAAAGGCCTTGAGGTCAGTTTGAGTGTCCTTCAGACCGATTAAAGCATCTGCACATGGGTACGGTAGTGGATTCTGGTCCGGCTAACGACACTTTACGGGATCTCGTGCATTCAAGCAAGAGCAACACTCTAAAAAAGAGTGAAAAATTGATCCCATGCTCCCAGACACTCCCGTCCTTCCTTCTCTCTCTCCCATTAGACTTTTTAAGGCAATCCTTGAGCAGCTGCTGGCCAGCCCATGTGACATCTGCAGTGTTGGATCAACATGAAACATTGCTGGATGGGGCACAGAGACAGGGGGAGGGGGGGATCTCACACCAGCCCCCTGCCTGAGTAAAGACAGGCCATGACACACACACACACACACACACACACAAAAATAATAGGTGATCAACTGTGTGCGAACTCAAACAAGGCTGATAATCCACAGCTGCCTTCAACGTTTTCCCAAGACTGGCTGCTGCCGCACGACTCGAGTTACACAAAAAGGCTTTAAATCTATCACTTGATGGACACGTGACACTGTTTGCACTTAATTTATTCTGCTGGTGCACGAGGTGTCGAACCAACACGGTTCGGAGCGGAGCAGCCGTTGATGCAGCAGAACCAGATGTGCGAGAGTTGGGACAGCCAGCAGCCTCGGGGGTCTGGCGAGAGCGGCCCATCTTTCCTGCGTGTGTGTGGTGGACTGGTGTTCTGGGATGTGTTGCGTTGTGCTGCGGAAATGTGCGTAGGCGTTTGTGTGTTCGATTGCGAGGGGGAAGATACGTTCATGTTGCTCCGCTAAGAAAAGCTTGAGAAGAAAGAAAATAATTGGTATCTATATACGATATGTTAGCACATCCTCAAGTGCTGCACCTTTTAAGTTATAGTTTAATGCTTTTCTCAGAAACTTAGGAGCACTTCTTTGGTAAAAACTCATTTTAAAGTGGTGTTTTGGCATGATTCTTTGTGGAGAAACTCTGAATCAACTAATGGATTAATCAGCATAATCTGTTTGAAGCTTTAGTTCGGTCGTAATTCTGTTCTCACCTCAGCACTAGGTTGAGTCAAGCCTCTAAAAACCCCAATTAAAAGACTTGACTGTTCCTTTGTTTAGTCCACGGGGCACCTTTGAGTTAATAATAGCTGGAACGTGGAGTTGGATTGAATCTTCTCATCAGACTCTCGGAAAGAAAGAGAATCGTGTTTCCCAAAAACTAAACTTTTCCTTCGAGCGTCCGACATCTTGTGTTCTTTCTCATCCGATATCATTTTAGCGTTATGTTGGCCGCAGACAAGGAAGAAGGGAGAATCAATAGCCAGGCTTTCTTGGCTGCGTGTCATCAACTCGAGGGCACTCATGCTCTATATTTAGTGAGAGTGTGTTCTTACCAGTGTCCGGTCGGAGGGATGAAGTATATGCAGCAGTGGACTCTGGAGTCCGGGATCCGTTTCTTCCTGTTGATGTTGATCTCCTCCTGCAGGTACGCCTCGTACTGATCATTGATGAACTTCATGATGGGCTGCCAGCTGGAGGAGGGGGGAGAAAAGGAAGATATAGACAGGGAAAGTAAGGAGAGGGGTATCTGGTAATAGAAATGATTCACGGTGAAATCGTAGCGTACCAGTTCTCATTGTTGATCTGGTCTCCGAAGCCCGGTGTGTCGATGACCGTCAGCTTCATCCTCACTCCCTTCTCCTCAATGTCTGCACACAAAGCAACACACAATGTATTCTATATATATATATATATATATATATATATATATATATATATTATATTATATATATATATATATATATATATATATATATATATATAAAAACTACAACCGAACCGCGCTTTGCAGAGAAAAAAAACGTGGCATGACTCTGCAACGGGCACAGCTGCCAAATGTTGAAACCGGGCTGGTTTTATGAGACTAAGAATGCCACGATTGCAGTAATTAAAGATAATTAGAACGAAGGAGAAAGTAGAGATATATAAGGATACGGTACTGTAAATGTTTGGAGGGACTACACAAGCATGTAAGACGAGAAGTGAAAATACAGAAAGGAAAGAAAAAGAAAGCAGCAGTGTATGAGATGATGCTGACAGACACGGATGATATAAAACAGTCAGGGTTGGAGAGGGCCATACCATGACTGATGGACTTTATCTCGATGGTTTTGGGGATCTTCTCCTGGGCCGTAGCCAGCACCGACTTACGACTGACTTTAGACTTGAACAGCGTGTTCATCAGAGTCGACTTTCCCAGGCCGCTCTGTCCTGTAAGCAAAAGGAAGAGGGTGAGAAGGAAACATTGCAAGATGGAACACTGAAGGTGCCAAGCAGTCCACAAAACAGTTTGGACGACTCCATGCTGTCGGTCTTTTGGCCTGAAGAGGAGACGAGCTGCAGGTGTCTGCCAGCACAAGCACTGCAATGGTGAACCAGAAGAACCCAGAAGAGATCTAGCAGAAATAATGAATCCTCCTCCAACAGTCCTAATAAATACTTCCATGAGTCTTTAATTCCGAAACCACTTCAGAAATGAGTCAGCCAAGGATAATAGAATGGAGGCAAATATAAAAACTTTAATTATATTAATTGCACATTTAATGATAATAGAGCTTGTTCCCATTGCTGATTAAAATGCTCTCCAACATGGATAAGATGGATTGACGGTGACTTTAGTGTGGAGGGAGCAGCGAGACCCCCGGCCTGTTTATATGGATGTGACCCTCTTTGACCCCTGCACATCACGCTTACATCAGCACAGGTTAATGAAGAGGGGTTTGGAGGGGCCCAACGGGGGGCCCAACATTCACAGTTCAACCTCAGGTCAAGTCAACAACCAATTTGCTGATTTATGGAGATGCACACTCGTTACATGCAAACATGGATCCGTACGAGCAGCACGGAAGCCAACAGCTGCAGATTTTTAAAAAAGGGGAGAAAAATCATATTCAGTTTTGGAACGGATGATCACAAGCAAAATCCCCCTCATTTCATCAACTCTTAATCTTTGGCAGCCATGGTAGCTTCCCTCCTTTCTGTAACAGCTGTACTCCCCCAAGTGTCACGGTCTCACGTTCTCCAAATAACCATCAGAACGGTTATGTGGAGCCAAAGTCCCACACTTGTTCATAGGACACCATGGAAGTGTGGACTTTGTTGAAAACTGAACAACTTTTCTATGAAAACGGGCCTCAGCCTTTAGTAATATAGTCATTCCTTCTTGTACTGGTATATGACCTCACCTGGATATGGAAGCCAGGTTTAGTTTTGCTTAGCACACCTTCATATAACAGTCTCAACCCGGAGGCTGCTTCTCAAACAAGCCTTCATTTAAATGAGAGGATGAAACACAAGATCAAGCGGCATCAAATCGTCCAGAGGAGACAGGAGGGAGGGAGGAAGCGTGGGTTTTATGATGGCTCGTCTCATGTGTGTGTGTGTGTGTGTGTGTGTGTGTGTGATAAGCTCCCATTTTAAAAAAAAAGGCGTCTGATCACAGTTATGCTTAGTCAGAAGAACGACTGTGTGTGGCTGCTTATTAAAATACATTTCTACCACCGATGATTAGAGAGACAACAGTATCACATCTGAATAAGAGGAGACATTTTATAACAGCTGACTGGAGACGTTTTCAGACGCACATTTAAGTTTAATGGCGATGTAGAATTGATGACAGGGCTCAGAATGAGAGAAAAATGCGTCCTCAGGATTAAAAACGCAATCATCAGGTCAACACGACTTACCCACAACCATGATGTTGAGCTCAAAGCCCTGCTTCATGGCCTTCCTCCTCATCTGCTCCAGAATGGCGTCGATGCCCACGTAACTGAAGTCCAGCACGGGGCCGCCGGCCTTCTCCCCGTACGGCCCGCCCACGGCTGGGGACGCCATCGCGTCGGGCACCACCGCCTCAGACATGGCACTGCTGCTGTAGCTGGGTATCACCTCCGGCCCTGGTGCGGAAACAGAGAGATGTTATGAGGATTTATAGAACATCAGTGCTTGGCTCGCACCTGCTGGAGGTGACAGAGAGATCTAGTCGGTTGTTTTAGCCGGAGATCTATTCAAACATCGCACACCTTTTAAAAACACCTTCCTGGCGTTCAGACAGAGGCGGCTGGTCTCGGGCCAGCACAGACGTCGACTCAACAGAAAACTATTAGAAAATACACTCCAGCATTTAAGTACTTTGCACTTGGCGCGAGGTTATCCCTGCAGTTTGTTTGGACAGCGATTAGCTTAATATCCTCCCGTGGAATGCCTTCGGATGTGCGCCCAATTGGGAAGATAAATATTCTACTTTTTTACATGTTGAGACTTCCCCCCCCCCCCCCCCCAAACATGCAAGCAGAAAGTGGCTGAAAGGTGAAGAATTTACAATGTGTACGTTTGTGGCTGCATGTACAGTATTTCATGTAGCTGCTCCCCCTCACGAGGCCTCACTCTCCCTCCCTCCCTCCCCCTCGCTCGACTCACTGTTACTGTCCCGTTAATGTGAGAGTGGAAAAGAGGCTGAAACTTGATCCACTCACTCAGTTAGCCTGAGTCACTCTCTCAAACACACACACACACTCGAAAACACACACACACACACACACACACACACACACACACAAAAGAATTAAACAGCTATTGAATTCCAGCTCAGCCCCACATTTCACTCCACAACGCTTGGCCCGCCACAAGGAGAAGAAGTCCAGACAACTAGCCGCTTCACTCTGGGAATTAAATCAACAGGTAACAAGTAGAAAAAGTCCACACACACACACACACACACACAACACACACACACACACACACACACACACACACACACACACACACACACCTGGCACTGGGTTGATTAATGGAAGAAGCTCGGTGAAGAATAACACTGCTGTAGAAACTCAACACTGGTTCGTATTCGAGGTTGAGTCTTACTTTTATAATGTGTGTGTGTGTGTGTGTGCACGTGTGTGTGTGTGTGTGTGTGTGTGTGTGTGTCTCATAGAGACCCACCTATGGAAGCAGCTCTCCTGGCCTCTCTCACCACTTCCCCATCCTGTTCCAGCAGTCAGTCAGCAACTTACCGCGACTTACTGCCCTCCACCTCTCCTCTGCACCTCCCACATTCCCCGTACCTCCGCTGGTGTCTTTTTTCTCTCAACCTCACCCTTTCCTCTCTCTCTCCCCACACACTGATACTGTTCTATCTCTCCTGTCATCAGTTCCCCCCTCTCTCTCCACCCCCCATCTCCTAGTTTCTATTGTCTCTCCTGCTCCACTCTGACATTACAACCTCTTCTCCCTCCCCCTCCCCCTGCCGCTCATCTGGCTTTTATCTTCAACATTACATTTTGTCCTCTACCTCGCAGAAACCCTCCCGTGCTTCTTTGACAGCGACGTGCTGTAAACGGAGACGTTGCCCAGGGGCGAGCACGCCTAGCAGGCAAGGCTGCGACAACCTGTGAGCCTCACCTGAGACAGGAGGCCGGCCAAGCATCAAAGGGAGCGGACTCAAACTGATCGGGGTGGACAGACACTTGAGATAAAAGTATCAGTGTACTTAAATAACAGCAGCCACAGCTGCAACACACTAGAATAAAATACAACAAATGTAAGAGACATCAGATTGTTTTCCTCAATTATGAGAATTAGCTGCATTTCTTTTGATGGTGAGCTGGAGACATCATCCTGGGCTTTATGACTTATTGATGAAGATTGCTCACTTGATTCATTGATAAAATCATCATCTAGAGAATGGGAAGAAAAAAAGAACAATGGATTTTACCTCATTACTAATGAAATGTGCCCCTTGTTTAAGTGGCCCCTATTCTCCCATTATTTCTATTTTTGAAGGCTTATTTGTGTGCAAACCAATAGACTACTACGAGTGAACTAAGTGTCCCATTTCCTTATTTGAGTACAAGGCACCGAGAACAATCCCACCCACATCTATTGTACTAACAAGCTGTCGGTTCTGTTTAACAAATAGTAAACACACCGATCTCCGAGTGTGGGTGGAAAACATTCCAGAGCCACCAAAAGGACGGAGAGTGAAAGACGTCTGTGTGTCCTGCATCTTAACTTTGCCGGTTTCCCAGACGGAAGCAGCGAGGCTCTTCAGAGCGTCGTTAACTCGTCTTTCATGAGGGCGAACCGCCCGTTTGCCCGAGTCGAAGCCGAGTCAAACGTTGTAAAAAGACTTGGCAAACACACGTACACACAGAAGAACACAAAGTGCTGGAGCATTGCTGTGGGAAACTCGACTCAACAATAGGAATCACTTCCATAGCAGGTAGTAAACCGCTTCGGTCCCGTGTCTTCGATTGAAGTAAAACTACAAGTTGTGTACTGCACTGACACGGTCAGCTCTGTGGTTTTGAGTGAGAAACATCTGGATGTTTGTCAGACGGAGGCATTCAAACCTGCATGATGTGCTGCAGACCTCGAATGGTTCTAAGCCAGTAAACGCTGGAGTCAGGAGACAGCCGGTCGGAGCACGACCCTATAAATGTTAAAAAGACATTTGACCTCGCTCCACGTGAAAAATGTCTGGCCCGTTGGCTTACCAGCTGGTGGACGTTCCCCCGAACACAAAAAGACAGAATGGCGGCAGGTCTGTAGGAACATCAGGTGTCCGTTGTGAACACGTCTGGGTGATGTTCTCACATATACTGTATATAATGCTTTTATCCTACATTAAGTTACGCTCAGCTAAAAACAATTATCACCAGTATTCCAGGATTGCATGTTTGAAAAAGGTGCAAGACAGATCCTGAATGTGAAAATAACTAAAAAGGTTACCTCAGTTAATTACTATGTGTCAAATGAAAGCCAAAGTTACATAAACTATGGTTATTTATTTGAGCAATATTCTGTATTTTGTGTGCATTTAAAAAAGTCCAGATAATGCATTGCCTTTAAGTCTGTTAGAAAGTAATATTAATTTTAGAAATGTGAAAGCAGTGACTGACTCATTGGACTCCTGTTTTCAATTACAGCCAGTATGGAGTATTTTTTCTTCTCTTCTAGTTTCCAGCCGTATCAGATTACTTTGCTTTTTGTAAATATGGTGGGCAGTCTCCTACACCACAAAGCATTTTTAGGAGGAGAACACAAGAAGAGCAATGAGAAAGTCAAAGCAGATGCATTTTAGGAGAGGAAGAAGAAGACAGGAGTGCCGGGAGAAGCACGAGATAAAGAGGAGAGGCAAAAAGGAAAAGGATTATTGAGTAGGGGGATGTAAAAAAAACAAAAAGATAAGGACAGAGGAAGGACTTTGGAGTAGAGGAGGAGGAGGAGGAGGGGAGGAAGCGGGAGGGAAAAGCATTGTGATTTATTCCACTTTTGGTCCTCGCTAACTACACACAGGCCTTCAAACAGGGATGTAAATACAGTTTCTCCTTGTTTGCTGCGTTTTCAGAGAAAAGAAGAACACAGAAGAACCAGGAAGAACACTGCGACTAGTGTCGTCTATGTTTAGTGGAGATGCGGTCAAAACCGCTCAGCCGTGCCTCAGCTGTCCAGGGTGTTGATCTTGACAGCGTGGCGAGCGGGTCAGAGGTCATATTCCCAGTTTAGGTAGAAAAAAAAAAACGTACCGAGGTCCGTCCAGCAGTACAAACCCTCTGTACAAACTGACTTGAATCCCTTGAAACTCACCGAATCCTTCAAACTCACAGCTTTCCCTGACCTCATGTATTCCACGTCAAGTCGTTCCCCTACTCATCAAACACACATCAGAGGACTAATCCGCTAAAACCGGCCGTTTTGCATCTTTGCTCTGGTTTGAAATGTTTTTAATGGACTCCCCTTTGAAATATCTGCTCCTCTTTGTCATTTTATTTACATTCCCAGACAGAACAAAGGAGGATCTTCATCTTAACACACATTTGTGTTGCGTTCAGGAATGTTCGAGCTGCCGCAAATCTTATTCAATGTGATTCAAATCAAAGAAGATTTCTGCGAGGCCTTTCAGGCCTTAAGAGGGAAACAAATGGTACAAACGACACCAAGAAAAGAATAAAGCCTGCAGCTTCGACAAGCCCTCCAGCACAGAATCAATTAGATACCCCAGACCACATGGGTCTGGTCCAAGCCCAGGGGGAGGGATATAAACACATGCATACACCCAAACACTTTTTCCCACCCTCTGACAGAGAATCCCTTAATAAAAACGGAGGGGAATTGGAGTGGTGGCAGTGCAAACATGCCCCGTTGTGTTATTAAAGTCACAGTGTTTGTGCAGCAAGGCCCAGTTCCCAGAGTCCTCGTCGCTCAGCTCCCTGGAGAAATGTGCCCTTTGACCTCCTGCAGGGTCCAACTGGCTCATCGTGTCACCTGGCACTGGACAACGATGGACGATGCCTCCTCGTCACCTGTCCAACAGTCTTCATACAATCTCAGCCCAGGTTTGTATCCACGTCAGCGCAGGTAACAGGACTTTGCAGACATGTGGGAAATGTGTGTAAATTGCAGTAATGACAGTAGACGCACACAGGTTCGTCTAGACTGCCAGAGGAATGCCTTCACTTCTCCACACAAGCTAGCTGTTGTCTTTCCCGGCTCCTTAAGGGCCTCCGACACCGAGCAGCTCGCATGAACAAAGTGCATTTTAATGCTTTAATTCATATATGATGAAAAACAAGAGCGATTGACCTCACGGACGCACTCATCAATCCTCATTTATTTAATTTCTAACTCTAAGGAAAGCAATTCCAGCGCATTCCTGCAACGGACTGAATTTCCAAGCATTACAAAACAATAATCAAGCCCCGAAGCAACTGCTAAACATTAACCCGCGAAGTGTGTTGACACAAACGCTAACTGAATGAAGGAGTTGCCAATTTGTCTGAGGCCATTTGCAAACAGGCTGAATAATGAATGAGCTAGCTATTACCTGCTAGCTGCTCATCGACGGGAGTTGTTGAAGCCATTAGCCGGTCTGCGGTAGCTAGCCAGAGTCTTAATCTTAGCGTGCGGGGTCAAAGTGTATCAGTGCAGCGGTTGGCTGACAGCGAGGGGGAGGTCAGGTCCTCACACATACCTCACATCAGGGGAAACGGTCAAGGGGTCTTCAAACTCGTATAAAACAACTTTCACGTGCGGCGGTATGTCGATATGAAGCAGCAGGTCTGATCTAACCCACGCTGGATCCAAAAGGAAAAGTTAACGAGTCCTCGACTTCAACAAATTTAAGAGGTCGACTTTAATTCAATGTCTGGAGGTTTCCCCGGCTATGCTAAATGTTTGTGTGTGTGAGAGAGATATAAAGGCTGTCACTCTGGTCCTCTGTAGGCCAGGAGCAGTATTTATGGACTGTGACTGACCCACATAAAAAGCTCAAGAGTACAATAGCAGACAATACCCTCAAAAGACCCAACTAGTGACGGGGATTATTTGCTAGAACTACTAGCAACAACTATTAACAGTCGACAGAGTCCCCACGTTCCGTTCTTACTGACTTTCTACCATTTCACTGGATGAAATCCAGGTTAAATATGAGTCAATCATTTTATTATCTACACCCTATCAGCACCTCACCTTTGAGATCTTTACAGCATCACAATGAATGTCTTTGATGTCTGAGCTTCATAGGTTTGCCGTTACCTTGCATGTTCTATTTTGAAATACCAGAAAGTTATTTTAGACATTACGTTACATGCTCTGCTTTCGGGATTAAGCACTTAAAATAGTTAAGGACTGTTGTCGCTACATTACAGTCAACTGAATGAAAACATTCCAAAGTCTATATGCCACAGGTTTTTGAAAATAAAGCCAAACAACATTGCAATTTTTCCCCACATATCACAAAACTTTCTTACAATGAGCACAAAATGCATGTGCACACACACACACACAACACACACACACACAGAAGAATGTGCAGCACATCAAGATGAGTCCTTATCAATTTACATTACAGGAGCTCCGGTTACATTCATGGAATATTTTGCATTTCAAAGTTATGACGCCCGAATTCCACATCCAGACGCAAAATCTACTAATCGACTGACTCAAAACACACTCAGGCGCACAACAAAGTCATTCAAGATAGGGAAGGTAATGATGACCTTTGTCATCGTGGCCCGTCGGACGCTGGTGAAAGGCCGGCGTCTGTTCTGCCCTGGCAATGCACAGGGGCCACAACAGAGCTCCTTTCAACAGCTCTGTGTGTGTCAACGTGTGTGTGTGTGTGAGGCAAAACAGAGGCGGGTGACTCTCTAAAAAGGTGAAGGGGTGGTTGCTGTTTTCCATCGGGTTGATATTATCAGAGAGCAGTGCCTTGTATTCCTCAGGTCAGCCCTAGACGACAGAGCCTGGATGACACAATGCAGAGACTTTGTTCCAACTGCCAGTTAGCTCGCACAATAACGCTCCCACTCAGACAAGAGAAACGTAAGATGTACGGGGTGAACATAGCAGAACAAAACTTTAATACGCTGGGTTTCCCACTGGAAAAAGGAATAGGGACTACTTTTCCACAGATTACCATTTGCTAAGATGATTCCTTCACTGTAATTTCCGAAGCAAAAACTAGACTAAATGATTCCCTTCCGTACTCTGTGGAGCCTGCTAACCACATGAGTGGAGCCAACCTTTCACTTTGCTGCACACACACACACAAAACACACACTTCTGAGTGCTGGTAATGGATCACTGTCAGAAACAGCAGAACATGTCCAGCGTGTGGACAATGTCAGGAGGGAGGGAACACGAGGAAACAGAGAAGTGAAACCTGATGGGGAGAAACGAAAAAGAAAAACATGCAAATCCAAAGTGCAACAACTGAAAAAACTCCCACTTAAACCTGAACTCAAAAGCCACTTTGCTCGGTAGTCAACGTTTCAACAGCCATCTTGCATATTAAGCCTGACACTCGACTGCTAAAAACAACAGTAACATTTAGACACACATAAACAGCTGGGTTCCCTGAGTCGAGTATGGAAGGCATGCAGGGATATTTATCAAGTCAAGTATGTGAAAACAACAGATGATCAGATTTCTTCTTCCCGGGGAAGAGGAGGAACATGCACCAAAAAAAGAAAAAAAGAGATTGCAACAAAGAAAATTTACTCCCTCGACTTCTAAACTTCCAAACACACACGTCACACACACACACCCACACACACACTCTCCCGGTATGCAAAACACTCACCGTGTGTGAACTCTGTGTGTGTGTGTGTGTGTCGTCCCCTGCCAAAGTGCAGCGCTCCAGTGAGAGGCCAAACTCTGCTGTGGCTCTGGAAGCTCCCTGCCGGCCCCTCCCACCCATGCCTGATGCCTGTCATGTGACCACACAAGTGAGGCAACAAGACACACCCACTTCCTTCAAATAGAGCCCCCCCCCCCCCCCCCCCCCGATTATCTATGCATGCATGTACACCGATGTTAAAGGGGCCGGCTGGATGCCCCTTTCCTGGGATATACAACCCTAATTATCTGACCTGACCCTCTCATCTGCTCCTCAGGCTCAACATTCATCACATCTATGTAATTCCTCTCACACCTACCTGAGACACATCACTAAATCAAACTACTTTCTCATCACATATGCTGCTGCTCCCATCCACTTTGCCTTTAGTTTACCAAGATGCTAACAAACCGTCTCATCTGTGAATCTACGGCATCTAAAAGACACTCAAAAAAAGGAGAAAACGTTGGTAGTTGAGGTGTTTCCACAGCAACGACACTGAGATACAATGGAAATAACACCCTCACGCATTTCCAGTCAACCAAAAACATTCCTGGCGTGATGTAAAAATAACCGTTATCACTATAAATATATCATCAAGTAGAGAGAGCACACACACAGCATTGTTTGGGGATGCAGTCAATTGTAATCTTTTAAAAACAGAGCAGTTTTTCAACATTGATGTATAATGTTTAGAGAAGAAGATTTTCTGCTGAATAGTCATAAACGAAGCCCCTCACTCGTTTCTTTCAAACCTGGGAACGAACCAATTACTTTGGCTGATTACTATTCTTATAGAGTTGTGTTTGTGTGATTAAAGAGGAGAGGAAACAGCTGTCTCCAGCCTCACAGGAAGTGTAATTATACACCAGTGCAGGGGCTCGAGTGCGACCTTACAGCCACATGAACACACACATGTACACACACACACACACACACACACACACACACACACACACACACACACACACACACACACACACACACACACACACACACACACACACACACAGGGCAGCGCTAGCATTCCTCGAGATGAAGAATCATGTTTCAGGAAAAAAAAAAGCAGGCACAAAACAGGCTGGAAAGAAGGATCGGTTTCGTTTCATTACGCACTTCGCTGCCAAGATCAACCTTTCCTCCACCTCGCTGACAAATACCTGCTACACCGACGAATACCTGCTACACCACCAGGTAGCACGTCCATCCTAACCAATCTGCAGCATCGTAATGGGCCTTCATAATTCACAACATATGGTGTATAAAGACAAGATAAAAAAACAAGCAAACAGTAACACAGATGTGCCTTGTAAGTGTCTTACCAAATAAGGAGTTGAAACAAAGGGAAACGGCCCCCTGTTTTAAAGTTGTTCAGCCTCTTTCTGAAACTCCACTGTATCGTCCCAATAAAAGCCCAGAGATACTAAAATATAGATGAAGCTACAATTTACAAGCTACTAATAACTAATAGCTCTTTCACACCAAACTCTCAAGCGTAAATCCGCCTCGTCTCCATCGCCACCGACGACCAACATTCCCTGATTCACTGCAGGTTTTACTGCAGCTCAGTTTGTGTCAACTCTATGCAAGCTCACATGTGACCTTTCAAAAGACAAAAACAGACTTCCATTCCCTCCCCGGCAGAGCTTCTTCTTAAAAAGACGGTGACTCCTGAGTGAACCCCGAACGCATGCAGAGGGAGGCAGCCATCATTTGTTTGATCCGACGTTACTTGGCGTGCTCCTTTATCCCAGAGTTGCTGCCCTGCTGGGGACATGGCCATCTCGGATAAATAAACCCTTCATTTCGAAGGAGACGGGCGATGTAGTGACATGAGGCTGGGAGAGCCGAGCCAAGATGGTGTCATGTATTGGCAGGCGGAGTACAAGGCTGCATGGCTGACCCCTGACAGCTGTCCTTTCATAAACACAGAAACATTAAATGCATCACCGCACAGAAAGACTCTACAACACACTATGCTTTATGCTGATCTATCTGCATCTCTGTGCTGCATGTGATACATAATAATATCTGGTGATGCCCATGTGAAAGATGTGGGCGGTGACCACGGAGAAGCTAAATGTTTCCTTTGTGTGTTTTCTTTTTACTCTCTTTCCGTCTTTTCCCATATGTAACACCGAAGCCTCCATACGGGATCTCAAACAAACAGCGACTTGTGTCTCTGTGTGTCTGCATCTGTGTGCAGGACGGGACAAAAACCAAACACTGTACGTCTCTCTGTTTTCACAAACACAGAGAGAGACCGCTGATCTGCTGTTTTGGTAGGATTCTTAAAAAACTAGAACGGACTATAAATGCAGCACAAAGCTTTCACAAGCTCCAGCCTCGACACCTTCCAGGTGTGTGAGACCGGCTACCTGTGCGACAGCATCTCCTGCTGGCCGCTGGTAGAGTTGCAGTGGTGCAGGCAGCCGGACGGGGCAATGAAACCTCATCATGCTGTACTTACAGAACTAGAACTATTCTTCATTCTATAGACCATTACAGGAGAAACATGTATAGATAAGAATATATATATATATATATATATATATATATATACATCCCCCAGACATCTGACTTTAAAGAATTGTTCCTATAAAAACTCAAAATAATCAGCTTTTTGCATTTCTAAAAGGCACATGACAGGATAACCCCCCCCCCCCCAAAAAAAACGTCCCCACTTCCTGTGACCTCCAGTAACACTCCAGTCCTTAGTTTCATTTACAGGGAAACGGCAACCAAGAAGGAGGCTCTCACAAACAGGAGACCAGAGACCAGAGACCACAGACCCGGCAGCAGCAGCAGCAGCAGCAGCAGCAGACCAACCCAGGGTAAGATTCTGATGTTCTGATATATTGTGTTTAGTATTAACTTTCATTGTTCCACATGATCGCTGGGTTTTCACCAACAACCAAACTCTGGAAGACTCACGTGATTCGACCAACTCTGCTGACGCGTCATATTTACTTCTGATAGACTTCTAACTTTTAACGTTTATTTCACTCCTTATACTTCTCACATGTCGGCTGCTTACCTCTTGCTACTTATTCCCATGTATTGATGATGCCTTTCAGCATGTTATGTGGTGTGTTTGTATGTTTACCTATAGTGTTTATACTTAAAGCACTTCCATGTGTCATTTTTATTATAAAATATACCTCGATCATGAATAATAGGATGTCTATAAGCTGGAATCAACTACGGGTGCACCGAAATGTAAATTCTTGGCCGAAACCGAAAACCGAAAATGAGGAAACCAAAACCAAAACGCTGAAATAAATTAATATTCCAGTTATTAGTACTATTGCATTTATGGCTATGACTGTGTACTAACCTCACTAAAATCAAGGCATTGCAATTGAAAGAATAAATAAATTACAAAAGTATGAACATATTTATTTAGCACCGACATTACAACATTGCACAGTATATAATAAAAATCTAAATAAAATGTTTAACTTGACCCCACTCGTACATTAATAAATAATAATGTACAGGCCTATAACTGACTGGCCTGTTGAAGATTGTAAAATACTATGTGTTATAGGAATTTTGTATAACTTCATGTCTTGGGTATGCCTAATTGTTATCAGGGACCTTGTGCACATGATGTCTTGTTCTACACGAAGGTTAACCGTCAATGACACATTATCTCCTAAACCTTTAAAAGACTCAAGTCACAACACTGATTGGAGCACTTCCTCTGTAGAATCCTCACACGTAGCATTTGTAGAAGAAAATGTGTTAACTTACATTTCTTATTTGTATCCCATATAATGTTCCTTTCTCTCGGGAACATCAAATGTCCTGCTGAGCTGTTTCTATTGAATTTAACCCTTGCCGTCTTGATGAAAAGACTATGATCTTTCCCTCTTCCTGAACTGTCTCTGTAACATTTGTTTCATATACATTGATCAAGGCCCGATGAGTGACCCCTGTAGTGACATCGTTTAGCTCTCCTGAGAACAGTCACACCTCGTAGACATCCACAGATGTCTCTTCCTCTGCAGTGAGACATGTTGATTCAATGCAAATCCACTCATGACACCTTCCCTTTTGTTCTCCCGAATGTTCTGTATAAATCCACCTCGGGTAGGCCATTCGAGAGACTTGATCTTCATGGATACACTGTGAAGTTCTTTTCTCCACTGTCAGTGATTAAACCTCATTTGAACCAGCTACAGAATTGGACCTGAATAGTTTTCTTCCACACATTGTAACTGCTCCTCTTGGCCAAGATTAAAGTCCGACATCGACTTTAATTCTCTGCCTCTGATCTCCTCCTTGGGTGAATTTACTTCTGATAAACTTCTAACTTTTAACGTTAAATCACTCCTTAAACTACTCACATGTCGGCTGCTTATCTCTTGCTACTTCCCATGTATTGATTATGCCTTTCAGCATGTTATGCTGTGTCAGTTTTAATCAGTTGTTTATCGTTTTGTTATTATACTTAACCATCTTCTATAGAAGGCCTATAGTAGGTGGTGTGTTTGTATGTTTACCTATAGTGTTTATACTTAAAGCACTTCCCCGTGTCATTTTTATTATAGAGTATAACTCGATCATGTTGTGGAAAAATTAATCTGCCCAATAAAGATCAACAACCGGGATCAGCTTTTTCTCCAAGGTTAATTCAACAAAGCAGGAAAATAATGCTTCTCTATACCAGAGGAAAATAATCTTCACCCCTGACGGCAGGAACAACCCTGAGTCTAGCAGCAATCTCCTGTTTAAGGAGTAGGAATCATACTGTAGACAAAAGATGGGTCATGTCCTATCTTACAAAGACAAGATGTACAGAACACAGATGTCATTATGTCCTCTGAAATCATCCCATGTCATGTGGCACTCATGCTCATATAACTACCAACAAACAGGCATTTTAGTCATAGAATAACGGTTGAAAAGAGGAGATGCGGATCAACCTCTGACCTGACAAAGATTTTGACTATAAATTACAAACGTCCAAAATTCCCATAACAATCATATATTATAAGATGTCAATCAGCTGGAATCAACACAGGCGGGTATGCATGCAGAGCAATTTCTACAGTCAAAAAAGGATTTTTTTTTTTTAAGTTTTAGACCATTGTTATTCATATAGATAACGCCAAAACAGCTTAAAGGCAGAGCGGCTAAAGTGAAATAATGACTAATTTTCACACACAGCAGTCTTCGTCTCAACATCAAATTATTCTGTAAAAGTTGTTCCTCTAAAATCATATTCTGTAAACGAAGAGGAGATTCTGATAATGTTTTAAGTGTTCTGATCAACAATTCCTTCCTAATACTGACCCAACTCTTACAAACGACAAGCAGTCAGACTTCACAGACATTTAGTTGTCATCAAATCATTATTAGTTGCATTTCTAATGACAAACATGCACAGAGTGAGAATGTAGAGTGTGGAGAAGTAACGTTTTAAATGTCTCTACAGGATGATGAAGCTGTCAGGAGGAGTCATAAGTTGCTGTGTAGTTCTGCTCTTCGCCCTGACCTCGGTGTCGGCCGGGCAGAAAAAGCTCAAGTCAATCCAAGATTTGAAGAAAGTCAACTTTGGCCAATCTGTGTCTAAGCACAGTCTGTTGCTGCTCCACTGGTTTGCCAACACGGTCGACATCGACAACAACAACATCATATGGCTGACCTTTGACCCAAACAGAAGAGACTACGGCTCCCATCATTATGGCAACTATGAGGAGCTGTTGGACCCCATGCCTTTGGGAAGTGAATACCTGTACTACACCATTGGCAATCTCAATGAAGAATTGTCCACGCAACTTCCTCGTTACGTTGTCCATCCTCCTTCGGAGTATGAGGGAAGTAACGGGGACAGGATCATCTTCCGGGTGAGGGAGCAGAACACAGGACAGCAAGCTTTGCAGAGGATAGACCAGGTGTATATGACGCAGCACTATGACATTTATGAACATCAGGGGACATCTTATGATCCAGATCACACATACAGGATCACTATGAACCTCTTGAGACAGATCAGAGAGTTTTCTTTGGGACAAAACCAACAGCAAATGTTGCAGCTCAGAGACCGCTTTGGAAGCAACGCTAACCTTCCCGACATCAGAAACACGTGGGCTGGCCTCGCTTGCCTCGGACTGCTGCTGTTTATTGTGATCCAGGAGAAGAACTCCTCGAACCAACCCAACAACAGGCCTGAGACCAGAAGAAGCCATCGGGACGCTGCTGTTCGAGATATTCAAAACCAAGGTGACGTGATGACGATGATGTATTTAGGCGTAGTTGACGACCACGTAGCTAGAAGGACAACTCCTCACATCACCTCTGTAACCCGGAACAATGACCGCCGATCGTGCCGTCGCATTTGCTGCATCGTTTGTTGTTGCATCACCGTCGCATGTTTAATTGCATTTTCTATTATATTATATTTTTGGTATAATGGAAGTTTTCAGAGGGGATGACATTTTTATCATCCTGAGAGAAATTGCTGTGCAGCAGTTGCAATTCAAAGATGCAAGAGTGCAAATATCAAAGTCTAAGATAATAGAGAGAGAGAGAGAGAGAGAGAGAGAGAGAGAGAGAGAGAGATTACTGATGTCAACTGATAGAGATAAAGAGTGTGATTTGTTCTGATGGATAAATAAAACAACGTTCAGTTATGGTTTTGTATTCTTTCTGTTATGCTGGAAATTGTGATTACTTAACAATAAATGATTACCGGACTGACGTCAGTTATTCTATTTTTTTTTTTAGTTTAAGTTCAAGGAAACAAACCGATGAAAACAACCATTGTTGAATTTCTGATGCAGAAATCTTAACCGTCTTGAAAATGTTTTTTTTAGAAAAAGTGTCCACTATTTTGCACCAGAACTAGTATTGATTAAAGTAAATTAATTATTGGTACTGATTAAAACTTGAACTTGTAAGGGATTATCACTTGTCTCAGAATAACAAACAACTGTATAACTCAACCTCCTGTAACCGCCAGCAACGCTCGAGTCCCCAGTTTGATTTACAGGGAAACGGTAACCTAGAAGAGGCAGGCTCTCACAACCAGGAAACCAGAGACCAGCAGCAGCAGCAGACCAACCCAGGTGAGATCCTGATGTTCTGATGTTTTGTTTTCAGTATTTACCACGGCATTGTTCCACATGATCGCTGGGTTTTCACCAACAACCAAACTCTGGAAGACTCACGTCAGGGAGCAGAACACAGGACGGCTTTGAAGGTGACAGACCAGATGTTTATGATGCAATACGTCATACACAATATGACAGCTGAACAGAGGTTGTTCTGTTCCGTCCTTTACTTTGTTTTGCCTCCGATTATTGAATTTAATTCCTACCATCCATTCTACTATGTTGGTTTTGTTGTTGTTGTCCTTTTCAGATCTGAGAGAGTTTCATTCAAACGCCCATATTATGAAACTTCCTGATCAAAGTTCGTTTTACCCGTTTTATTTACAGGAAAACATAAAGCTATAAAAAGAGTTGTACGTGCTCTCACACAAGCACAGAGATCAGATACCGGTTAGCAGCAGACGAACGCAGGTGAGCTCTCTTATTTTCTGATCACTAGTTTGGTTTTCACGGTGAAGCATTTCACTCTTTTTCTTGTTCTCTCCTCTTTATGTGACGACCCGTTACAGACCTGTAATAGTAATCATATCAGATAAGTATTAGAATGAGATATTCATCAGAATGAAGGATTCATCAATCATGATAATAATCATTGGATGCATATCTAGTTGCAAATACTCATGGATTGAGAATGTACAATATGATTGAATGATAAAAAGTAATTTTTTTAAATGTCTACACAGGATGATGAAGAGTAGCTGTGTAGTTCTGCTCTTCGCCCTGACCTCGGTGTCGGCCGGGCAGAAAAAGCTCAAGTCAATCCAAGCTTTGAAGAAAGTCAACTTTGGCCAATCTGTGTCCAAGCACAGTCTGTTGCTGCTCCACTGGTTTGCCAACAAGGTCGACATCGATAACAACAACATCATATGGCTGACCTTTGACCCAAACAGAAGAGACTACGGCTCCCATCATTATGGCAACTATGAGGAGCTGTTGGACCCCCTGCCTTTTGGAAATGAATACCAGTACTACACCATTGGCAATCTCAATGAAGAATTGTCCACGCAACTTCCTCGTTACGTTGTCCATCCCCCTTCGGAGTATGAGGGAAGTAACGGGGACAGGATAATCTTCCGGGTCAGGGAGCAGAACACACGGCGAGCTTTTCAGAGGATAGACCAGGTGTATATGACGCAGCACTATGACATTTATGAACATCAGGGGACATCTTATAATCCAGATCACACATACAGGATCACTATGAACCTCTTGAGACAGATCAGGGAGTTTTCTTTGGGACAAAACCAACAGCAAATGTTGCAGCTCAGAAACCGCTTTGGAAGCAACGCTAACCTTCCCGACATCAGAAACACGTGGGCTGGCCTCGCTTGCCTCGGACTGCTGCTGTTTATTGTGATCCAGGAGAAGAAATCCTCGAACCAACCCAACTACAGGCCTGAGACCAGAAGAAGCCATCGGGACGCTGCTGTTCGAGATATTCAAAACCAAGGTGACGTGGCGATGTATTTAGGCGAAGTTGACGACCACATAGCTAGAAGGACAACTCCTCACTACACCCACGTAACCCAGCACAATGATTGCCAATCGTGCCGTTCCAATTGCTGCATCACCGTCGCATGTTTAATTGCATTTTGTATTATATTATATTTTTGGTATAATGGAAGTTTTCAGAGGGGATGATATTTTTATCATCCAGAGAGAAATTGCTGTGCAGCAGTTGCAATTCAAAGACGCAAGAGTGCAAATATCAAAGTCTAAGATAATAGAGAGAGAGAGAGAGAGAGAGAGAGAGAGAGAGTGAGTACTGGAGTCAACTGATAGAGATAAAGAGTGTAATTTGTTCTGATGGATAAATAAAACATCTTTCAGTTATGGTTTTGTATTCTTTCTGTTATGCTGGAAATTGTGATTACTTAACAATAAATGATTACCAGACTGACGTCAGTTATTCTATTTTTTTTTTTAGTTTAAGTTCAAGGAAACAAACCGATGAAAACATCCATTGTTGAATTTCTGATGCAGAAATCTTAACCGTCTTGAAAATGTTTTTTTTTTTATTTATTTATTTTTTTTAGAAAAAAGTGTCCACTATTTTGCACCAGAACTAGTATTGATTAAAGTAAATTAATTATTGGTAGTGATTAAAACTTGAACTTGTAAGGGATTATCACTTGTCTCAGAATAACAAACAACTGTATAACTCAACCTCCTGTAACCGCCAGCAACGCTCGAGTCCCCAGTTTGATTTACAGGGAAACGGTAACCTAGAAGAGGCAGGCTCTCACAACCAGGAAACCAGGGACCAGCAGCAGCAGCAGACCAACCCAGGTGAGATCCTGATGTTCTGATGTTTTGTTTTCAGTATTTACCACGGCATTGTTCCACATGATCGCTGGGTTTTCACCAACAACCAAACTCTGGAAGACTCACGTCAGGGAGCAGAACACAGGACCGCTTTGAAGGTGACAGACCAGGTGTTTATGATGCAATACGTCATACACAATATGACAGCTGAACAGAGGTTGTTCTGTTCTGTCCTTTACTTTGTTTTGCCTCCGATTATTGAATTTAATTCCTACCATCCATTCTACTAGGTTGGTTTTGTTGTTGTTGTCCTTTTCAGATCTGAGAGAGTTTCATTCAAACGCCCATATTATGAAACTTCCTGATCAAAGCTTGTTTTACACGTTTCATTAACAGGAAAACTGAAAGCTATAAAAAGAGTTGTGTGTGCTCTCACACAAGCACAGAGATCAGATACCGGTTAGCAGCAGACGAACGCAGGTGAGCTCTCTTATTTTCTGATCACTAGTTTGGTTTTCACGGTGAAGCATTTAACTCTTTTTCGTGTTCTCTCCTCTTTATGTGACGACCCGTTACAGACCTGTAATAGTAATCATATCAGATAAGTGTTAGAATGAGATATTCATCTGAATGAATTATAAAAAGGATTTGTAAATCATGATAATAATCATTGGATGCATATCTAGTTGCAAATACTCATGGATTGAGAATGTACAGTATGATTGAATAATAAAAAGTGATTTTTTTAAATGTCTACACAGGATGATGAAGAGTAGCTGTGTAGTTCTGCTCTTCGCCCTGACCTCGGTGTCGGCCGGGCAGAGAAGTCTCGATTCAATCCATGATTTGAAGAAAGTCAACTTTGGCCAATCTGTGTCTAAGCACAGTCTGTTGCTGCTCCACTGGTTTGCCAACACGGTCGACATCGACAACAACAACATCATATGGCTGACCTTTGACCCAAACAGAAGAGACTACGGCTCCCATCATTATGGCAACTATGAGGAGCTGTTGGACCCCCTGCCTTCTGGAAATGAATACCAGTACTACACCATTGGCAATCTCAATGAAGAATTGTCCACGCAACTTCCTCGTTACGTTGTCCATCCTCCTTCGGAGTATGAGGGAAGTAACGGGGACAGGATCATCTTCCGGGTCAGGGAGCAGAACACACGGCGAGCTTTTGAGAGGATAGACCAGGTGTATATGACGCAGCACTATGACATTTATGAACATCAGGGGACATCTTATAATCCAGATCACACCTACAGGATCACTATGAACCTCTTGAGACAGATCAGGGAGTTTTCTTTGGGACAAAACCAACAGCAACTGTTGCAGCTCAGAAACCGCTTTGGAAGCAACGCTAACCTTCCCGACATCAGAAACACGTGGGCTGGCCTCGCTTGCCTCGGACTGCTGCTGTTTATTGTGATCCAGGAGAAGAACTCCTCGAACCAACCCAACAACAGGCCTGAGACCAGAAGAAGCCATCGGGACGCTGCTGTTCGAGATATTCAAAACCAAGGTGACGTGGCGATGTATTTCGATGACGACCACGTAGCTAGAAGGACAACTCCTCACTACACCCCCTTAACCCAGAACAACGGCCGCCGATCGTGCCGTTGCATTTGCTGCATCGTTTGTTGTTGCATCACCGTCGCATGTTTAATTGCATTTTCTATCATATTATATTTTTGGTATAATGGAAGTTTTCAGAGGGGATGACATTTTTATCATCCAGAGAGAAATTGCTGTGCAGCAGTTGCAATTCAAAGATGCAAGAGTGCAAATATCAAAGTCTAAGATAATAAATAGAGAGAGAGAGAGAGAGAGAGAGAGAGAGAGAGAGAGAGAGAGAGAGAGAGAGAGAGAGTACTGATGGTAACTATAGAGATAAAGAGTGTAATTTGTTCTGATGGATGAATAAAACAACGTTCAGTTATGGTTTTGTATTCTTTCTGTTATGCTGGAAATTGTGATTACTTAACAATAAATGATTACCAGACTGACGTCAGTTATTCTATTTTTTTTTTTAGTTTTAGTTCAAGGAAACAAACCGATGAAAACAACCATTGTTGAATTTCTGATGCAGAAATCTTAACCGTCTTGAAAATGTTTTTTTTTTTAAGAAAAAAGTGTCCACTTATTTTTCACCAGAACTGGTATTGATTAAAGTAAATTAATTGTTGGTACTGATTAAAACTTGAACTTGTAAGGGATTATCACTTTCCCTTTTCTAGTATAGAGAAGCTCAGAATCAAAAACGAAAAACGAAATATTGGGTTTTTTTTCCTTTGTTCACCTGCTGTGACATTTGTGCCAGTAAACATCGACACCACTTGTTTACAACACTGTTGATCAGCTGCACTTGAACCTATAATCCATTCCTGTTGCAACTGACCACTTGAGCAAGAACTTGTGGTTCAGCAAACAGGAAATTGCAAACATTTACATCACATGAGACTTTATCTTAGGACAGAACTTCCTTGTCATTGCAGCTCTATCACAATCGGTCGAATGATGAGAGCCTCCTTCATATAGACAGTAACTATTGTGCTGCAAAGCTCCCTGCACTGTGCCATAAATCTAAAAAATAAATAACAATTTCACATTCTGTTGTTTCCCATGAACACATTCACCACTGTATGTTCTGACACCATAAACTATCCGACTATAAAGCTGACTGATCATTCATGGTCTGCTGAACATGCAACTGTATAACTCAACTTCCTGTAACCGCCAGCAACGCTCGAGTCCCCAGTTTCATTTACAGGGAAACGGTAACCTAGAAGAGGCAGGCTCTCACAACCAGGAGACCAGAGACCAGCAGCAGCAGCAGACCAACCCAGGTGAGATCCTGATGTTCTGATGTTTTGTTTTCAGTATTTACCACGGCATTGTTCCACATGATCGCTGGGTTTTCACCAACAACCAAACTCTGGAAGACTCACGTCAGGGAGCAGAACACAGGACGGCTTTGAAGGTGACAGACCAGGTGTTTATGACGCAGCACTATGACACTTATGAACATCAGGGGACACCTTATGATCCAGATCACACCTACAGGATCACTATAAACCTCATGACAGATCAGAGAGTTTATTTTGGGACAAAACCAACAGCAACAGTTGAAACTCAAAAAACTGCACAAATCAGAGTTTCTCAGATTTCTATCTTTTTCCACTGATGGCGGTTTTGAATTCTGTCACCGTTTTGGGCATACTGGAGGAGAACACTGAAGGAGACCGTCGTGGCTCCACAGTTATGCAACCCTGAATACAGCTGAATGGTAGCCAGAGGTTGTTCTGTTCTGTTGTTTACTTTGTTTTGCCTCCGATTATTGAATTGAATTCCTACCGTGACTACTATGTCGGTTTTGTTGTTGTCCTTTTCAGATCTGAGGGAGTTTCATTCAAACGCCCATATTATGAAACTTCCTGATCAAAGCTCTTTTTACCAGTTTCATTTTCAGGAAAACTGAAAGCTAAAAAAAAAAGAGTTGTACGTGCTCTCACACAAGCACAGAGATCAGATACCGGTTAGCAGCAGACGAACGCAGGTGAGTTCTCTTATTTTCTGATCACTAGTTTGGTTTTCACGGTGAAGCATTTAACTCTTTTTCGTGTTCTCTCCTCTTTATGTGACGACCCGTTACAGACCTGTAATAGTAATCATATCAGATAAGTGTTAGAATGAGATATTCATCAGAATGAAGGATTCATCAATCATGATAATAATCATTGGATGCATATCTAGTTGCAAATACTCATGGATTGAGAATGTACAGTATGATTGAATAATAAAAAGTGATTTTTTTAAATATCTACACAGGATGATGAAGAGTAGCTGTGTAGTTCTGCTCTTCGCCCTGACCTCGGTGTCGGCTGTGCAGAGAAGTCTTGATTCAATCGATGATTTGAAGGAAATCAACTTTGGCCAATCTGTGCCCACGCACACTCTGTTGCTGCTCCACTGGTTTGCCAACACGGTCGACATCGACGGTAATGTCGTACGGCTGACCTTTGACCCAAACAGCGATTATGGCTCGCATCATTACGGCAACTATGAGGGGATGTTGGAGCGGCTGCCTCGGGGGAATCAATACCGGTACTACACCGTTGGAAATCTCAATGAAGAAACAACAAGCAGGCAACTTCCATCTTATGTTACTAGTCCACCAAGGGGGTATGTAGACAACAGGGACAGGATTGTGTTCCGTGTCAGGGGGCAGGTGATAGACCAGGTGTATATCACACAGCATCAGGGGCAAATTTATGATCCAGATCAGACCTACAGGATCACTACGAACCTCTTGAGACAGATCAGGGAGTTTTCTTTTGGACAAAACCTACAGCAGCTCAGAAACCGCTTTGGAAGCAACGCCGACGATTCCCGGTTGAGGCTCATCAGAAACACTTGGGGTGACCTGGCTGTTCTCGGACTGCTGCTGTTTATTGTGATCGAGGAGAGGTCGTTCAGAGCTGCAAACCTACAGAGCTACACACGTGAAAACTACAACAGACCGGAAAACAGACAAATTCCTTGGGATGCTTTGATTAATACAATTCTTATTTTATTTTTCATTTGTATTTGTATTTGTATTTATATGTTTGTGAAAAGAGATCCCAGATACAGGTATTGAAGGAGAGTAATGCTCCTAAATATTATAAATAGTGATGAGGACCACAAAGCCAGCAGGCCTCATAAGTTGTTATTATTTGATTAGCTACAACATTTGCTAATTTTGTTAATTCATTAAGATGCCGGTTAAGACGCGTGATTAAAAACCAAATCACCGTTCTGGTTCTTAATGGCTCAGAGTCTTCAGGGTTCAGTCCCACCCAGTCAGTCACTTAACTTTATGTCAGACTGGTCTTAGTGATCAGAGGGAGGTTAATTAAGATGCTTGTTTGAGCTCCATGTTTGAATAGTTTCTCCTGTAAAGGACCTTTGGATGGATTTGACTTGCCTGGAAAAATAGTATGTTTAAGACAGCTGTCACTGATAATGTATTTGCTTTATAAACAACAGGTGTACGTTTCATTCATTTTTTTCTATCATTTCTGCAGTGTTGAAAATTGTGTTTATTAAACTAAAACTTACCAGTCAGACTGTTGTCAGTTATTTTAAACTAAGTTGATTTTCAAACAGTGTAAGTCTGACACACAGATAAAATGCAAAGCACCTCCCCTCACAAAACACAGATAAAATGCAAAGCACCTCCCCTCACAAAAACTCCTCACTACACCCCCGTAACCCAGAACAACGACCGCCGACCGTGCCGTCGCATTTGCTGCATCGTTTGTTGTGGCATCACCACCGCATGTTTAATTGCATTTTCTATTATATTATATTTTTGGTATAATGGAAGTTTCCAGAGGGGATAACATTTTTATCATCCTGAGAGAAATTGCTGTGCAGCAGTTGCAATTCAAAGACGCAAGAGTGCAAATATCAAAGTCTAAGATAATAAATAGAGAGAGAGAGAGAGAGAGAGAGAGAGAGAGAGAGAGAGAGAGAGAGAGAGAGAGAGATTACTGATGTCAACTGATAGAGATAAAGAGTGTAATTTGTTCTGATGGATAAATAAAACAACTTTCAGTTATGGTTTTGTATTCTTTCTGTTATGCTGGAAATTGTGATTGCTAAACAATAAATGATTACTGGACTGACGTCAGTTATTCTATTTTTTTTTTTTAGTTTAAGTTCAAGGAAACAAACCGATGAAAACAACCATTGTTGAATTTCTGATGCAGAAATCTTAACCGTCTTGAAAATGTTTTTTTTTAGAAAAAGTGTCCACTATTTTGCACCAGAACTAGTATTGATTAAAGTAAATAAATTATTGGTACTGATTAAAACTTGAACTTGTAAGGGATTATCACTTGTCTCAGAATAACAAACAACTGTATAACTCAACCTCCTGTAACCGCCAGCAACGCTCGAGTCCCCAGTTTGATTTACAGGGAAACGGTAACCTAGAAGAGGCAGGCTCTCACAACCAGGAGACCAGGGACCAGCAGCAGCAGCAGCAGACCAACTCAGGTGAGATCCTGATGTTCTGATGTTTTGTTTTCAGTATTTACCACGGCATTGTTCCACATGATCGCTGGGTTTTCACCAACAACCAAACTCTGGAAGACTCACGTCAGGGAGCAGAACACAGGATGGTGAGCTTTGAAGGTGACAGACCAGGGGCCTCATTTATAAAGCTTGCGTACGCACAAAACAGGGCTGGAAACATGCGTACGCCACTTTCGACGCAAAAGTTGTGATCTATTAAAACCAAACTTGACGGGAAAGTGCGCGTACCTGTAAGCAAACTCTGAGGCATGCGTACCAGTATGCACATTCTGGAGACTGGAGGGGAATCAGCGACACAGATGTCAGATTGTAGGAAGTAAACGTGAGAACAACTATTACAGTTTAGATGACTCGCACACATTTAATTACACTCCATATCATACGTTAGATCCGCGTTATCATGATGAGCTCCAGCAGTGTTTTTGACGCTTTTAATGAGTGATAGTTTTTTTCATGTTAACACCTTTTAAAATCTGACTTGTATCTTAAATCAAAAATAATTTTGAAATATTGAATCAACGCTGTCACCGCAGGAGGAAGAGACGGCCCAAAATCATGTAATACAGGATACAATAAATACCCTCCATTAGATCACTGCAGAACACAGTGGGAATAACTAAACATTCTCCTTATTTACTGTGCATATGTCATCAACACATACATACAGCCATTAAGACATTGTATAATTGTTACACTTATCCTCGTTTTAAACCACCACAGCGCAGAGGAAAGGCTCTATAATGAGTGCCACGCTCGTGTGCGCTCAGTCGTGGAGCGTGGAGAGCGCAACTTTAACGAACTTCAGGAGGCAGACTCCACCCGGCAAAGGTGGTAGAGTCCCCAGCATGATGAGCCTGAGCCACGGCCCGACTGGAGGGGCATCAACAGGGTGCAAGAATCCGTGAGGATGTCATGCGTTTGTAAGATAAGAAAGACAACAATCAATGTTCATTGTAAACGTATTATTTTATTAATCACGGTGCACGTTTGCCGTAACTCATCTGCAACGTTGTTGATGGCGGCGATTGTGTCTCGCTGAAGTTGCAGGACGGCATCAGTGAGTTACGTTTCTTCGCTATTTTCCTGGCCTGTCGCCGTGATTCACCACACGGAAACGATTGCATGCCGGCTCATTAATATAGTAAAATGAGGGCGTGTACAGGGCGGGATTCAGGTACGCATACTTGTAGGTGATCCTGTGATTTATAAAGTAAACATTGCTTACAGCTTGCGTGCACACAGTTTTATAAATCAGATTTTTTTTTTGGCGCACGCAAACTTTGGCTTTTTGGCGTACGTACACTTTTAGTAAGGATCCTACGCACAGTTTTAGAAATGAGGGCCCAGGTGTTTGATGCAATACCTCATACACAATATGACAGCTGAACAGAGGTTGTTCTGTTCTGTCCTTTACTTTGTTTTGCCTCCGATTATTGAATTTAATTCCTACCATGTCTACTATGTCGGTTTTGTTGTTGTTGTCCTTTTCAGATCTGAGAGAGTTTCATTCAAACGCCCATATTATCAAACTTCCTGATCAAAGCTCGTTTTACCCGTTTCATTTTCAGGAAAACGGAGAGCTAAAAAAAGAGTTGTGCGTGCTCTCACACAAGCACAGAGATCAGATACCGGTTAGCAGCAGACAAACGCAGGTGAGCTCTCTTATTTTCTGATCACTAGTTTGGTTTTCACGGTGAAGCATTTAACTCTTTTTCGTGTTCTCTCCTCTTTATGTGACGACCCGTTACAGACCTGTAATAGTAATCATATCAGATAAGTGTTAGAATGAGATATTCATCAGAATGAATTATAAAACGGATTCATCAATCATGATAATAATCATTGGATGCATATCTAGTTGCAAATACTCATGGATTGAGAATGTACAGTATGATTGAATAATAAAAAGTGATTTTTTAAAATATCTACACAGGATGATGAAGAGTAGCTGTGTAGTTCTGCTCTTCGCCCTGACCTCGGTGTCGGCCGGGCAGAGAAGTCTCGATTCAATCAATGATTTGAAGCAAATCAACTTTGGCCAATCTGTGCCCACGCACACTCTGTTGCTGCTCCACTGGTTTGCCAACACGGTCGACATCGACGGTAATGTCGTACGGCTGACCTTTGACCCAAACAGCGATTATGGCTCGCATTATTATGGCAACTATGAGGGGATGTTGGAGCTGCTGCCTTGGGGAAATGAATACCAGTACTACACCGTTGGAAATCTCAATCAAGAAACAACAAGCAGGAAACTTCCATCTTATGTTACTAGTCCACCAAGGGGGTATGTAGACAACAGGGACAGGATTGTGTTCCGTGTCAGGGAGCAGGTGATAGACCAGGTGTATATCACACAGCATCAGGGGCAAATTTATGATCCAGATCAGACCTACCTGATCACTACGAACCTCTTGAGACAGATCAGGGAGTTTTCTTTGGGACAAAACCAACAGCAACTGTTGCAGCTCAGAAACCACTTTGGAAGCAACGCTAACCTTCCCCACATCAGAAACGTGTGGGGTGACCTCGCTGTTCTCGGACTGCTGCTGTTTATTGTGATCAAGGACAAGTTTTCCTTTCAGTTTTCTTTCCAGGAACAGTGCTACACACCGGAAAACTACGACAGACCGGAAAACTACCACAGACCGGAAAACTACCACAGACCGGAAAACTACAACAGACTGGAAAACTACAACAGACCGGGAAACTTCAACAGACCAGGAAACTACAACAGACCGGAAAACTACAACAGACCAGGAAACAGACAAAATCCTTGGGATGGTGGCCAAGAAAATAATGCTCCAATTATTTGTATTATTTTATTTATTTGTATTGTAGGATTTATTATTATTATGCTTGGGAAAGGAGATCCCAGGTACAGGTATTGAAGGAGAGTAATGCTCCTAAATATTATAAATAGTGATGAGGACCACAAAGCCAGCAGGACTCATAAGTCGTTATTTGATTAGCTACAACATTTGCTTATTTTGTTAATTCATTAAGATGCCGGATAAGACGTGTGATTAAAAACCAAATCATCGTTCTGGTTCTTAATGGTTCAGAGTCTTCAGGGTTCAGTCCCACCCAGTCAGTCACTCAACTTTATGTCAGACTGGACTTAGTGATCAGAGGGAAGTTAATTAAGACGCTTTAGGGTTTGCTTTAACCTAAATCCTGCAGAGTTTGAGCTCCATGTTTGAATAGTTTCTCCTGTAAAGGACCTTTGGATGGATTTGACTTGCCTGGGAAAATAGTATGTTTAAGACAGCTGTCACTGATAATGTATTTGCTTTAAAAACAACAGGTGTACGTTTCATTTATTTTTTTCTATCATTTCTGCAGTGTTGAAAATTGTGTTTATTAAACTAAAACTTACCAGTCAGACTGTTGTCAGTTATTTAAGTTGATTTTCAAACAGTGTAAGTCACACACACACAGATAAAATGCAAAGCACCTCCCCTCACAACAACTCCTCACTACACCCCCGTAACCCAGAACAACGACCGCCGACCGTGCCGTCGCATTTGCTGCATCGTTTGTTGTGGCATCACCGTCGCATGTTTAATTGCATTTTCTATCATATTATATTTTTGGTATAATGGAAGTTTTCAGAGGGGATAACATTTTTATCATCCTGAGAGAAATTGCTGTGCAGCAGTTGCAATTCAAAGATGCAAGAGTGCAAATATCAAAGTCTAAGATAATAGATAGAGAGGAGAGAGAGAGAGAGAGAGAGAGAGCGAGAGAGAGAGTACTGATGTTAACTGATAGAGATAAAGAGAGTGTAATTTATTCTCATGGATAAATAAAACAATGTTCAGTTATGGTTTTGTATTCTTTCTGTTATGCTGGAAATTGTGATTACTTAACAATAAATGATTATCGGACTGACGTCAGTTATTCTATTTTTTTTTTTTTTAGTTTAAGTTCAAGGAAACAAACCGATGAAAACAACCATTGTTGAATTTCTGATGCAGAAATCTTAACCGTCTTGAAAATGTTTTTTTTTTAGAAAAAGTGTCCACTATTTTGCACCAGAACTAGTATTGATTAAAGTAAATTAATTATTGGTACTGACTAAAACTTGAACTTGTAAGGGATTATCACTTGTCTCAGAATAACAAACAACTGTATAACTCAACCTCCTGTAACCGCCAGCAACACTCAAGTCCCCAGTTTGATTTACAGGGAAACGGTAACCTAGAAGAGGCAGGCTCTCACAACCAGGAGACCAGGGACCAGCAGCAGCAGCAGCAGACCAACTCAGGTGAGATCCTGATGTTCTGATGTTTTGTTTTCAGTATTTACCACGGCATTGTTCCACATGATCGCTGGGTTTTCACCAACAACCAAACTCTGGAAGACTCACGTCAGGGATCAGAACACAGGACGGCTTTGAAGGTGACAGAACAGGTGTTTATGATGCAGCACTATGACAATTAAGAATATCAGGGGACACCTTATGATCCAGATCACACCTACAGGATCACTATGAACCTCATGAGACAGATCAGAGAGTTTATTTTGGGACAAAACCAACAGCAACAGTTGAAACTCAAAAAACTGCACAAATCAGAGTTTCTCAGATTTCTATCTTTTTCCACTGATGGCGGTTTTGAATTCTGTCACCGTTTTGTTTATACTGAAGGAGAATACTGAAGGAGAATACTGAAGGAGACCATTGTGGCTCCACAGTTATGCAACCTAAATACAGCTGAATGGTAGCCAGAGGTTATTCTGTTCTGTCCTTTACTTTTTTTTGCCTCCAATTATTGAATTGAATTCCTACCGTAGGGGTATTCCATCAAACTCGCTAAGCACAAAGCCGGGCTCATTTCGATAAGCCTCGCTACCTTTAGCGAGAGTTGCGTTCCATCAACGTGACTTGAGGCAACCATGGGAATTTATCCGACCAAACTAGCCTGCTCCCGGGCAGGCTAACCATCAGGCTTACTTTAGCAGGGGTTTCAGAGAAGGCCGTCTGTCGGAAACAACTGTACCAGCAGAAGGTTCCGCCAAGCCTAGTCCTCGTGATTTCGTCACGTGAAAGACCAAAAATGACCAAAATTACATGAAGTACAAACAGACTATATTTTCAGCAAGTGTCTAAGAATACATGCTTGCAATTAAAGAAAATATGAATTAATAGTTTATTTCCTGAACACCGACTGGCCATATTATTATCTAAATACATATGTATTTCAAATGTTGTTCATCCCCCAGTTGGGTGAGTGGTGATGCACCTGCCCCCAGATGTGGGTAACCCGGGTTCACATCCCGGCAAGGATGTCTTAAGTGTTTTTTTTTTTTTTTTTTTTTACTTGTATAATTGTATTTAGATCAGAGAATTAGACCAACATTTTACCTTAACTATGATAAATATGTCATATAATTTCCCCAGAACCCAAATATAACTTGCAAAAACATGATAGGCATAAAGATGTTATTATTAATAGCATGTTATAGATCCCAATGACAAAGGCATTGCTGCATGCAATTTTCAGCCACATACATTCCTTTCAGGTGAGTTCATTAATACGTTCACTGAATGTGTTCATTGAATTGTTGAGATAAATGTGTTGGTCAATGTATTTACTAGGCCTATCGAAAAAAAAAAGAGGGAGAGAGAGAGAGTGATTTCTGGCTAAAGAAAGACATTTCTCAAACTTCCATAGTCGGGAATTGAACCCTGGCCGGCCGCGTGCAATGCCGGCGCGTTACCTCTACACTATCCTCACGTTCGTGAAATCTTTGTCAGTATTATATTAGAACATGTTACTCTTACGGTACTTACACATTTAACGCTTGGCAATTCTTGCCCAAACAGCCTCGCGATTTCTATTTATTACTACAGCATTCCCTTTTTTGGTTATGATGGGTTTGTACTCCTCGTACAGTTCCATCAATAATTTTTGCTCTGGTCTTTTCTGCCATTTTCTCCATGATTCGACATTCACGGTTCTGGTCTGGCTTCATATCCCGTGAATGGCGTTAACAATGTTAATCTGGCTTGAATAAGCCTCAACAAGGCGCGGCTGAAATGCGTTAATGGAACGGGTTTAGCCGCAAGTGGAAGTTGGCGTTAGTTCTAACCAGGCTTAACCAGGTAAGCGCCGCCTTAATTAGCGAGTTTGGTGGAATACCCCTCATCTCTACTATGTTGGTTTTGTTGTTGTTGTCCTATTCAGATCTGAGGGAGTTGCATTTAAACGCTCATATTATGAAACTTCCTGATCAAAGCTTGTTTTACCCGTTTTATTTACAGGAAAACGGAGAGCTAAAAAAAGAGTTGTGTGTGCTCTCACACAAGCACAGAGATCAGATACCGGTTAGCAGCAGACGAACGCAGGTGAGCTCTCTTATTTTCTGATCACTAGTTTGGTTTTCACGGTGAAGCATTTAACTCTTTTTCGTGTTCTCTCCTCTTTATGTGAAGACCCCTTTACAGACCTGTAATAGTAATCATATCAGATAAGTGTTAGAATGAGATATTCATCAGAATGAAGGATTCATCAATCATGATAATAATCATTGGATGCATATCTAGTTGCAAATACGTATGGATTGAGAATGTACAGTATGATTGAATAATAAAAAGTGATTTTTTTAAATATCTACACAGGATGATGAAGAGTAGCTGTGTAGTTCTGCTCTTCGCCCTGACCTCGGTGTCGGCCGGGCAGAGAAGTCTCGATTCAATCGATGATTTGAAGCAAATCAACTTTGGCCAATCTGTGCCCACGCACACTCTGTTGCTGCTCCACTGGTTTGCCAACACGGTCGACATCGACGGTAATGTCGTACGGCTGACCTTTGACCCAAACAGCGATTATGGCTCGCATTATTATGGCGAGGGGATGTTGCAGCGGCCGCCTTTGAGAAGTGCATACATGTACACCGTTGGAAATCTCAATGAAGAAACAACAAGCAGGCAACTTCCATCTTATGTTACTAGTCCACCAAGGGGGTATGTAAGCAACACGGACAGGATCATGTTCCGTGTCAGGGGGCAGGTGATAGACCAGGTGTATATCACACAGCATCAGGGGCAACGTTATGATCCAGATCAGACCTACCTGATCACTACGAACCTCTTGAGACAGATCAGGGAGTTTTCTTTGGGACAAAACCTACAGCAGCTCAGAAACCGCTTTGAAAGCAACACCAACGATTCCCAGTTGAGGCTCATCAGAAACACTTGGGGTGACCTGGCTGTTCTCGGACTGCTGCTGTTTATTGTGATCGAGGAGAGGTCGTTCAGAGCTGCAAACCTACAGAGCTACACACGTGAAAACTACGACAGACAGGAAAACAAACAAAATCCTTCGGATCTTGGCACTTTGGTGGGCCGGGAAAATAATGCTTCAATTATTTTAATTATTTCAATTATTTATATTATTTTATTTATTTGTATTGTAGGATTTATTATTATTATGTTTGGGAAAGGAGATCCCTGGTACAGGTATTGAAGGAGAGCAATGCTCCTAAATATTATCAATAGTGATGAGGACCACAAAGCCAGCAGGCCTCATAAGTTGTTATTATTTGATTAGCTACAACATTTGCTAATTTTGTCAATTCATTAAGATGCCGGTTAAGACGCGTGATTAAAAATCAGATCAGTGTTCTGGTTCTGAATGGCTCAGAGTCTTCAGGGTTCAGTCCCACCCAGTCAGTCACTCAACTTTATATCAGACTGGACTTAGTGATCAGAGGGAGGTTAATTAATCAGTTAATTAAGATGCTTGTTTGAGCTCCATGTTTGAATAGTTTCTCCTGTAAAGGACCTTTGGATGGATTTGACTTGCCTGGGAAAATACTATGTTTAAGACAGCTGTCACTGATAATGTATTTGCTTTATAAACAACAGGTGTACGTTTCATTCATTTTTTCTATCATTTCTGCAGTGTTGAAAATTGTGTTTATTAAACTAAAACTTACCAGTCAGACTGTTGTCAGTTATTTAAGTTTATTTAACAGTGTAAGTCACACACACACAGATAAAGGATGCATCGTAACGCCAGTTCCTTCCCTTGTGACCTGCACATGTCCATGTTTCTAGCCAAGTCCCAGGCAGGCCTATCAAAAGGCCTTTTTGTTTGTGTCAGAGAGATGAATACCGTCTGAATGCGATGGAACCAGGATAGCACTCAGCAGGCCAGCACAAGACCAGCAGATCACAAGATAATGAGTCATCATTAAAAACTTGGCCTTAAGAAAATAAGATTTTTCCTCTGAAGAGTCAATAAATGACAAACAGGCAGAGCTGGTCTTAAAGCTGACAGATTTAATTAGAGGTTAATCCGTGTTCTTACTTGACAGTCGTGTGCGTTCTGTGTGTACTCAAATATTAGAGCAGATTTAACACACACACACACACACACACACACACACACACACACACACACACACACACACACACACACACACACACACACACACACACACACACACACACACACACACACACACACACACAAAATGGAAGCATGGGACAGGAAACTGAGATGAGCAGCGTACAGGAGGGATAAATGATGTGTGTGTCCGTCTGTAAACACGGGATCCCGTCCGCGTTGAAGCGGAACAAAGTGTCCATACAGCCGCTCGTGATTGGTTGACAAAATCAGCCCGAAACAGAGTATGTCATTAGAGCGCCTTGGACTCCTACAACAGCTGCCACATTCCTAACCATGTCATCTGTGTGAGGATGAATGTATGCATTGAACACTTGAGCATGAGCACAAAAAACACGCCAGGAGCCCAAAATCCCAATTAGATAATGAGATGAACCCTAAGGCAACGATCTAACAGGACCGGATACAATGCTGATACAAGCAAACAACACAGCTTTCCCCTTGAAAAAATTACAAAATATTTATGTGGGAAAAATAAAAAGAATTTGCCTGAATCCACGCTGTGTGTACTCGTTGAGGAAATGGAAAGTAAATTGTAGTTTTGGGCAAGTCGTCAGAGCGCTGTGGTCTGTCGGTTCAGTTTGACTCCCAAATGACTGGAGGTTAAAGTGGATTTCTCTCTTTTTGTTTTCTCCCTGCAGACAGACTTCTTCTCACATGTTTAAGTCTTTCTCCATTTCTCTTCCCTTCTTCCCACTAAACCTCCTCCTCTCTCTCTCTCTCCACCTCCTATCTGCTCCTCGTTCCTCCCCGAGCTTCTCTCTAAGCAGCACCTCCCTCCGCATGCACGGCCGAGCAGGAAGGTTGTAACCTGAGCCAAATGTGGCAGAAGTCGAGACTTAATCCACTCACTTTTCCTTCGACTGACGCAGGCAACATTTCGGGATATTTAGTGTACGTATTTGCTGGCTGATTCACCAACACCTTGAGAAACTACAGGAAATCCCGAGCGGTCTGCAAAGAAGGCGCAGCAGATAGAGAGAGCCACAGACACACTGCGTTAAAAAAAAAAAAAAAAAAAAAAGTTGGAAATTGGAGGCTTTCTATTTTTATGCTGAATGTTTTATGACCTCCAGATTTGGAATGTATCACCTCCCAGCCGCCTACGCCTGGATACTCCTCAACCAGTGAGAGCAACCCATGAGCACAGCTGTCTCCAGATAACAGTGCTACACACACACACACACACACACACACACACACACACACACACACACACACACACACACACACACACACACACACACACACACACACACACACACACACACACACACACACACACACACACACACACACACACACACACACACACGAAGATGAGCCATTCTAACAGGAGGTGAGTCAGGGACGGAAACAGCACAAACACTCTTGGACGCCATAACTCGCAAAAGCAGCGCAAATTAACAATTTTCTCACCATAACAGGAAGCTCAAACTCTTCGTTGCATGTGAATTAACGCAATAAAAAAATAAAAGCGTGCTGCAGAAACGGTAACACAGCCTGTATGCTCCACACCTCACAGCCTCGCACACGCAGCTCCACTGAAAACCAAGACCAGAAGCGTAGAGGCCCCGCTAATGGCCCCTGCAGCCGGTGATTCATTCCACCCCGTGGTGACACAGAAACAGATGAAGTAAACATACACTCACAATTTAGGTATTCATAGACCACCACATTGCCAGTAATTCAGCTAAAAAAAAAATAATAATACAGGGTTTGTCCTGAGGGTGGCGCTAAAAGAATGGGGTCGTGGGGCAACCTTAAATATTAGGTTTCATCCACTCAGGGATTTCCATATTTCATGGAAATCCAGCTATTAGTTTTAAAGATACCTCGACGTGCACCACAATGGAAAGAGGAAAATACTAAATCAAAAAGGTAATCTGAGGATACTTAGACTCTAGAAAAACATCTCAGATGGACCAACACTGCCACCTCTGCACCGTTTAGATGTTGCATTAAATTTACAAGCGGTAATGAAATAAGTATAGTGGTGAGGCAGAAGTCCAGCAAACAACAAAACCTGCGTCTATCCCAGGTAATCTGAATATACAGTGATTTTAGCCAGGTCGCTGACTCAAGTTCCAGTGAGCGGGGCGATGCAGTTGCTTGCCTGTTATTCTTTAAGTGCTGTCCTGGGAGCAGCCCTGGGATTCTCATCATCATCCTCGCTGACCTACATTCACAGTTAGTCTAGACCAGCGTAGCCAGACCTATCTCCACAGCGCCGCGTCAGCGCTTAAGGAAGGACTAACTGTACACATTATCACCCTGGTATGGGGGGGAAAAGACACGGAGATAACGGAAGGAGAGGGGAATGCTGGGTAAAATAGGAAATGGCAGGCTTATACCCACAGTCTACATCCAGTGAGTAGTCTAGACAGACCGGGGTCATAAAGACTCATGCTTGTGCTCTTTATGGTCGGTACTATTGTTACATCACAGCTGACTCCAAGGTCGAACAAAACATCCAAATACTGAATTACAGAGCTACGAAAAGTCATTTCCTTAGAAAGGTGATTTAAATGTGATGTCTGGTTATCTGTGTGTGTGTGTGTGTGTGTGTGTGTTTGCATACAAATGTCTGTATCTTTAAGTGTCTCAACAAGAACATCCGAGTTTGATGCAAGAATCGGTTAGGATGCAACCTGCACCATCAGTGTAGCCATAACAGCCAAACTGTTGCAGGTTAGTTGGACGATGCTGAAACCGGTAATGATGACACTGAGCGGGTACTCACGGTCTGCTGGTCGGGCTGTAGGGGGCTCCAGGACCGGTGACTGCACCCGTTCTGCTCTCGGCTCTGCCAGGGAAGGCAGGGGAGCACTGGGTGCAGGAGGCGGGTGGGTGCTGCTGCCGCTGCTCTCCGCTGCACCGCTGGGCACCAAACCGTCCGGCTGTCTGAACACAGGCATCTCTGGCCTCCTGGAGGCCCCCTCCACCGGGTTGCCGACCGGGGAAGAGGGTTCCGCTCTTCTCTGAGGGGGCTCGGGGATCCTCGACACCGCGGCGGAGGACAGCTGGGCGTCCATCCTTTTGGGAGGGGCGGGGGGCTCGTGGGGCCGCGTCATGCTGAGCTCGGCCCGCCTGCTTGCGGAGCTGGAGGTGGAGTTGGAGGAGCTGTCCAGGGGAGTACTCCGATTGCTCAGACTGACCTCAGGCCGCTTGAGCCCGAAGCGGGCGATGCCAGCGCTGGGGGAGTTGTCGATCTGCTTCGAGGAGACCTCGATGGACATTTCTGTGCGGCGGGACGAGGACGCGTCGGGGTTGCGTCCCCCTGACAACTCCATGCGCCTCATGCCGGTCTTTGGGGAACGTGGGTTGGAGGACTCGGACCTGGAGGAGGAGGAGTAGTCAGAGTTGCGGGAACTCAGGTCGTAGCTCCGCTGGCTCGACGTGGAGGAGGTGGAGGAGCGGAGGGGGTTGGTGTTCCGGCGGGACAGGGGCGAAGGGTTCGTGGACGAATCGGCCTCCTCGACTTCAAACGATCGCTTCAGCGCTGGAAGACACACAGAACACTTGTGGTAAAGACGAGAAACAGAACCTTAATGCTCATCAACACCAGCATCTATATGATGTTTTACTGCATTTATTATTAAAATCTTATCATTATTCTGCAAAACAAAACAAAAATACTTGAGAACCAGTGCAGCAACTCAAACCAGCATCAGGCCTGAGAACTTATTCAGGATGTTGGTGCGTTTATTTTTACAAAAGTAACAATAAATAAAAACGTGTTGACTCATTTGTGGTGCAGGAAGCAAATATGCGACGCGACTGAAGATGAGGAGCAGATCATGACGCTTTGAACGCGACAGCATGAACGTAAACGGAACGATCGAACCCACATTAACGCTAATTAATCTTACCGGATTTGACGCGCTTCACGTAGTGCGACAACATGGCGTTCGGAACTTCTGAATCCCTCGGGATAATTATATTTACTTCCTATTTCCACCTACAAACACTCATCTGCGACGGAAGGAAAAGAAGGCGTCCTTTCACACGCCCGACGTCTCGCGCACCTGCCGACCTGTCTCGCGAGCCTTCTAATTGATCGCGCGACCACCTGACTGTATCTCCTTCGCTTTTTCACAAAAACAAACATAATTTTTAAAATATTTAAACCACTCAGCAACAAACAGATAAAACTTATATGATATTACAAAATAGCCTATTCTGATTTTTTTTATTTTTTTTTTGCTTACTATTTTTATTTTGTTAGTTGAGGGTAAATGTCATATTTGATATGCTGTTGCTTTGACAAACAAAACCCACTACCATGCTTAACCAGGACTCTCGCTCCATATCAATTTAAGGGGCCAATATTTTATATTTGTTTTAAGTTGATATCATTGTTCCATCAATGCTTTCCCCCCCCCCCCGGCCATTTGTAAGCTCCGTGTCAGACTAGAGGTTGACGCCAGGCTCGCCTCAGCTCAGAGCCACGCGGCCCCCGTCCCAGATAAACACCCGAGCCTGCGCTGGAGTCTGGCCTGCTTTCGAGGCCCACGGGCCAAGCACCAGCATGGGAGAAGACCCCACTCTTTCCTGGAACTCACACATCGTGGGATCTGGTCCAGCAGGTTTATGTGTCTGATATCGGAGGGTCAGGGTACCTGAATTAACAAGACTAATCCTTTGAGTGTTTTTTTGTAAAAGTTTGATTATAAATGTAGAAAATATTGGGTCCTCGTGAGCTTCACCTGCTGTTCTTGACAATAACAGAGCAAATGATAATTTTATGTTTGAATTACAGGTCAGCAATCCCTCTCCTGATCATGCTTTAAGTCCTCTCGAATACAGAATACCACAAAAAGAACCGTATGGGGCAATTTTATGACAACATTGAGAATGAAAGGGAAAAAAACAGAAAGAGAAGCAAAAAGGAAAAAGAAAAAAAAGGTTGTGACTGATTGAATAGTATGCTTCTCCACCATCACAGGTGGTTTCCTCCGTCTCCGACACTGAGCTCTTTGTGTCGCTCACATGAAATAATGTCATTTCATTTGAGAAACCTGGCTTTGAAATGTTCCTGGAAGGCATCGTTGTCTGTGTGGTCTCTTCGTCTTTAAGGGGAAGAGAGAGAAAACAAATGACACGCTAGTCACAATGAAGTTAGTCATAAAATCCACTGGATGCAACGCTAAAGACACGGATGAGGACGCCTTGCCAATAAGGACAGGAAACGAACCGCAGACGGAGCAGCTGAGTTACTGTAGCGGCTCTCCCGTCCGGCCTTTAATGAACATTTCTCGCACTGCTAATGATGTGTGATGCTCGGCGTTCTGAGGGGCGAGAGCTGGAGCGGTGAAAGTCTGTACACTATCCAAAAGCATTCTCCAAAGTGCCACAGACCGCTTAAAAAAAAAAAAACGTGTTTGATATAACGACCTCTCTGGCCAGGAACTGTGCTAACTGTGCGGCGTGCGACAGAAGAGCCCAAACGCAGCGGCGTCCTTGCAGACACAGTGGAGACGGACAGTATGTTTCCATCTCACTCTCTCTGTGTTTAAACACAGCTGTACACTAAAGCAAACACAGCCTGCTCGGCCCTGAGTTAGAGCCAAACTCTCTGCCTCTGCCAACGTCATACCCCACTGCATCCTGGGATCTGTGCGTACGAGTGAAGCTGTGAAGCTGGATGTGCAGGTCGCACATTATATATCTCCCCCTTTGTGTATTTATGTGAACAAGATGGCACCAAGCTGAGACAATCCCAGCTGGAATTCAACCCCCCCGTTAATCTCCGTTCTCGGTGATATACCATAAAGAGAACCGCCAAATATGGAAGACATCGCAGTCTGACGTTTTTTGACGTGATTAAACACATGATGACTGTTCTCCGATGTAGCCTGTAGTGGACGAGGACGGGTCTTCAGTTGTGGAGGGTCGAGTATGAGGAGAACCAAGGTGTCATACTTAATACTCTGGTATATTGTGCTTAAAATTTGTAGGATTTATGCTTGTTTTTGTCCTGGTGGTCCAACTTTCATCGAGGCTGGAAATGCCACAAACACACAAGGAAGTCCCAGGAAATAATGCATTCATGTTCATCTCATTACAACCCTCACAGTAAACCATTCACACGCCCACAGCAGAGCACATGTTCCCACGAAGGCAACGGTTCCTACTGCTGCTGCTTCACAATCAAAAGAGTTTAAAACACGGGACAGCTTGACATGTGACCGTGACCACCTCCATGTGGGTATTTGAGGACGATGAGACACCTCCAACTCCTCAGCGAGGTGACCGTCACGTCTCTTTGGAAGATGCACCACTTCCTCTGCTGTGACCATGGCAACCAGGCAAGTCACCATATGGCCAGTCTTACATGTAGAGCACTGAACTGATGTTCCTCACCCTCCTGTCGTTTACTAAGCAGCCTGAAAAAGGCCCTGCATGTCAAATTCAGCTTCGGACCACTGGAATAAGAGAATTTGGCCCTTAAATATAGTCTTGAAGCCCAACTCTCTTTCCTGTAAGTGTCTATTACAGTTTTTTTCATACTTTCCATCCCCTGCAGAAAAAAAAAAACACTTTCTACTCGATGTACAAAAGAGCATCTTTCATCACAGGCTATTTGTTTTTAGCCGTAGCACGGCGCTCGTCGATAACTCCCAGGTCTCGCCAACTTGAGGTCGGCATCGGTGCAAGTTTTTACTCCACGTGTCCGCCAGAGGGGAAAAACACAGGAGGAGAGTGGTTTTAAAGCCTGACAAAGACCTGACTGTGTTCCCTCCACCTCGGAGTGACCCTCGGTGCTTCCCAGCAGCTCTGATGCCGTCGGCGTCACGAGCAGGAAAGCTGTGCTAGTCGGTGAGTGTAGAGCGGCCTGATAACGCTGATAAGGACGGAGCCTCCCGAGGACGGTTATCACCGGGACGCTTCCTCCCCAACAACACAAACTACCCACGAGGCTCCGCGTGGCACTTTGGTCACGGGACTGATCTCAAACTTTTAAAAGCTAATGGTCTGCTTTTTAGCAAAAGGAAACATTTACAGCAAAGCTCCTTAATAGCACAGCTTCAGTTTATTATGGGTAACAGAGCACCGACTCACTTAAAATAAAAAAAATCCAAAACCACAGCTAAGTGGCAGTTGGCTTATAATAACAGTTTTCATTTTTGAAAAGGCATTTAAGGTCCTACTATGATCCCAAATTTCTCACTGTTACCATAAATGATTTTTGTCCCTAAAGAAAGTGGGATTGTCATAATAAAATTGTCATGTATATCATTAAAAAGCATTAGTGAGGCGGCAAGTTTTTAAAGGGGTTTTGGAGTGAAATGTGTTGCATTTTTATGAATGATAAAAGCACCAAAAAATAGCAAATAAATATGAACCAAAACGAAACAAACAGCAGCTCAAATGATGTTTTATCTGTAAAATAAATGCTTCTTATTCTATTTATCCACCTATCCATCTATTTATAACACCTCCATTACCTGGTGATCGTGTTTTTTTAATCTTTATCCTGTCAGAACTTGTGTTATTGTGATCGGCCGGGGAGCGCCATGCAGCCTTAACCCCGTGCACATCTGCAAAGAGAGGCTGTGGCTGTGCTCCACTCCTCCGCTGCCTACCCCGACATTTTCACCAACCACAGAAATCTACTCCTGTGGAATTTCCTTCCACTGGACCAGTGAATGCCCTCGACATGCAGCATAGAGAGACAGAGGGAAAGAAAATGAAAGGAAAGAGACTCAGCAGTGGCGGTGTTTGGCTAGAATATGGGAATAAACATGAACCAGATATCTGGTTCATATCTGGTTTATGGGATATTAAAATACTTAACGTCTCACGAACAGAAATGTGTTTAATTTGAGAGGGAAACACAAGAGGCTGTTTGCGAGACAACGAGCCTCTTTAAAGGAGCGGGTAAAAAAAACTGTATGAATGTGTGTCTCCATTATGCCGAGCGGAAAGCCGAGTAATCCGGTCAATGATCTGTGTCGGTCTGTGAGGTCGAAGTCACAGCTGAGGTCATCAGCCTCATGGGCAAGAAAATCCTGTCCCCCGTCTCTCAGCCTCTCACTGGCGTCATTAGCTCCGGGCATGACGGAGTGAATTTAACTTTAATTTAAATAAGATTACAGAAACACACACACCTTTCACAACAATCAAAATAATTCATAAAACAAAGAAATGTGTTCAGCTGCACGAGCAAAAGAAGGACAACCCTACAACTTCAATATTGTAACACAAAGTGTGACAAAAGTAGAGTCAGTAATATATAGGAATAATATATGCTAAAATATGAATCAAAAGTTTGCCACCATAAACTACTAGTCATACCACACCAAGTAAGGCCGGAGCAGCAAATTCATGAGAGGAAAATTCTCTCCTTTCAAAGTAAGAGTCTTGTTTCGTTCACTAAAAAGTCAACTAAAATCTAAAAAGTTTTCTTTTTGGGATGTGACATTTACTTATGATATGGACACTGTGAAAAAAGGCCTGCGTGGCATCCTTAAATTAACTTAATATTCTTTCTAATAATCTTTTGCAGATTGCCTATAGGAGCTCCTCACGACTGCAGACGTCCAAACTAATTTCATTCAATATTTGCTCATGATCTCATGAAAGCGGAGTCGTTGCTAATCTGTCGCTGTGCGATGAAAACATCTGTGCCACGCTGTCCTCACTGAGCCACACGGGGGCCGTATGTCACGGTGACACACAGGTATTACCCTCACCGAGGGCAACACACACCATCGGCAACCACAACAGTGAGCCGTCATGTTGGCGTTACACATGAGCGAGGGACGCCTGAAAGCGTGACTTCCAGCCACATGGACGTAGCCTACTTCTTCACCCCCCCTGATGCCTCTCCTTTCTGAATGGCACTTATCTTTCCGCTCCGCTGCTCTGTGCAAACCGGCCGTTCAACGACCTGAAGGGAGGGAGAGGGAGATCCACGATACATACCGCGAGCAAACTGGCGTTGACAGAAGGAGCGGCTCCGGACAAGTGCGGATGCGTTTCCCTAATGGCTATGTGTTTGCGAGAGCCGGATAGTGGGATACGCGGACAGGTTGGCTTGTCAATCCCCACCCTCCCTCCTCCGCAGCCATCAGGCAGCCAGGCCGAAGGGAGAGGGGCTGAGGATGGACGAGCTGCTGAGAGAGGGAAGGGGAAGCACAGCCGTTGGACGACGAGGCCGAGGAGGAGGAGTGGGAGGAGAGGGATGACAGGGGGGAATCTGTAGGCCAGGGGCAGAGAGATGAAAAGGAAGAGGGAACAGAGGGGGGGAGGTGTGCCAGGTGTTCCCCTCACAGCCGTATCGTCAGTTGCTGTCTCCTGGGAGCTCAACATACAGTTTGGCTTCCCTGTCATGCAGGTTGCTCTTAGGAGAGGCTAAAATCAGTCCTCTTTGACACACACACACAAAATACGTCCACGACAATCACACACTCTCAACAAAAGTCAAGGAAAAAAAGCAACACTTTCAGCACGATTTCCCTTTTTCCAAACAGCTCACCGCAGACGTCAACGAGCCCCTTCTGCACTCCGACGTTTCTTTCCCAGAAGTCCGCGCGGTGCCAATCAAACATGTGGAAACCATCTATAGTGTCCTCACGGCAGGGTTAAAGACTCGCTCCACGGAGTGACAAGGAGGAGAAGAAGAAGGAGAGGAAAAGTGGCGGAGCAGCGGAGCTCGATCGACACAGAGAGAGAGAGAGGCAGAAACTAACCTTCAAAGTCTGATATGATCCCTTCCAAGTGAGCGTTGACAGTGGAATCAGACATTTTGGGGAGCGGGTGAGTATGTGTATAATGCGAGAGAGAGGGAGCAGGGTTCCCTTTCCCCAGCAAAGGAAAAGTCTTCTTGTGGCGCAGTCCTGCTTTTTTAAACAAATCCCAAATTAGGAGCCCATGCAAGAGAGAGGAGGGGAGGGAGGGAAGAAAAAAAAAAAAAAAGCTGAGCAGCTCACTGATCCAAACCCTCTCTCTATCTCTCCTCTCTTTCTTACAGCAGCAAACTTATTTTTCTCTTCTCCTCCTTCTCCACTTCCAGAGCTTGGAATGAGCGAGCGATGACAACCCCCCACCCTCCCTCTCTCCTTCCCTCTCGCTCTCTAGCTCTCTCCGTCTTCCCTCCTCCCCCCCCCCCCCTTTTTCTCCTTCCCTCCATACCTCCCTCCCCTTCTGCAGCCGTCCTCTCAGGCTGGTTCCTTTCTGTGAAAGTCCTCATTTTGAGTGGGCAGGTCAGATTATACACATGGTACGTTCAATCACACTTCCGGCGGGCTTGGTCACATGACATTCCAGGAAAATGATGAAACACCCGGATGGCTATAGCAGAGATCTTTTTTCTTTTTCTTCTTTTGATTATGCTGCAACAGAGTCATATAAAGTCAGAAATCAGCACGCTTAGGCTGCTAGAAAGACTCCATATCCTACATGGGAGTGAAAAGTCACAGTAGATGGATAAATAAATCCAGAGTGGAGAAAGAATCGTACTATGGACTAATATGGTCAGGCAGCAGGCGGTTAGCAGATCGCCTGACATGCTCGGTCGCTCTGGACGGAGACATCAATAAATAAGTATAATGACTTAATGACCCTGTGAATGAGCCTCTGTGTGTGTGTGTGTGTGTGTGTGTGTGTGTTATCTATTAGGAGATGTAATCATGGATCCTGGATGTGTGTGTGTAGTCGTCCAATGAATGCATGTCAAGATTAACTTGTTTAGCCTTTGGGTTGTCGTGGTAATGATGATGATGATAATGGTGATTATGATGATTATGATGATGATGATGCACAAGCACTTCTTGCTCCCAAATCAATTCGGACTAAACATGAAAAAAAAACTGCTGTCTCACAGTAAGTGTTGGTGTAACGTCGCCCTCTGTGGCCCCTGACCTCTTCACCAAAAATAATAATTTAGAAGTGACCGGACACGGAAACGCTGCTTTCAAAATAAGAGCAGCTCTAAGAGACAGCAGGAGAAGATACATGAAATAAAAAGTTTGAGAGATGATAGAAAGTGGAGCTATATGGAAAATAATGTGGATCTGAGCTGAAATCGATTATTCCGGCTGTGAAGTGACAGATAAACAAAGTTGTCGTCCCATGTGTGATTCATGCTCGAGTTTTTGGGACTGAACTCCTGTCTGGCAACCTTACAGCCAATTTATTGCTCACATTGGAATAAAAAGTTTGCGTTTTCTGTTGATTCAGGCGTGTTTACCGATGATAAACACAGATGTGCACAGATTTTAAAAACAAATATGAGGGTTTACTGAACCACAACCTGCAAATCTGAGCTTAATCTCAAAGCACATCTCCATGAAATGGAAACATGCGACTGTGCAACCCTTAATATGTGTGAGAAAACTCTCTAATTGTAATGAAATATTTCTGGCTAACACGACACCTGGAAATTTGAAAAGCCAGGACATCTATTGCATTAGAGCAAACTTGTTTCATTGAGGTATGGACCCCACAATAACACTGTATCACCTTCTCCAGCAGGGGTCAGTGTTTCACCTATAAATAAAACCTGTTGCTACGGGCAGCCAGCATACAGCAATGTGATCTGGAAATAGATAAAGATGGAGACATGGGGGAGAATCCTGCTCCGGACACACCCTCAACCCACACAGTGAGTCTTGCCCAACACATGTGTGACAGATTCCTCCACTCCCTGGCACACACACACACACACACACACACACACACACACTCTCTCAAGATGCATATGCACACACCAAGACAATAAATCTGTGAACATGCACACACACGTGCAGGAAATCAGCCCCGGCACTGACTGAAACACACACATAGAAAAGCACACTTCCTTCCACTGCATATCCTTGCAAGCCCCAGCAAGCCCAGACAGCTCTAATTCAATCTGCTGTAACAACTGTCACACAATGTGTGTGTTTTTTCCCCACCCAGATGTGTAAAAAAGGTTAATTCATGTCATAGCGGCATGATATGCTCTGGCAACAGTTTTAATCTGCCATTTAATTAATGTATGCTTCGGATACGGTATGTTATGGCGTGCATGTTTGCATGCGAGGTTAAACGAGGTCATGTTGATTGGATATCTCAGCGCTGGTATCTTTAGCTTCTTATGGTGTGAATTCCACCACACTTCAGGGAAACTCAATTCTGCGAAACTCAATTCCTGCGCTATGATCATCTTCCATATATGTTTACTTCCAAAAAAAACCAAACAGAATTCTTCTTTATCTTTAGTGAGGATACAGTAGAAGTAATGCAATAGGCCTAACAGCAAACACACGTATTATTATCCCCAAGAATGAATTCATCACGAGGAGATAAAAATGCTATCTGTAGTATTGAGTTTAAATATAATATTTGTTTTGACAAAAGTGTATTACTTTATTTTTAGTGATTATAACGTGCATAATCGATCTCTTGGGGCCTCAGGCTTCTTGTACATTACTGCATTGTAATATGTTTGAATAGGCAGCTGCTGGTGTTATGTTGCACTGCAGCGTATACGGATGAAGAGAGACAGAGACAGCCGCCTACTGCTCAAAGAACCCCAGACCACCACAACTCTGAAGTGGGTCCTGCCCTCATGAGAGCTGAAAAACGAGAGGCACAGAGGAGGAGGAGGAGGATAACTTCTATAAATGGACACCAAGCAGGCATGGCAGTTGCTAGGGGCAATGCCAGGGCAACAGCGGGTTGCGAAATGTTTGCGGTTGAACTGCGTGTGCACAAGGCACACACACCGAGACACCAACGGGTCCACATGCCTGGGCGCCAGACTGCACCCTCCCCTGCGGTCCGGCCCGGGCCGGTGGACAGACGTCCTGCCATCGCTGGAAATCTGAGACGCAGCTCAATGGTAACCAAGCCCAAACTGGGCAGTGGGATCCACGGATCCACCTGAACTCTTTCACAGCGGCATCAAACCCCTCCCCACATCTGTAGATTTAACAAATCACTTTGCATCACCAGTAAAGTGGCAGAAGGAACTTCTATAGATAACAAGTTTCTAAAAACAAACATTATATGTGCAAATGTGAGTATGACCGGCGCATGCCAGGTTCATGGTGTAAATAATGATCCGCGTTTCATGTCGGGTCATGGCAGGTTTAGAGAGTCGTTGTTATTTTAAACATTACGGGTATCAGCTGCAGAGGAAACCCCGGCTTCCTGCTGAGTTCATCCTAAAACAACAAACGGCTCCGTTGGCCTAGATGCAGACAACCTAGCCATGAGTCAGGCTCTATCAAATAAGCCATCTGGAAGAGGTTAAAAAAAATAAAAAATACGTGCAGCATTGAGTGCGTGTGCATTGACTGTGTGTGCGTGTTCATTTGTACATGTGTGTATGTTTTGGATGGGACTGGCTAGTTACAGCGGCTCTGTTTACATGGCAACACCCATAACAAGCAGCTTTACCTGGCTCAAGACTTTAGAAGGGGGGGAGTAGATGGACTAAACAAGGAGGGGAAAGGTGTGCCAGGTCTCTCCCCAGGCAGAGAGAGAGAGAGAGAGAGAGAGAGAGAGAGAGAGAGACAGAGAGAGAGAGAGAGAGAGAGAGAGAGAGAGCTCCTATAGCTTTAATGGAATGGAAGGTCGATTCAATAGAAAAAGAGATATAGAAAAGAAATAGAGAAAGAGAGCAGCGTTAGTGTGACTAATGGAATCAGCAGCACTGGTGGTATAAACAAAACTAGATTACATTACACTACAGTACACTATAGTACATCACTGTACACTACAGTACAGTACACTACAGTACAGTACAGTAAAGTACATTACAGCACACTACAGTAATGGCACACTACAGTACATTACACTACAGCACACTACAGTACACTACAGTACACTACACTACAGTACACTACAGTACATTACAGTACAGTAAAGTGCACTACAGTACACTACAGTACACTACAGTACACTACACTACAGTACAGTACACTACAGTACACTACAGTACAGCACACTACAGTACACTACAGTACATTACAGTACAGTAAAGTACATTAGATAACACTACAGTACAGTAAAGTACATTAGATAACACTACAGTACATTACAGTACACTACACTACAGTACATTACAGTACATTAGACTACACTACAGTACACTCAAGTACACTACAGTACATTACAGTACAGTAAAGTGCACTACAGTACAGTACACTAAAGTACAGTAGATAACACTACAGTACATTACAGTACACTACAGTACATTACAGTACATTAGACTACACTACAGTACACTCAAGTACACTACAGTACAGTACATTACAGTACAGAACTCTCAGCTGCAGTATGTTGGAAAATGCTTGAGCTAGCCCATCTGAACCTCATCACAACTCAGAATCTGCATTACTGGGTGAACTGAAAATGTGGTAAAGGGATACATATGGGGCAGTGGGTCAGACGGTTTCACAATAATAGCGACCCACACACACAAACAGATGAAAACCCCTTGGTGTGGCCCCAGAGCCCACATGCTGAAGTAGCTCTCGTCTAAAGTAAATGCACAGCTGTAGTGACAGCAGCTGCCTTTAACCAAATGTTAAACAGCAGCACCCAGCCAGCTCCGCTAACTTTAATCAAATACAGCACCTGTTGGAAACACGGCCCGACTGCACCGCGCACACACACACACACACACCCTCAATTACTTTTGCTCAGTGGTTTTCTTTGCAGTGTGCCTGTGTGTGAGTGTGTGTCTGCACACATGCTGCCATGGTTGGGAAATAGAGCGAGCAGCTGTCCACCATCACAGATCTCTCTCTCTCTCCCTTTCTCTCTCCCTCTCTCTCTCTGTTTAGTACATCAACAAGCCAGCATTGTGATCGCCATCCTGGTTGCCCTCGCTGCACTCGCATACTGCTCCACCCGGCAACAATACAATTTCAACGTAAACGTATAGAGGGGTACATGGGTATTATGCTGTGTCACCAAAAACAACAAAACATTATTGTCAGAAGAGAATAAAAACTCAACTCAGCACCGCCACCTGGTGGGGGGAACGTATATTACACATACGAATCCAACACCTTTTTTTCGGCACATCTTTCAGGATGACTGACAATCTTACACTGGATTCATAAAAGGTCCGTAATGGGTCAGCTAAGCTGCTCTGGAAGTCATGAGTGCCAGCTGACTGTTTCACGCAGACTTCCATGACACATCATCAGATGACCTCGCCGCGACTGGAATGAATGGGACACGTCAGCCCCTTTTACGCTCCGGTCTCGGTCTCTCTGTGTGGCTGACGGACAGTTTCCGTTGAGAGCGTCATATCTGTGGATTTATGTGGGAAGAAGGGGGAAAAAAACACACAGGAAACAAAGGCAGCCTTGCACATCAGCATCAGCAGCGAGAGTGGGGAGGAACATTAGCGGGACGTGAATTGAATTGATTTGGCCGTGATGATACAATGTGGGAGTGGGACACCCTTTGTTCTATTTTGAATATGGTTTTTAGTACATGTGATGTGAGCCAGCAGCAGCCAATAGACCAGATGCCTCTACTGTGCCACAAGCTGTACACACACACACACACACACACACACACCAGACATACCTCCTATGTGTGTTAGAGCTTTGATTCTTTGCCCTAGATTGTTTTTTTTACACGCCAACCCTGTGTAATGTCATGAATAATGTATGTTGTCGTGAACATTTCAACCCATGAAAGTGTTGAGAATTAGCATTACATCTAAACTGATGAGTCACCAGAATTGGTTGCAGTACACAAACTCCTCCCCTCAAAATCCCAGGGGGCGGGTGTCCCAGTGTTGCTGCATTTTATTTTGAAGTGACATTAGTGATGTCTGTGACATTATTCTAGACTCTATTTAATAAATATGCGATTAGGGCTGTGCTGAACAAATGGGAAATCTAGCTTTCAATCGGGCTTCAGGTTCATGCGGGGCCATTTAAGCCCGATTATAACTCAAATTTGTCCAACCCAATGACACACATGAAAGTATATCTACAGAGATTAACATTGGCTCAAAACAGAAACATACACAGCGTACGTCCAGCTGAAGTTATACAGCTCCCTGGAGGAAGCACCTGGAGGAGACGAGGGGCCGCGATACAGAGAGAGAAAGGGAGCGCTACCTCCATCACACACTTGTCAATGACCTCACCTACGTCCAGATTTCACACACCATAGGTGCTACAAATCTACGCCCCGGTCACAAACACACCCATGCACATGCTGCCGCTGCTGCAGCCGCTTCACCGTTTCCACTCCAGGCTTTTGTTTTGACCTTTTTAATACCGCACACTCACGCTCATAAAAAAATACCATTAAGAAGCAGAGAGCATTGCCTCACTAATGACTTTAGCATAACGAACAACAGACACATCATTCAATATGCATACTGTTTAAGCATCCGAGAGGAAAAACAATGTCATAGTGGGGAGTTTTATTTTAAGCTTGCTGGTGGATTGAAGCAGGGGTTTTTTTTTAGCTAAAGGAGGGACTGACTGATGACTGACCAGGGATCAGAGCCACAAGGGACAAGAGTAGTACTGTTCAAACAGAGCCCTTTCCTGTTTTCACACCAAAGAAGAATGGGAGAATGCAGATGGAGAGGGAAAAAGTCAGCCAGAGAAAATTGTCTAAGAAATGAGTGCTGTTTCACCACAGAAACAGCCATTCAGAACGTTTTTTTTTTTCCAGAAAGGAATGAGAAAAGGAGGTGGTGACTAAGCGACAACCTGTTTAAGACAAATACATTTAACTGGGGAACAATGGGACAGAAGGAAACATAACAGACAGATCCACCAAAGACAGCTCCGCCGAGCTGCTACACAAAACCCTGCAGGGCTCCGGCTCCCAAAACCCCAAAGAAAACATGCAGTCAGCAAACAGCACAGAATGAGAGAGTGGAAAATACCATGGAGGGGAAATAGAGGCAGGCTCTTACAGAAGAGACACCCGATCACAGTCCAAACGCTGATTGAAGAACCTTAAAAAACTACACTTGGTTTTCCATTCAGAACGGAAGCATCCGGGCCCGAGAGTTTTGTCTTACCTGAGAATTTGTCCCCCTCCATAACCGGATCACTCCCTCCACAGCCACATGTAGTGTTTGCTCTTTGACTCCACTCTCTTTCTCCCTCCCTCTCCCTCTCCCTCTCTCTCTCTCTCTCTGTCTTTTTTTGGACTTCCCTTTCTCTCGTCCCTCTCTCCCTCCCTCCCTCCCTCCCTCCCTCCCTCTGTTCCTCTTCCTCCTCTTCTTACTCTCTCTTTCCTTTCGGGCTCTCTGTTCTCTCCCTCCCTCCCTCCCCCCTCAGTTTGATTCCTTCAGTGTGTCTCGCTAATGAATCCAGAATTACGACATCCCCATGTGCTTATCATATGTTGCATTCGCAGCTCTCTCTCTCCCTCCCTCCCTCCCTCTCTCATTCCTCTGATGAGACCAAAAAGACTAAAGCAGCATTGTATCTTGAAAATAGAAACCATTAACCATGTGACACGGACGGAGCTCCTTGCAGACTAAAATAACCGGACTTGCAAACTCTTCCGCCGAGCTCGCTTGGAGTGTTCCTTGTGTGCCTGTGTGGCCTTGATTCACTCCAAACCAACGGCAAACTTGTCAAAGCTGGAGTGAAAGACATTCCCTGAACCACGTCTAGACTTTTCCTCATGATGAATTGGACACAACTCTGCCTTTGTGAACGTGTGACAGGATGATAGCCTGTTGAAATAATACTGACATGCAGGAACAATATGGGGGGGGGGACACTTCCAAAAAATGGAGGATTAAAAGGAGAAGCAATGAGAGGAAAACTGACAACAAGAGTGAATATTTGTGACCGGTGTGTGTGTGTTAGATTAGAGGAGCCCCAGCCCTCGCTCTAAAATGTTACTTAGAGCCGTCTCCCTGTTCAGGAAACTCAGACGACCTCTGACCCTTGGCACATCCCTCACACTGCGCCGAGGGGGGTCAGAGGTCGCATGGCAAGCGTCTGAGTCTCTGATAGAGAGATCAAACGCACTCAGACATGTCAGTCTGACGTCTCGTTGCAACACACATCGCTCCCCTGCCTTTGTGTATTGCGCGTCCAACCTGTGTGCGAGATGCGTTTCCTTCGCGTTCTTTTTATCTGTCCGTCTCTCGCCATGCGTTCATTAATTCTTTCATTAAAGCCAGCTGCTTGATTTTGGTTCACCGGGTGACGAAATGAGGACCAAAACAAGTTGCATGTTGCCCTAAGTGCAGAGCACACGGTTTACAGAGCCAGCAGGGGGGGGACTAATGAGGTGCACAGTCCTGACAGATAAACTTGTGATGCTTCACACCGAAGAGGAAAGAGACGAGAGAAGCTGCTTTCTGTAATACTTTCTCCCACTCATGTCAGAATGTTGCTGAGATTTTGACAAATAAAGTGAAGCTGAGAGGTTTCAATAAACAATTGAACAATAAAATCCTGCTTATTGCAGATTAAAGTCAATCAAATGACATATAAGTATAGATTTCCGGGTCCTTAATAAATGTTACAATAGTAATCATTATGATCAGCAACTCGTAGTGTTTTCAATACAGCAGGATCTGCTGACTGCCAGATGGGAATTAACCACGGACAGATCAACAATAGGGACAGTGTTGGATAGACCTGTGTGTGTGTGTGTGTGTGTGTGTGTGTGTGTGTGTGTTGAGGTTACAGTAAAGCATCCTCCAAAACACCCGCCTGCTGGCTCGTAAATCTGCCCTGTTGGCAGATGTTTTGTATGGGGGCATCACACACACACACACACACACACACAAACACACAAACACACGAATACACACACACCCTGGGGCGACGGCATCAACGGGGAGGTCTGCTGACAAGCAGGGCCTCATCCATACCCTTAAGCACTTCCCAACAACCATGTGTGTGTATCCGCTTATGCATATCTGCATGCTTTTGTGTGTGTGTGTGTGTGTGTGTGTGTTACATATGTGAAAAAGACAGAGAGAAATACACACATCCCATTTTACCAAATACAGTTTTCTTTGGGGAAATGATTTCAAGTTCCCCCTGTAGATAATGAAGAAGCACAGCCGTACGGACACAGTCACATGAAAACAGAAGTGTGTGCTGTTCCTTGTAGGACATGTTGCCATCCCTCTCTTTATCACGGCGTCTGTGATCTGGTGTTACCTGCTATCAGCTGTTATCTCTACAGGAAACAGCGCTCCGCCCCCTGTGTGACTACATGCCTCCCTGAGGGTCAATGACAGTGACTTACATCACACTTTACAGGAATGCTGACTGAATAAACGGAAGCTGGATGGACAAGGGTGCAGTCTACTTACTGGGACTGGTGATGCCAGATCCCTCCCGGTCCGTTCTCCTTGTCCGAGCGCTGGCTGATCTCGCTGTGAAGGGGGGGCGGAGACAGAGGGACACATCAGTAACATTTCAAGTCAAGATCAATCAACACCATTCACCAACAAGGGGCGAAGAATTGGGAATGAAGTAAATGATCTGAAACATAATTTCTGATCCTTTGAGACATATTAAGACTCAGAGAGGTCAGACCCAGTCTGGGTCTGGTTTTTGACTGTCCCATAAATGAGCTTTTCAGCTGACTTGCTCTGTACTTAACAATGCATAAGTGGAAAACAGTTACTTCACACTCTCCTCGAGGCCAACATAATCTACAGTTGTCCTGTGGAAAAACAAAGAGTCAGCCCATATTTGGAAGATTATTCTTTCTTGACCACGAGAAGCTGAAATAGGTTACAGAAGGAAAAGCCAGACATGTTTTCTCAATTTCATTTGTGGTTTTGTTTTGTATTTTTAAAACTGTGAGGATGTTGCGGAAATAACTCGCATGTGGGACAAAATGCATGAAATCGGATCGTGATGAAAGTGACTGGGAAAGTAAACTGATGCACATGGAAATGTGCTGATGTGCTTGAATATCCGTATGAGGCTTTGGCGGTTGGCTTTGTAAAATTAAAAAAAGGACACATGATTAATAGTCAGAGACACTGTTTTCAAATACATGTTAGGCTTCATAAAAACCCACACGGAAGGGCCAAGAAAAGTGTAGGACAATCAGGGAAAAGTGTAAATAAAAGGTTATCTTCTAGTATTGATTTTCTCTTTCAAAGGGATAATTGCAGGAAGCAACTGACAACTGAGGATAAGGAGCAGACAGATGTGTCACTGATGACCTCAGACACTTGATACTGACAGTTAAACACGAGTGTTCTGGTGCGTTTAGTTAAGCTGATGGTCTGCCAGGTCCTACGTGATGCTGGCATGTTCAGGTCCAGAGGAATCCCTCTTCCTCTTGGCTGCGTTCCATTCTGCTGAATCACCAGACGTTGCATAAAAAGGAGGAGGCGGAGCCAAACGGGGGTACGACTGTTGTTTTATGTTTGAAGTGGGTGATTCAGCTCCTTTAGAGTGGTCTTTTCCATCACTTTGTTCCTGTGGTGATCCCCCTCACCGCTTCTCTTGCGCCACCATGAGGTTCACATTTATGGTTTCCTGTTTGATGATGGCGCGATGACAAGACGCTGCATCACTCTTAGATCAACCACATTCTCAATTGCCCCCCCCCCCCCCCGCTTCCTCCGGCACCCAATCCTCTCTGCATCAACCCATCGGTGCTGTTAATGAGGTTAGTTCATCCGGTGGCTGGTGACTCAGTTGTACCGTCCTGTTTGCAGTTCTTAGAAATACTTCCTCCGCAAATCAATGTACGAGTTGATTAATTCTTCCAAGAACGCCAGCAAACATGGTGCTTTTTCCACCTGTGTTGTTATTTAGTTATTTAGAGAGTCACCTTAATATCTCAAATGAGGCATTCTGGGTAGAACCCCCCCCCCCCCGCAGAAAACTCAACAAAACCCTCAAATAGAAAATGTGTCTGTGTTAAACTAATGGCAAAAAAAATCATATTTACCTAAAGAGACTTGTGTCAAGCTGCATACTTTCACCTGACAACCTCTCAATAAGACTTTTTTTATTATTATTATTATTATTATTATTATTATTATTGTTATTTAACGGTAGTAAAAGTAAAATCAAGTCTTGAGTCAAATTAAGTTAAAACATTTAAGTTAATGAAATGAAGGTGCATATGCCTGGTATGCTCATCTAAACAGATGTGTTTTAAGTTGTGATTTGAACTTTTAATGAGTAATTTGTACTATACTTGTTTGAGTTGCTTCCAGACTAGCATGCAGAGGATCATAAAATGTCTTTAGGGCAGCTCTGACTCCAAATTTACAGAAAGTATTCATGTGAAATCGGCAGAAATGTCAGCAACGGAGCTTCTTTTAAATCACAAACTTGGCATTCAGACTGTCGAAAGGTGCAACAGTCAAACTTTTCCTGTGCAAATCATTAATCTGACGTGGGCCGTGTGATACGACCGCTGGCCTGTTACGCGAGTGTGTACACACATCTGAGCTTTAAGTGTACGGAAACATGACGGAACAAATAAGAGCCGGCCAAGTCTTTCAAGCCTCGCAGCCAAAAAAGCATGCCGTACCTATTTACTCTTCTAGCCGGGAACACAGCACACACACACGCACACACACACACACACACACACACACACACACACACACTATCACCACACAAGGTGCTTCAAACCAATTTATGTTTACCATCGCACCTAAGTCATGTGCCAGAGGAGCCATAATGACACCACAAACGTTGTGTTGATGTGATGATGTTGGGCTTTGGAACGATATGATCGGGAGCTGTGTGTTTTAAAGTGAGGGCAAAGTACTGACAGATATAAAGTGAGCAAATATGCATTAGCCAATCACAGCGAGCCTAAATACAAACTGAAGGAGTGACACTTGAAAAGTTCAACTGTGTGTTGGCAAAGGTGCGAGTGTGTTAGTGTGTGTGTGTGGCCCCAGACAAGACTGAGCAGGTGAGCAGGCACACACACACACACACACACACACACACACTTCTAACAGCTTGATGGGTTCATAAAAACCTCCCGTCACTAAGCTCCACGTCTTTTTTCCCCCCCGAGGGGATTTCTGAGGTCATATTTGTCTTATGACAGCGCGGCGTACAACAGAGGTCATTAGGAACACATAACACAGGAAATGAATGAAACCAGTGTTTATGAGGAAGGAGCAAAAAAATATGTACTTTTTGCAGCAGTGCTGCAAGTCATATTGTAGACCGGAGCAAACGCATTGTCGCCTTTGTATTTGCTATTGGCCTGAACCGATTGATGTAAATCTCGCCGCGCGGTGTTGCCTTGTATGTATATGTGTGTGTGTGTGTGTGTGTGTAGCGTGACCGGTCAAGTACATGGCTGTGCCTGGACAAACACGTCAACTGATTAGTTATTGGGCTCAGATGACTGGAGAAGGTAAACAGGGTGCAGCACTTTAACGTACTTGAACCACAAGAGATAGACACACACACACACACACACACACACTCACACACACAAACTACCTGAGATTTTCGTGTTTGCACAAGGAGGCCACGCCGTGTCTTATTTGAGTAGGAGGTGAACTCTCTCTCTCTCTTTCCTCCCTTTTCTCTTTATGTTGGTGTTTTCATGACAATATTAATCAACTGTGTGGCAGACGTTATACGATCGTACCAACAACATTGTGATGGAAGAGTTGTTTTCTTTGCGATGGGTTCACAACAGCATCAGACATAAACATATGCTGCTGATGTTTTTATTTAGTGAATGTAAAAGGTGAAAAATTGCCTAAAAGCGCACATTAAATTAGAAATGGCCAACTTCCTGTTGAGGCTTTTCTGCACGTCTCCACATATTACACCTGCTTACCAAATGTCATACGTGTGAAACCACAATGAGGTTTTTTTTCTATGGTATTTTTCTTTTACCGTATGCGATGCATGTGCAAAGGTTGAGCTCATCCAAAGGTGATTCATTAGTATAAATAGTATTTCTTTGCATTTCAAAGGGGTCCTCATAATAAATCATTTTTTCATGACTCTCAATTATAGACAGAGAAATAAATTCATAAATCTGGATCCTGTGTCCTTGTTTATTGTTCATTTATCTCTTGTATCTCCTTTCCTTGGTTGGAATTGTTGACATAGTTTGAATGAGGTCAAGAGCGATTAAATCTAATTTAAAGGATGTGATATTGCCCATTATCATACATTATTACTTCAGTCTAAATCCCAATGTGAAAACATCATCCCTAATCCACTTCCTCCTCCGTCTCTCTGCCCACCCGTCTGTTCCTTTGTGTTTTTACGGCCCTCATTACACATGTTGAGTGTGCGCTGCAAACACACCGTTTCACAACTCTGCCCGTGAAAGAGCTGCGAGCGGACGGACGGGTGGAGGGAGGCCGACACAGACTGAATGGCGAGCCAGCCATTTTTCAAGATTGTTTTTACAGCCAAGATAAGGCCTTTTTACCTGGATGCATTCTTAATGAGCTAGGACCACACCGACCACACACACACACACATAATTGAGGAGACACACCGGCCTTGACCCTGAACTGCGCTCCTCCCAAATGAATAGCCGCTGTTCTGGCGCCAAAAGGTATGAACCGGCAACACCTTCTCCTACCTCTGCCCTTTCGACATGGAGCTATTCCTCAATCGCCACGTTGAAAACCAAACACCGCTCTGACAAACACACACATTCTACCTTTCTGTACTCTTCACAACGCAAACACCGGCCCAAATCGTCTAAAGGCTGTTCTCCAGCCGGGGTTAGACAGGATACCGCAGCAGTCCATAAAACAATACCGGTGTGGCAGATAAGGATCGGCTTTCCTCTCTTCAGAGGCTGTTAAAACCCCACAGAGTGGGTTAAAAAGTCCATACAGCTTTATGGGTTGAAACTCCCCCCGAGGAAACATGTAGTTACTGTATGTCATAGGTGAACAACGTGAGGAAGGGATGAACCTCGCTTTTACAAAATACAAAAAGAAAAGGTTCTATCTACCATCCTTATCTAATCTGCGTGTTAATCGCCTTAACAATGCTGTTCCTGAACCATCACGTGTACTAAAGTTCGAACTGAAAACTGAAAATAAAGCGGTTGAGTTCAGCCAAAACAATGTTTGTTCAAAGACCGATCACCTCGGACACTAGAAGCGCTATATCAAAGAGTTTGCACGCCGCCAGCCATCCAGCTCCGAACGCGCATCATCTTGCTACAGTAAAGCTCTTCTGAGCAGATATGAATCACTTTAAGTGTAATAAAATATTCATTCGTGTCGTGACAGGACAGCGCCGCTCCTGCCAAACAATGGAGTTACCATCTCCTGCCTACAGAGGTGAAGCGTTTTCCACATTTCTTATTGGACTTTTTCCTTTCTAATCAGGTCCAAAACTAATCAAATGACTTGAGGTATTTTAATGAACTTGAAATGTTTTGAAATCGCAAAAAAAAGCATATATATGCCTGTCGACGCACTTTATCATTCAATACCCATGTCTAGATGTCAGTGCACATGTTCTACCACACATCAGAACCGCTCCGAGCCTGCCATTATCTTTTTACAGGCTCTCTCCTGGCCTGGGGGCCTGCAGTACAGGCAGGCTGTTGTATCAGTTGACACCCCCAGCAGCAGCAGCAGCAGCAGCAGTCGGTATCACAGAGCTGCATTCTTGGCTGCAGATAATAAACACAGAGCGGAGTGGACACTTCAGAGCAGGCTCCACGCGGCTGAGAGGGGAGGACCATAACGACGAGACATGAGAGCGTAGAGCCTCCTGCAATCAGGGGAGATTCACATTCCAGCGTTTATCAATGTGTAAGTACGGTGTAGTGTAGAACAAAGAGGAAGTACTGAAGAGTTACAAGCATTCAAGCCCTGTGCCAAACCACATAGGGGTTTTGATTAATAGCCAACGTGACAGGACACTAACCCACTAAGTGACTGTAACCTAAATTTGTCTATAAAGCATGCAGATTTATCAGCATCACCTGGTTACTATGGCGATGGTCAGAAGGTGACTATTGGGGATGAAAAGTCCACGTTGAAGGAGAAAGAAGTGAGTTTGATTTTTACCGATATGATGAAAAGTAATCAAACTGATCTGATGTTACACTTCCACCCAGTCATCTGATACATCCTGCTTCCTCAGACCTTCCTTCCCGGGTTCAAGGTCGCCCCCCCCGTGACACCCATGATTTTAGATCACACCGACCAGAGTAGCCTACTGTACGCACGCACATCCGCACGCACCAATACATTATTAGTCCGTTATTCCCAGGCAGCCAGGACGGCAAATTGAGGGTTACACCATCCTCGGCATGCTCTGCTAGATGACAGGGCAAATATGTCTCAACACAGTTTATAGCCTGACTTTCAAGTTCCCATCTAACAATAGCTTAGGGCTCCGAATCAAAGCCTCGCTGACTCTCCAGCAGAAACGGGCCGAGAGCCGTAATGCAGCGCGGAGGAGAGAGGCGTTCTGTCACACAGGTACAAGTAGTGGAATTAGGTACGTGTGTGTTTGGAGTGGGACATAAAAGCACATACCAGATGGAGCGCACTTGGAAAATAATGACCGTGTGTGTGTGTGTGTGTGTGTGTGTGTGTGTTGGCGTGGGCTGTTATTCATACAGGTTACTCATTGATCCAGGCGTCTTGAGGGAGTGGTGTACAAGTCGGGGATCGACTCCATGAGCAGCTGTGAGGGGTTGCTTGAGTGAACACAGACACACACACACACACACACACACACCACTCACACACACACCCCCCTCGAAAACAAAAACCCGAAACCTCACATGTGCCAGGTACACAATCATTCTGCTTGTGTGTGTGTATGGGTATTTGCGTACAAAACATACATACACACACATATGCTGACCTTCCTGCTCTCAAAGTCACCCCTCCGCATCTCTGATGCTTGTCTAAACACCACTACAGGTTAGAGAGGAGGGCCTTTCACAACACACACACACACACACACACACACACTTTGTTATTAGACAATTCCCCGAGTGGAACTCTGACAAAGAATGTGACAGCTCAACACACGTAGAACGGCAGAAACACACACACACACACACACACACACACACAGAGGAGGAGGAGGAGGAGGAGGAGGAGAGGTGGCATGACCCAACATGTGCTTGGCTCCGATGGAAAACTGTTGGACGCTCCATCGCACAAAGACTCAGGGAAGAGGAGCCGGGAACGCCGGCATTCCGCGAGATAGGTGTGTGTACACTGGAGTGAGTCTGAGCTTGGAGGGGGAGGGAGGAGGAAGTGATAGAAAGCAGTGTGAGATAGAAATGAGGAAATAAAGCAAGAGTTGGGACAAAGGACAGAGGGACGTCACAAGAATCAGTCAGGACGCAAACCACAGCGATCTAAGCAAACAAACAGCTTTGGTTCAAGCCTCGGCAAACACTTCTCTGCTGAAGGGTCCTTGAGCAAACATTAGCTGCATTTAGCTGCACAGTGTAATCACACGACGTGGGTCTTCCAGACATCTTTGGAGAGGCTGCGAGCTACAATTACCTCCGCATCTTACGGGAGGGAATTTCGCAATAACCAGTCAGATCCTGCCAGAATAAATAGGATTATATTGATGCAGATGCATAAATCAACTCATTCTTCGGGGTATTAGTGGGGAGGAGTGAATGAACCGCACCATAAAACTGTCAATCAAAAGACAATAACAACCTACCCTGTCTTACGATGGGAGCAGGCAACAGGAGGCACTAGAATATTTCACCTTTTTGTTCCAGCAACTTTAAATTTATCCCACATGACCTTTGTTTTAGTGTCACTCTCCATTTATATTATATATTTATATATATATATATATATATATATATATATATATATATATATATATATATATATATATATATATATATATATATATAATATATATAGCAGTGATTTTTCATTTATTTTGCCTGAGGACTTATAGAATGAGCTTCTGGTAATGATGTTTTATGTGAGATCTGGTCTTTGAGGGATGTTTTACATCCGCATGCATGCAGGCCTTGTTCTAAGGGGAAACTAAAAAGAAGAAAGCAGTGAGAGAACACAAAATGTTAAACATTTACTTGAAATTACGTCAATCCTCTCGGTCACCACCAATACTTTACATGTTGGATAATCTCCCTGAAAATCAAACTCTTCACCTTAGAGCAACGCTTACCTGAGTATGAATATTTCTTCATGGTTGTAGACGTTTTCCTCTCTGAGTCGTTAGGATTTACAGTTAAATGCCACTTAACCGTTGAGTCGCTCCGGTGTCAGGACGTTTGCACCCGGCACCTTCCCAGCTCGTGTCTCGCTCCGCGCGCTCCTCTCACCGCTTGCTGGACGCTCGGATAGCACCTGGCCGCAGGTAAAACTCGCGTCTTATTGGGGGAACTTCGCCGGATTTACTCCTTCGTCTCAATTCTTAATTCCCGACCGAGAACCACTTGTGGAGACAGCCTCGTTGGGAATGGCACGAGCACACCTGCGCGCGTCCTGACGCACGCCCAAGTCCAGGAGCGGGAGTGGTTTCCTGGGACTGCGTTGGCTTTCACGTTAGAGGTGGAATAAAGGCAGATTATTTTCTTGTGGGCGTGTGGTTAGAAGGAAACTACGTGAAGCAAATTCTGAATTTGGACAACTCGGTTACAATCAAATTAAGCAGATCTGGTCTTCTGCGCCATTTGGCAACCAGATTATAAAACGTGGTGACCATTACTAGACATAAGCCGGCTTGTGTGTGTGTGTGTTTTGTACGCAGGAGTGCCGGGACTATGTTTCCACTATACACTTTGTGTTTAATTAGCCATCTATTGCACTCGCGGCCTTTAACCTTTTAATCCCACATGTCAACCTGCTTCATGTTCGTAAACATCCTGCTACAAAGAGCTGCAGTTCTGAGCTGCAGCGACCTCTCGTGGCTGCTGCATGGTATCGTCCTCCCTCAGCACCTGGGGTCGTCGGTGATGAGTGTGCGTTCCCCCAATTAGCTGGATACTTGTCAAATTACACCGAAGTACATTTAAGTCAGTATTTGAAGAAGAAGAAGAAGAAGAAGAAGAAGAAGAAGAAGAAGAAGAAACCACTGACTCATGTTCTTACTGCCTAATTTCAAAAGAAGTTCCCCAAAACCACAGCCGTGGGAGGATCTGCAGGCTGTTTGCAGAATAAAAAGAGGCAAAAACACTTAACCTCACTAAAGAATTATTATGCAGAGTCAGACGAACCCAGCAAGATTTATCGTCAGTGACTGCCCTGTTATTGTGCATTTATCACCTTACAGTCAATCTCCATCTAAAGTGGGTTTGCAAGGGAAGTGGCCAGGCAACAGTCATCCTAGTTCTCAGAAAGCAGATGAACGTGAACGTCATAGAGTGACCAAAAACCAAGTGAACATTTGTCACAAAAAAAAAAAAAAGTGATGATCGGAGGCTTTAGGCTTTCAAAAGCCAGTCTTACTGACCACGTAGGCTGCAGGAGTGGTTAAAAACGCAAAAAGTACCTAAGAAATCATTTTAATTTAATTCAAAGACCATACTTATGGGGCTTTAAAAGGGCAATAAAGAAGAACGGGCTAAAACGTTACCACCTGGGGAATTACACCCGAGGAAATACATTCTCAAGGAGCTTAAAAATGCATAAATTAGACACAAGACAGTTTTCAGATTGGACCAAATGTTTTGTTGACATGCTCTAAATCAAAAATCAGCAGGGACTGGAGCTGCTGGGGGTGGAAGGGTGTGAATAGCCCTAATGAGAAATATACTAAAATCCAATGAAGGGAAGAAGAATAGTGCTTACTCAACTCAAGTGCAAACACACACACCACCAAAAAAAAAAGCAATCTAGATTCATATCAGATGTCTAGCTGCCAAACAATGTCTCTCCGAGTCCAAGAAAGTGCAAACTAGTAGTAAAATGGACACATAAACAGCCCAGTGGGTTTGACAACACAGGCGAAAAGAGGATTTAAGCCACCATTAAGTTGCTGGACAGCAGCAGGTGAACCTATGGGGGAAACAGATTTATTAATAGGGCACACAATGCTAAGTGCTACTCACCACCTCTGGTATGAGACATTAACACATGGGGATCACAAAAAAAAAAAAAAAAGATCAGGGATTAACACACCAGAGTAGAGCTGTAACAGAAGGGATGCAGCATAAAGAGGCAGCCTTTTGCATGTTAAATACCTGGAACAGCAAAACACCATCAACCATCAAAAGAGGAGGACTTAATGAAGAAACAGGTGCTCTATATAATCTGGCCCTAATTAGGGAATAGATTGGGGGAGGAGTCAGGCCTGATGCTGCGTTCAACAGCACTACAAAATATACTACTTAATCAGTTTGATTGTTCTAGTTCTACAATGCTTAACATCAGCATGACCCTCTGTTTGAGTTTGACCCCGAATCATCCGAGATGTCTGACCAACGATCACGTGAGGAAATCTGAACATTGTTGCATCAAAATATAGTTATGCTGATATACTAATTTTGAAGAAAAAAAATGACCAACACAGTCATAAGCAGTACATGCAGTACAAACAGGTTTGCTGGCCCTGCATTATGTGAAGGGGGCCCTGACTTACATGTAAGACCATAACCACATCCTGTCAGCGTGCCGTAAAAAGATGTAGGCCTCCGGAGATACGGGACTCAACCAGAAACACGCAAACAAGGTACAAAGAGAGATGCGCACAAAAACATTAAATGACTTTCACGGAAAGCACGAATCAGACCAGAAACGCGTTGAATGTTTTCGTCACCTTCCTACACCTCTAAAAGCACAGAGTGAGTCTCACAGTTTCCGCTCTTGAAGCTGTTACAGAAAACACAAGAAGTGAGGGGCGAAAGCACGTTTCAGGAACTGTTCCTAACCTTGATTAGCACGTAAACTATATATAACATGAACCACAGCACCTGTTGGCTGTGTAAAACAGGGCCAGATTATTATCATTTCATGTGTTCCACAGTATTTTTGGACCACAGGTTGCACCTTATCATTTGGTGTGTTTCCCCTTACAAGTTACGACAGGTGTGGAAACTGCTGCACTTGGATACCAAAGAATAGGGCGGTTGATGGGGTTAAAAAAAAAAAGTCCATTATGTAACTATGACATTTGTGGTGTCTCTGCTTTTTTTGTGCTTTTTAGTGCATGTTGTGTTTCTTGTAAGACGGGGTCTCAGTTTCAGTTGCATGCTCCCACTTACCGCGAAGCAGAACACATTTGCTCTAAACGTCCCCCTACACACACACATACACACACACACACACACGACTGCAGCCTGACACTTACCACACAGCAGGCGCAAACACACACTTCACACTTAAGCTCTTCGCCCCGTCTTCGCTGCTCGGCGGAGGAAGAAGAGTCGTAGCTCGTGACCACACGGAGTCACCGCACAAGTAAACATTGTCCCGCTTCGCATGCAGCCACAAGGTGAAACTTCTTTTTTCCTGTTTGACATTTTTAATGTTGACTCATACAGCGTCCCTGACTTGCAACTCGTCTCCACTTTTATGCTTTGACCCCGGTTGATTTACAGTGTTTGAGAAGGCAGTTGGGTTCCACTTGGCTAATAAATGATTGTTTTTCAAAAGGTCGGTTCTTCTTGTGTGGCTCCACATTTGCTTTGACTTGTTGAGAGAGAGAAAAAAAAGGACTTAGAAATAGTGACTCATCGTTGTTTATATGGGATGTGGGTGCCTGAAGCTGTTTGAAAATGTGAACCACAAAGTTAAGTCCAAGTTTTGTAGGGATGTTGACTGAATGTCATCACCTGTTCAGCTACATAATTCCAGTGCTGCCCACCAATCACCATGAGAATGGTTCTGAATGGTGGGAGTTCAAAGTTAAAGTTTTCCGACTCAGTTTAATCGTCATTGCAGATATTTTTGCCTCAATCCTTTTCAAGAAATAGAACAAAATAAAATACTTACCCCACCTAGCTCATTAACCTTCCGTTTTCTTTTCATTTTTATTTTATTTTGAAAAACGGCACAATATGAAATTTAAATGTGATGTGATATTTGCTTTTTGACTTTTTTTTTGTACTTTTTTTTGTGTTATGGCTCATGGCATCCTGGTATTCTGAAAATTCACTTCCAATGAATTACCAATTAATATTGTTCACCATCTTCAAGGAAAAAGGAATAATTTCAGACGTGGCTATAAATCCTGGCACTTTATTATTTGACACAAAATTACAGCTACATGATTACAATACATGGTATCGATCTTAAATGGCATTCAAGTTGCCTTCTTTACAATAAATCAGCATTTTGTGGACAACTATAAGACATTTCTGAAATTAAAGAAGACATATTTACATTAAAAATACATGTCAGAGTCAACCCAGTTCTGATTTCTTGGCACTGAAAGACCAAAACAAACATTTGTGACTTCCAAACAAAGTACATTCCACACAATGTGCCAAACCGTTCACTGGCATTGCAGGTGAACCAACTCATAGACTTTATTGTGTTAACTGTCTTTCACCCAGACGCACACGAGGCCTGAGGACACGTTGAACAAGCTGAGCGGTGATACCTGCGTAGGGAGCAGAGGGAAAGACGGAGGAGTGACAGGTCTTGACATCTTTAGCGCCTGATTGTTCCACGCATATCCTCGTAAACATCGTTGCCAACGACGTGCCTCGCTGTCTTCCTGGTGCAGGTCTTGGTCTGGTAAAAACAGATGACACAAGATAACAAATGACTGACACAATAATAGAAACACCTGTCAGATAGATTTCAGCAAAATATATACAAAGAGAATAATGGATTCAACTATTATTATATTGTCTGAAAATACTTTTACTATGTGTGTTTTGTCATACGGGTACTTTAGAGAATAACTGGAACATGGAAACAGGGTCTGTGAGTTATAGGCAAATACAATCCGATGAAGAAACACACACACACACACACACACACACACACAAAGGCTACATACCTTGCGGATGATCCATACGAAGAAGCATATGATGATGAAAAACAGCAGAGCAGCACAGATCACAACAGACACCATGATCAGACTGTTGTCCGGCGGGCCGCACTGCGACACTCTATCTGTTGTAAACGGAAAGTGTGTTTAGCTCACGCTGGTTCCCCTTTATAATGTTATTGTCTATGACATCTGGATTTATTTTTGCATTGACCTTTTTTTTATCTAAATAAGGTTGTTTCATTTGCAGTGGAGTGAACAGATCGTATGGATATTGAATAGTTATCGTATACCTGCCTGTATAACGTACTGTTACAATGTTCTACATGTTTTGAACGCACACGCTGCTCTTCTCTACACTTGCCGGGCCTTTCTGAGGAGATGTCGCCCAGCGAAGTGAGTTTTGTGAAGGCTCACCTGTCACCACCAGGAGCACCGACCCCGAGCCGTCGATGTCGACCCTTTGAGTGGTGTCCAAGTCAAACTTCTTGTACACGCACCAGTACGGCCCCGTGTCGTTAGAGGTCAAGTTCCTGATGAGAATGTCCACAGTGGGGAATGCTCCATTTGACTGCAGTCTGCCCTTAAAGTCTTCATTAATGTTGTCTTTTTGTGAGTTGCCATCTCTGTACAGAACCTGGTTCTCCTTGTTGAGCCCCTTCTTCAGAGCCAGGTACTTTTCGCCATTGTTAGTCGATCTGCACTGGATCGTCACGGCTCCTCCGAACTCTCTCCACACCACTCCACTGCTCCCTGCGTACGTAGACACCAAAGCCTCCACGGTCATTCCGTTTCATCTCACATCACATTTGAGATACATTCAATCTTAGGCATTACACATGAAACCAGCCTTACCTGGGTCACCCAGGGCTGTGCAGGAGAGACAGAGGACGGTTAGGAGCTTTAACCAAACAGCACACATGCTGAGGGGTGACTAGCTTGCATCAACTCTACAATAGGAAATGAGTCTGTGTTTTCAACCCCGAAACCATCAAACGCGACAAACAACACGTGACCTACATAGTGTGTGGGATGTGGGCGAGAAGGAGACGGCTCGGATGCGATCGTAATCAAACAACAACTTTTGTCTGAGGTGACCCAACACGTGTAGATGAAGTGTAGATGCATTGAACCTTCTTAATAAGGCATTAGGTAAGATATTGCATGACATACTTTGAGAGCTTGTATGAGTGCAACTGCTTTTGTCTTTGGACGGGCTGTGAATCGATAAACATGAGTTTTAAAGATATTAAAGATATATATAAAAGTATTATATGGTGTATGAATAAAATAGTCACGTAAAAAGTAATTTAAAGGGTCATTAAAATGACATACTACAGAGATGGGCAGCATATAATCCCAGACTTGATAAAGCGTTATGAATTCTTAGGCATTACACATGTAATTAGACTCTCCTGGGTCACTCTGGACTTAACAGGACACATAAAGGATGGTTGTTAGCTTTAACCAGACGGCAGACACGACTGACTGTAAAAAGGAATCACTAGAAATATACATCCTCAAAAAGGAACAGGTTGAACATATTTTTTGCTTATCCCTCAGATTTCTAGACCGAATGTCTGCCAACAATAACATGTGAAACTGAGAATAAGATGAACTGTACATTGCAAAGTGGGATCAGAAGCTCTCTGCTGAACTACATAATGTTGTAAACTCTCAGCATGCAACAACTTCTCACCTTGCCAAAAAAAAAAAACAAAAAAAACAGGTCTTGAAGAACTTCAAAGTGACATTACTCATACCGAAAGGAAGTGGCACACTAGACTGTGCTTCATTATGGCGCTCTGACGCGTCAGACACAAAGGAAATACATTAGCACATCTTCTAGAGAGCTTGCACTAGATGGGAGGTCGGATGCATGTTCCACACTGAAAGTAGGTCAAAAGTTTAGCAGGGAGTGGGAGGCCTCTGTTTTATAGAGTTTGCATTGCCCTCTAGTGGCAGAAGAACAAACATGTCTGAGTGTGAGCGGTGGAGGGGCCCCCTATGTATAAGATTGTGTTGCTTATCAAACCAGATTTTTGGATATATTTTCATTTTTGGAAGAAAAGTTTGGGATCAAATTATCTCGGGGAACCTTGCAGTTACTCTGTGGACCCCCTAGGGGTCCCGGACCCTCTGTTGAAGAACTCTGATTTAGATGAAATGTAGTTAGTTCTAAAAAAAGAGAAAAATACAGGATATAACACTTTACTTTATATACACTATTAATGTATTTGTCAACAACGATGGGCCTCAATATGTGGAGGCTGACAGTTAATGGATGACAATATAATAAAGGAGAGTCCTGCTTAAATCGTTATTATAGTGTGTGGTCACTAATTATTTTAGGGTGTACCATATAGTGTAACTGAGAGCCACCCCTCAATTACTCATGTAGAATATGAATACATCATCCAAACAAAATATCCTCCCATATTTTCAGGACACAGTAAAATCATAAAATCACATGTTCGTATTGCTCATTAGGTTTTACGGTCATAGAAGATGCTGCCCGTTGCAGTTTAAAGCTGAAATGACCTCAACAAACTCCATTAAGTCGTCCCTGTCCTGGGAGAATTGTAAACATCGACATCAATAACATCAATAAATGCTTTCAACCGAGATAAATTCAAAAAGCAACCCCCCCCCCCCCCACATCCGTGCTCTCTGCCTCCCTCTGGGACGGATTAAAAAAGGTCCCCGTCCATCCCACTGCTCTTCCCTCCACCAGTCCCCCTCCTCCGGTCTCATCCGGTTAAGGAGATGCAACGTGAGCTGGAGCAGACACTGCAAGGAGGGCTTTTTTTTTACGCTCCCGCCGTCGCTACGGAAACGGCCCTGTCCATTTGCCAACCAGTGCTTCCTGTTTGGTGCTTCTGGTGGGTGGGAAGCGTACTTTAGGGAGTTCAAGATAATCAAAAGGCTCTCTCCGTGGTCACAGAGAGGACAGATTGTTTCTCTCAATCTAAGAATATAATAATATTGGTTTGTGGAGTTTTAATTTCAAGAGAGAAGTAATAGTCTTCTGCACAGCGTGAGGATGCTGAGCAACATATTAATAGTGTATGTCCTCAGTTCTCCTCCTGCCAGGACTATTTGCTGAGTCAGTGCAGCGTGGCTGAATGGGAGTATTGATTGGCTGATTGCTTGCCATGTCACTAAGAGATGACTCACCTCCTTTCCTGAAGTCGTTTCCACACTCTCATATCCTTTTCCTCTTCCAAGATCTCCCTGGGGGGGGGGGGGGGGGGGGGGGGGGGGGGGGGGAGGAACACACATGGCCTCATCTGGAGCGCCCTGGTCATAATGGGCCTGTCAATACATTGAAGTTGCAAATGAGCAAAGGGCGCTTACACATTAATCACAGGCATCGGCTGAATAACATATGGCTGTGGGGGAGGAAAATGGTAATCCCCCCCCCCCCTCCCCCGTCTCTCTAGAAAGATTAGTAGGATGATCAAGGGGGGGATAGACATGAGAGTCTGTTTCTAATGTGGTTTTACCGATTAGCTGTTGACCGGGTCAAAAGAGCAAACTGCAGTGTGCGTTTGTTTTCTACACACACAAAAAAATAAGCAATGGACGTACCGAGTAAAGCATAGATTTATTCTGGATCTGTCTTTGCTAGAGGGGCACAGCACTTACCAAAAACAAGCCTTCATTGACTGCCGCCCGACATCCTGGGTTTTTCCAGGACAGGAAGTTCTTTTTCTTGATCTCGTGACCTCTGCATGCCTTTCACGAGCAGATGAGGGCTTAAAACGCACATCGCTGTGCCACAACGCTCTTTCGCAGGCTGGTCGGGAGGTTTTTTTTTTTTTTGCTCGAGTTGTAGCTCGGGATGCAGAGAGGAAAAGAAAGCCGCTGTGAGACAGACATGTGGAACACGCACAGTCGAGTGGAAAGACCACAAAGAGCACAGCGTGAAGCCTGGAAAGCTCTGGGTCAGCACGAACCCTCAAATTAGCCCAATCTGTCACCGATGCAGTGTGGTATCACTGCTGCAAGAGGCTTACAACGCAGCGTCAACGCACAGCCATTAGATTTAAAGTCATGGAGTAGACATGATCGCTGTATTATAGGGGGATAAGACCATCTTCAACACCAAGGAATTAACTGAGGCCTTGATCAATATGATCAATAGCCAGCTTAGTTCTTAATAGCGTCCATGCTGTTATTTGTCATATATATCATAATTGAGTATTGGTCTCTTATGGAGTGAGTTACATGTGCTTTTTATATTTCACAGCAGGAGAACATCTCTCTTCTCTAAATGCAATAATTCTGAGCATTTTCATGAAGGATTGGTTAAGTTCATGGAATAACATGATACATTGTCAAACTAACATTTAGTTTAACATTTTGCTCTTTAAATATGGGAGAAAATATAAATAGATGCTGGTAAAGAATGACCTAATGGTGCTTAAGAAGGCGAATACACACAGACGTGCATTTCCAAATAAAGCAATCGTTCTGGAGTGTTGTTAAAAGGTCATGCTTCATAAGTAACATTACATTCTTGCATGAATCACTTCACCTTTTGAATCTGACCTCCCAAGAAAAATGCAACGCCTGCCTCAAATCAGTCGGGGTGTAAAGGGAGCCAAATATTCAGTGTGTGATGTCATGAGGAGACATGCAGTTTTCTCTTTTGGCAGAGGTGGAGGCAGCTTTTGTGATTGCTCTGGCCGGGCGGGTTTCCAGTCACAGAGAACCCGTCTCTGCTCTCCGTCTTCAGTTTTCATCTGTACATATATAATATTTAGCGCCGTGTGTTGAGCCAATACGAAACCAGAAAGGGAGGATCAGCAGTAGCCTTCATTTACATTATTTTACTTCAAATATTCCTGTTACTACATAAAAAAGAAAAAAGCCAGCCACAGCAAATTCATATCAATCTTTATTGTATTTAGAAATCCACGCATCAAATCTTTTTTGTTATTTTTTTTCCTTTACCATTTACAACAGGGAAGAATGAGGGATAAGCTAAACGTCATGCCTTTCCCAGCAGGCGCGATGCACTACAGGATGGGCTGAAATGGAAAGGGTGGGGAAGAGGAGAGAGATACATAAAGTGCTTTTGTCAACAGTTTTCTTATTTTAATAGAAAAAAGGATCAAAACAAAGGGTTTGAGGGTGACGGGAGAGGACACGGGGGTCCATGGACGTGACGGCGTGAGTGCATGTGAAGTAGGGAAGAAGGTGACAAGTTGATGAGGAGGAAGAGAGTGGTGGGGGGTATTCGTCTTTAAAAAAAAAAAAGAAAAGAAAAAAAAAAGCGTTCAGATGAAAAAAACAAACAAACAAAAAAAAAACAACACAAGTGGTCTCAACCCAGGATGAGGCTGGACTTGCCACCAGGTGGGTTTCTTCGGCCGCCCGTGGCAGCGTTGGCACCTCCCGACGGGGCCGAGGGCTCTGTCGTCTCCTTCTGCTGCTCCTGCTCCTCTTGCTCCACCTGCTCCACCTCCACATTATCAGGACACTCTGAACATGCAACCAAAAGACAACACGTTAATCCAAGGCATGCAACAGTGGAAAGAATACGGTTTCAGACCGTTTCTGGATAACAGTAAAACAGATTATCTGGTAAAAACAAATTGTGCCCGGAGTTTGAACACTGGAAACACGTTGACGCGTCAGAAAGTAACACCAAGGGGTCAGGCAAAGCATGCGTATGTGACGCGTTGGAACGAGAGCATGTTGGGTTTTTTTTATTGATTATGTCGCAACAAAAACCACTGACACAGACCATAGAGGAGACCTATAATCTGCCTTTTGAAAAAGCATCGGAAACACGCAGAGAAATCACATGATCAACAAACAAAATGTTTCCTTTCGGTTTTGCCTCCATCATTTGTTAATAATTACCTTGAAATCAACACCTTTGGGTTAAGCTGTCGGGCAGTCTTGCTTTGTCTGCTTGCTTTTGGTTTTAGCTGCGTTTTGATTTGCCATATATTTTAAAAAAAATGGAATTTATACGTCACACAAATCACAAATGTCAACAAGTCAGACTATGGCCTTAATTCAATTTGTACTTGATATGTAGTTAATGCGAGAGTATTTAAGTGAGGTTAGCCGGTTCTTTAATAAAATCAGTGAAACATTGGGCTCTCTTTGTCCATTAGTGCCTGAATTACTGAAGAATTTGTAAATTCATGGGGATTTTTTCGGCTTAAACATCACAAATAAGGTCACCGCTGATTTGAGAATCTTCTTTTAAGCTGAATGGATGTTCAAATATTCCCAGCTTGACATCAGAGCGAGTGGCTGTGACAACTGCATTACTTTTAGTTTTACGAGACCGGTGCCACATATATTAGGACCGCGCAGGCTGCCTGTTCATTGTGGATCTAGAACCTCACATACTTCAACTCTCTGGAACAGATTTACCAAGGCCTTTGTGGCTGTTTTTCCAGGCACAGATGTGACACATTCTACCCCAGACATGTGCTGTTTTTATCAAACACGGACTGGGCTGGAGATGGAGTTTGCTTCATTTGTTTATGTGTCAATTGCCTCCTACTACTAATTAGATATATGCTGAATATTATAATATCATAATTATGAGTATTATTTTAAATAACAGTTTTTCTCAGGTGGAATAGAATTGCAGCCTTAGTGACATCTTAGAAACTACAACACTGACCGAGCCTATGAGTTTGCAACCGTAGTGGCTACATAATGAGCTGATGTCTCAGTAAACCAGACGACGAATACACACAGATTGCGGTTGCAAACTCTATTAAAAACTGCAGCGCACATTTGCGTCACACCATTAAATCTGACAGTGTGTCTGGCACACACCCGTCGCCCCTTCTCTCTGTGAGATACGTTTGTCTTAAAGCAATATGTGATGAAACTAGCTGTCCGCAACTTTCTTTGTTTTTATATACGCACACACAATCCCATTCAGAAGCAGGGAAAATAAGCTTATACTTCTGAATGCTCAGAGAGATGTGTGGTTAAGCCCTCCATTAGCTGAGCAGCCAGCCACTCTCTTACAAACATGCACCTGGAGGTTAATAAAAAGCTTTTCCTACTAAGTGAAGCCTGCCGTCAAAGAACAGCTGCTTCACTACAGAGCATCACGCCATCGTGACAGGGGAAAAACCACATCAAAGAGATCATGTGATGTTGACTTAGAAGGCAGAACATTGGTACTGTATATTAAAAACAAAAAAACCCACAAATATAGCCAGCAGCACATGAGACGCCACATACTTAGAGGCAGCGAAAGTGGAATTACCTGATCTGTGGACCACGAAGCAATTCCCTGACTAATCTAAGTCATGCAGTTCTGTTTAGACATAGCGAGAGTGTGACAGAGACTCGAAGTCCTCTTTATAAACAGCAAGAGTTCAGGATACTTACCAGTATTTGCCGGTTCTTGGCCATTCTCAACCTACAAAGTAAATATAAGACAAGTATATCAGATATTGTCGCTGGACCAAAGTGAAAAAAGATCTTCCTGTATTCCTATATCTGAATCCTTTTACTTCTGCTCTGAGGCAAGACAGTGATAGTGGTCAATGAGCAGATACAGCTGGCTACTTACATAAAAAGACATAATTCAAGGTAATAAAAAATTGTACTTTCATTGACTGATTGTCTCATTATAACTTAGTTATATTGCCCAATTAGAAAATTCTACCAATGCCAGTTAGTGAAGGCAGACGGGGCACATTCCCAGAATAAAAATTAAACCTCCACAGGGATTACAATTGTCAGTGGAGAATATCGATCAAACAGCATCCTGGGTCAGTTTCAAATAAATGGATTAAGCCAACCGTCCGCCAATGAATTTTCCACTGAACAGTTTAGAATTACATTTAATCTACGAGTGTGTGCTTTTCAGCCCCAAACCAAGCTGTCGCTCTGTTTTGGAAACGGCGCCTGTCAGACTGAAGGAGCGGTACCTCTCGTCTCTGGTTCCAGACCATGGCTGCCCCAGAGTTGTGGATGGTAGTCAGTTCCGGTTCAGGGTTCTTGGGGAAGAGCAGAGGCTGCTGGCATCGCCTAAGAGGGGCTGAGGGCTCCCCGCACAGGGTTCCTGCAGCTGCTCCAGCTGGGAAAGTAAGAGACAGACGGATGGAAAACCAAACTTATTAATGACTGATCAGAGTTTAAAATTTCATTTATGTAGCCTAATATCACAATGGCTTTACAATGTGTACAGAATACAACATCCTCCATCCTAAGACCCTTAATTTGCATAAAAAGAAAACCCACATAGACTAGGTTTGATGTCTATTTTGTATTGATTTTTCCCCCTCCCTGTTCAGCCAATAGAGGATTTCAAAGCTAGACAGGAAGCACTGGAGACAAATTACAAAACATGACTCAGACTTCAAGGCAACAGAGTCATACCATATGGACATTAATCCAATTAGCCACAGCAGACCCCAACGTTTCTAGCTCAGCAAAAGATTCATCTTCTCAGATTTGTCAAAACATCAGCCAGCTTAATGGGGGAATTTGAGTGAAATAACATGAGACAAAATCACTGAGAACCAACAGACAACATCACCAAAGCCGCTTGGGCGTCTGCAACGGACCCAGAAACACAGTGGAACACTTCCAGGCAGACAACATGAATGCCAAAACTCACATAACCCTGTAGCGCCTGTATTCTCCTTTAGCAGAAAGAGCATTAAATCACAGCGTTTGGCCCACTGTGGGGAACTAAAGCCACATAAGGTAACAGTCCATCTCTAACCCAGAGAGCCAGGGAGGGGACAGAAGTGCCTTTGTCATAAGGCGAACAATGACCACTGAAGAAGCGGAGGAGTGGCCATTGTTGTTAATGGAGTGAAGTGAATCAGCACTGAGAGCTTCAAATCACTCAACAAGAGCTCATTCATCACTGGCTCCACATTTCTGAGTCCGATCAAGTCTCTGGACAGTAAATTTGAAGGGGATTAAGCCATGGGCTGGACAGTGATTCATTATGTTATCATCACTACAACACATAGCCTTCTCGTTAACCGTATAGTTCTCCTGGGTCCATGTCATAAATGCATTACGCTGACCTCATCGGTCAACAAGCTTGAAGGCAGGAACAGCAATCATGCCGCTGCTGGTTGTTTTGGCTTCCTTTTTGATTACAGAGTGTTCCTCGTGTGGCCAGAAGCTGAGGGCACTTGAACAAACCAGCAGATCCGAAAACCCTAAAAATCCTGACAAACAACCTGCCAAAGACCGAATAATACTACGTTCATGTGTCAGCATGAACACATTATCAGCAAATTTCTACAAGAGACAGACACAACACAGGCAGAACTCTCATTGGAAGAAGTTTTAAAATCCATAACAAGCTATAAGAATTAGCTTCACGCACTTAAAGTCACCCCAATACTATTTAATTCATCAAAGCATTGAAGGCGACATTAACATGCCTTTCCAGAATGAATATCTTAGTCACTCAATCCACAGACCCCGCTGTGAACAGCTTTCATTGGAAATACTTTTAAAAGAATAAATAGCGCCTATAAAAACTTCAGTGATTCAGATCCACTCTTTATTGTCCTATAAAACAAAGTTGCTTCCAGTCTGTACACAAACAAGTAACACTCAGAAACACATAAACAAACAAGAACATCACAACAACACAAGTGTGTTGCAGTGTGCCCAGGCTGCAGCCAGAGGGGAGGAGGGTGAAGGTGGAGTTGCAGGAGGCTCAGTCAGGAATTAAGATATTTTCATTGTGAATGCGTCCTAGTGCACCCCCCTCTTGGTTGACTTAACGATCGTTTTCTCATGTCTTTGCCATGAATTTAAGTGGTGCTTTTGCCTGATTATTTACAGATATGTCAATTAAATCAACTAATTGGTTAGTCGACAAAATCGTTAGTTTTATAAGATTGTCTTTGTTTTGAGGACAGTTCTACAGTTCTGCTGCTTACAGTCTATGGAGGTCTTCATTGGTCATGAAACCAGCAAGACCAGATGGACAAAACGTAAATGCAACATCTCTAACAACATCTCTTTGTAGCATTCCCTACCTCTACATGTTTCCTGTAACACTCATTTTACAAAAAGGCAAAATTCAGAGGAATCTCCCAAGATCTGTTGTACACAATGAGAAGCGAATGTCTTATAATAAACATACAAAAGGGGAAACTTGGATACATACTGTGGGACAGTATTCATATTTACAAAAGGATGCCAAAGCAAACACACCTGGTCCTCCACCAAGAGTTCACAGCCAGGTCAGACGGATCAAACAATGCTCATAAAATCTGTTATAGTAATAAATCTTGCTCATTTGTGCAGAAACAAAAATCCTCATCCAGTTGTATCCGTTAAAGTGGGAACACTACGAGACGGCTGCCCTGAACTTTATCTAGACCCTAGTGAAACAATGCAAGCAGGAAAAGGCCGTTACTGTCTGCAGCTGCTGTCCATAAAAGGTCAGATGCTGAAGCAGTGATTTTAAGGTAAATTCTTCATTATCCACACATTCAGAAAATATGATACACCACGTAAGCCGTTTGCCACAATATGTCCAGTGTGAAAACATGTGATCGCTGGCTTGTGAGTAACGTCACGGCCTTGAGCAGAAATGGAATCCTGCTGCTGTCGAGCTTGAATCTTCCTCCTTATGCACCTTATCAAATCTTTGAGCCTTCATCAAACTGGCTGGGTACAAATTCCCATCTTTAATTACAAGCAATAAGGGCAATGCGTGCAAAAGATTCCAATGAATTATGTTTGGATGGAGTTTACCTGGTTGATTGTAAATGTACTGACAAGCTGAGGCACAACACTGTCAGACTATATTAATTTTTCATTCAAGCCGCTGTGGCTGTATGTCTGCAGTGACCTTGCCAACTCAAAGCCAGTCTCAAGTCTCTTATCCCCTACTGCTGCATTTTTCTACCTCTCCTTGTGGACTCACAATAACATTTCCCTTGTGTCTATACAAGGCCACACATTTCACCAATTTTAATGTTTTAACTGACCTATTTCTTTCCATTGAGGGCTGATCCTCATCCCAATCTAACAAAGCCTAGCTTCAAATTACCCTTATCCCAGTACTCCAGGGCTTTTTGGCTATTACACTTGTGGGATGTTCTTTCTGACAACCCAAATGGAAAAAATACTTAATAACACTCTAATTTCTATCTTTTCCTTGCTCAACTTAGAAGTATCAAGTCAATAGTGCTTTTTGCTTACTTACGGCTTCTGGCAGTTCTGTCTAGTTTTACAAGTTCAAACATTTTGCTTACATTTACCCTATTGTTTTCATTTATTTGGCTCTAGTGTTGTCACGTGGAAAATAAACTAAAATAACTTTAAGTAATGTTAGATTGAATTACTGGGTGGATTGTTCCTCCGATGAGCATGGGGGTCATCAGGTTCTGCAAAGATGTTGGAGACCATCTTGTCCTTGCGGGGGGTCGAGTTGTCGTCTGCGCCAAAGGAGATGCTGGAGTCCCCGCCTGGCGGTCGTAGTACCCTAAGGAGCAACAAATGATGGATTATAATGACATTTGATTGACGTCGTCTCGCTCCCTCCCCCACTCTTTATGCCAAGCTAAAACACGAGGCCTTCAATGTCGCATGCTGCAAATCCGCCGCACAGGGCAACAAACAAAAAAAACACTCGTCAAATATAACATGAGGATGCCTCAAGGTACATACAGCCTTCTCCGGACTACTCCCTATCCCTTTTATACACATACCACACACACACACACAGGCAACCAGCAAGGTCTCCACTCTCTAAGCCCCGGCTGTCAGCCTATCAGACAGACAGTCACAATCTCTGCCCTGCAGCTGACTCCAGTCGCATATAATCAAACAGTGTAGCTGACTAGCCGCTGCCTTTCCTCAGCACAGATTCCTTTGCAGTGACGAAGGGGATGGTGTCAGTTCCTGGTAGCATTGTTCTTTCATTTGTAAATGAGTTAATGAAACTCGATGCCCCCTTCTGGGTCATATAACACACAATAGAGGTGAAAAGTCTGATGTCTATAGCTAATATAGGTCAACTAATAGAATGTTCTCCAACAATATAGAAAGCCTGCATGGAGACCAAAGCATGGTAAACAAAGCTCACTATCCAACGACATTCCTTCCACCACAAGCGGAACAAAAGGAACACGATAATGAGTAGGGAAGGCCCTTTTCTTGCTGTGCTGAAGGACAGTTGGGGTGGTGGACGACAGAAAAACTGTGTGTGTGTGTGTGTGTGTGTCGGTAGAGCCCCTGCTTGACCCCTCCCTGTTTTTCCAGCAAACTCTCCTGAAGTCCCTGAAGCCCACAGCTGACACCCCGAGCAGCTGTCCAAGAGACAGGCGGGCAGAGACGCAGAGTCCAGAAAACCTACTGGGCTCTCGATGCAAAAAAACTACAAAGAAAGCAACTGCATTGGCGTGAATTTTCTCAATCAATTCTTGTATACACACACACACACACACACCGCAGCAGTGCTCGTCACACTTGGCTGTGACAGTAATGTCTAAACCAGACTTCACCTCATGGCCAGAGAGGATGAGCTCATGCTTTCCACACGGATTGCGATGGGGGGAAAAGCTTTTAGCTGCCTGGCAAGCAGACCCCACCCTAGAATGAAACTGCAAATAATATCAATGAAATGGCATCAATGTTTAGAGGCTGCAGGGCGGCTTCGGGCTGGTGGGGAGCCATAGGGTGGATGCAGCTGAGCTCCAAAAGCCAAAGATGGCATGTCTGATAAGGCAGGGTGGGAGGCTTTTGATGGCCTACTAAGATTTTAGCCTAATTCTGCTCAAGTAGCTTCTGTACGGATCCCTTTGGTCGGCAAGCATCAGAAAATGACCAACAGCTCATAAAATGAGCTTTAAGGAGCAAAAGCAAAGAGCTAAAGAAAGATTTACAGGCTTATCTAGCGCAAAGCCCCCACCCAAGCCCCCGCATCATCCGAAAACAGCATGCGACTTCAAAACGCTTAACGACTGACCGAGATTTGACGAAGCAAAGGCGAAAAGGAATAGTTTCCTCAAAATCACAACTTATTATTGCGGCATCCGTAAATAAAAAATTAATAATGTAAAAAAAAAATACGGTATTTTCTCTGCATTGTTTTCGCTGCAAAGGCGCAGGAATGCATCCATTCGCGACGCATCACTTACTGGAAAACCATGACTGCGTGCTCGGGGAATGAGTGGCCTACTTTTTCCCAGAAATATAAAGATTTAACAGTCGCTATTCGTCAGACGAAGACACCAGCTCAGGCATATCCAATGAAACTACAAAAAGGATATTGAGTTTCTCTAAACTTCCATTCGCCCTAATGATAATGACATATGCAGACCATAGTCTCGTCTACGATTCTTCCTGCATTCAATCACATATTTGGACTTGGCTCTTGAGCTGTTACCTTTCTCCCTCTGCTGAAAATCTACCACACAAACCACGACTAATAGATCGGCTATAACGATCATTAGCTAGAAACTCAAAAAAAAGCACGTAACGTTAAAGAAATCACCGCTGGTGCAACAATTAAACAAAAAAAGTTATTTTGCAGTCGCCACCAACCAGTTAAAACTGGTCGGCTAACGTTAGATTTGAATATAAAACAAAAAAACAACATGGAAAACACCCCATCGCGTACTTCTGGTTTCCCCTTTTTTCTTTCTCAAACTCGCATAGCTAATTCACCTTGTTCTAAAAGCCCAGACAGGCTAACACGAACTAACTTTGTGTAACCCACGGCTACATCAGTCACCCAATAAGATTAACTTAATTAGCAAGACTATGTGACAGTTTAGCTAAATCCAGCCACCAGCGGGCTAATGTGAAGCAGCAGGCAGACGGCAGAAAAGAGGCGTTTGCTAGCTGCGAGGCTCGTCCGCATCACACTTCTTTTGTTCCTCGGCGAAACGTTTTCAGCTCCTTCTCTCTTTACCTGGAACTGCTTTTAGAACCGGGCTCCATTCCTTTGTAGGTGGTTGTCGTCGTCATCTTTACGGAGTAGTTTTTTCGATGCCTTTGGCGGTGACAAACAGTCGACGAGAAACTGAGAAAAAAAAGCAGTCCTCCTCCTTCCCCGCAGAGCTGCGACGGGATGTAGACTCCACCCGACACTGAAAAAGCATAACGACGACCAGATCCGCTGGTTCTGCGGTGCCAGCCCACGAGACCCAGCCCACCAGCGTTCGGCCCGCTCTGATTGGACAGAACACCACAGAACTACGCTCTCATTGGTTAGAACCTCAGATGGCTTCTCTTGTTGGTGGCAGGGCTCGGCTTCATGGCATGATGATCAGACAGTCCACATCCCTGAGGGCTTTTTTTCAATGCTGTCTAATCTATTGGGGATTGGTGATCATTGATCATGACAATCTGCAAACATGTTTTAAAATGCAATGTAAGGGTAAAAAAAAAGAGGCGGATGAACTTTGACCTCCAGCTGGTCCATTTTTTTTATATGGCTATATTTCTGCTCATAGTCACACTGGAAAAGCCAGACAAAATTAGTTGAAATATGGAAAAAACAAGAGCTTTATTTCAACAGGCATCTTAGTAGACAATACAGATGTTTAATTAAGGGGAGACACCCCCAGGTGAAAAGGGTACATGTTTTAACTACAAGATATCACCATGAAACTTCCCAAGTTGATGACATACATTAAGGCAATTTTCTTTTTTTGCATTACATGTTTTCAGAAATCTTATTTTTATATGCGAATGAGCCATTATTCTTATTAAATATGTCATCATTTGCATGTATTTCCAGAACAGAAATCTGAATATTGGATGAAGCCAGGTTCAGCTGTAAATTAAAATGTTTTAAAGAATAAATTAGTTATATGAACAAACCCATCTGTAAAATATGGGGATGACGACAGGAAAAACAGGGAAAGTGCTACTGAAGTGGAGATTTAATATGAGAAAAAAATTATTTTATGGAAACTGCCTTTATATGTCATATTATTATTGTATATTGTACAATTCCATACATTTCAAAGACACTACCGTGAATAAGGTAAACAATCTTTAACTGATAGATATCGCCATGAAATTTCACCCAATTGTACTTTTTGTACTACAAGTTTTCTGAAATTATTTGTTTAAATATGCAAATCATGCATTATCCAATGCTAAAATTTGGTCAATGTAGGCAAAAAAATCTATTGATGCAAATAGACAAGGTGTAGTCAAATAAACACCAAAGTATACGTTGGATTATAACGTTGTGATGTTATGGAAGCAAAAGGATCAGTGCTGGTTTTCAGTCTCCCCTTAACCGAGACATCTCTTCAGGCTTCCTTAAATATGAAGCCGGGCCTAGTCAAACATTTCTCTACACATCTACTACTATATAAAATGTAGAAAATGAAATATATTTTTCTGAAGATAACAGAAATCAAATGACAATACAGAGCCATTCCCACACTGAGTTTACTGTTTCCTCAGTGATAAAATAATACCGTTCCACCAAGCCTTGCTCATTGGCATTTGATCGGTAAAGTCCGTTGTATTAATCCTCACCATCTCCAGTCCTGTCTGTCTGCAACCCTGCGATAAGAAGTCCTTAACATTTACCGTAATACAGCATGAACAAATAAAAACTGGTTGCGGTTTATGTACAAAAACAGAAAAGTAACATGGTCAAGAATTAAAACACTATACAGCAGTTGCATGTAGTGCAGAGAAATGACAACTTCTCCTGCGTAGAGCTCTGTTGAGACAATAGGACAAGTTGCAAAGAGGCGGCCCACTGTGTGACACAGGCCGGGAAGGTTGGTCGTGTGATGGAAGAAAATGCAGAAGCATCGGGTCGATTAAATCAGACCTCCTGTCTGTTGTTGAAACACATCAATTGTATCTTCGTCTTCCATTTCCAACTGTAAAGAACAAGAGAGAGAGAGAGAGAGAATAAAAGTTATATAAAACATGTGTCACAAGACTTTAATAAGCCTGAAGTTCTGGGCAAACTATTTGCCTCATTTCATACATAGTTTGTCTGTTTGTGTGCATTTATTTTATTAGATTATTTTATTGGCTTTACGAAGCAAAGAGTGTAAAGTGAGAGGAGATTTATTGTACAAAGAGAGGAGAGGACATGTCCTGTCAACAAGCCTGAGAATAAGATCTATTCAAACTCAAATTCCTTGTTTGCATCGGCAAAATGGCACCATTGGAGCAAAAAAACAACAACCAAAAAACAGTGTGCATGCCAGCCTCGCACGGCATTGCATTAAAATGCCAAAACATTCAAATTGGGTGTCGCTACTCCAGCGAATAATTGCCGCAACTGTATCAGGTGTGTTCTGACAGCCTGAGGCTTCTTCATGCTCCCAACGTCGGCGCGTCCTCAACAGTGATAACGTGAAGACTTGGTGTGTCTGTGTCTGGTTTCAGCCGACAGACATTCCCTCACTGTGGGCTGATGTAATCCTTTTTTCTGGTTTTGGTCGACCTCTTTGCCCGTTTGTTATGTTTTCTTCACGCTGAATGACTTCTGAGCACATCTCTGGTAAACACTGGTTTTAAAGTGGTGCTTTCGTGTGATCCTTTGTGAAACTCAGTTTTACAGCTCTGTCGACTAACTAGAACCGCCCCGGTGTTATTTAGCACACCCTGTTATTAAAATGTCAAGATAAAAAGCCAGATTAAAAAAATCTAATCTATATTTAAGCACGAGAGAAAGAGAACGCGAGCATTTTCCTACCATTAATGTTGTGCGTTTGGATAAACATTCTTTATTGCAATGGCAACACCTTTGCCTTCATCCACTACTGTGTGTAAAAGAGCAGCGTCATAAGTGAAAGGCTAACCTAACTTTCATACTGTAAATTAAAATGCAGAGAGAAAAAAGGGAAGCGCCCCATAATGACCTTCCCCATGAAATAAAAGAATATCTGACATATGATACCTTCCTTGATGAGTCACCTCAGCCCATTGTCCCAGGGCATCACACTTACCTGTGATGGTGTGTCCGTCTCATTTATCGGCTGGCCGTCAAATCTGAACCTGATTTGCCTCATCGCCAGTCCCTGAAGACACAAACGCATTAAAACCACTGTTATAAATTAAAGACTCCCACTCGTTTCAATAAATCGTCAAACAGACAGACTTTCCCCCCCGCTCGTTGATCGTTTCACAGCCAAACGGAGGCAATTAAGGACTGCTCAGATGAAGAAACGGCTTTTTAAGAGAATAAGCGGCAGCACAAGGGGAAGAGTTGCAGCTTCAGCAAAGATTCTCAATGTGTTTTTCAAACATTTCAAGGCAAAGTGCTTTACAGGCAGAGAACAACTAAAAAGTGTAAAAACATACTCAGAACTTTAAACTTTACTTTTATAATCACTCACACACACAAATTAAATTTGGCCTATTTATCCCATTCTAAGCATTTATCTGTTGTGTAAATTATAATTATTTGCTGTCATAAGATCTTTTCATGGACATCACTAGATATTACATTTATAACATTTTAAAGCATTTTGCCTTTGAGGCATGATTAAAAAACACATTGCTATGTTCTCTCTTGCAGTGAAACACAAATAAAAGGATTAATGAAAAACATCTGGTTCTCACTGCGGTTTTAAAAACGAGCTACACGACAAAATATTGTCTTATTTCGCCCCGCCGTTAGTCGAAGGGTAAGACGACGCGGAGTTTCCATTCTTCCAGAGAGTTGAACCCTCATTTGACTTTCAGATAAGGAGCAATATCAGGGACTGCCTTTCATTAGATAGCTCGGTTGTTTTTGTAGCCCTGCAAACACAGTTGCAATCAAGATTACAGTTGACAACAAACTGCCACTCATCCCCGTGGTAACCATTGATTAGAATAGCAAGAAGCAGAGCAAAGGACAACTTCAGGAGCAACTTAGCTGATACGTGTTGGTTTGGGGAGGGGGAGAGAGAAAGGTAAAGCCTTCAGCTGAGTTTAGCTATCGAGGGAGCATTTGCATCGACTCTGCAGTCCTGACTGCAGAGCTGGACCATAGCCAAGAAACTATGAACAATAACTCTTTGAGGGGGAAAAAAAAAGACATGACCACGATGAATAACTCTTCAGTGAACATCATCTGGCTTTCATTTAAATTTGACCTTTTAGCAAACTGCAATGTCTTTAGTTGGCTTGTAAGCGATGTGTCTGCTGTAGACAGCCTCTTGGACCTCCCCATTGAGTAAATACCTGTCGTCAAGTAATATCGTCATGTCTAAAAACCCCATTTAAAACCCACATATGGTAAGTGGGACGTGTCCGAACACAACTACTTGTTTTCCCTGCTAACACCGTAAAACAAAGGCACAGATAGTTACTACGTGCATGAGTGCTAAGTGTGAAAAGACTGAAAATAATCACTCTTATCGCAGCCTTTTTTTGTCTTCAAACAAGATTAAACACGTGCGTACTTCAAAGATCTTGTTTTAAACCATCATGCAAATCCGATAAATATTTCCGTATGATGTAAATGCAGCATAACGCAGCGGCAGAACTCCTCTAAGCCACTGCAATGCAATCCTTCCACTACAACGTAGTCATTTGTTACCACGGGTTTAGGAAATAAACCTATAACATGACTGTTCAATCAGCTACGGTGGCTGTGCGGACGCTCACCTGTCTGTCACAGTAGGCCTTCATGAGTTTGATGAGCGGCGTGTGTCTTTTGATCTTGAACTGCACTATAGATCCATCCTGACCTGCTACCTTCAGGTTAATGTGTTCGTTGCTTTCTGTCTTGACTGCTTCCTAATGGATGAAGTCAAAGAGAGAGAGAAAAAAAACAGTTAACACACAGCAAGCAGGGAACCATTGCTGATAAATCAGTTATGAACAACAACAAAAATGACTGGCATGATCTAATTTAGGAAAATATGCAGATTTTTAACTACAAACAAAATTAATTTCTAGGTCACCGCTTCATAGAAAGAACTGCATATTCTACTCTGTTATTATAAACATAATACAGGAGCTGCCATTTTGGACTCTTGCATGCCCAAACAGATTAAAAATAAAAGATGAGGGATCCACAGTGAACCGGTTAAATGAAGAGCAACAGGTAGCAGGTGCTTTCAGATATCAACTCCACCTCCAACGTGTCAGTAAAGTAAGTCGGGCAGTATGATTATACTGTGAGACAATAGAGATTTGAATTCCAGCTTGACTTCTAGTCTTAAGGCCCCTTTAGTACATCATGTTTGACTTGTAAACTGTTACTGAGTATATTACAAATATTATTGAATATAAAAGCTTGTTCAGTGCCTTTAAATTGAAATTAATACAGTGGTGGAAGTACTATTATGTAAGTAAATAAAAGTATAAATGTATTGGATCAATTTATAAAATTAAAAATCCATAATGCATAATTTCAAAAATATATATACGTTATCAATGGATTATTATCTTTTATTTAATGGCAGGACAGTGGTGGAGAATACCATGCAATTGGTATTTTATTCTATTAAAATTAGTCTGCAATAAAGGAGTGATAACTGGAAAATATAAAAGACTGAAGGTGGGACAGGGCTTGGGCTGGGGTGGAGCATGCGTATAAAATTATCAGCAAAACAAATGGACATCAAAATATTGACTATGATGCATTGTGTTTCTTATTTGTAATGTAAACAGCAACGGACTCTGTGGCAACCCATTTCTGATGGTAAACTGGCTTGACCGAGAACCATCAGCAATTATTAATCACTTTCATGTTGTAGCTGGTAAAGCTCATTGTTACTGCTTTATATGCTTCTGAGTTTCTTAATCCATAATAAAACATAATCATTTATTATTTGATTTATATTTAAATGAATAATCTGAATCTGAATTAATATTAAATGTTAAAACAACAATATATCCCTATGAGATATAGCGGTATAGAGGTAGAAACTAGCGAAACATGGAAATACTCAAGTAAAGTACAAGCAGCCTCACTCAAAATGTTAGTCACAGTCGACCAACATAAGTAGAAATATATGGAGATCAAATACTGTAATTCTTAGTGGCATATAGTACTTCTTATTGGTAAACCACTATAAATGTTCCTCCCACTTGCACAAATGAAAACACACAGAAGCTATTAACATAATAAGCCTCTCTCTCTCTCTCTCTCTCTCTCTCTCTCTCTCTCTCTCTCTCTCTCTCTCTGTCTGTCTGTGTGTCTCTTTCTCTCTCTCTTTCCTGCACACAAGTAAATAAAAAGACGCGTGCATGAGGATGACACCCGCTCGCTGGTTGGCTGTGTCATAAAGCAGACAGCGATCTTCGCGCCTGCGGATGCGCGTTCACAAACCTTCCGGTCTAACAAAGTAGGTATAGCTTGGAGTTGAATTTAAGCTCTCAACTTTATCAGTGTAAAACGGAACAAGTGGGAATACGCGTTTTTTTCCTGCGAGCCCCCATGCCACACACACGGCGGAATAAAAGACTGTTTAAATGCAATGTGCAGACACTCACCTTTGGTTTTTCATCAGCCATGGTCACTCTTTTGGCGCTTCTCTACGCTGCCACACAAAGAATACGGGTGCGCGCACGTACTCGTTCCCGTTTAAACAATTCGACCATACGTGCGCGGCCCCGCGCCAGAGCGCGTCCACAGCGCCGGGCTTTGAATGGCCACAGGTAAATCACGTGGGGGGAAGCGCAGTCCAGGCATGGGCGGGAGATTCTCAATGCGCGTTACAGTGGCACTCAGCACCACATGCACGCGCACAGCGATGTTTTCCCCTTTTGTTGTCGGGTTTGTAGAGGTTTTAGTAATCCAACAACATACACCTCCTCACCCTGCAGACCCCTCATCATTCCTGCAAGGGGCAGTTATTAACAATTTACAGTATAGTACACAAACAGCACTTTTCTTTCTCCTTCCTCTTAAACTAAGAATCCCAGTGGCCATCTTGTTTTTTTCTATCTGAAAATGAAGATACACTACTATGTCAAATAAATTGTTCAACGTTTCTACAAGTAAAGAATGCGTTCATTTGCATGCATATCAAATCCAAACCCGGTTCTCTTATTGGTAATCTAGTGAAAATATAAGCATGTTTGTCCAAGGATAACAAAATAATAAAAATATATATACATATATTTTGTTTTGTAATCCATTGCTTCCATATTGCATGTAAAACCAGCTGCCTAAACCTTAAGATTTACTGGTCACGTGTCGTTAATATATGTATTCATTGTGTAATTTTTAGTTATGGACAATACCACATCATGTGCCAAACACAGCGGAGTGGAAACCATACAGGCAGGAGGAAGGCCAGCTCTCCCGTGACGTCATCACATCTGCGCCGTTCGGGCTTTCGAATGAATGAGGCGCCGAATAAGCACTGCACTTGTAGTTCATGGCGTGGGGCGTTTATAGCTGAATATTTAGTAATTTATATTTTATCGTATTGCTAATATTGTTTCCCCGATGGAGGAGTTAGACGTTGAGCCGGCGACCACCGTAAGTTACCGCTGTAGCTTCATTTTCCCTATTTTTTCCCCACTGGATAGCATTGCTAACAAGCTAACTGTATCGCAACAACATAACTAATAGTCTGTCTAGCGCAGTTTAATTATTATATAAATAGAAAGTCCCACAACGTTTCTCAGACACATTAAAGGTTGTTAACAATATACGTCAAGTATACACGTTGTAAGAACGTCAGACTTGTATGTTAGAAAGTATTTAAATTCAACGTTGAAAATTTGGCTGAAATATGTGAAAAATAATGCCCGGGACACAATCTATCCATTTTATTATGTATGTATGTATTATTATATAATGTCCTGCAAGCGTTTGTGGAATTCTGTTTGGTCAATAATATCGTAATACATCACCCCGTCTCTCTTCTTTAAATGCAGAATATTCCTGCAGCCAGTGATGGGAAGCATCTGGGCTTTGCATGGGGTCCAGGTGATATCCTTGTATATGAGACCCTTTACAAAGCATCAGGTACGTGTGGATATTGACACAAGCTCCTCCCTCTGTTTTCACACTCCTGTCCTCCATCTCTAACCTAACGTTACTCTGTTATTGCTGCTCGTCCTTGATTTCCAGGTGCTAAAGGATCAGGCTGCCCCTACGTCCACGAGGTCAGGAAAGATGAGGACATATATTCCCCCATTCTACGCAAACTCTTCAACGAGTCGCATCACATCTTCGTTGGCCTGCAGACAATTAGAGAGGACCTCCCCAGCAAGAACAAAAAACCCCAGTAAGGACACCAACATTTCTAATAAAAGGCAGATGAAGCACCTGCAGAGCTGATTTCACATCATGATTTGTCTCTTTCTTACTATTTAGATTTGTCAGCATCAGTAAAAACTACAGATCTGTGATACGAGCCTGTATGGAGGAGCTTCAGCAAGTTGCAGGTCAGAATTTCTAAATATATTTTTAATATTTTTGTCTTCAATGGGATTACTCGGATGATCAAATTCTCTCTTTTCTGCAGTTTCTACAAAAGATGCAGGAGTGGCTACGCAATATGGAAATCAGGTGTCCATTCTGTTGGCCATAGAACTGATCTGGAATCTGTGTGAAGTGCTGTTCATTGATGCTGCTCCTGGTTAGAGTTTAACTTTGTACTTGCTCCTTTTCGATATTTCTGAATACATTTTAAAACTTGACTTGAATCCCCTGAACAGACAAGTCAGCAGTTTGTGTTTGTGTCCTCAGCCGGTTCCCTGTTGCTCCACCTCGTAGACTGGGTAAGGTTACACAAGGCAGACGTGGATGAGAAGGCCAGAGAGGTGCTACAAAGTGAGAGTCCCGCTGAGCACCATGACTACTGGGATGTGGTAGGTGCAGCGCACACGCACACATTTATGAAATTCACATTTGTGAAATCTCAGTAATAACATGTTTTGTATCCGGGCTGTGCAGGTGGTGAGTTATGTGCTGCAGGGCAGGTTGGAAGAAGCCAGACAGATGCTGGTGAAGCAGGCCACCCTACAGCCTGCTGCCAGGAACATGTACAAGCTGATGGACACTTTGCTCAGCAAGATGCCCTTCTACAACGTAAGCTCATCTTTTTAGTGGTTTGTCTCATTGTGTAGTTTTAGTCTGCCTTTGCAAGATGATATCTGCATGTACTTTTGTATACTTCATAGCCAGAATTAGGTCACAGGATGGTTTGATCTCAGCTTAAATGGGATTACAAATCGTTTTCACCTTTTTATTCTCTCTGTGATCATCAGCCTGTTGGCAACCAGACGCTGACAGAGTTCGATGTGAAGTGGAGACACTGGCACGAGGAGGTGGACCGCTGCCTGCAGGACAACTCGTTTGCCAGCAACCAACATCTGGAGATCATCTGCAAGGTCAGAGCCCTCAGTAGCCCTGGCTGAAGAATATGTAAAACTACATTCATAGCATAGTATATAAGCAGCAATGAGAAGTCCTGTTGAAGGCATTTAATCATGTGTCACGGTTACTGTAACACCTTTTCTGGTCATTTTAGATCCTAGTGGGGGATGAAGACACGTTGCTGGATCACAAGGATCTCCTGAGCACCTGGTACCACTTCCTGGTCACTAGACTGCTCTTCAGTCACCCCACAGTCAAACCCACTGAGCTGCACTACTATGCACAGGTACACTCCACTAACCGCTGCTGCACCACTCAGCATTCCTGGTCACTGCTACTACATGCCTGTTATTTACCGTGTGTGTTGCAGTCATGCATGACGATGTTTCTGGACTCGAGGAGCGTCCCAGAGCCCCTGGACAGCATCTTACTGGCTGCCTTTGAGTTCGACATCCATCAGGTCATTAAGGACTGCAGGTAACGTGGCGAATTACAACCATCTATAAATACATATATACAGTTAGTACAAGCCACATGCATGTTTATGCCTAGAGTCTATAACTGTCCTATTTTTTCCACCACGTTTCTTTCAGCATTGCTCTCAACAACTGGTGGTTTGTGGCCCATTTGACCGATCTGTTGGATCATTGCAAACTCCTCCAGTCTCACAATCTACAGTACGAACTTTGTTCAACCGTGTTTGTACTTTTAATCCAGAGATAACTAGATTGCACACTTTATTCATCTAACTTGTACCATGTCATTCTGGTGTGTGTGTGTGTGTTTAGCTTTGGCTCCAACTTGAGAGAGTTCCTCCTGTTAGAATATGCTTCTGGTCTCTTCACTCATCACAGGTATGGTTATTGAAGTATATTGAATTATGTGTATTTAATTGCTGTGTTAAAGGTCATCATATAGGATGTTTTCTTGTGTTTGCGTTAAGTCTGTGGCAGTTGGCCGTGGACTACTTCGACAACTGCCCAGAGTTCGGCCGTGTCTACCTGGAGCTGCAGATTGAGCGGGTTCCTTTAGACACGGAGCGCAAAGCCCTCAAGGTGCTCAGGATCTGCGAGCAGAGGCAAATGTCAGAGCAAGGTAGCACTCTCTTTCTCTGGGCCTGTATTACACAAACACAGACATTATTATAGTGGTAGGGAGTTAAACCTTTTTGATGTCTTGTCCTCTTCCAGTGCGCAGCATCTGTAAGATCATGGCGATGCGGGCTCTGAGGAATAACAGACTGGGCTCTGCTCTCTCCTGGAGCATCAGGGCCAAAGATGCTGCCTTCGCCACACTCATTTCAGAGAGGTTAGTTCCCTTAAGAACACACTTATTCTGCAAGATGTCGCAATGCCTTTTTAAAAAATGTTTTTGTGAAATGTTTTCTGTAGAACAACCCCTTTGGAGGCATTTTTAAATACACGTTATTCTGTAACTAAAGGCATGCTCTTGTATGTGTGTGTGTGTGTGTGTGTGTGTGTGTGTGTGTGTGTGTGTATGTCAGGTTTCTACAGGATTACTGCGCCAGAGGCACCTTCTCTGATTTGGACCTGATAGACAACTTGGGACCAGCCATGCTGCTGAGCGACAGGCTCACTTTCCTTGGTATGGTCAAGGAAAATACGTACTGCAGCGTTTTTGTAGCACTGTTCAGTGTGTGACTCACAAGTTAAATATGTGCATCAAGCAGGGGGCGTTCACTGAAAGCAGATTGCCTCTTTGACAGCTTCCCTTATAGTCTCTCTCAGGCAGTCACATGAGACTCAGACACAGAGACATGTGTGCACTCGGAGAGATAAATAAAGATATGTGCTGCTTAATGCAACAGCATGTGACATCGTGATACACTGGAAGAATATCAGTAAAAATAGATCCACCATTTATAAAAAAACAAAAACTACAGTACATTCAAAGAAGTGGCTTTTTTTGAAAGGTTATGACCTTTTGTAGACTTTATTAAACCCTGCTAGTTTGTATGTAGGTCTCTATTTATTAAGAAAGTATAGAGATCAGAGCAGGGGAGCATTTTATAACAAAGCTTTGTCACTGAAATTCAGTAGCAAAGCAAAAAAACGCTTTCATACCACGTGATAACGTCTGTGTCAGAATTAGCATCGTAGCCGTCAAAGTATTGACACGAGCCAGTGTTGCAGTCTGAAAACTGACTCTCTCTCTCTACTTCTAGGTAAGTACCGTGAGTTTCACAAGCTGTACGGAGAAAAGAGCTTCAGAGAGGCGGCCAAGCTGCTCCTCTCCCTCATGACGGCCAAGATCGCCCCCCGGAGCTTCTGGATGACTCTGCTGACCGACGCCCTGCCGCTGCTGGAGCAGAAGGAGGTCAGCCACCGTGCACACAGCGTGCAGTCACGAGATACTGTTTTAATTATGACATACAACCAAGTAAAATCCATGAGTCTACCTGTTCTATCCCAGCATATGACTGGCAGTTATTGAAGAGTGTAAGATAGACACAAGTAAGTTAAAATAACTGACACATATTCAGTGTAATCTAATTTTAGCTGCATAATTAATTCAGCTGGTTTACAGCAGTTCATTTGATTATATTCCTGTCTTGCAAATTGTCCTTGAGTGCTTTATTGCTCACTTTACTTCAGTGCATGTGAATGGATAATAAACCTGTGGCGATAATGAGCATGTGCATTTTTAAATACTAGTCTAAAGACTAAATCTTAGAAGACTTATTACATAATTATGTATGGGGGCACCTTGAAATGAACAAAATATGAACTGCAGTACTGTAAGTTTTGACTATGTTTGTTGAATGTTTAGGTGATCTTCTCAGCAGACCAGACCCATGAGTTGATATTCTGTTTGGAGGAGCTCACCTCCTCACTGAACACAACAGCTCCCGGCCCAGACAAGCCCATGCAGGTGTGTATCTCCTCACACAGCCTTCATTTGACTCCGGTAGGTGGAGGTGCTGCTCTGATTTTATTGTTTGGCTTGTAATACATCGGCTCAAACCCTGTTGTCAATGTTAAAGACTCACGATCCTCCACACGTCTTATGTGAGTGTATGTGTTGTTTCAGGATGAAGACATAGAGCTGACCAAAGTGGAGCTCCTGAGACTCGCTCTGGCCAGGAATCTGGCCATGGCTATTATCAAGGAGGGAACGGTTGAAGCATGAGTGTGACATTTTACAGAAAGCTCTTTTTTTTTTGTATTGTATATAAAGTTCAAGTAATCATAATGCCCTATTTGATAATTAAACACTTTTCATGATGTATGTTCTTTTAATAAGTTCATTAACCTCAGACATCCAGTGAAAGAAATATTTATTTTTTTCATGTAGCGAACAAATGGCACATCATACAGTATATACAGACCTAACACTCTCCCAAAATCTACACGTCACATGTTCACATAACTCGTCAAACAGCAAACAATACATTACACACTATGTACATGAAACGCACACCTTTTCTGTGCGTCCTGTGTGATGATTACCAGAGAAGGGACCTCAGGGAGGATCAGGTGGACTGTTTTTAGGGAACTTAACACTCATCCCATCTGCCTGGTGACAGAGTTCCCTTTCCAGCCACATTTGTTCAGTTCACATTTTCTAGGTTCAGTGATGCACTGAAATACTATATCAGAACAGAAAATAATAAATATGAGAAAGATACTCCCAATACTGACACTTGGTGGAAGATCCAATATCTTTAAAATACAGAACAAAAAACATGGAGGCCTACTGCTAAAATAATGACTGAAATGTGGACCGTCACCTTTCATTTATTAAAAGAAAACTAATCACATGAAATAAAAGTTGGAATCAGAAGACCCAAGTTTAAAAATGTATTTAATTAAGTGCAGTTGGTTGCTGCACACAACTAAATATTATTGGTCCACTAATCATAAACAAGTATAACCGAAGAACATGTAACAGTAACATGTAACATGTAAACATGGACATATTGTATATCATCTACTAGGTCCCATTTTCAAATTTCTGGATATATTCAAGTACATTTTCTGCGGTCTAAGACGGTGCTCAGCCAGAGGAATAAATAAATAAAAACACCATCTTAGGCTCTGTAAACGTAGAGGTTTGGGTTTTCTTTGTGATGCTGCAATCCATCACGTCAGTCAGGAGCTGAGCTCTAATGCATTGATTATTTATAGTACATTCAAATCTGTTATATTCATCTTGGAGGGGGAAATCCATTAAAATATTTATCTTAATTCTATCAACTTTTAAACACCACAGCTGTCGTACTTGCCAGTGTATATCTTTAGTTTGTTAGCCATCTGAAGAAAAGTATTCAAGCACTGTATAAATAAAACTTTAGTTTCACTGCCAGGAATAACAATGGCTGAAAAAATGTACCAACCATAAGGAATGTGAAGCTGAAAGGTTCCCCTCCTTTCTCTCTGGGATGGATGTGGACTCACACACACACACCCCTTCATGGAGCTGGTCTGCACACGTCTATAGGTGACCCCACGTCTCTGCTGGGGGGAACTGGTCCACCTCTCCGACCTCGTTGCACAGACCGTCTCCTAGTGTGAACGCCAGCTTGTAGCGCAGACGCACCTTCTCCTGTTTAGACGCACAAAGATCTTTTAGCATCGTTGCGTATTAAATTCTTTGTGTATTTCTGTCCTTTGTTATAATGTCAGCTACCTTTGTTGGGTTGGCCAGTAACATGATCTGGGTAATGGAGGCTGGAGGTAGGATGGGGTTAAACGGTGCTAGTTCCGTTCCTGATGGAGGCTGCAGCTTCACCTTCATTGACTAGCAGATATAAAAGGGGTATTTCGTGTCAAAGTCCACCTATTTTATTCGATTTCACTAACATGCAACATAGCAAATAAAGGAGCTAATGAAACATGAATGAACAGAGGAAGAGGCGTCTACCTTGGGCACAGCGGCTTGCAGTACCACATTGTGAACAAGCAGGGGCGCTGTGTTGAGCATGGACACCACCATGACCAACACGTCAGGCCTGCCGGGGGGACAGTCGGAGGCAAAGTTGAGCAGCATGCGGACGCCGTCCTTATCGTAGGCCGTCACGGGCAGCACTTTACCTGAAGACGGACGGGACACAATCAGTTATCCGTGAACCAGCAAAGCATCCCTCCCTCCTCTCTGCTGGGCTTACTCGGTCTGATGGCCTCCAGAGGGATGTGCACGTTGCCCAGGGAGACGTCTGTGGCTCTGGCTGGGCTGCCCTGCAGAGGAAGGTGGCAGGGGGACAGAGAGCGGAACAGCGGGCTACCCGGGGCTGAGCCCAGGCTCTGGGCCTTGGCCTGGGACAGAGCAGGAGAGCCAGGCATCGTGCCCTGGAGGAAAGAAGGCGAGGAGGGGGCGCCCTGCCCGGGTATGAGGGGAAGTGCTGCTGCCGGCATCCCAAAGCTGCTTCCTCTGGTCATGTGGATGGACGGACTGAAAATCACATTGGATAGATCTCTATGAGGTCTTAAAGTGCTAGACGGGTTGAATAAGAGCACCAGTGTTATTAAAGCAAACTTTGTACACAAAATAGATCCTCAAGACTGTCAGAGTGTCTACAAATACGGGCACCAAGAGAGACTCTGTACCTCTTGTGGTCTGCAAAGCCCATCATGGCCAGGTCTTGCAGGTTTTGGAGGCTGTTTATGGCGACAGCAGCAGCAGGTTCAGCATGAGGCGCCGCTGCCGGACCTGAACACGCCACGCTGCCAAACATGTCTACGCCTGAAGCCGGAGCCTGCAGAGGAGACGAGGAGACGATCGATCATTTGCCCTCTCCCGTTACACGCTGACTAACGAGCTGGTTCAAGTTGCTCACAAACCATTTTGGATGTACCTGCAAGGAAGTCCACCGACTGGACAGTTCGTTCAGCTTGGGTTTTGATTGGCTGCTCAGGGAGGTAGGGGGGTCGTTCAGTCCTGAAACAAGATACAGGCATGTGAGAATCTCAATCTATGTCATTAAGTTTCCGTCTTATCACTGCATTCAACGTTGTGTTATTTCTTTATATCAGCTGCTATGAATAACATCACATGTTTTCAGTGAGATTTAAAATGCTGGTATTGCAGTTTTGTTCGAGAGCCAGGAGCCAAAGCATATGACCCAAAATGCTGAATTGTTCCTTTAACTCAATAAGTCCCAATGGGAGATACTCTACCTAAAGACAGCAGCTCATCATCGAGGAGTGAGAGTGCAGTGGAGGCTTTCTCCAGGGGGGGGTGACTCGGACTGCTGCTCTGGCTGCCATGGGAGCCGGCCAGGCGTTTGGGAGGAGGAGGCAGCACGGGGATGGGGGAAGCCGCGGGGTTGGTGGAGACGAGATCCGAGGCCTGGAAGGGAGGGGCGGCGGCGGCGGGTTGGGGAGGACTCGGAGTGTCGAGGCCGGTGAGATCGATCAGTGTGTCTGTGGTCTCTGCCGGGGGGGAAGATGGATCGCAGCGGCTGAATTAATGACACAATGGCAGGATGGCTGAAGCATAAACCGATCACGCCTTTTATGTACAATGCATCCCTCACCATTCCCGCCGTGACCCGCCGTAGAGCGAGGCTCCTCGCTGTCCCCGTTGATGGGCTGCCCCTCCACGATCTTCTTATAGGAGTTGATGACCCGAGAGAGGTCGTCGCTGGCCTGCAGGATGTCGCCTGAGGAGTTACGGATTATAAATATGATAAATAAACCATCAAAAAGTCACGAGCGGGCTCCTTCAGACGGAGAAAAACACGACCGACCTAAACTGGTGTCATTGTCCTCCGTCTCGGTGGCCATTTTGAAAGCGGCGCGCCTCAGCTTGTCGCACCGTTGGTAGAGTTCCTGGGAGAGAGACGGAGAGTTTGAATGCCGTGACGCCAGCTGGTGTTGGGGTCTCTATAGTTAGTTACATGGCTGTGCTGAGCATTATACGCGTTACCTTGATGATATCCTTGTCCGAGTCAGTGGAGCTGTCTTTATTGTAGTGGGACAGCATCTCCGTCAGCAGCTTGACGTTGATGCCCACCTCCTCCAGTGTGTGGATGCGCTTTGTGACCTTGTGAACTCGAGCCTCGTCCTGACAAAATAACAACACACCACGTCACGTATGAAAAAAGTATTATAATATGTTATCACCTTGGCAGAAGCTTATATGGCTCTTACCTCTTTCACCATGTTTTTGATTAATCTGTTGGCTTCCTGGAGGTCCTCTGGGTTTTTACTGCGAAGAAGCTCAGCAAGCAGCTAAAAGCAAACCACACAGACACACTTAGACCCGGCATCATTTCACCAGCAGCACATAGAACACGTGGTTCGACCCCTCACCTTGCCCATGTCCTCGTTGTCAAACACCGGATGCTTCGGTCGCGTCGGAGGAGAGGGAATCAGCGTCCTGTCCAGCGGCAGCTCTGGGTCATGCGTCACGAGGCCTGGCGATGAGAGCGAGGAGAATAAGACGTTGTATTATTCCACGTGAAATCACGACATCTACCCTGATCTCAACACACCCTGTCTCCTCAGCGTCTGGTAGGCTTCGCCGATCTTGGTTTCATTCGGGAAAGCCACGGTCCAGCTGTACAGCATCTCCACGATCTTCAGCTTCACCTTCTCGGGAGCACTTTCGCCCATGTACTGGAAACGAGAGGGGATTAAACCATAGGAGGTAGAGTCGCCTTCCTGTTCACGTCAACCTGTTTGGAGCCCGCTTACCTTGGGGGACACGACTTTAATCAGCTCGTTCAAAAATCTGTATTTGCCGACCTCATTGTGGAACCTTCTCCCGCAGTTCTTCATGCATGCCTCCAACACCTGTGCACACACAGGGGTTAAGATAAAGCCAGTCCAGGGGGGAATAAAGGGTGCGTGAAGCATTTCTTACCGTGAGAGCCTGGAGAGCTTCCCATTCTTGCGGCGAGTGGATTTTGTGGACGAGCAGAGTCACCGCTATCTGAGGACTGCAAGGAGACATAACAGATGAGACACCCTTTTTTCTGGAGGTGACTTAAAAAAGAAATGGTTTGCAAATAGATAACAGGCATACCCTTCCAGTTCCTTGTTGATCTGATCACAGAAGCCTATGATGTACTCCCAGTCCTCCTGTCTGTTCGTCGGATGGGTGGCTTTATCTGTCAGAGGGAGACATTTACACCGACATACAGCATCTGGTGTGTTTGTGCAGCACTGTGTGTGTGTGTGTGTACATCTGAATGCACATCCTGCTGTGAATATGACTCATTGTGATCAACAGAACAATGCACCACTTGTAGTCCTCTCTCTTCCTCTAGTAATAACTGATGTAGTGCTCATTGTATAAGCGGTGCTGCGGACGAGTCTGCTTTCTGTAGTATTAACCTCTACTGAGGGACGACCACCTGGTAAATGTGGCCCAGACAGCGTTATGATAAAGCCCTCCACCCTTCCAGCTAACGCTGCAGACAGCTGACAGTCCAGCAGGACCCTCCATCAGCTGGGACGCGGCTAACCGCTTCTGTACTAGCGGATTTTAAAGTTGCTGCCCCCCCTTCCGTCACCCGAGCAACGTATCCGGCTAATTACCCCCATTATTTAATTCATAAAACAGGATTTATCACTCACTGAGCCAGGATTCGAGCGACTCCCCTTCCTGGTACGCCATAGCACTAAAAACATCGCGTGATGTCACCACCAGCGTGTGCGCGAGACCCAAAATTATTGATCGGAATCCTTTTTTAGGATTAAAAAAAAAAACACGAAATATATACCATTGTAATAACAAATGATAAGACTTATTTTATACTTAATTTTAATTTAAAATAAAAATGTAATTAAATAAAAAAATATCCGAAAGGCATCTGCAGGAGGTACTAAACCGGGGTCCTAACTGACACTCACATTTTCAAGATGGCTGCTTCCATCTCGGGATTATTAAAACCTTGGACACCAAGGTAATTGTGATTTTATAAAGACACTCAGCATGTAGTGGTAACTGTCTATTTAATATTTCTGTTTTATGGCGCTTCTTATTTGATTCAGAATGAAAACACTGATGTAAATGACGTCGTTATGTTACATGTTAAATACCAAGCCTGCGACAAATGATGCTCTTCATTATGACACTGCCACTACACATTTTTACATTTTAAAGTAATTATATTGTCTTTAAAGCTGTTAATAATATAGCACCCTTATACATACTCCAAGGATTTAAAAAACAAAGTTACCTTTAATGCCAAAGACCTAAACTATGGAGCACACAATGGTATAAAAGTGAGAAAAATTAGCAAATCCTAATCTACAGTTGATCAACAGAAAATTGATGCACACACTTGAAATCCAAAAAATTCAGAATTTGTATTTGATTGATATTACAATTACAAAGACAACATTCAAAACAATAGTACTGATATTTTATCTTGAATTAATGTCACAATTAAATGAAAAATTATAATTTCAATCATTAAAATTTGGTTTCTAAAAATATCAGAAAAAAATAATTCAAAAATACTCTTCAAAATCGCCAGTTCTGTCCGACAGCACAACAGTCCAATCTGATATTAGAAATACTATTAACAAAACAAGAAACCAGAAAATGATCACTTTTAGTTTTCTCTAGATCGACTCATCAAGACTGCTGATTTTTAATTTCTCACACACTAAAACTTTTGCAGAGTTTTCTTGGTGAGGTGGAGCCGATACAACCCTTACTATCTGGAGCCAGAGGTCAGGAAGGAGGCCTACAGCACACCAGAGTCAGAGCTGAGCGCTGAGGAGAAGGAGCAGCGGGAGCTCAAAGCACACCGACCCATCAAGGCAGCAACCAGTGGAGTCACCAGCTCGGTTTTCAGCGACCCGGTCCTCAGGTACGCCAAACGGAGGATGGTGCACGTTAAGTCAAACCCGTGCATGTGAGAGTTGGTGTCAGGTGATCATTTTTTGTATTTGCTTTTCAGTAAATTCATCAACATGATGATGACGGATGGAAACAAGGTTTTGGCCAGAGAGATCATGACAGATGTAAGATCTCAAAACACAGTTCTCAGTCTCACAGCTGAGCTCAGAGGTTTGGTGTCAGTCTTTAATAATATAATAACTACCACGATTTCTCTCTTTCTGCTTCCAGACCCTGGAGAGCATAAAGAGGAAACAGGTGGAGAAATACCACAAAGCTCCGGAAGGGAAGAAGGAAGAGATCGAGTGTAACCCCTACGTCGTTTTTCACCAGGCTCTGGAGAACTGCAAGCCTGTCGTCGGCCTGGCCAGCATACAGAAAGGTGGAAAGTACTACCAGGTGAGTGACGAGGCAGATCACTCTTCACGTTAGATCCAGAAACAGTTGTAATATTTTGCCGTCACAGAATAAAAATGAATTCTAATTATATTCCGTTTCCACCCAGGTGCCCATCCCTCTTTCGGACAACCGACGTCGCTACCTCGCCATGAAGTGGATGATCACGGAGTGCAGGGACAACAGACACAGGCGCACGCACATGTACGAAAAACTTTCCCAGGAATTCCTAGCAGCATCCGTGAAGGAGGGCAACGTCATCAAGAAGAAGTTTGAGCTGCACAAGATGGCTGAAGCCAACAGAGCCTACGCTCACTACCGCTGGTGGTAGAAAAAAAACACTTCAACTCAAAAGACTGGACAGACGTGGGAGATTTAGTGACACATTTTGTTGTTCAAAGCACTTTTTGTAAATAGTGAACACCGTGAAAATCCTTTTGGTGGAAGGACTATGGTGTAAAAAGTGCTGTAGGACAACAGTGACTTTAACATGGAGTACCATCACTTCTTGTATTAAAAAACGTGCTCAAAGTCGTGATCAGCGGTCGATTAACACACAATTAAAGGAAAAACTTCCAAGATTTATTAGAACAAATAAATTTGCATTCAATGTACAACCCAACCATAAACATGGAATTGAGTAATGTAAAAATGTTGCAACAGTGTAATAAAATATATAAACAAATATTGCAGTCAGTAATGGAGCTAATTTAACTCTTTAGAATCAGTTTAATGCGTCATTAAACCCATTTTGCCTCAGTTTGTTTCGTCAACTTGGTCTAAAGGTGGTGAAAAATCTCAGCGCTTGTACAGAAATCTTCAAACAACTACAAAAACATAACCCTAAATCTGAACTGATTAGAGGTTGTGTGCCAATTGTATATTCAGCATTGCTTTTTTACATATAATTACAGGTCCAGCTTTTTAAAAATAATGTCATTTCACAGAGATGTGACATCTTGAACGCGTTTCATTTGGTTGAAGAGAGTGAATGCATACTGGAGTGTAGAAGGTGCTGATGCTGAATTCAGAGGAGACAGTAATTCTCTATAATGGATCCCTGCCTTTTCAGTAAATGATTTGAGTCCTTCTTCGACTGCTGTCCTCCAGCAGCTAAGACTACAAAATAAGAGCTTATGCTGTTGTTATATTGGCACAAGTTGAAACTTGATGTCTTAAGTAACCAATCTATTGGACTTATTTATCTTGAGCTTGAACCAAAAAAGAAGGTCCCTGAATTAAGACACAGCGCTTTATCTGAAGATACGGCCTCACCTAATGACATGTAACACAGGAATCCTACAGGACGAACTCGGCGAAAAATTCCTCTGAACTGCATTTCAAACTTTTTGTAAAATGTCAATATGATGCAAAAAAAATGGATCCTCAATTAAATTTGGTCACACAACAATAAAAAGAAAAGCAAAGACCAAATTGGCTTGTATCTAACTGGAATGTCTTTTCCAAGTCCTTTGGATTTAGTAAAAAAATAAGTAGGACTTTGAAATGTTTTCTCAAAACAGGAATGCCTGCAAGATGATAAAAAAAAAAGATAAAAAATATCTTCAACTTCTTAAGCTGTAATCAAACTTAAAAACAAAGTGTACCTGAATGTGGCTAAACCTCGTTAACTTAACTTCAACACCTTTTGAACTATTGCACATTCCACATCCACGGCACCACCTCAGTAACATTATCAAACGCAGGGAACAATCCAGCAAAAGCAAAAAAAGTCTTTTTACAGTTTATGAACTGCCATCTTCTCAAAGCCTTCCACGTTTTTTCCTGGAGGATGTCGCTATCCTGCATGAATTTGCTGGTTTTATAATCATCGGTGATTAAGGAGAGGTATCCAAGGTCGTTGAAGGTTGGCCAACGCACCTGCTGCTCAGCTCCCTTGTCCTCGCAACAATCCTAGTCAGCAATTTCACTGTAGTAGTACTTGTGGGCGGTGCCACTGAGAAACCAGCCTCCGGCCCTGAACTCCAGGATCTCCAGCAGCAGCAGTCGGGCCATGGAGGTCAGGCCCTCCTGGAGCAGGAAGCCGTCCCGCAGCAGGAAGAACAGCTCGTCCATCCGCGGGCCGTTCACCTTCTCCAGCTGCTCTCCGATGCGATGCAGCTGCAGCACCAGGCAGTCCACCTGCAGAGGGGGGGGGGGGGGGGGGAGTGGGAGGGGTGTCACAGGCACATTTCCCCACATGCATGATATCAGAACTAATAACTACACCGTCTTTCTCACCTCCTCCTCATTCATTAGAGCATCTGGTTGGGCCAGCCTAATCAGACAGTCATACACAGGATGGACCAGAGCCACCATCGGCATGTTGTTCACCTAAAGGTCAAGACAAACAGCTTTAATCGAGGCACCAGCGTTCTGTCCGCAATTCCAACAACAATGGCCATTATAAAGGATGAAACCTGAGTCACTGTGAAAGTAGTGGGTGGGGCCACACCTTCCAGGCTGAACACTGACATATTACACACTTACAAGCAAGAGGCACATGAACATCAACTTTACTGAACACGATATGTCACAAAGGTCATCACAAAACAACAGTTAAAAGAAAATGCATTTTACAGGTGCTTCGATCCAGAGTCATTCAAGAATGTCACCCCAGATTTGCACTCAAGACAATATCTTAACAGGTAGCAACAGTAACTTACTTTGAGGTAGTCAAAGACGTTACAGATGAACGTGACGTAGCACACCCACTCCTGCAGCGAGCGCCCCCTTGTCTGCTCACGGTTCTTGAACTCCTGCTGGAGGCGGTTCAACAAGTTCCTCCTGAACACATTTCCGTTGTTCTGCTTGGCCTCGGCCTGCACGGGGAGAGGAAAAAAAAGTCAGGAAACGCAGGGTTAAGCTGTCTTAAGAGCCTCCTGTTGCTCCAGTGTAAACTACCAGTTAGGCATTAATAAGGTAAGAGGATTAAGAATCAGATGTTTCAGTTCTGCTCTGGTTCTTAAATCCCTACTGTCTTAGAGGTGCTAGGTGTCTTATACAATTAATTTAATGTGGACAGCAGCTACTGTAAAAAGGGTCAAATAGCAAACAGCATGGACCTGCACAATGGTGTAGCAGATGCGTCCAGCCTCTTTGCTGAACACCTGGTCCTTTAAGGACTGATCCACAAGGATGTTGGACACCTTCTCCAGGTTCACCGAACTTGGATCTGAAAGAAACAACAGTAGATTTTGAGTGCGATTTCTCCAACAACATGCAGATGCAGCAAAGGTTGTGAAAACAACCAAAGAATCTCAGCAACACTGCCCTGATGCCAAGCCAGTAATAAGAGGACAGTAAGACGCTAACCTTTCAAGGCTGTTTTCAGCAACATCTGTGTGTCCAGGTCAAATGATTGCATCCTGTAGTCGTCAGTGGTGTTTTCCATTATAGAAGTTAGCACCCAAATCACACCTGAGAGCTGGAAAGAGCAGACGATTTAATGGATTTCAGAGGGATGAGAATAAATGCTAACTTTTCACACACACAAAAGAGGGTCTGCTTCAAGCCTGGGCACCGAAATACATTTATGTAAACGTGACAGACAGAGGCCGCAGAACAATTTGTGTGACAACAATAACCACGAAATCCTGTAGTCATCAAACTGGCGGCTCCCCACAGCTCATTCACTGAGGGATAGGAGGGATTACATGGGCAAACCCCGGTCGGCCGAAAGGTCACCACATAGCACCTAAAACCCCAAATCAACAGATTTAACAGCACAGAATATTCCTTTAAAGTGTGAGGTATAACATTAACTTTGTACCTGCACGCCCATTACAAGTTACTTACGCTAACTTTAGCGTTGCTGTTAGCAACGTTCTAACTAACGCTAGCTAAACGTCAAAATATAGCATTAACGTTTTTCACGTGTATCGAGAGTAAATGCAGTGTTAACACAGTTTTTGCTGTCTTATTTGTGAACACACTATTAGCCAACTAGCGTTAACTAATATATAGCATTAGCTAGCTTGCGTGCCTCTCCTTATTGCAGAAACCTAACGTTGGCGTTCGTGTTGGTGTTCAGACGAGATAGTTTTAGGTCTAACGTTAACCTGTATTTAAGCTACGTTACGTTACAGCCGCCCGCCAAAAGAAAGCAACGGGTTAATGTTAACAGACGTTATATGTCCCGCTGAAAAGCTTGTATTGTTACTTACATTTCGGCAACAATATGCGAATGAAACACCTAAAATTGACTCCTATTATTTACATCCAAGCCGGTCATACCACTCGGAGAGATGTAAGCAGACGCTACTCGGGGCAGCCTTTCAAAGATGAAGTATCACGGCAAGATAAATCCCTTCCTCTCTTCTACTCGCCAAAAATATTAAACGAATCGAACACTGCTTACGCCTGTATCGACCCCAACGTCCCTATACTCAACGCCTACCTACACTCTTAATTTGAAACTTTATTCTGAATGTTTTAACCCGAAATTTTATTAGGGTAATCATTGAATTGTCAACATAAATGTACAGTGAAATCTAGTGGTTGCAAAACGTCACTACATCACCATAGCATGTTTAGTTTCTTTTTTACGTTTTAACGCCACTGTACAATGTTCATGTGAAAAAATAACGCCAATTAAATTAAAATATTATAACAAAAGGTGTCTGAAACTGTAATTACACATTTAAACAAAAATAAAATTGCATTACAAAACGGATTAAAAAAAGTTATTAATATTACAGGAAATAATAATTGTAGTACAAGATTACATTGATTAAATGAATCAAATTCAACTACATTATATACATTTATGAAGATTTATAACAATATATATATTATAACAATACATTTGCAGATGTTAAATTAAATTATAGGGATGATACCATGGATGTTACGCTTATGTTCGTGGGCGCTTTTGAGATTTCTAACATGTTGAAGTAAGGAAGTGATTGATCTCGTCGCGATATTTCGTCTTTGAAAGGTGGAGTCCGCGCTACGTAACCCGGAAGTAATGCGAGCTATTTGTGACGTACAGAAGGATATCCATGAGAAGAATCCTTCCTTGTCCTATTAACGTGTCGGGGTTCAGTGCTGTGACTGCAGGTGTATTTATGAAGGACGTTTACTGTAAGGTAAGTGTCTGTCTGCCCGCTGCAGCTCTGCGCCTCGGTGCGAAGTCAACAGCTGCTCTGTTGTTGTTAGCTTAGCTTAGCAAGACCAAGGTCCCAGTGCATGTCCTCTACATACTCTGACTGTTTCTTTATCTGGTCCCCAATGCGTGTTGTAAAATTTAAAAAAAGTTTTGAATAATTCATATCAGATGTGCATTTCATCCATTGTGCGTTTTGGAGTATCTGTATGTGTGTAGAAGCCCCTGGCTTTCTGTATTATGAGTACATTTGCTTGTTAATAGATATTTAATTCATAAACCATGCAGTAATAACCTCAATAGCAAGAGAAAACTACCAGCTCTCCACTGTGTAACTAAAGATACATGGACATGCGATATGTATCACACTATGTGCATGAAGTACATTACAAAACACTAATACTGTAATTCATAATGTCTTCTGCAGTGTCAAACAGGAATCTGACACGGTGGGGATATGGTGGGGTATAACCCCGGGGTTCAGGGTCCAGCCCTCCCCCCAGAGGAGGCAGCCCTTGCTGGGTCAGCTGCTGGGCTGGTCACCCGGGCCCTCATCAGTCCCTTGGATGTGCTTAAAATCAGATTTCAGGTAATGATGGGTCAGGGCTCACCGCTGTAACCAACCAGGTGCTGGCTATTTGTAGCCACACAAATTGCTAATGTTATTTAAAACTTGTCTCATCACATTTTAGCAGCTAATCTATCCTCAAAAACTGTTGCTCTTGCTTCCTGTAAGTTATGTTTTCTTTCCCAACAGCTACAGATTGAGAGCGTGTCTTCACAGCGGCCCGAGGGGAAATACAGGGGATTATTTCAGGCGTCCCGGTGCATTTATTCAGAGGAGGGACTCTCTGCTTTCTGGAAGGGCCACGTCCCTGCACAGCTCCTCTCCATCTGCTTTGGGGCTGTCCAGGTAGAGACCCTACATGTCTCCAAACTAACACAATAAGCTGTATGTACATGATTTAATTAATTTATTTGTACGTGTGCTTCGCAGTTTGCTAGTTTTGAGTTTCTGACGGAGGCAGTCCACAAGTCAACGCTGTATGACAGCCAGACAGCAGGCGTTCACTTCATGTGCGGCGGCTTGGCTGCCTGCTCTGCGACGGTGGTGTGCCAGCCTCTGGACACACTGCGGACACGCTTTGCAGCTCAAGGAGAAACCAAGGTAGTTTTTGATAGGAGACAAGGATTTCTTTCAGAGTTGTTGTTTTTTCGTCTCGCTTTTTGAAGGATTTGAAAAAGCACATTCTATTGGAAAAAAATTCTGTCCCCCATTCCATTAGAAATCCAATACATTTTTAATTCAGCTGCCGCAAAAATGTCCTTTTTGAAGTATTTCAAAAGTCTTAAATATTGTTTTGCCTGCTAGCTACCGTAGCAAGACTTAGATAAATGAATCATGCTTCATTGGTCTCCTCAGGTGTACAGGAACCTGCGTCATGCTGTGTCTACAGTCTGCCGCTCAGAGGGCGTGCTGACGTTTTACCGCGGTCTGTGTCCAACACTGATGGCCGTGTTTCCTTATGCTGGGCTGCAGTTTTTCTTCTACAACGTCTTTAAGAATCTGTTGGCTCCACCACCCGAAGCAAGAAACTCTGGAGGTCAGTGGAGAGATTTATTACACCACATTAAGCACACATACGACGTATACAGCTTGAAGTTTTATTACTTCCTATGTCTCCCTTCAAGGGCACCTGAGGAGCCTGGTCTCTGGCAGCGGAGCTGGAATGATCAGCAAAACAATCACGTACCCCTTTGACCTCTTCAAGAAGAGACTGCAGGTGGGGGGGTTTGAGGCAGCTAGAGTTCACTTCGGACAGGTACAGTAACGCGCTCCACATGTCTGCAGCACGTATTTTGGGTTCAGCCTGTGAGCGTTCTGTTTTCCGTGTGCAGGTGCGGAGTTATAGCGGTCTGGTGGACTGCATGGTTCAAATAGCCAAAGAGGAGGGCGTGCGAGGCTTCTTCAAAGGCCTCTCTCCCAGCCTCGTGAAGGCTGCGTTGTCAACAGGCTTCACCTTTTTCTGGTATGAAGTTTTCCTTGACGCCATGCGTAGCCTCAGGGAGAGACGGAGAACAAACGGCCTCACCAAAGACCTCGAGGGAAGATCGTGATAATAGATAAACAGACTTTCTTCTCTGCTTGCACAAAACATTCATCAACCGGGTCAATGTTCGGCGGCAGCTTTTATCTGGTTTACATGTAGGGATGGGAGAACATAATCCTATTTTATTTGTTTTTGTGCTGTCATTACACCATGTGTTGTATATGCATTGACTTTTTTTTATGTGTGTAATATTTTAGGGGGAATGGTTGCTTTCTTTAAACAAAAAAAAAACTGAAATTTGCACTTTTTTGACTCGGTGACTCACATGTTTCTTGACATTCATTAAACTGGAAGAGGAGTATTTGATTGTGCGGTCGTGTGTGTTTAGGCAGAATCATGAGTTTTGTATTTATTTTATTTTTTACTGGTGAGAAAAAAACCATCCTGTCAATTTGAGGCCAAATGCACAGCTAAGTCAGTGAGTTTAACTATTAAACGTGGCTGTGGTTGTGCCTGCATGTCTGTCCAACACTTTCAGGCTGTTGTTTTTAAAATAAAAGTTTTTTTTTTTTATAACAACTGAGGAGTCTGCGTGAATGTGTGTGTGTGTTGAAGGATCCATAGGTGTGGACTCAACAAACAAACCCCTTTTTATACATTTTCACACACAGGGCGTCCTATAGGATCATCACATCATTGGTAATCAGGTCATCATATGTATCACCTGCGTTGCCTTGCCACCTGCGTATGCTTTACTAATTATGGCACCATCGTGTGGTGAAATTAGGAGTATCAATGCAGCCAAAAGAACCAAAAATGTATTTAACTTTGAACAAATTGTCACTTTAACAAAATAAACCACCACATGATGACACAAGTAATGTGTCCCTTTATATTAAAAATCTGTCCTAAATTCAGATTGTCACAGACTTTAGAGCAAACAACAATGTATTTTAAAAAAAATGTCCTACATGCAAAAAGAGGCTGTAAGCAAATTCAATTTTTTTTTCATAACTGTGCCAATATTTTTAACAAAAGTGGAAAAAATGAAATTGGTCACACATGAATGGCTTGTTCGCTGATTGACTTCTGAACTGCTTTCGGTTATTTGAGCGGTTGGATTCCATTCAAAATGGCAAGTTACTAACAAAGACTCCTCACACATTTATGAATATAACAGAATTGAATTTTACTTAAATGACTCAATAATAATACAAAACCCATCAAGAGTATGACAAAAAACATAATCCAGTTGAAATGAACGAAGCAGCAAAACGACACGCAAACCACGTGACGGGTTTGTAAAAAAAAAAAATCAGGTCAAATACGACATCAAGTGTGAGAACAAAGAAAACAGAGAACATTTAATATTTAAAAAGCAGCCTCTGCAGGTAAAATCATGCAATTACATGAGTAATTTCACAAATGTGGCGGCTGACAGAACTCACTATAATAAACACTTAAAGAAGATAGAGAGTCCCGTTGTTTTCAAACACAATTTCATAGCAGCATCATCATCACTGGGCACGATCGTCTTTTTCAAAGTAACGGGGTTAGATAATATTCATACAATATGTACAAGAATACAGAATCACCTTACACCTGACTGGAAAACCATTATACTCAACCGATACAGCGGCCAACAAGGATCTGTCATGGAGTCCTAACCACAGAAGGAGATACGTCAAACCACAAGGTCCAGGTAACAAAGCCAGAGACTCGGATGCTTAAAGCAGAAAAATGTAAAGATCGTGTGCGGTGCCTAAATACACAGAAAAGCAAGGTGAAAATCGGTGGGATAAAACACGTTCAGGAATGTACGCTACACTCTGACTAAAACTGTTGCACGACGCCGGCTTTTCTGAGGACGAAGGAAGGATGAGGAGCCTCCAGCTGCTTTTGTTAGAATCTCAATGGGACGCACGATACCTTTACACCTCGCAGGACTTGTTTGCTATTTGAGATCAGGCTGCCTGTCTGTACCTGTAGAGGCAGTCTGAGAGCTGTTGGCTGTAACACCGGGGGATCTGGGACCAGCGGGACAGTGAGAAGTCTCCTTCACTTCAGCTGGCTGAGGGGGAAGGGGGAGGGGGTGGGTGTCATCGCAGGATGTGCTGGGCGGGCACTGATCCACAGGTCGAGGGCGTTCACCAGCGAGCGCCGCCTCGCTCTCATTCGGGCTGCGGACTGGAGTTCCAGGAGAAAAAGCTGGGCAGTTTAAAGAGGGAATCCCTGCGACCCGGATCGGGCAGGGTCAAGGTCTCCGGGGCCGACTTCTTCCTGGGGCGCTCCTTCGGAACCGCCAGGAACTCCGGGGCCTCCGTGGAGAGGGGGGTGGAGGGGGCACTGCTCGGGCCGCTGCGGTTGCTGGACGGCAGGGGGGTCTCCGAGATGGAGATGGCGGGGGGGAAGGTGCCGATCTTCAGGTTGGTGGCTTCTTGGGTGGCACGCTCGTACTCTCTGACCTCCTCCATGGTCATGTCTGTTGGGATGGATTACACTTGAGCTGAATAATTGTATTCTGCAGAAAGCAGTGAAGCATTGTCTTCTGATTAGCAAAGGAATATGTATAGAAATATGATACAATATGAATAATATAGGATGGTGTATTCAATCATTAAAAAGATGCTTCACTGGCACCAAATCTAGAAAATGCAACACTTCCTAAAAAACGGTGACAGGAACCAGTCGAAAAATATAATTCCTAAAATTTTAGCTTGAAGTAACCAGTAAAAAGGCCTTTTTCTCCTGCACTCATGTGTACTCACTGTTTATCTTTGGAAGGACGACATTACACCCTGAACATAAAAAAACGGCCTTGCTATGAGGCACATTTTGAATTTGAGTCATACAGACTGGGCTAAAACAGCAAGTTAACTTTATTCCACTTGCGTTACACTGATTTCTTTTTTTTTTACAGTGAGTCAGTGTCTATGCACAAACCTAAAAAAAACTTACCGATCCACTCATCCACCCAGGCGAAGGCCTGTCTGTGTCCTAGAAGCAGCACGTCTCGAATCACCTGAGCAGAATGAGAAAGGAGGAGGCGGGGAGGAAGCGGGGAGAGGAGCGACACCACAGAGGAAGAAAGAGGAGGAGCACAGGGAGTTCAAGGGGAGAGGATGTGATTCAGAATGTGTTAACTCTGAAGGCCGGTGAAGTTAAAACATATTCTAAGTTCCAAACATTTCCGCTCACCCCCGGAGGAATATGATTAATGAGTCACTCCCGGTGTTACCATGTAAGTAATGGCCCTGCCTGTGTGTGTGTGTGTGCGCCTCGGGCAAGGAGAGCACAGGGACAGTTCACCCCAGAGAGGGATGCTGTAGAGCGCTAAGCCAAATAGATTTGGGGAATAGATGTGAGGTTTAAAGTGTGCGGCCGAGGTAAAGGGAGGTGGTGCGAGGCAATCTGCAGGATGTGAACAAGGGCAGATCGTGTAGAAGGTGAAGAATTCAGCATCCGATGTGGTTCATGGCCAAACTGTTTTTAATGACTCCCTACCTTGTGTACAAACTGCTCCACGCGTGTTTGTAGACCCCAGACTTCAAACTTGACCGTGACCAGTTTGTAAGAGCACATGATGGGCTCTTGGTCTTTGATCCATCCTTCCTGCAGGAGGCCTCGGTTGGTCTTCTTGGATTTAAAATACCGCAGGTCCTGCAAGGCCACGAGACAAATTCTTAAAAAAAAAACATAATTTCTGCTAGAAAGGGAAACCAAAATCCCCGTAACATGTTGTTTTTCAACCTACACATGATTAAAATGTTGTTTCCCATTATTTCTCTCTCTCTCACAGACCTTCTTCCCTGGCTATAGGAGAGCATCACCTGCATTCATAGGGAGCACATTCACGTGCATTAATCACTGCTCCGTATGGACTCATTATGCTGTCGTGATGATTTGTCTCAGGGTCATGTGTCTGAGTGACGGAGCGTGTGCGTGGGCGATACAAAGCTCTCTCTGGCGAGGCTCACAGCGGAGGTGGACAAGGCCTGCTGCGTTTATGAAAGGTGTCATAAAGTTTAAATTTTTTTTATAAAAAACTATGTGTACTGAATAGTTTGATATGTTTTAACGAAATGTTCTTGCTTTCTTGCTGACGGTTAGATGAGAAGACCAACACCACTGTTGTGTGCAGTTGGTTCAGCTAGCTTAGCATAAAGAGTGTCCGCTGGTTGCCTGGCAACCTGAGAATATAATTCAAGAAGTTGCCTATGTGTTGTTATTAGAGATGCTGGTAGGTGGATTTTGTTACTTTAAGATAAAGCCAGGCTAGTGGTTTGTAGGCCTACTTGCTACCAGTGTTTGTGCTAAGCTATGCTATGCTAAGCTAAGTGCGAACATGAGAGTGGCATTGAGCTTCTCATCTAAAGGCACTGCCCGACTCGTGAAGTCAGGCTACTTAACATGGCAGACTCGAACAACGACTTGGGCGGTTCACATCTACGGAACTACAGCCGACGCCATACGTTCCGCGCTTGCGCGAGATGTAATGTCTCCAAAACAACAGGCGGCGCTAATCTGTATTGTGCGCCAAAAAACACGAAAACCGGAAGTAGGCGGTCCTCTCTAGACCACCTTCTTCGATTCTACTGGTTATCTGGTATGTTTACATCGTCACTTCCGGGCTTCACTGATTCGCTAGTCAAGCTGCTAGCCTCCACCAATCAGAATGGTAAAAGAGTCACCGACTCGCATGGCGGATTAGACATTTGAATCGGCTGAAATGAACCCCGACGTGGGCCGATTCGAGCGACCACACCAAGCAGACTCGTGTCACGGAGGCCGACTCTCTCAAAGACGCCGATTTTCGGTCCGGTGTTATTTATTGATTTTAAATAACTATACTCCACCTTGTAAAGCAGGAAAAAAACACATGCAATTAGTGAATTAAAGCTTTCAAGGTGTCTGACGTGATTCATGTATGAATGTATGGTTTATTGGCAGCTGTGACTGTGCCGTGTCTTGAAATTCAAACGATATTAACATTGGCCATGTGACTTCGGCTTCTAGCTCCGAACAGCATCTTGGTGCTATTTATAGCTCAGAGAGGATAAAAGCAGAAGACCATAAAGCCCAGTGGGAGGTGTGTATATATATATATGTATGTATATGTGTGTGTGTGTGTGTGTGTGTGTGTGGGGGGGGGGGTGTCAATAATAAAACACCACTGCAGTGACATCATGACCCTCCTGATTATTAATAGCAGCAGCTTTTTATGACCATCACACCCTGATAGACGGGCACGCACACATGCATACAAATGTCAAATCACCACAGCTAATATCCATCACCCCCCCCCCCCCCCATCTCGCCTAAACATGCATCTCCATCACTCTGGGGAGGCAGATGGCCAGCTGGTGGTCAGAAAAATGAGGCGTTGCTGCGAGAGAAAGATAACACCCCATTCTGTTTATCCGCTCGTGCACCCCCCCCCCCCCCTCTCTCTCTCTCACTGTTCTTCTGTCTGTCTCCACCCGCCCTCCTCTATTTTCTCCCTGTGGTCCTTTCTACCTCACTCATACCCCCCTTCACCTGGGACTCCCCCCCTCACCTCGGAGTCCTTGTAGTGGCGCTCGGGGATCTCATCGTAGACGATGTCCACGAAACACACCTCCGTTTCCTCGTCTCTGGGCTCGCCGCCAAAGATCTGAGGAACGGGGGGGGGGGAACAGTTTGGTCTGTGAGGAGGACAGCTAAATCAATAATGCATTCAGGGGTTGACAAATGTTCTGGGCCCCGTGCACTGTGATTTCCCCTGTTACCGGGTCCGGCTTCACACACTTTCTTACAGAGAGAGTGAAAAAAATGTTAAATATTTGACAGGAAAGCAGAGGGTCAGAGGAGTTAGGGGGGGCTGATGATAACACAACAGCCCGCTGGTCTTAACAATACAAAGACACAGTTCTGTCTGCTTTACCCACAAACACTCCAAACAAACTGTGAGGACCGATGTGACTCACACCGTGTGGTCACTGATTTCTTCCTGCGTCTGACTCACAGCTCCAGCGTCACAGAGAGTTGAACGCACTTTGTGTTAAATGTTTGTGCAGGTGTAGCAGGGGGGGGGGGGGGGGGGGATGACGAAGAAGAATGGAGGAAGAAAATCACAAAGGCTGCACAAACGGAAGGAGCAACTTCTGAAAACACCTCCACTTGTTACGATCAGTTTTCAAACGTGTAATTATGAGCGTGTGTGGGGATTTGCAACTCCCACGAGCCGCCACTAGGTGGAGCTGCGGACCTTTTTGTTTCCAGCTACAGTAGGTCGGAGGCATTGCGTAACCTTCAGACTGCCACCAGAAGTGTTAAGTGGTAGTGACGGTGAGCTGGAGATCTCAAGATAAGTGCTTTTAAAAAGTGACGGAAGACTCAACTTTTTGCCATTATTATTGTGATTTATTAATGTATGCACGCCCAATAGCATTCATTATGGAGAACTGAACTGATTTAATGGTTCTGTGACATTCAGGTGTTGATGGTGATGCAGGGCAGGTGATGGACTTTTTATGATTTCTTTAAGACTTTACTTCTCAGCATGAAGACTTGATCACACGGTAAAAACTATCTACAGGATTGAGATCAGTGGAGAATGAGCGCCAATCCCCCTTTGTGTCCTTTCACTTAATAAAGAGATAAAGAGAATTCACTCATTTGGAGGCTTTGAGGCAAGAAGATGGGCAATAAAACACAGGGGACTGGCAAAGGTACAGGAACAGAGATTCTGTTGAACAGCCATGCTGAGATCCCCTTCTCCGTTGTCATCTGCCCACACGAAACACTCCCAACCACGACACACTCGGAGCTCCACTCACATTATCATTGCTCCCTTTGTTGTCCTCGTATTTGGTCTCGATGTGGATGGAAAACTTGGGCAGGAAGGAGCACTGAAGGGGATCGAAAAAAAAAGAAAAGAGTCAGTCACGTCGTCGGATGATTATTACGTAGCTTAGGTTCGGACAAGATCACAATGCACAGGTAGAGAGAACATTTCTGTCGACGTCAAACTATCATAATTCTATCAATGTGTGGATTTACTGCACCAACACACACACATGCACACACACACTTTATTACCTTCTGGCAATATTGACTGCCGTTACACACAACAGTTTGATGAGATGAAAGCTTAACACTTCCAATTGTTCCACAAAGAATGGTGGAATCCTGGTTACATAAGCGGTTGATGTGTGTGTTTGAGAATGTGTTTGTGTTTATGTGCGTCACACACACACACACACACACACACACACACACACAGGACAATGACAGCAGAAGGGACGAGCAAACAATGAGCTCTAAAATCTGGATATTAGCATTTTTGCTCTTCCAGTTAAAAAGATGAACTAATGTTTTGCTCCACAATTTAAAATATATCAAATACGTATCATTTTGAAGCTTTATTGTGTCTTAAAAAGACAAAAAAATAAACATTCTTATGCCTAATGTATACTATACGACGCATACATCTGATGAAACCACATCAGGCCACCTGTATTAATTCCAGGCTCCTAATCATCCATCATCCAACTTTTTTTCCTAGCTATGGAATTGTGTTGGGCCAAACTTATAATATGGAACTATTGAATCGTGCTTATCAGAGACCACCTGACAAAGGATCTGATAACAAATCAAAAAAGAAATGACATGCTCGACGCAATCCACTGCAGCGTTATGAGAGCCTTGGGTGCGCAAGAGGTGTCCGCACAGAATCTATAGGCTCACGGCTGCAGGAGTATAAATCAGGTGTTGCTGCAATTATTCTACACAGTCCAGCAAATCCATGCTGCCTCATCGTACTGACCTTGTGACTCTTAAGGAGACCAAAAGAAAAGGGTGTGTTTGACAGAGGAAAGTGAGTTAAAGCAGGAAGGAACTCAATGCCCGAACAAATACCCGCCTCCATAAATCAGTACTAGACAAATTAAAATGTTGACCCAATGATGGTCAGATCAGCATCGTCATCTTTACAATTCACTCTGAGAGGGACATGAATTTATTTAACAGTTATGACGACTACCTGTTTTGAATAACAAAGTCATTGTCATTGCCACCAATCACTATCCTCGTCTTTTGCATCCTCACCGCACCCCCACCTCTTCTAATCACCACAAAACACCGCCGAGCATAATCAGACCCATGAGGCGGCGTGACCACACAAGCACCATCAACACAACCAAGTGGACATCTGTTTCATTCAAGGCTGATTTGAGAAGATCGTGAGCAGCTTTGTAGACCTGCAGATTCATTTTCCCAGGAAAGGTTTCTACACTCAAATTCTTAAGGTTGTTAATTCAAAGAAAGTTCACACCAGTGTCCTCAAATATCCAGATGTTTCATGTCTCTACAGTCTCCGGGGGGGAATAGATCAGCCAGCTGCTGGTTTTATTTGTGACTCATCGATGTTTACTTCCTTAGACGCGAGGTGGGCAGGCTAATGTTCCTCTAATGTCCCTGAGAAAATCATTAGTGCTTTTTATCTCAGTGACAGTAAATGAACCGGTTATACAACGGAGAGCTTTGGGGTTCTGAAGGTTTTTAAAAGGAAAATAACCTTGATTAGTTGATATTGTAGTTGATGTGCAGCAGGAATGCATAAATAGTGGACTGTACCAAACAATCAGTGTAGAACGTTCTACGCCTGAAGGTGAAGCTCTTACAAATCCATTATATTTCAACCTTCATTATAGTCTGGCGCTCCAGTATTACACGAAAACAAGTATTACACAAAACAACATGATTTCAGATGCAAGTGGGTGTAATTAGTTTCCTCTACAGGGTGTCTTTGTTTCCGGATAACACTTGCTTTATGAGTGATGTGGAAAATGACATGTGTTGCAGTTAAATGTCACTGCATGGAAAACGCTGGGACGAGATGTTGATACCGCTTGGATTAGACTTTATTCGAGGACAATCTGATGAGCGAAGGACAGAAATATCACAAACGTGTGCACAAGTCTCTCTCTCTTGCACCGCCTACACATTTTATGGTGGATTTTCCGACATCCCTAACAGAATGAGGAAAACCTGTCTGCACTTTCCTTGATTGAGCTCCTGAACAGCTGATTGTCACCAACATCCCAGTCAGAAAAAAACAAACAAATCATTCATACACACATCAAATAAACCCGAAACATTGGACTGAAATTAATTAAGAAGACCCAAAACCCTGGTTACGTTGGCAACCAGGGCTAGTGAAGTGAGGACCAGGACTCGTGGTCCTCACAAAGATAGCTGTACAAACTCACTCACACACAGACACTCTTTATAGACACACAATGCGTTAAATGTGAACTCATTCTTCTAGAGTTGTATGAGGGGGTTAGAGCAGCTTCTAAGAGTCAAAAGGCTCAACTGAACTCTCAACAGAAGCATTTCCAAGCAAAGGAGAAATAATTAAAAGCAGGACCTTCTCATGAGTGTGTAAGACATTGTATCACAAGAGAGTAGTGTGTATACACATCAGATGTGCACACAGTGTGACAGATGGCGCAGCAAGACAATTGTATGTCACGATTGGAGGAACCATGAATCCCTGCTGGAGGCCGGATCCACACATTTTCCACCCGTGGCCCTGCAGGGAACCGCTCTCGGATTTTAAACTCAGCACCACAAAGATTCAGGGTTCAAAGTGTGACTTTGTGCGTGCATCACGTCGTGAGTACTCACCGTGTACTCTGACCACGTTTCCAGCGGAGGCCATCAGCGTAATGGGTCGAAGGGAACAAAGGCATGAAAGAGGATGAGAGATAAGAAAAACAATTCAGCGCAAAATGGAAAAAGGACCATTAGGCCGCAGCAATAACACTTCAGTCTCAGCGACATGAGAGTAACCCATTTTATCATGACAGTCTAATATGTTTAAGTGTACTGTAGGTCCCCGTGCAGCTGCTGCCATGTTGTTTTGCATGCTATTTACTGAAAGTTCAACATAACCACAAAGCGATGTGATATCTGCAGGCTGATGCTATTAGCTGTCAGTGTTTTTATGACATATAAAGCAGTTCTGCTTCTGCTAAAAGCCCATTACGCTTTTCCAAATGGTGGAAGAGTCTTTAATGATGACACTTTCAATGAAACGCTTCACAGCAAACTCTCGACATATTTGTTATTATTTAGGACGACTTTAAAAAAGCTGTCTGGCGTGTAAAACCGACGCCAAAACATCACTTAATGTCCTTCCAGTGTGCAGTCATGTCTTATATAACACATCACACAATAGTCAACTAAAATGCAAATACAAAACTGTTTACCTTTACCGAAAGCCGGTGCTATTACAGAGGGAATATATTTATTTAAAGAGACATGGTTGTCTAGTCTTTTGTACTGATGCTATGATATTTGTCACAAATATAATGTTCTGTTCAAGCGCATAGAAAGGCATGCTATTTCACGTTGGGTGCACATTGTGGATAAAAGAACAAGGATGTAATTGAAACCTTACCTGTGACCGTGTACGGGTAGTAGTTCCAAGCCTTCTCTGTGACATAGAAAATCTTAGGGACCACTGCTCTGGCCCAACTGGGCAGCTTGCTGAAACGTAGAGAAAGAGCGGATGTAATTGGAAACAGAAGGAGAAGAGGAACAAGAAAAAAAGTCAGTAAAGTTAAAGGACGGATGAGACAAACTCAAGTAGCCGTCTCTTAAAGTTGCTCCTCGGCCCCATCACCCAGAAAAAAAAAGCAATGAGGAGCAACCAGCTGCGTGGAGGCCATGCCTCGTAGCCATGATGGCCTCTGGGAAAGTTGATTACGCTGATTACACGCTCCACCCAGCGGTGGAGTTTCACCGTGATAGATGCAGCGAGGGGACGGAAAAGTACAGAGAACTAGCTATTACTCAGCAGAAATTGATTCCAAACAGCAGACGATTGCAGCCAGAGAGGCAGAGGCCCGTTATTGGACGTCCAATCAAAATGCAAACGATTACTGAGGAAGAGGAACAACGGGGGCCAAACCTCGCTGAGCTGGAGGGAGATTGCCAAGGTGCAGATTTGAGCAGATTTCTTTTTGTGATACTACAACGGAACAGTAAGTCATGATCAGCATGAGGGAAAAGGTGAATGCAACCCGTCTTATTATTCTCTGAGAAGCCCAACAACACTCTGAATATCAGCCAACCATCAAGGCAAATAGCACCATAATTGGATGCAAAGCCATCATTAAGCTGAACCAAATGTCACGTTCAGGATGATTCTATTTTACACCAGCCATTGATTATTTTAACCCCTAATAACCCTCCTCCCTTCTTATCCTGTGAGCTGTAATTGAATGTGGAGATACTGAGAGTCTGCGTGGACCGCCGGGACGAGCCGGGCTGTTCCCTCCCGGCGTCTCTCCGACGGACTGTCAAACAGCCAGGGGAGTGTGCAGACGCAGCAGACTGGTCACACGTCCCCACGCCGCCTCGGCCGAACGCGACACACACACACGCAACAGACGTGGTAACAGGTGGTCCGTGGGCGGAGAGGGAGGCAGGCGAGGTGTCCGACAGTGACCGCTCAAATTATCCATCATTTTACACCGACCTCGTCTCCCTCTGCCCACACACACACACACACACACACACACACACTGCACTAAACCTTCCCATCCACTGAGTTTGTCAATGACACTTCACATTTCCCAAAGGCCCACTTACTTTTCACATCTAACCACAAAAGCCCCCCCCCCTCCCTCCTCGACCTCTCACTGTTCAGCTCTGTGTCATTGTCTTACTTTTGGGAATGAGTGGCCCAGTTATCAACAATGTCTGATTCTCATCAGTCATATCATCATCACACATAAAGAAACATATGAGTGGAGTGATAATAAGGGTCTATTATCAGTAATTATTATTTCCGATAATGTCACGATGAAATGTGCATTATGAGCTTTGTGAAGACGGACGTCACGGCATTGTATTTCATAGGTCTACCTGATAAAGTGGCTACTCTTTAAAAATACATGTTTCAGTTTTCTCGAGGCTTTGAAATTCTGCTGCAAAATCCATTCTGTTTGTTCACCTCTCGTCCTTTGCAATCGTTATATATTCAATAAGGTAAATCGATGAGATGCTGAACCGGGCTTTCACCTGGATTCACCTCGTCATTGTACTCGATGAAAAGATGAAGAAAAAAACATTCATTTTCTCCTGTAAAGCTGCACGGATAATTAAAGCGATGCAGGTGTGTGATGACGGGTTACTTTCAGAGAAAATTCACAAACAAGAGTGAGACGGCCACACTTCAGATTGCACAAGGTTGCAATTAATTCAATTGTAATCTACATAACTACATTATTAAGTTTAACAAAGCACAGAAAATCGTCTATATTGTCCCCTTTGCTTATCTAAAACACACCAGCACTGCTTGGTGCAGCTTGTAAAGCCTTATGACATCTAAAATAAGCATGTAATGATCTCACCATGTCCTATATGTGACTGTACATGCTCAGCTTTTTATTTGCTGTTGACATGAACACATTAGACATCCAAGCAGTGGCTAATTTATGTCGTAGCGCCGACGACTGCGGCGACAGCGATGAGGCTGACGGCTATGCAGGGGGGAAAAAAATGTTCCTCGTCAAATCTCTCCTGACAGCTTTATCAGCAGTTGCCTGATGAAAGCTGACGACAGGTCAGCTGACCGATTTGTTTATTTACTTCATTCAATCCGAGCATTACACGGTAAGAGGAAGACACTCACTTGTTGAGGTAGATTCGTTTCTCGGTGAACTGGCCTGATCCGTGCTCGGGGTCCTCGTAGGGCTCGTTCTGGACCACCTCCACCCCCTCCCCACGTTCACTCTGCTCATTACTGTGTTTACTGATCATATACAGCTGGCCAATCCGGTACTGAAAGACAGACAGAAGGGAAACAAAAACGGAGAATGGTCATATTAGATCAACTCTTTTATTCAATCTAGCGAGACAATTAAGGTAAGGAGCAGGTCATGCTGATGTATCGACATTGTCATGGCAACGAATGGTCCTTTATGGCTGTGTGTGTGCAATTGTGATGAGGATATTCTTAATGGAACAATATGCTCTTTGATTGAAGTCCAACCACTGACTCAACAGTATAATTTCGTAGCAGCCGTAAAAATAAACGCAGGAGGGAAAATACCAGGATTACTGCTATCGCTGCACGGTCCCGACACCTGGGGAGGGTCGCCATAGCTGGGGGTATTATGAGCTGTCTGCAGCATCGTGACAAAGTCCTCGTATCAGGGCGGGACCAAGTACAACAATAGCAACAGCCAGCGACGTGCCCCTGTACCGCGGCCCCTTGGGCCACATTAGTCGACGCCCACATCCTTCACCCGTCAACGAACGACACACTTGGCCGAATGGCACTTTGAGGTCGCCTTGACAGGCTTGTTCGTCACACTGCAACTATTTTCCATACTCTTGGAAAACGAGAAGCATTGTGAGAGCGCTCCAGGAAAGAGATTTCCGACTGCTTGTCGAACCTATTTCCGGGCCGGGGGGAGGGGGAAATCGATACGACCCTGATGGTGACTTATGCCACGCTGCTGGAATGCCAGCGGGTCATGTAGGACTCAACTGTAACGCACACAAACAGAGATAGCTGCGTTAAGCTAATGGAAAAAAGGGCTGCCTGGGATGTTAACTTGTGACATCCAGCCACAAAAAGCAATGGAGGGAAGAGAAATTTGATAGTGGGGGGGGGGGGGGAAAGCAGAGCCAATGTGGACCGGTAAACAAGCTCAGGGTGTAACTTCTTATATCGCAGCGAGATTATTCCCAGATGGAATGTTGATGGCCGGGTGTTTCTGAATGAACAGCTGTTGGAGCCCGTGACATATTTTTTCCGCTGCAGTGACACAGTCAGAGGCCAAGCATAATAGAGGAGGATCCCGTGTTTCGACAAATACAAACACAGGACAGACATACGAAGAAAAGCGCCATTTAATCTGAGCAAATTATTGATTATTTCATTACACAAAACAACACAAGTCATTGCTAAGTCAATTTTGTAATGAGTTTGCATTACTAATAGCATTAAAGTTTCATTTGTTGAATATTTTAGCAATCTTTAATATACAGGGTCACCCATATAGTTGGAATAATTTGCAAATGTGTTGTCTTTTATATTGCAAAACAAATGTTATGGATGATTAATTTCACCTGGGGAGCGTGTGTGAAACATAATGTAATCATTGCACCGAGTCAAAAGTGATTACTGATGCATTTAAACAGGAATAAACAGAGGATTGTGTCTGAAAAACATTCCAACTTAATGAGCAACGGTATATATATATATATATATGAAAACTAAAAGAAGGAGAAAGATGAGGTTGCCATACAAAGAGCGAAAACAAAGATGAGAGGTGGTTGAACGACGCACATAAGTCTCCCTGCTAGATGAAAAGCATCAAAGCACCAAATGCCCACTCGAGGGGGGAGCACCTGAACGCCACTCTGAGCACACTGACGGCGAGCAACAGCGTATTAACATTAAGCACCATCTTTCATGTGTCCCTCTGCTCATTGAGGGCTCAGACGAATTGTGTAAACCCGCCGGCTGTTATGATCTGTTCTTCCTACCTGCCATTGTATCGAAGCCAGCCTGCTGTCACCCTGATGAATGAGAGGCTGCTCCGTGTCATTCTTCCTGACAATTTTACATTTTAAAGATGAAAAGCGTTGCACCAACACTGTGATCAGACTGTGTCTCTTTCTGCATCTCTGTTCGAACACAACAGCAGGTGGTGGGGGAGCTGTGATTGTGCTGCAGCCAAGGAGAGTGCTATAGTGAAGATAAGAACCCTGACAATACGACGCTAACGTGTAATACAAATTCATCCACAGAGGGAGTAATTACTGCTTTGAGTCCTGTGTTCTCGGGTAAATGACTGGATGATGTGCTCCTGTTGTATTAAATAAAAAGGGCTTTTAAATCCTGATGTGCATTTCAGGGTTGTGCTTCTGTGTCTAGATGAGAAAGAGATCTGTTTCATAGAACTGGATGATAAAATCGATTTCTTTAAGTACTTCGAAATCATGGTTTCGGAAAATGTTTTATAAATTATGATTTTCACTTCAAGCTTGGAAAGTTCATAGTTCATATTCATAGCAAGCTCTCTTCTGACCACTTCAGGCAAATCCAAATCTTATTGTTGTTTTATAACTGCCATTGACAGCCTGCTGACTCCTTGCTCACTGCTCTTAGCCGCTGCATCGCCAACTCCCATCTGCCTCTGTGCCTGGAGAAAAACGATGTCTACGGGGATCGCACCGACAACCTTCAGGTCACCAGCTCACTATATCTGTGTCTATCTGCATATGCAGATTACCCTTCAGTCAATTCATTTTCATGTGAAGCCTTCTGGGCCTCGGCGGTGGATTTCACCAAGATATTTCTTGGTGAAATCCATCCATATTGTTTTATGTCATCTGCCCATATGGTGGATGAATTATTCTGACATCAGCGGGCGCACAGAGATACACACAAACACCCTGCCTCTCACAGCAGATGCACACAAAACGGTGGCCAAATGAACATTGCTTACGTTGGCAATGTTGCGAACACATATTTCAAAAACTTGGACCACAATCAATATTTGGAATGAATAATAACACGTCAGTTTAAAAAAAATGTATGCATCAGATACTGGACTGGTACACTGTAAGAATTACACAGAACATTGTGAGGCTAAGCCAACCATAATCACCATAATCTAACTTGATGAGGACCTCAGTTGACGTGCAACATATGGACCTGCATGTGTGCACAACACGTCTATGAATTCAGCGGCAAAATGCACAATTGCTTTCACAATTATGCAAAAAATCTCTCTTGAAACGGCAGTAAGATCACTTTAAATCAAATCACAGGCAGGTCGCTTTTATGGAGGGATCTGCATCGTTTAGCATTTTTAGCACGGAGCTGATGGATCAGCACGGCCAAGGCAACAGGAGAGCACTATCAATAAGGGACTCTACAGGACCGCTACAGGAGATCCTTCCTGGGGGGGCTGTACTGTTCCGCCAACACAACTTGCTGATTTATAATCGGGAGTCTTGAAGTTGTTGTTGTCACACAGTACAAGATCCTTCACCAGAAGGAATCCCTGATGAGTATGCGTGGGCTCCAAACTACCACCGAAAGCACACACAAGCTTCAGTTAATTCTCCTCCATTGTTTGGGTCCAAGCAATCTGCAATTCCTTGTAGTTTGTCCCGGAGTGGGAGCAGAAAATCAGGGCTAAAGTTGTGTATAGGGGGATGGGACGAATAGTCTATAAGATGTGATCAAATGTGAGTGTGTGAGTCTAATTGTGTGTTATGATGTTGTTTTTATCATATTTACTGTGGACTCTACTGTGTCCGGATCACTGGACCAAAGGATGATGAAGTGGGAGAATAAAGTTGATGTGATCCTGAACAAAACGACGGTCCTCGCCAAGATGTCTCCTCGTCCGTCCTCTCTCTCCCTACGTGCTTCTTCAAGGAGCAAGAACGCTACCTTGTGCTGACATTTTTTTTTGCTTCTGCGGATATTCCGTATCATAGCAACCAGACGTAACCAAAGCCCTCAGCTGAAAAAAAAAACCAAAAAACCTGCACCTCCTGAGCTTGTTAAGGCACAGAACCTGAGCTCTGTATCCACTGATGTTTCCCCTCAGTCTGAGTGATCCTGTAGTGCTGCTACACACACACACACACACACACACACACAGACACACACACTCATCTAACCTGCTTCCTCCCAACCTAATTCCAACTAAGGTGAGGTTACTTTGCAAAAATATATTCAGTTTTGTTACCACAAGGATTAAAGCACACACACACACACACACACACACACACACACATTAAACACTGCTGCTTCAGCGGAAACGTAGGCATGCTGCTGAGAGCGAGCGCGTATGACTGTCCACGTTTGCCTTCTTCACGCTGATTCAGCAGATTGTGAAGGTGAGCGTTGACTCCCTGCAATGGTTTGACAAATTCCCATATCACGCCAGACACATAGGAGGTGTAGGAGGGTGCCAAGTACGGATTCGGGCTCAGGGGAAGCAATTATTTTGTTAGGGTTTTAGGATATCTGCCTACACCTCATTTCAATGGACTCGGTTTCACTGGGTGAAATTCACTTGCACATTATTTGTGGCGACAAATAAAATGCGGTGTCCTCTTGCTTTTATGAATGGATTGAAGGGGAACCGACGCACAGGGAGGACCTCTTAAGGAGCAAAAGGACCGCATTGCATAAGCTATGTCAAAGACGTATGGCGGGGCGTCATTTATTTATACTGATCGTTGCAGGTGGGAGCGAACTATCTCCTGCCACGCTTCCCTCTCAACCCCCCCTTTCTCGCTCCCTTCCTCCCCGCCTGTCTTCTCATCCCGCATCTCTGCAGTGTCTGAGGTCACTGAACCAAACATTACATAACGCCAAGATCACTCACTACGGATCACTCCACCATGCATCAGCTTTACTCCCCGCCCGGCAGCACACCGGGTGGCTTACTGAAATCATGTGTTTATATGCATGCGGGTGAGGCGTGATTGGATTGAGTGTCAAAGAGAGGTAAAGATGGCGAGAAGCAAAAAATAGAGCAAAAAGAGGGCAGCGTTGCACAGGGAAGATGCTGGAGAAACTTACATAACAGGACTTGATGGACTTGATTAAAGGCTGCCGTCTCCCTCTTGCCTTCCCCACTACTTCTCCTCTTCCCTTTCATATGATGCGTCGCTTTCTCCTGATGTTCTTTTGTAGGACTAACTCTTTGTGTGTTTCCTCCCCACTCTGTCTCTCTTGTCTCCCTGAGCTAGGTTGGAGAGCATCATTAGTTCAGCCAGAACACAAATGCTTATTTCCCCCGCCTCGCAGGATGCATGGGAATGAACTACAATACAAATATTAATACATTAATTAAGGTAGTTTTCCCCAAATGTTTTAAGGTTGTGTCTCCGTGGCTTATTTTGGACTTGCAGTGGTGACAAAATGCATGCTTTATGTATAATATTAACAATACATTTAATAAAACTGAAGAAAAAAAAAATCTAGACTAAGGTTGCACTTTACAAATTTAGGGGATCGTCGGAGCAGCATCTTGCAGGCTAAATAACAACAAACATACTCTTTCACAATCAAAGAATACATGTATTAGTCAGAGCCCTCATATAAGAACAAGTCAATTGGGAATTTATAATTGATTCTCCTTCAAAACCACCTGGGAAAGGTGTGTAGAAACAGCTGCTTCCCTGCCGTTTCCTGTCTGTGGTTCGCTGCGTTGGGGAGAATTAGGGATGAAACTTCTATTTACAACCACGAGAAGGAAGCAGGACGTGTTCTGTCTGTCTTTTATCGATGTTTCAGTACTGTGGACAGCGCCGCACTTACAATCAACAAACAGCGCTGTCCGTGGTGCTGAAACAACAGCTACACGATAACGGCAAGTATCTTGGCCAATCATTTTGTTTTTGCTCTTTTTAACAGTTTAAACAGAGGCAGATTAGTGAGCATAAAAATGTAAACGATTCTTCTTGTCAGGGACACCTGACCACACACAAAGGCATTTTTGGAATCGCTGAGATGTTTACGACTTGCTGTGACTCAACTCGCATTTCAAATTGAATTGATGGCAAATGTTAATATAGCGTTTACATTCAGACTGTTCAGCCTCGCTGCAAAGCTTAATTCAAAGTCAGTAAAAAGCAGGAGCATGGAGAGATCAACCGAACCCCCCTGTGGTGAACAAGGAAGAAGCGGCGGCACCCGCGGGTGGAGGCTGAGGTGTGACATAGCTGCGATGCTCATTTTTCTGATTGATGTCATTTTTGTCACAAACATAACACGCGGGCCCACGCACAAACTAATTTTGTAGCCGTACTGATGCACAGCCGACTGCAACTTAATAATCATTTACATCTACCGGCAATATTTGAGTCAATTCTTCTTCAGCCTTGAGCAAGAAGCAGGTGATTATGTTTCCTTGTACACTTGGTTGATAAATAACTCTCCCTCACAGTTACATAAGCCTTCCCCCCCCTCTCTGCTCCTCTCTGGAGTGTTTTGGTACAACTTGAATTTCAGGCAGCTCGGGGGAAAACCGTCTCATTTATTATGCATAGAGAGAGCACAGTGTGTTTCTATCTTACAGCCACGGTGAGATAGAAAGAGAACGAGAGAAAAGAAAAAGTGAGCATGAAAATGGAGCAAAAGGGACAAAGAACAAGAGAAAAAAAGGGATTGACCACAAGTGTTGTGTTGGTTTTGCTAAGCTATGCACTGTTGATGCGCCAGGGCAAGGCAGATAACACAGATGTAGACGGACGCTCGTTAAAAACCCTAAGAAGTTGGCATGACATCACACCCGCAGTGACCGTTGCAACAAGGACAGGGAGCCTCAGGACTGAGTCTTCATGGAGTAAGACGCTCTGGGAGGAACAGGAGATTTTTGTGAGGCTAATATATGTGCAACTGTAAGGTTGTTGGGGAAAACAGGGTGAGGAATGAGCTGAGAAAGTGTAGAATGAAAGAGACAGCGAGGTATGGAAGCATCACGATTGGAATTATAAGTAAGTGTTGTCGTCTCGGTCAAAAAGTGCTGTTTGTGAGACTTTGTTAAAATTGTGGATACTTCCACACTTTCTGGTGGATGATAGATTTAAGAGTCTAAGCCTGATTAATTAAAACATAAGAAAAGTCTCCTCTTTTGATTGAACACAGTAAAATAATATGACCTAACATACTCAGTATATTATTGCTGTCCACTCTGCTTGGACAAAGAAGGAACTGAAATCTTTAGACCTAAGTTAGGGGTTGCTACTTGCTACTTTCAGTATTCATCGTTTTTCCTCGTTATTTTGTAGGCGTTCACTTTATTTAAATACAATATGCATCCAGTGTTTGTCAATGCTTTTCCCCACCAGATGGACTTTATTGATATGTGGAGTTATTTAGTTTTGTTTTGTGTGGACTTGAGTTTGTCAAAAATGAACTTAAATACAATTATTTCAATTTTTCGGAGGAAAACAAATTGTTTGGATTAAGTGACTAATCTGTATTAAAAAAAAGGAGATAGATAATTGCTTGAGAATTATTCGTTAGTAGCAGCCCCAACAGACACAAACAAAGAGCAGAGAAAGGGCTTAAATCAGCTTCACAAATACATTCACCAATTTCATATTAAGTCATAAAGGGATTTGAATACTCATCCTGGATCAAGTATGGCATTTGGTTTAATAAAAAAAAAATGAACAGAAAAGGAAAATGTTGAAGTGGTCCAGATACGCCGCGGTGTATTGTGAGACGTTTTTCAGTGGATGTATGAATGAATGTCTAGCACCACACATTCACAGCCTTGACAGAGAGAAAACAGCTGACACAGCACGTTTAATGGCTTCGGACTGCAGGCCACTTTCTCCTCGTTTCACTTGTAGTCTAACAATGGATGGAGGGAACTTTTCATACAAAAGAATGATCCCTACATGTAAAATCTCCTTTATGCCAGTTACACAAACGCAGCACGTGACAAGCAAACAGGCTTTTCTCTGAGAGTCTAGCTGTGAAACACTCGTGACATTTAAGGAGTCCGGTTTAACTGCAGAAAGTCAAGCGTGACGTGAACAAGAGAAACACGAGAGACGTGGATAAAAATGTACAATAGTTAGGCTTGTGTCACAACAGCTGCAGAGGGTTTTGCAGCACACACACACACACACACACACACACACACACACAAAACCAGACTCACATGATATTTACAGGCAGTCAGCCAATTATATTTTACTATGGGATCATGGCCATGACCTTTGTGCCTACAATAGCTAACATAAACTGTATATCCACATGTATGTGAATACAGAGCGATTGTGTGAGAAGGTATGTGGGGTAAACTCTAAACTTAACTTAACTTAACTTTTGTCTACAGTAAAACATCAACGTTGAACAAAAATAATTTTGCAATGAGCAAAATAAACGCCCCAAACTCATGGTTATATGCCTCTGCCAATCATAATGTTGCAGTTTACGGCCTCGTCTGTCCAAAATGTCATCACTTCATCCTTTTATCCTATTAGATTTGTGTAGATTTGTGTGAAGTTGTCCCAATTAAATGAATTATTGAGTATGGACAAAAACAATTTCATTCCTTCCCTTTGAAGACATTCTCTGCTGGTGTTCCTCAGATCTCACATGATATGTCACAGTGACCTTGACCTCTAATCCAAAAAGTCCAGCTGGACGTTTGTGCCATATGTACCTGAGATATCGCGTTCAGGAGAATGGACCGTTAAGGACGGACGGACAACCCAAAACGACACATCGCCTCCAGCCGCGGCTGTCCCTGGAAAGGCGGCATAAAAATAGAGTCGAGGGCAGCACTTGGAAAAGCCACATCACTGCAATTGCATAGCAGTTTGGAGGACAGAGAATAACTCCGGATCGCTGGCGTCTGCTGACAAAAGCAACAGCCGCCAAGAGGGAATGACGGAAATGACCAGCCAGGAAGAAATATACAAGAAATGTGTCAATTCAAAAGGACACACAATGTGAAGAATGCTGCCATCGTGATCCACGAGATGAGAGGGTTTTTATTCCAAAGCATGTTCAAACCACTCAAACAACTTCTTTGTGCACATGCTTACCCTCTTGACTCAAGTCTGAGATGTTCGTGATTGCACTAGAAAAAAAAGGCCGAGGTCAAATTGATGGAAATACGGTCCTTGGGTGATTAAGTGTCACTCAAAGCAGAGGAAGTGTGTTTGGACGTGTCTCATTCTGAAATAACTTTCACAGTAAAATAAAACATGCTCGACAAACGCAAGGTCATGACACAAGTGGGTCAGCGTGTATTCAGTGGCGTCCGGCGCGTGGAGAACCTCCTGAGGTCTGATGTCAGTCTAGCTGTCCCTGCAGCGACACCAGCTCCGTTATTCCACCTTGACAAACGTGCTCTCACTTACTGCACACAGAAGGCCACTTCACCATGAGAGATTTCTAATCAGCTGTGAGCCGCTGATGTTCCCATGGCAACCAGGGACACTTGTACTTTATTCTATTCGAGTATGTACACTTGACATCCATGCACACGTGCGTGCACTGGTGTGGGTGCGTGTCATGGTCAATACGTCCAAAGTCTTTCAAAGGAGCAGACCGTTGCTTTGAGTTGCTATAGGAAACAGGTTGATTGGTGCAACAGGCTAAGAGTTGCTGCAATCATCTGCGTCCGCCTCGGTGTGAATTCACAGGATGGAGAGACAGAAATGAGCAAATGCAGGTGCAAATGGAAGTAGAAAAATGTGGTGCATTCTTGCACTGTCACATTGAGCAAACTAAAATGCAGAGAAAAGAAAGAAATAAGGGAATCAATTTCAGTCTAACATCTGCGAAACAAGAAGGCTGAATTCTGTAACAACCTTGTTATTAAAAAAAAAAGCATATGATTGCCCATCATCACACATCCATCACCAATCAGAGGACACAATGCGTCCTGATGCATTGTGATCACATTATAGTGTGGCACGTCCAGCTGGTCCCCGTCTCGTGCAGCAGCTCTCCGCCACCTCTCCCATAACTCTCCTGACACATTCACGATGTGTCAGCACAGCTTCTATTCTCAGCAGCCATGGTTTCTACTTGTTTGGACAGGATGTTGACAGTAAGTCTGCTTTGAGGAGGACCGGAAGGGAAGGGGGACGGGCAATTAAGAGTTTCCTGTTTCGGATAAGGTGAATGATGATCGCTTCCCAATAAACTGGTGGGATTGCAGCCTGAATCTGAAAAAGGGGCTTTAACAGTTAATAATGTTTGGTTGGTTCCCAGCTCAACTTTATAGACCGTGTGCCTTTAAATTAATGAAAGCACTATGTCTACTGTAATGGGAATTTTGGATGTCTGTAATTTATTATCAGAATATTTGTCAGGTCAGACGTCGATCCGCATTTCCTTTCTGACTGTTATGCTGACCAAAACTAATGCCTGTTTGTCGATGAATGAACTAGTGCCACATTGACATAAATAATTTCAGGACTATGACGCCTGTGTTCTGTAAATCTTGACCTTGCCTGTACATCGTCTTGTAAGATAGGACATGATCCGTCCTTTGGCTTCACTCCTAAAAGTGATTGCTATGTTACAGGACAGTTTTCTGCACCTACTCTCGAACTTTGCATCAGAAGGCGGGTGACAGTATTTCTTCTGCAGATGATGATACTGGATAAACTTCGTAATAGCTGATCCTGGTACTTTATTGGCAGATTCATTTCACACACTGCTCACTCCAGCCAATGTTTTAAATGCTTTATTTGTGCAATGGTGCCCCCCCACCTCACCTGTCCACTAGTCACCCCAGTTCCCACAACCTCCAGTCACCTGACCAACTGTTCCTGCACATTAACGGCTCTTAATTTAGTCCTCTCTCCTATAAATAGAAAAACTGTTGACCCTAAATGTTTACAGGAGCATTTATGTTGCTACGCAACCACTTCAGTCGAGCCGTTTCTGCCGGTTCGTCTGTTTCAGTATGTAACCTGGAAAATTCTTCCGTACATTACTCCGTCCTATGTAGCTCGTCAAAAGAAGCAGCTGGCCGAAACCCGTCATGGGTCATGGAGGTCATGCATGTCTGCCTTCTCACGCTGCCTCTCCAGGCCAACACTGACATGGACCAATGTTTAAAGAGGATCAGGCTTTACAGAATTGGGGAAAGATAAGAGTACACGACGATGTCTGTGTGAACATGTGCTGCTGCTGGTCACTGCCACAACATAATGCTATATAGTTTCCTCTCACGAAGAATCATTTAGTCCAAATTACATTGGCTGAGGTATTTTAAAGCTGCAGAGTTCTCTTTGGTTGTGTGTTTAAACTTGGAAACCAAAGTAAAAAGTGTGTTAAAATGTAAAGAGAAAGAAAGAGAGAGCACACAGACAGACAGACCGAAGATAAAACATGCATATATGCACAATGACATTTATTATACGAACCATATCGCTGTTTATCCCCAAAAACGCAGCGACAGTCTGACTCAGAAAGAAAGGTGCTCAGGTGGAGAGGTGCAGAAAACGAGCTTTAACAGCAAAGCCAGAATCGCAGACAAGGTTTGCGAGCGCAACAACAACCAAACACCAACAGGTTTCAAATTATGTCCCCAGCAGGGACTCAGTCGGGGCCGTCCTATAAGGCAGCTGGATAACCATAGGAGGCAAATGGAGGCAATTCAAGTAATGGTATGTGGATAACTAACCAAATCCGTATGGAATCGACTGTTAGCATCTACGCACCAACAGGGAAAGCAACCAATACAGCAAACAACCAATCAATTTGATTCTTGTCATGCGTCATCTTTCTTTGATTTAATTGGTTTAAATACACCCATCAAGCTGAGCAACTATTGGAGCTTGCAACAGTTGGTTAAAGAGTGGCAAACTATTGAATGGACTGCGACGGGTCTGGACTGATGAGACTATTGATTTGACAGTTTACCTGTAATGTTCTGCTACATGTTGGAGATGCAGCATCAGAAGTGATGTCTTTCATTGGAAATCTCTGACTGAAAAAAGCTGCATTTAATGACTCGGGGTTCTGAAAGATAAGGCTCCTGCTCCCTCAACTCATTCTTCAAAGCTCATTACTCGGGAGCTGATCACGCGAGCGGGGAGAGCAATTCAACCGCTGCTCGGGTGTAGAAAAGACAATCTCAGTTCTTTAACTGCGAATGGGTAATTAATTGCAGGAGGAAGCTGCACGGTAATTGATGAGGCAGTGGAAGCTCGGCTCTGAAAATGAATGTCAGAGCGAATCTTTCATAGATGCGTGGGAGATTTGTTTTGGGGGGTATTGAAGGTGTGATATACCGATTCATCCTGCGTACAGGTTTTAATTTCCCGTGCAATATGAATTTTTTCATATCCGCCGGTGAAGAGCCGCAAAGAGCGCTCCCATCAAGGCAAGCTGGGAGTAAATTGAGAGGAGACGCTTATTCATTTTAATACAACAATTAACAACCCACAATTAAATCTCTCAACAGGGTAAAACGGTCAGATAACAGCTTGCGACGTAAACAAGTTGCTGCTAAACTTGGCAACTTACGCCGTCAACTCAGCAGAAAAGCATGCTGGAATAACAAGCGTGGGATTACAGCCGGCGAATTAATGAACTCAAAGACATCGCATGAAAGAGGCATTTGAGGCAATTAACAGGAAGCAACCAGTGGAGCAACATTACAGACAATAACAATAAACCACTACAGACAGTTGAGAAAGACTTAAACACTGGATTTGAATGATGTCTTTCCTAAAAATAATACTGTGCTTCTGCATATTTCCCCTTGTTGCTTGAAATATGCCCAATGTGTTTTTACTGAAGATAAAGTTTGTACCTTATAAACAAATTTCCCAGGATAGTGTGCTGGTTCTCCCGGGAGCAAAAAAAAAAGTCAAATTTCTGTGAAAAATATTCATCTTGCATACAGATGCATGAGAGAATCACTGACCCACTAAAACTATTCCAGATGCCAAAACAAAATCATGCAGACTCCGACAGTTGCCCAAGACCATCAATCACCTTCTCAACACACTAGCGTAGTCTCTCTCTCTGAGCCAGGTTGCCGCCCAGCTTCATCCTCTTTACATATTCATGGCTTGTCGGTTCCAAACGAACGAAGATGTCAAACACAACCAGAAATTCATGTGACGATGCACGAAGTGTAAAAGCCAGTATGACAATCATTAATCCCCCTCCCATTAAACCGTGGCATATTTAACAGATAACGTGAAGCATGAATGTAACGTTGTTGAGTTATAAGGCTCAAAGTCACATGAACACAAACAACCGTGCGACAGAACGCTCCCATCGTTGCATATCATAAGAATAAGAGCGCTGCAGCTATTTTTAGTTGCACGTTGTTTTCGCGATAGTCAACTGGACAGACGAGATATCGCCATGACAGCGGATCCAATTAGTTTTCACAGCAGTGCTTTAACTCCACCTCATGAAGAAACCACGAAGATTGTTGTGTGATACAATTCTGAGGATCTCTAGTCGTGTTCTCGTGCAACTAAGACGTCCACTCCACTTATATTTATCTGTGCCCGGTAGCATAAAACCACTTAGGCCAAGGTTCCTCTGGAAGTTTCATCCGAGGACTTCCATGGGTTGTTGTGAGAACATTTTAAGGGACCCACGTCTCTTTGAAGTGAAATCATTTGTGGAACATATAGCTGAATTCATGGTGATGGCTGGCTTTCTTTTGATATTCTCTTTGTTGTCTAAGCTAGACAATGAATGCGAATGTTACAGGATGGGTGTGAGTGCAGCGTAACCATGACAACTGACATGTGCTTTATAATGAAAGCAACTGTGAAAGCCTTGGTCCAAACAGTTAGGCAAGGAGATGACCATAAAGAGGCGGCTTGATGCAACGCTCCTAAACGGAGTCTTGAAGAAGGAGCCCGTGTCCTTCATTCGAGGAGATCCTGATTCATGACTCTTATGATAAGTGGAGTAAACATTGCAATGACACCGAGGCAATAATGAATCATTGCTCATCATGAATCCAGTGAGATGATGAAGGGTTTCATCATAACAGCACACGAAAGAGTGTTTTCCTTTCGCTTTACGTCTTTCATGTTTTAAACCTCTCCCACACACTGGTGATCACTATTTAATTGTGTCTTTGTGTGTGTGGGTGTGTACGTGCATGCTGCAAACGTTTATAGATTGCACACGTTCATTAGTCGAGTCAATGACAGATCAATAGATTGGGTTGGGCCCCGTTTTCATCATTACAACAACAGATGTTATAGGCTTTAGCTGGCGATCCTCCATCACCGTTGGAGCGAAACAAAGGAGAAGAGCCAATCAGCCTTCAGGACACGGGCGTGATAAAGCAGCATCCTGGTAATTATAAACATGAAACTCACAGAAAGCAAGCGGGAGGACGGAGCGGAGATGAGGATCGGGCCAGGATCAATAGATCTCTGATTAAAGGCAATGATGTCATCCTCACCCAGCAGAGTGACTGTATCTTCACAACCCGCTGACTAAGACGCGGTTTCGTTAGAAGCAGCGACTCCATGACCCACGTTTCCGAAGTGCACCGGCTCCCTTTAAGTGGCACGCTCAGGTCACATCATAAACCGGGTTAAATGGGCTGTTAAACCTTTATGACAATCCCAATAAAACACTTCAGCCGGAACATCTGTTGTGTTCAGGTTCGGACATGAGACATAAAAAACGCTGGAGCAGATAATGGAGAGACAGGAGTGGGACAAGGCAGGAATCACAAACATTGTCTTGTATTTGCATCCTTAATGAGTGAGGCTGTTTCTGTGTCACTTTGACCTGAGGGCAACTTCAGCCAGCAGATGCTCCTCACTCTCCTCCTCAAACACAAGCACTCTGAGTGTGTCTCCAGAGACAGAAACTGCTTTGTAGTCATTTAATGATTAAATAAGAACACACAAAAGGTAAAAACACAGGAGCCCTTATAATAAATGACCATGCAGTCACTGTAGTGGTTCTTTGCACATTAGAAAGCAATGTGTCCACACACGTGACTTTTAACGACCCACGATGCAATGCAATCACAAATAGATGCGCCCGTTACTGCCATTAATAACACGGTCCATTCTGCTGGCTGCTAGCCGCGCACGAGCTCCCTTTAGTCGCGTGACTGCTCCTTTAACACGAAGTGGAGACAACGGCAGCTCCACCCGGCGGCGGCTCCTGGCCGCACCTCGGCTGCAGGAGCTCGTGCCATTCAACAACAACAACAACAACAACAACAACAACAACAACAGCAACAAAATGACAACTTCAATGACAACAAAACACGCTGACAAGCAAGTGTGAAGCTTAACGTGTGACGGGAGACGAGAGAGCCAAAAGAAGAAAACTTCCCCTTACCTCCTCCACGGTGAGAGGCATGCAGATGCGGTACTCCTTCATCAGCATAGTCCCGGTGATGGCAACACGGAGGCGGGGAGGAAGAGTGTCGCGCTTCGGTGTCGGCGGCGGTGGTCGCGAGTCAGAGGAGGAGGCTGCGAAGTCGGTGATTCGATCGCGAGTTCCACAAATTCACTCAAATCCCTCCGCGCGGCGGCAGGTTCCGCGAAGCCCACGCGAGTCTCCACGCGCGCCAAGTCCGAAGTGCACGAGCGTCTTTCTTTTCGAGGGGCTACGATAACACTGCTCTGAGATCTGTGTTGTGAGCCGCTCCGGTAGCATCCATCTGGTTTTCCCACAGTGACGTCCGCGTTCAACCCCCAGAATCCCCAAAAAACTCCAGAACAAGTCAACGAATCCGCAGCCTCGCGCGGCTTATTGGCGCCGACTTCACGTTCCCGGATGAGGAGCGGAGCTTTGTGGTCCTTTCCTGGCTCTTCGTACGTTAACACTGCTCATACAACTCGCTGCGTGTAGCCTACCAGCGTGACTGCTGCTCCTGCGAGTCCCCCCTCCACTCCGACCAGGGATGCGCAGAGAGAGAGAGAGAGAGAGAGAGAGAGAGAGAGAGAGAGAGAGAGAGAGAGAGAGAGAGAGAGAGAGAGAGAGAGAGTTAAAATCTTAGCAGAGCTGACCCTGGTTCTGAACGGGAGCTAGCCGTGGTTCTGATATTTAGTCAGGATTAAAAGATGCTGGACTCAAAGTTTTTCACACGATTAAAAAACAAACAAACAAAAAAATAAATAAAACTAAAGATGCTTTCCCACTCTCATGACTTTAAATATAAATCCTTACCACTTTTATAACAGGTTAGTCTAACTGATGGTTCTGTTAATGTCTCATCAATTATTTGATAAGCCATTAAGAACCACTTTTGGGATGCAAGGCTGTGAAAACTTTCCCTGAACCCCCAATAATATTCATTATTAAGGTGATTAATAAAAAGGTCTTTTTCCTTTTTAATAAGCAAACAAATCTATTGGCTTTCGTGGAAAACTATTGTCATTTTAAGTCATTACAAAAGCCTGATAATCCACAAGTCTGCAATTATATACATCAAGAAGTCATTGATAAAGGGTCATAGGTTATTCACTTACTAGGTGCTGTTTTTTTTGTTGTTTTTTTACTTTTATATTGTGTTTTTATACTTATTCAACATTAGAGCAAAGCAATATATCATGCAGTACTCTTTTGAGCCGGTAGGTAGCGCCAGAGATCTTTATTTCAGTGGTCAGACCCATGACATAAATTATGCTTAATGTGGGTAACACATTATAATGGCCATCCTTAATAAATATTAAATTGATAGATATTTACTGTTACAAATGTTTTAATAATTTCAATTATTAATGATGCTATAATGTATTCAAGAAAACAATGGAGCAGATAATAAAGATGTGTGGCTATTGAATAATGTTGAATTACCAGCCAGACAGAACGTTATCACATGGCGGATATGAAGGTGATATAGTGAATCTAACATAATATATTTTACGTCCCATAAGATTATAAGCAATATGATATGGAGCTTGATTTTCATACCATCATAGTTTGTAAGGTTGGCTGCTCTTTCTTTCAGGACAACGAACTTTATAATGAATATTGGTTTTGCATGAATCAAGCAGCACCAGTTGGTGTTGCATGTGGCCGGTCGGGTTCAGAGTTTCCTCCCTCTGTGCTGGAAGGAAACTGAAGTTTTTATGTCCCAACTCAAGAGGGAGCAATGTACTCGTCTGAAAAACATTTCTGACACGATTAATACCACAGAACAAGACAGTGCCGACAGCAAAGTCATAGAATCAGACCACTGAAAAACTTTTTGCACATAACTTTTTCAGTAGTTCTTGTTTTGGTTTAAGCAGAGTTTGAGGATTAACACATCACACGTTCATTAAAAGGCTAAAGAAATAATTGACTGGTGACTGAGGCTCAACTTTAAATTTATGAATTCATCATAAACCCACACATTGGAAAAGAGAAGCCATTATGCTGAGCTTTTTGTGGTGTCATACTGATGACATGTGCTACAATTTCACAAATAACACACAGCAAACTCGGTTTATCCTCTGTTTATATTTATAACACAGAGATGCAGAGAGGCAAAACTGTTGCTAAGAGACCTGGCTTCCTCGCCTCTTGCCGCTCAACATCATTAGCTGGCCTTTACTGTCACTTTCCCAGCCTCTCAGCCCAGCCGGTCCACCGTCACTGTGGAGGAAGTTGTCCAGTAGTGGTGTTGGAGCTGGAGCCCAAATTAATAAGGAGGGTACAATGGGAAAGAAAACATAGACGGGTGCCAAAGTCCAGCTTAATGGTTTAGATTACATCCAGGTGAATGGAGGAGGAGGAGGTCTCTGGAGAACAGGAGTGGATCTCTTACATGCTTCATTTGTGTTAACACTGAATTTCTGGTAGGGTTAGGTTGAATCTGCGGAAATTTCAACATGAGCTTTTTAAAACTGATTTCGGCTTCTCTTATCCTCCTACTGCTCGGTGGAAAATGTGTCTGTGGGTTGTTCTGCTTTTCATCTTATTCTGCTCTTGTTGAAGACACATTAGGCCCCTAAGATGAACTCTGCCTCGCCTGGAAAGTAGACGAGATCAGGAATCAAACTATAAAATCCTGGCTATAAAACAACGGTAGATCCTGGATACCTGTAGTTTTATTGACCACCCTCTGCAGTTTGCAATTCTATATATGTATGTGGAATGGTCTGCCGTTTAGAACACATTTGTTATAAATAACTTTTCTTATTCTTCTTATTATTATTGTTACATTCATTGCGCAACATGTGAAAAATAGCTAGCCTTAAATATTAAAATCACACAAAAAATTAGATTTTCTATGAATAAGCGATAAGCAGGGTAAAGGATGTAATATTAGACTGAATAACTTGGCTGTGGATAATGTAATGTAATTACTCTGAGGTATGAATAGGAGGAGTTGTGGGAAATATCTTTCTGTATGTCCAGCACAGACAAACAAGCCTCGCTGTATCCGAGGGGGTTAAAAAGAGACAGTAGAACAAGATTCTTCTCTGTTTTTCTTCAGGGCAGCTGTGTTGATTTCACATAAATGCGGGTTGATTACACACACACCCAGAAATAAGCACCGTGGACAACACAACACAACGAGCATACGAGAACGAAGCATCGAGTGGAAATTCCAGTCCAGATGTGGATCATTTACAGATCCGAGACGAGGAGGTGTTCACCGACACGTCGCCCTCATCTTCGCGCCACATGTGCACCCAGCCCTGATCAATCATGCAGATGCAAACCTCTTAGAGCGGAGATTGACGCACAGTTGTCAAGACTGTTTCCATGGATACCCTGAAATCCAATCCGCTTCTCAGCGTTCCCTATTGCTGGTCTAAAACCCAAACATTCTCAGAGTGGTGGTGCTTCGGGACCAGCTTTACGGGGAGTTTTATTTATAATTTTTTTTTACCACTTTTGTAAAGGAAGCACCCATAATAATGCCTTTTCATCCAGGTAATTTCAAACTTCCCATTTCCCCAATCTCGTGGGTCAAACAGGCATCTAGGTGGGATGCACATTTCATTTAGAGCCAGAGATTGTCTCTTGCATAATGTATAATGAAATCTGAACTTATTGCCAGTGCAGAGATATTGCTGTGAGAGATGTGGCATCTTTTTTTTTTCATCTTGGGGCTCAGCTTGCATGTCTCCCTCTAAGATTAAAGGACAACTGCTCAATATCACAGCTATCAGGGTGTGTTTGCCTCCTCGTGTGTGCGTGCACACGTATGTGCTTGTCTGCATGACTTTTTTTTTTTTTTGCAGAAGCAATGTCTTTGCTTTGTCACAGTGGTCGCAGTGCATTTCAGGGTTCCTGATCATCCCTGCTCACAGCCAAGCCGCTGCCTCCATGTCACTATGGAGACACTGGTTGCTATACATCAGCCAATCAGCGCAGAGGAGGAGATGTTAAACAATTTGACGGTTTAAAGATTCTCTCGGCGGTTTGGTGTCGACTCCAGAAGTCGATCTGTCTCTGTAAGTGTCTTTTCCTCTCCATCCACGTTGTTCTCTTGTAATATTATCATGGACGGAAACAAAGCAGAGTTAAAATGACAAAATTCAACACAACGTTCTCATTATTTGACTCTGTTGTGTGACTTTAGAAACACACTGAATTCTCACCAACAGACTCTGTCTCTCACATTCCCAGGTCCTCACTGACACATCCCTGCACAACTGTATGCTTTGAATGTGACACTTAGACACTAGAAACATTTAACTGGCTTAGGTCTGAGGCAAAAAAAGAGAAACTTTCCCAAAAAACAGAAACTTTCATGAGAGTTTACCCTCTTTTTTAGAGACGTTAAACATTGAATGGGGTCAAATTGACTCAAAGGATAACAGGATTAATGCAGAAACCTTATACTTTTGTAAAATGCTCTATTGTACATTTCCATATTTCTATTTTTTTTAATTCTGTCTCATATTTTGTACTGTGTTTATTGTTATACACCAATAATCAAGTCAAATACTTGTATGTGCAAACATACTTGGCAAAAAACCCTTTCTGAATCGGACATAAATGACTTTAACCCTGTATTTCACCTCTTTCACCCTTTGTTCTGCATCTTTGCTCTTTAACTGTGAGTGGTATCTCAAATGCTTTATGTGTAATTGATTTGCAGTGAAACCCTGAGAGGATAACACATTCACAAGGCTGCCAAACAATAGATTTTCTAGAGAAGAAATGTTTTTTTTCTCAACGATACACGCCATTGATCTATCCGCTGCTTTCTAAATTGCCTCTGAAATTCCATCTGCAAGTATGGAATGGAGGTGGCGGGCAGGCGGCGGTGGTGCTGGTGGAGGGGTGAGGGCGCACTGCAGCCATCCTCTCACTGTAAACACGTTGTTGTCTCTGATAGCCAGGCTCACTCACCTGCGTCGGCCCCAAATGCAGCAGATTAATAATGTAGGTGCCTGGCTCCTCTGAGGAACACCAGTGATTGGATGGAAATGTTGCTCGACATGCTCCTTCTTTTCCAATTAAACATATTTTACACACACACACACACACACACACACACACACACACACACAGCTGCCCAGACAAATGCAAATGTAGCCGTGTTTTCATTCATTTGTGTAGGGCTGATTAATATCACAGAAGTGGCTGTGTTTCTCTGTAAAGACATGAACCAATAATAAAGCACAACAGGACAGAAAGGGTCTCATCTGTACTGTGGTGTCAGCTTGACGTCTCCCAGAGTTGGACCCGACCCTTCAGTCTGATTTTAGGGATGACAGCTAATAAAAATGACATGTGTCTCCGTCAGTCCGTCTTTTCAGTGTGTGCTGCAAAACACCGACTTCAAATGTGGAATGAACCACTTTGGCCTGACTGAAGCCAAGAGACATATATAGAAGGGAGGAAGAAAAAAAAAAAAACAGCCAGAATGTTGCCATGCAACAGCTGTTTCTGAATAATTTGAACTCAACCCATCCAAATCATTTTGAATGATGTTGTTCCTGTGAATCTGCTGGAGCCACTGTCTCATTAAGGGGTTTACAGCCTCGAGCCATCAGTCTGGATCTGAAAGTCCCCCAGGATCTTAGCTTGGTCATTCTCAACCGCCTTTGGACGTGCTTTCATTCTCACTCACTGTGCTATCCAGCTGATTATTTATGAATATGTAACTACAATTAGGTACTATCAGTAAAGTGTACTAGTAAAAGAAAAGGGTGCAGATAGTTTCAACTACTCTTGATGCAGTTAAGCAGTTGTGATCAGCGGTTCCTTGGACAGGGTGGGAGGATTTATCACAAGATGTATCTGAAGGGTTGTGAGATGCTTAATGGGGCTCAACGTTTTTAATTTAAAATGCTTTCCCTTCCAATCTAAATGATCTGATTTTTGTTAAAATATTGGATCATTTTTGACTCTATAACAAGTAGTCTGAGTAGAACTGAGAAGCCCCTTGGATGAGAGACGAAACATCTTCAAAACAGCTAAAAAAAAACCTCCAGTTGCCCTTTTGTCAAAAGACTCAAAAGTAGAAAAGTGCAAAAGTGCTCAAAAGTGCATAGACAGAAAGCAGAATGACAACCAATAAAAAAAAAACACCTTGAAGAGGAAGATAGATGGAATTAAATGAATGTTCTACAAAAAAAGGAGCTGGACACATCCAGTACTCTGCTGTGACGCACACACTCGATGCGAATCAAGACAAGGTAAAAATAAAAACCATAGTTCCTAACAGGGTTGATCAAACGTGGGCGGACAACGATAGAACAGCGAGCCAGTTTTAATCCCATTCACGTTTCCTAACCAACGACTCCTGTCAGCCCTGAAACAGCTACGCGTGTTACGGAGGAAATGCCCTTTAGCCACGGTTGCCACGGCAGCCTGCGGGACGGCTGATGGACGTGAGGCGAGGATGTCAAGCTGAATCAGAGGGGAGCATTAAGAGGCTCGGCTTGTGTGAGCTCCGGTGACACACGGCTCTGATCAGCTGACAGTCACAGAGACGCCACTCTGTTGTGTTTGACCCTGAAGGGAGTCTGGTTTTTGTGGGAGACCTGCGGTGAATATCTGTCTCCCTCTGTTCATTGGCACTAAAACATGCAAAAGGATGGCACTCGGTATTTAACTTCAAAAATCCCACAGGCATCAACAACTCCAACCTTCTGAGGGAAACAAGCCGTCATTTAAGTTGCCCTCACTCTCTCTCACTATCTCTCTCCCCTCATTTGGCTCTCTTTCACTCTACCTCACTCACTGTCACCATGGTGACTACGAAGCTCATATAAAAAAAAAAAAAGTGCATACAATATAATGAGGAAAAAGTCAAATGAAGATTGTTAAAACTTTTGGCTGGTACTTATGCGCTCTCCTCCCACGTTGCCCAGGAGTGAGTCACAGGCCGGCGTGATGGAGATTAGAGTGAGAAAAAAGGGTCGCTCTGCATACGTCACTCAAAAGGTTCAGTTTGCACTTTTTTTTTTGCAATCTAACCTGAAAGGCTGGCATGAATTGCTTTTAAATTTAAATGTGGCTCTCTTTCTTACGTCTGTGTCACATTCGAGGGTACAAATATCATAGAATTTGTCTTGGTTGCTGATGATGGAACTCGTTTTCCCATCATGCATTGAATGAGACCGCAGACACATCCAAATTCTGGCTTTCTCACCTGAGATTTGTCATGGAAATCACTTTTTCTCCTCGAACATCATCTACCGTAACAGAAGTTAGACAAAAAGAAAACTACAAATTAAAATAGGACCACATTGTGTATTTCTCTCCGATGATGTCATTTATTTGAAACCTCTCAGTCACAACTTGCATTATCAAAAAGGTTCAGAAGCAAACTAATGCTCCCGTTTTTTTCTCTGATATTGGTTGATTTAGTGGATGACAACCGGCAAAAAAGACAAAGAAACTTAGATTTGGGGAAACACAGAGACGACACATGATGTCACACTATCTCTGTTTATTCCTAACAAACACTTTTCCTTAAATAGACTGTCATCTCTGTGATTAAGCATTTGTCAATGTACTATTCATTTCTTCTCTTCCTGTCGACGTTCTTCTCTCTTACATAATAGAAGAAAAAAAAAACATTATGTCGGTGCTCAAATCTATTATTCCACAAGGGCTGGTCTGAATAACGCCTCCACGCTCATCATTCTTAACAGTTTCCTGTGTGTGTGTGTGTGTGTGTGTGTGTGTGCCTGTATGTGAGTGTTTTAGCCATTTATTGCCTGACCTTTCCTTCCACCTCTCCTCCCTATTGATTGCGAAAACAGACTTGGATTAATAATTCACAAAAAAGAAAAAAACAGTGGGAGTTTTGACTACTCTTGTTGCCCATGGCAGCAGGACCAGTGCGTGTGTTTGCATGTGTGTGTGTGTGTGTGTGTGAGAATCAGTGTGTACCTGCACACCTTCTTGTGTTTAAAATACATGTTTCACACCGACTCAAACCCTCTGAACTCAAAAGGCGACTGATATGGCAATTTCCATTCTCTCCGCGTCTGTTCGAGGAAAAGTATCACATGGGCCAATGTGAGCATCTCCATCGCCGCCTGTTGCATCGCTCTGAAGATCCGCTTTCTGCAATCATGTGCATTTAAAGGAAGAGTTGGACCTGAGCTGTAATTCCCACTAATGTCAGTCTTGGTGTTCAGACACTAAAGCTGTTCATTTCACTGCTTAATCCACCCTAAATCAGACAGCAGACGTTGATTAATGAGATGTGCTGCTGCAGGATTTGGAGGGAGTAAAAAGCGGCACACACATGGACCTTGGACGCAACTTATATCAAATATAGATATCTTTATCCCTTCATGTGTTGAAATCCCCCCTTCCTTTCCTAAAATCTCAATTTTTCTTTCGAGGAAACATATGTGATGTAGTCGAGGACTCTGAGCCCAGAGACACATTTCTTCTCTACATCCATGCTCCGTCGGCTCCTCTGCCTCCAGGCCGGGAGTGCAGTATGCAGCGTATAGTATGTACGGATGAAGCACTGGTAGCTCTTTGCACTCTGACGCTGGGTTTCGATTGCCTTATTACAGGTCTATCTCCTCTCAACAGTCACTACCGATCCGAGTCATTAGACAGCAGAGTGCCTGCTTTAGAGACCACCGGAGCAGAAAGATAGAGTGGGGGAGGGGGAGAGGGGAGGGAGGAAGAGAGGAAAAAGCTGATAAAAAGAAGGTGGAGAGGAACTGACTGTCGCTGCCTGCAGAGGAGAGCGTCATAGAGAGGAGAGAAAATGAAAGGAGGGGGGAAGAGGAGAAGATCGAGGCAGGCTCAGAAGAGGGAAAACAAAGAAACGGGGTGAATAATGAAGGAACACAGAGGAGAAAGGGAGAGCATAATCCGCTGTCAGGCAATAAAGAGACAAACAAGATTAGAAAACAAAGATGTGAGACAAAGAAAGGGAAGGGATTAAAAAAAAGGGAAAATGTGGATAAAGGGAGAGAATCGGCGATGCAGAGTAAAGAGTGTTACAGAAACAGAGTGACGTGATGATGAGGAGGAAAGAGAGGCAGGTATGACTGCAGGAAGAGACGAGAGAGAACTTCAGGTTAACTTGAGTGTCGGTGTCACTTTCACCCTGAGGTGAAGCGCTTAGTTAAGGAGACTTCTACATCTCTTCAGTGAAGACCAGAGAAGTTGCAGGTCAAAGTATATTATGAGGTATGATCTGCAAAAACAATCAGCCAAAGCTAACCTAAACCTAACCCTAACCCTAACTGTTTTTTGGGGGCTCAGTTTGATCTCATGTTATTTTTCCTCTCCTTCCACTAGACTTGCAAGAAATTGAAACCAGTGACTTTAAACCTTTTTGTGCCAGCTCATGCACTCGTCGAGGGACAGGGCAGAAAGAAGAAAAAATGCTCTGTATGTCGAGAATAGTAGCAGCTTTGACAGTTCTCAGTCAGAGGTCAGGAGAGGGACTGATGGGTTCCAGTGACCCAGAGGACTGGAGGACTGCTGCAGAAGTCAGCCTTCTCAACCACAAAGTGACAGGAGGGGAGACAAAGCAGTGGCATTTCACATCCCCGACTGCTCAGATTTCAACATTCTTCTTTTTCTTCTTCAATGCAACATTTTTTAAATAAATGATACCAAAGATAAGCAGGGGGATAACCAAAGTGATAATAGATTTACAGATTTATTATAATAGATTATCTATTATAATCTATTGCTAAACTAATATGACAAAAAAAAGTATGAAACGGTGTGGTTGTGTTTTCTTCACAATCTCTCAACTAATTGCAATAGTAAGCCTACATATATGTTTATCACTAATAGGTTATTTATTTGTCTTTTTAATTCAGCTGTTAAGCAATTCTAAGCTATTTGCTTGTGGACATTGCTCTCTTGGATGATGGTGAACCTTGGACTGTATGCACACATTAACAGAAGGCAAAAAAAAAAGAAGAAAAGTGCGATCTGTGAGCACATCTTTGCGTGTAATATTAAACACATATGGAAGCAGGGATTGTGCTCGAGCAAACAATATGAAACAAAATCACATGGGGATTCCAGGGACTCAAACCGGCGTAGGCGGCAGATAGTAAATAGTGTACGCACTTACCCATGCCGCTCTCATTGCTTTAAGGTAAAAGGTCTCATGAATCATTGAGGCAGCTTCGTGCATCTATTACATCTGCTGCTGGAATGCCCTGACCTGTGGTGTGTAAGGTCTCTGGGGCATTCCCAATAGGTTTGTCTTTCAATTTCACCACATTTTCTGGGTGAGAGACAACACTATGATGAGTTCTCAGTAAAGTAAATGTATATCCATTGACTCCGGCTCCTATATGGGTCCACAGATAGAAAACATAACTTGGAAAGACCGTGACCCTGTTTTATTCAATATGTGTGAATATATCATTTATGCAGTAATGGAAGCAGACAACTAACATGCTTAAAATCATGTTGATAGAAGACCATACATCCATATGAAATACCCATGTCCAACAAATCAGACCGCATAATTGAGCTTTTTTACTGGTCAATTTTATTTCTGTTCTTGTGGAACAATCATGGACATTCACAAATCCCAAATAAAATACAAATCATGTGCATTGTTTCAAAAGAAATACTCTCAATCAGATTTATTGTATATATTGTATGAAACGTCTCTTGTGCAGATTGTATAAAATCATCAATAAAACGACAGGTTTTGTTTTCTAAAATAAACACCTGTGCAATTTACTTTTTTGCTCAACCACACACCCCTTAGTTACGGTTGCTATGCCTGTCAAGCTGTCCATCAGTTCAGATTTACAAGATTTTGCCTCGAACAACAATGTTCCAGTGCTTGATTTCAGACAAAGCAGGCTTTCTAGCCAGCGACCCTGGATTGTTGCTGATTTCACAGCTGTATTTGGCGAGCTAATTAAGTTAACCTCAGCATCGCCATGTCTTCAGCTGACTTTGTGCCCTAAAAGTTCTCATATGCAGGTTACATTCATGATACTGTGCTAAAAGACTAAAGACAAAAGCTGCACATCCCAGGAAAACACACTGTTAAATCAATTACTTATACTGTTGTTTGTGTGTGTTTGGTTAAAAATCAAAACCCTTTATATGCACTTTAATGACATTACTACAATTGGACAATGGCTGCTCAGGGAAGGGGTTCAGCAGACAGTCAATTATTTTCTTAACCTCTCAAAAATAAAAAAAGCAGCGTATTGCAAACATATAAAGCATAACCACAAGATTCAGCAAATATTGGACAATATTATGGATTAGGGTCTTGAACATTGACCTGAAATACAGATTACAGCAAGGGAGTGTCAGACATGTGACTTCTGTCTAGATAATCAATGGCAAAGATTAATAATGTAGAAAGTCCTGGGAGAAAAGAAGAAGCTGCTGCAGTGATGACTCCCTATACCGTTTTTATCTGGTTTATTGTGGCACATTTGAATTCTTGCCTGATATTTTGCATCCAATGTGATGTATTAACATTTCCGGTTTTACCGTGTGTGCTTGTTGTCATACATAGTTGGTTTACTGGTAAAGTCCACTATAAAATAGGATCTTAAAATCATTTTACCCTCATAAAAGTGATAGACGTCGTAGGATTAACTGCAGTCGGACACATTGGATGGTCTCAGATGAGCCACTGACAATAAACAACATTATACTTTTGAATATGATTGTCTGACATTATGGCATTCTTTGTAAAGATGTGTCATTACCCTTAAATGTGACACTCTCTATGTCAGATACTCTGAGCTCTGGCCTAGATACGACTTAAAGGGAGATACAAGTGTGTTTTACCTGAATTACTACAAATTAAGTCTACCATACCAAGTAGGCATCCATTGGTTGCACTGTCAGTGTATCTGACTTCACACATTTCTCACAAGATTTAGCGACATATGTAGCTCTGCCAGCGAATTTCATTAAAAAAAGTGTTGCAACACTGAATTTTTGGATAATTGGATCTTTTTTTTTTTTTTTAAATCTAGCATACTCTTGCAGGTTCCTTCAATGTTACAGACTGAAGCTTCAATCAGGGGGCTTGTTCATTGAAGATATTCCTTTTGGTAAGGCAGTTACAAGCAGAGCTCACTTGGTGATGAAACCAGAAAAATGGTAACTTGAGTTTGGGAAATTCCTGAAGATGCGAACTAACAAAAGTCTCTCCAAGTTAATTCAAATATTTAATGGATATAAAGTGACATGGAAGGTGGGAAAAGGTTTTAATGCGTTGGGAAGTAGCTTGCATAAATGATAAATATGTGGGATATTAAAGGGCTAAAGAAGCATATTCACCAGGCGTTGGGACATTGTATCACCTGTGGCTACTCTAAGGTGTCAGGCTCAGCGTCCATGCAGGTCTCCCAGGGGTTACGGGGCATGTGGGGCATGGAGATGAGCAGGAGGGCCCCCCCGCCGAGGATGAGCAGGGTGAAGGAGGCGCAGGCGCAGGTGAAGGACCAGGAGTAGTAGTATTCAATCCAGATGGTCTCGTCGCTGTCGATCATGCGCTTGACGGACTGGCGCATTACCTCGACGGAAATGATGATGCAAAGGCCTGCGCGCCCAAACAGAGAGGTTGCTGTTAATCACATACAATTGTGTTGTAGTTAGATACATCAGCTCTCTGCACTTGCCACCTCAAAAAGGTGACAGAAACAAAAAAAATCAGCTGTGTTGATTTTTAATTAGCTGAGTAGAGAGTAATATTCATCGACAAAAAGAGGATAAAAGGTGTGTGCACAGACGCTCCTCACTTGGAGGTGAGGTGTAACACGAGAGACAGGAGCAGCAGACGAAACGCCTGATCTGTGATTCACATGGTCTGACCTGCGAAGGCGAAGAACATCCCAGCAGGCCGGAGCAGGTAGTCTCGTCCCTTCCCGAAAGAGAAGACGACGCAGAGGGTGCCCAGGATCATGAAGAAGAGGCTGAAGATGGCGATGGCTGCCGCTGAGATGTTGTACTCTGAGGAGGGGAGGGAAAAAAAAAACAGGGAAAGAAGTGAGAAAGAGAACGTAAAAAAATGGAAACAAAGGGTGAAAGTGAGGAGACGAGTGAGTGAGACTGCAAAGTAGCAATTAAAAACTGGGAGAGTGGGAGCAGAAGGGGAGGTTGCAGTCTGGTTTACATAATAAGTGTTTCAATATAGCACTCAGGCGAGTTATGACACAGATAATTAGCCTTTAAATTAGCCTCACTTTAAAAACAACAGTCATTTATCCAAACTGGCAATATTGCCATTTGCATGACAGATAAGATGCTGCCGGCATATAACAAGATGATTAGACCGTCCCCACCCCCACACCCCTGCCTGGTTTCAGATAGAGATAATCTAGTCTTCCCTTCTCTCTAACACTCCAGCTGTGATAGCAATGATCCTCGGAGCATCCTGTTCCATCTCAGCACCCCCCGACTACGGAGTAACACCGAGTGTAAAATAACCCCACACTTAATCTCCCACGTGTGGTTCGGCATGTTATGTGTGAAATAAGTTTGACTAATACGACAAAATGATTCACTGTAACGAACTATTCAATAAAAGACACAGGAAAAAGACTAAATGACATGACACGTACTGACGAATTAATAACATTTCAAAAGTCAGTATGAGTGCAAGATTATCCAAAAGCCAGGCAGCCGCCTACGTTTTTATTCATACACTTTTATTATCAGTATTTTCTTTAAAGGAATTGATACCAAATGAGGAGCTTGTGAGGGCCGAGCTATCGACCCCAGTATCGATCCACCCATCCCTACTTCATGCATTTCACATGGCTTTGCTCAGCTCACTTCTGTAATGAGTGTTATGTTCCATCGACAGATTTTCCGGCTGATTTCTTGTAACGTATTCCATGTAGTACTTTCTGCTGGTACAATGACGTTCTATTCTCATTTTGCTCAATGATGCAAAAGTTTAAAATGCTGATGATATATATTTCTTTGTCCATAATCTTCTGTATCTACCAATTTGTAATCCAACGATCACATTTCGCATGAACCACTGTATAAATTCATAATTTTAAATGTTTATCTTCGCTTATTTCACCCAGAAAGTACTGCAATTTATCTAAAAGTTTGACAATGATCTGTAATTACCTGCTTTTATGAGTAACTAGTCTGCAAGCCTACAAAGGGCCAACAGAGGAGCCGTTTCCTGGAAATACGATCACTTTGACAATAGTAATCTTGCTAAAGCAAGAAGGATGAGAAGATGAAAATCGGAGGAAATTACAACAGATTTCTCACTTATCTTTTATGAGAAAAAGTGCGCATTTAACTGAGTTTGCATTCAAACGTTTCCCTGTTGTATTGAAAAGAAGAATTGAAGCCCAGGTTGCTTGAACATTTCCTATCATACATCAATCGTGTAAGAAAGGAAAGTGTAGGAAACCAGGTTGTAATTCGGGGTCTTATATGTGACATATACATGCGATATTTGAGCATATAGCCATGAAGAAAATGCTGCTTTTCCCAATTTACTGGCATGGTGAAAAAAAACGACCAACAGGATCTGTTATAACATGTTGTCATGGGCGACAGTGAGGAGGCACCCACCTTTCTGGGTCTTGACTTCAAAAACTTCCGCTTCCTCCCCCGAGGTAAAGTGTTTGAAGTAGGAACAGTTTTCCGCTGCAGACGGGGACGGAGAGAAGGCGGTGAGAGAGAGGGGGCGAGAGAGAAAGAAGATGAAACAAGAAGGGGGAGAGAGAGAGAGAGAGAGAGAGAGAGAGAGAGAGAGAGAGAGAGAGCGAGAGAGAGAGAGCAGGTGGCTCAGGTTAAATCTGCATCTGCAATCAGTGAAGCCTAAAAGTTACATCCCATAGCTAACAGATACACAAACATTAATGAAACACACAGCTGTGATGACTTGACTGTCACTGCTGGCATTTGTAAATAATTGTCTTAAATATATTTGGTAAATTTATTTTCAGCTGGGAAAGTTATTTAATCATCTATGAAAATGTATGTCTTACATGTCCAGAAACAGTAAGAATTGGAGGGGAAGCTGCCTTATTTCATCATTTCTCACCCCACAATTTTGTGACTTGAGAAACGATTCAGAATGAGTTTCGTGGGCCCAATATTCATCCACTCATCTGGCTCACGGACCCTTCAGGGTCTCTTTGAAAGACATTCTTCTGCACTTGCTATGCCAGAAAAGCAAATATAGTGTGTGTGCTGCGTTTATTCCGAGCATAAAACCACTAATTTCAAAAAGAGTATGCAGAACTGTTGCAGTTCCTCTTTGGCTCCTTGATCCGGTGCCGGGTCGACGCCGCCCCCACATCACAGCAGGGTGCCAACGTGACTTGCTGTTATCCTTAAAATACAATAAAAGTCTTGAACTAACAATCCTTCCTTGTCCAGCTTTTCGGATGTGTCTACTGGAGAAATGATGCATATCTACACTCTGTTGCCAAAACTCTCGTCTTTGATTACAATCTTCAAATCAGGCTTTTACAGGAGAACGGTTCCTGGGTGCAGTCGTTGCCCACACATCCATCCACCCATTTGCCGTCTCTAAGGGCAGCTGGGCTGAAAGGGAGGGGCGGAGAGGACGTAAAGGCCAAGTGAGTGGCCCCGTCCTTCCTCCACTCATCATCCTTTCTGGCCGAGATTAAACCCATAAAGCAGACAGGTGCTCTCTCTGTCCACAAGGAGATGGACAATGTTTGTGTGCCGGTGTCTGCGGGTGTGTGTGTGTGTGTGTGTGTGTGCCAGGCAACGGAGGAGCTGTTTGTTACCCGGGATGAGAAAGAATCACTAAAGAGGTAACCTAGCAACAGGCTGCTGCAGGTCTTGGCCAGTCCTATCTATTTACAAAGGCATATCAAGTGTGCATGCATGTGTGTGTGTGTGTGCATACGTATGGCCAGGCTGGTGGTTGGGGGAGAATCGGAGGCGGGGTCACAAAGCAGCTTGGATCTGCAAATATGTTATTTTCATTAGTCTTAACTCATTAGCCATCTTTACCTCCGAGGCTAAACTAATCTAAGCTAATATGTCTTTGGGCGTAGCTCTAAGATTTAGTCCTGAGAGAGACGGGAGCTGATGAATTATGAAGGATAATGTAGACAGCGGGGAAAGAAAATGGGGGTAAGTGTTACTTTCCAATCTAGCTCGGCACTTGGGAAGTTTACAGTAATAACAGTGGTCAAATTGGTGTCCAAACCAGACAGAAGGAGCAGCTGAAAAGGTGTGATTCAGCCAAATTATTTGAAACTTTAAAAAGCATCTTTTTGTTCCCTCAATTTCCGAGGCAAAACATTGGAACTTGGAATGCTGATGGAGTTATTTTAGCTGGAAGTAGAAACATCAAGCCCACAAAAGGTGGAAGAACTAATCTGGCTGGTAAACTTTTAGATGGCGGACATTCACTGAGAACATCTGGGTGCGTGTCATTGACCTTGCAGTCGGGCTAATGGGGAGATTTCGTTCCAGTGGGGCAGTCTGATTAAAACGAGGTATCGCCTGTCATTTTAGCTTTGCCTCTTTCCACTTCCAACCCTCCTCAATTCCTTCTGCAGCTTCTCCTTTACCCTTGCCCTCTTCCACCTGCCATTAAACTCCTCTCTCTCTTCTATCTCATGGTTGTATTTCCATGTCTTTACCGATAATGACAATTTACATTTGGTCTTGAAAACAGCGTCTATATTGTTTGCATGAGTGTTACAGAAATGTTCTTTTTTAGGCAGTAGGGGAGGGGCTGTTCTTTTTCTAGCCAGTCTGAATGACTCATTCTGGGTCAATGTCAATAGGATGGGTGTTGGTTATTGCACTGGGAGGTCTGATAACTGGGACACAGCGGTACTGGGAGTCCTCACGGCCCTTGTGAGTACATGCGTGTATGCGTATGTGTGTTTGTGGTCTGACCATTATTGTGAAATTAAAAAAAAAAAAATCTAATTTGACCTTGTTGCTAATTGGGCAGACCATCTAAAATATTGGTTCAGGGCTGTCTGATGGTGTTGCATGTTAAATACTGGATTATCAGATCCATGAAAAACAACTGTGAATTTATCAAGATTTACTAAAAATACTAAAAATGTGCAATCCAGCCATGCTTTCAGAACTCAGGCTGCCAGTCATCGTAGCACTCTATCACGGATAAAACGAATGGCTGAGGCCAGACAGTGGCTGTAATTCTCTCTGCTGTCAAACCACATCAGCCAGATTGACAAACTGGGTACAAGTAGAGAAAGCACCCGTTGAGAGGAAGCCTGTGGGCGCCTTTTCCCGGCCATCAGAGAAGGACAATCAGTCTTCTCACCAATTATCATCTCAGACCAATGTCACAGTGACATTGCGGAAGGACTAGGACCGGTGACACACCATCACACTCACAGATCCATTTCCAATTGCACTCTTGTGCCTGGAGCGGGAGCCATACGCCAAATCTCTAGACCTTTTAAAGGTATGACTCACTTTCCCAGCTGTGGTTGTGGGGCTGCAACCAGACATGGAACTCTGTTTCAACATCTTGCTGGACCACACAGGTGGCAGCAGACTGAGAGCTGAACTCCCCTTCGCTGCTGGAAGCAAGACAGGTGAGCTGGGCGACAAGTTATCCTTGTAATCCCTATGTATTCCACATGTTCTGACACACTGTGCAGATCATTCATTGCACAGGGGACTTGTCCATGGGAAACATAAAGTCCAACTTCTTGTCTCAACAGATTTGTTTCTCCATGGTATACCCAGAAGATGCTGTGGAGGCCCTGAGTGAATCTCTAGTCTGCCCTCTCTTTAATCGCTTAGTAGAGTATCACCTCCCCTCACCTAAAAGCCTCCACTATAGATACTACTAAAGCGTTCCCCCACCGCCATCCCTTCCTCTACCCACCCACACAGACGTCTGTTCTCTTCCCCAATCCTCTTCATCCCTCCTGAGTCTCCCAGGTGCACTCTAACTCATGAGCTGGAGCGGGAAGCCACACTTCATTAGGGCCTGTACTGATCCTGAGGTGCTGGAACGGAGGCTTAGTCGCCGGTAGAGTGAAATCTCTCTGTTCGGCTGCAAGGCACGCGCACACAGCCGGAGGTGCCGAGATGCTGTTTCCCCCGGAGCCAGATCTGTTCAAACAGGACGCGTGATTAAAGCTACAAGGAGATTCAGATTTGGAGATTCAGATTTTTGAATTTTTTAGGGGGGGGAACACTTAGCCTACTGTATGCAATGTTATGCAAGGAAGGGGAAATAACTTCCACTTGCTTGAAGACATTTTCGACTCAGCTCAAACATCAAACAGCCACTCCAAATTTGTAGTTCCGTTTCTTTAAAGCTTGTAATTAAGTGAGAGTGTTTAAACACTGGCCGAGTCACTGTTTATCAGAAAACACTGCTTCAATTAGCTGATCTCTCACATCTGCTTTGATCAAAGCACAACCACACATTTTAGTTCGGAGAGAGTTGGGAGAGTGCGCTGAGAAATTAAAACGCTTCCTGTGAGGTAAAATTGATTTCATTCCTCATCATCCATTGAGAGAGCACCAGCCCAGCACAAGTACAGACTCGTGTTTTTGTCATGTACAGCAGTGAAGTACAGCAGCGATGCTATTCCATTACGCACTCTGACTCCAGCTGTCTGGTCCTCTGTGGGAGAGATAATGACGACTTCAGTGAGATGCCGGTCGTAGAGCTGTAATGCAGGGTTTAAGATCAGGCTGACTGAAACTGCTCTAATGGACTCCGACCCTCTTTACTTTCCCTCAGACTGTCCTTTAAATGGTATGAGGGTCAGGTGTTTTATAAATGTGTCAAAAGGACCATCAACCACACATCAAACTTTGATCACTTTGATAACAAGTTTCAGAATAAAAAACACAAAGAATCTGCCCGTTTTCATTCGCCAACAGTAAGACCAAAAGGCTCCCTACCTCCCGGTAGGCTGATGGGGCCGCAGCCTTTGCCCTGGGGGTCCTCCTCCACGATGAAGATGCTTTTCTTGCAGAGCCTCCAGAGGCCAAAGTGGGCCGCCTCGCAGGTGGCGTTGAGCTTCTCCACCCGGGGGCTGAGCACGGCCCAGTGGTCGGTCACCACCGCCGCCAGCATCGACGACATGCCCATCACTATCACCACGGACGTGATCTTGACCTTGGTCGCCTGCTCCTCGAACATGTTGCCCGCTTGATCGTGTCTGCAGAGTTGTGTGTGTGTGTAGGACAAGTCAAGGTTGCCGTATTTGTCTTCAGGTCCTCGGCGTCGTCGTGGTGACCTCGGCGACTCCAGAGGTTCCCCCGTCTGGTCTACAGCTTCGCCACGCTCGTGATGTCCTCTCGTCTCTCCCGCTCTTCCGTCCACAGCTCGTCCTTTCTCTTTCTCTGCCTTGTGGTTGGTGAAAAGGGGCCAGATAACAGTGCCCTAGTTTCTACCTCACTCCTCGCTGCCTCTCCCTCCCAAGTTGCCTTTGGTGAGATGAGGCCATTCAGCTACGAGACCAAGACGCACGGGGAAACGGCTCACACCCATTACTCCACCATTCTGGTGTCGACGTTCAGACACTTTCATTTCGACTTTAGGGATGGTCTATTTCTCCAGCTGTGCTCTTCTAACTGCAGCATCGAGTGGAAACTTTTGACTTTTCAATATTTAATCGCCAATAACTGATCATCACTCCATCATTTATCTGACACATTCTCCGTCTTTCATATTCAGTCCAATCCGTTTACAGATGTATTGTCTCAGGCACTGTGTGCCGGGGGGACTCCTGGATGATTGGAGATTTCCTTTATTAGTTGTCATCTGAATGAACTGATCCACTTTCTCATCCAATCAGGTTTGAGACGAGGCGCCCGCCTGATGCCAGCAGCGATTCCAGATTAGGAAAGACATGAAAAAAGCGCCTCGGGATAGGAACTCTAAAATTTGACGTTGAGTTAATAAATGTTTTTATATTCTTGTTTAATGAAATGGCCTGAATGTTTCGATTTGAATTTGGAGCATTAAGCATCAAGCAAAAGAAAAAAAAGAAAGAAGATCCCACAAGTGGCTGTGTGCACATGAATGTTTAATTCCATGTTTTCATTTAAAAAAACAAACAACATATTCATTACTGATCCTGTGCTTTTGGTGACTTTCCTAACAATGACATCACATGGTTGGGGGATGGGGGAGAAAAAACCTTCATACATCTCAAAGGCACAATCAACCTTTTCCCTTACAGAAATACTTGAGTAAAATGGGCATGCTTTTTATAAACCACTGTGCCCCACTTTAGACAGGACTCTGGCCCATTTTCTGCCCTGACAACACGGCTCTGGGTTTTTAACACGCTAAATGGTGTTAAAAGACATTTAAAGCGAGAGGCAAAGGGAACGTCTTTTGGCAAGAATCATTTGTGTGTGAAGGTAAAAACAGAAAATGCTGGATTATTTATTTGATATGTACCCCAATTATACAAAAATACGTGTTCACGTCTGTAAAAACGAGAGTCGACAGAGCCGTGCTTTCTGTAAACACCATCAGGAGCGAACCGAACCAGGAAATTGATCATCAAAGATGAATCATCTCACCCGGCGGTTTAAAAGAAACCCCCCGGTGTGGGATGAGAAACAGTCGTGTTCATTATCGTGTTCCACCTGGAAGCGTTTGTGGCAAAACTGCCTCTTTTTTCCTCCCAGAGGAGGAGGAGGCTGTGAGAGAGAGCTGCTCGTCTCTAAATGTGTAATAATAGTGTATTTTGCCGCAGCCCGTCTCTCCAGGTGACCCTCTGACCTGCTTCATTTGCTCGCGGTCCCCTGCGGAGAGACCGAACACCTCGCAGCTGCAGAGTCTCCAAGCAACAGCCGACAGCGTGGACGACCGTGGCGACACGTCATAGACGACATGAGAGTCTCGTACTGGGGGGGGGGAAGGGATCACCTCATGTCAAGCGAGCAGGGAGATAACAGTGCAAAACTCAGGAGTGATTCACTTTAATTACGGCTGCCAGATCCCAGTCGGATTTGTGATTCCAGGATGAAAAACAACCTTAACTGGTGGCTCATTTTGCACATAACGGAACAGATTGTACATCATTCAGAGGGACCTGATTGTATCCATTTGCTGATGACAACAACATTACTCAAGCCAAATTAGTTTACCCACGCCCCCCGAGGCCATTTCCATGAGGGTCACTTTAACGTAACTCTCCAAAAAGAACCCCCCAAAAAATCGGGATTATTGGCCTCCTCGCTCGTTTGACCTGTTCTAGCAAAAGCTAGCGGAGGTTAGGTGATGCGGGACAGTGAATTGAGTTAACCGGCACAGATTGCCAAAAAATTAAATCAGGTGGAAATTACAAGGGGGCCGATTCAGCAGTTTGGGAGCAACATCAGATATCATTAGCAAAAGAGTATTTCCCCAGCAAGATAAACAGCTCAAAAGCTCATCTACATAACTACAATATCAGGGTAATGTTCATTTTATTTGATTATAAATAGAGTGCTCTGTGTCCAGTTATATGATACATTGCTTTTAAACTATGCAAAATAAACCTGGCAAAATAAGGATTTAACCTTGGCTGAATAGTCCTCTGCCTTCCACCGTCTGCTCTTTTCTGCAATCGCCATATTTCTATATTTCACGTTGAGAAAATAAACGTTCAGTCAGCTCACCGATTGGATCAGCTGGGTGATAAGAAATAGCTCCGTTTGGTCAGCTGGCATCTGTCTTATTATTTCTTTGCCAAAACAATGCAGAGACTCTGGCTGAGGGGGTTTAGAGCTCCTTCTGAGACGAGGGATTCAGTCTCATGCAGAACTGAAGAGGCATGCAGGACAAAACAAACATTACATGCTATGGTCATTAGCTAATGAGCTAATGTTACATGCTAACCACATGCTACAGTGACCTCAGAGAAAAATCACCACTAAAGCACAACAGTATACCCTGATTTTCTTTATTCATCTATGTACAGTATGTTCTGGGTTGCAACTAAAAAGTGATCATGAGAAAAACAATATTCAGATTACATAAAAATGTTTTTTGATTGGAACAGTAAAAGCAGAAAATACAGTGTAAATAAAACAAAAGGCACTCTACTATCAGATATTTAAAAAAAATGGTAATACTTTTACAAGAGTGATGTTATTCCAGTTTGATCTTGAGGCAGCATTGAACATGTTTTTTTTAAATACAGTATTGCCTATCTTTCCCTCTGAATTATCGAATAAGCAAATGTTGATCGTCAATTTCTTGAAAAACTACTTTGAGAATGTGCTTATTTCAGGACAATAGTAAGCCATAAATCAACACAACCACATAGAGTAAAGTATAGCTGCTGCCTACACATGGCATGGGAAATATAGCTTCATCTCCTAAACATAGATACTGTACTGCACCTTACAAAACAGAATATTCAACAGATTAACCTTTTTTGACCAGTGTGTTCACATGGACTGAATATGTTGTAATAACCGTATTCTCAATGCCAGAATGCATCAAGGCGTTATAGTGGAGAAACTGTTCAGTAAAATAATGCTTTGAATCCTCTGTCACACATTCAGTGGGATTTTTTTGTGTGTTTTATTGGACTTTTATATAGAATTTTACAGCATTACATTACAAACAAACACATTTTTTTGCTCCAAATCGTAATAAAAAAAAGTGTAAGATCTACACTCAGAACTGATGGCTTTCTTGTAGCTCAGTCTATTATATGAAGTGTTTTTTCTAATGGTATTTCAAACACGCTGAATACAATCAAATACGACTTGGTTGAGTGAGCTCGCTTGCCAAACCAGAACCAACTGAATAGCCCTAAGACTGGAAAAAAAAGGAAAACACACACACCCCAGCTGGTTCTTGGAGCAAGCAAACTCACAGCATTGACTAAATACAGTAATGGCATTTTTTTTTTTTTTTTTTCGTTTTTTTTCTCGAATCACTTTCATCAGGTTTCCCTTTATCACTGGTCCATTTCCCAGCACTGCCATAAAGTACGGAGAGGACCTCAAAAGTGTCCAACCTGCAACATCAACACAGTAATTTCCTGAGAGAACTAAAAGAAAGAGCAGTGATGGACGTCTGGTTATTAGAGCCAAATCCTTCAGTCAGCTCCCCCTGCTTCTGTCTGGGTCCTCTGTTTGACATGGAGAGGGGGGGGGACAGGTCCAGATGGACTCACAGGCGGCTGGGCAGACGGAAAAACATTCTCCACATGGCTCTGATCCTTAAACACTCTGGATGTTTTCATTCAGAGCAAAAGGGAAGTCCTGACCGGTGGCTGTTTCCACGGTTCTGGGCAGCTGCTCTCCTCTTGTGACAGGCACACATACAAAGTCCCATCCATCAGGGTGGGGTGTGACGGACGGGTGGCGGACTGATATGGAAGTGAATGACAAAAAAAAAAAAAACAGGCCATTGAACAAAAGCGTTCCACTGACAAAACGGGACATTTTGATCGACCGACAAAATGTCAAGGGGAGCAGGGACACCGGTGGAGACAGAACCTTTCATATTGTTCGGGGGATTGTACAATAGGCTAAAAATACTTAATATTCAATACAGAAATATGTGCAGACAGACTTGCAAAGTGTACTCTTTATAATTTGAATTTGCTTCAAAGGCCGCACATTATTCCACAGGACAGGACATTATTCTACCGTTGCCTTTTTCACACATACGCTTATAGTATAAGGCAAGACCAGACTGGTTATGAGGACACGATACAAACTCCGGGGAAGGGTCCACATTTTCTAGCAACTGCACACACACAGAAAGGGACACTTTCAAGTCGAAGAGTACGTCTCATTTAGCACCTTGTTGAATAATTTACAGGTAGAGTAATGCTGACGTGAACACGCCCACAATGTTGAGTGACAAACAAGGGGTCGCGAGCCACACTGTCCATTTAAGCATTTCGACAGTTTAAAGATAACAGCTACGGCACAGACAATGTAACTCTATTCTGCTTCGATGGTCTATAAAAAGCAGATACATGGTTCATTGGCTCGTCTTCCGAGTGTCCTCTCCTCTCTTCAGGTCCTGAAGTCTGCACCTATAAAAGATGGCAGGCTATCCGACAGATCAGCCCGCTGACTTCTCATCATTTCCTGTCCAGGAAAGTCCAGCGACATGCCTCTCACACCGGCGTGGTCCTGCGGTTCACCCCGTCCTTTAGGTCATTGGGGAAACAGTTGTGGACCTGGAGGAACTCAGCCGCCGCCTCGTGCTCGGGGCTGTACGTGTTGTCCGTCACACTGTCCCTCGCCAGGGCGTACATGGACAGCTCGTCCAGGGGCCCGCCGGAAGGGGGCAACCCCTTCAGGCCGCCCACGGGCGAGTTCTCCCGCGACGCCTCCGTCGAGTGGGAGCTGGCCTGCGACGTCCGCCGGCGGTAGCGGAAGCTCGGTATCCTTGAGTACGGGGAGGAGGAAGAGAGCGAACGGATGAACTCGCGGCGCGCCCTCCAGCGAACCTCCTTGTTTCTCTCGATGTAGATGTTGATGGCGAGGACGGCGACCGTTTCGGCCACGATGAAGGAAAGGGCCCCGAAGTAGAAGGACCAGCCGTAGGAGTAGGTGTACTTCTTGTCATCGTCGCGTTTATCGCTGGGGTCTCCCGCGTTGCTGGAGATATAGACGATGATTCCGATGATGTTGCTCAAACCTGATGAACAAGAAAGAGACACAGGAAAAAGGGATGTGATGTAATGGATGATGGTGTAGACACTACCCTTAATAACAAGTTTCCTCATCACTTGCGGGAGAGATGTGTGATGAGGAGAGCCTGACCTTCATCAGCAGGAAATTAACTTCATCTTTTCATGATTGCACCTTTGATGAAGTATAATATGTGATCACAGGTGCCACATCAAGCTGTCTCTCTTCGCTACAAAAACACGCAGCCCTGACACGACGGCTCCCCGCTGGGAGCTCGGTTGATGGGTGTTATCCCCCCCCCAGCTCACCTGCAGCTACGAAGAGAATGCCCGCGCTGAGGAGGACGTTGTTTGTCTTGTTGTAGACTCGTCCCACGCCGACGCACAGCCCGCCAAGCATCAACAGGGCAGTGCTGAGGATGGGGAACACGCTGGAGGCACGGACTATACCTGCAGAGACGGAGCATATATTAATACCAAGAAATTAAGGCGCCATAAAACACAGTTAATGAACCAATATTTCAAACTTTAACGCTGTTAAACTAATCTCAGAAGCGAATTGCATTGGTAGCATGGTAGCATGGTAGCATGGTAGCGTGGCAGCAATCCGTCAATCACAAGGTAGCCACGCCCTAAAGCATACCCTGCATTATCCTCTATTTGTCATGTTTACGATGTTTATTGAGGTAATAAATCAAGTGAGAAGTAGGGTAATATTTTCATAGATGCACATGCACTCGTGTTTTTGCAACCAGAGGAGTCGCCCCCTTATGTTCATTCGAGAGAATGCACGTTTAAGGTACTTCTGCATTGGCGTCACTTTTCAGGACTGGAAGTTGCCACCTGATACACATTAAAAAAAGTCAACGGGCTTCTCTTGCAGCGAGGAATACCTAAAGCCTGAAAGCTGACATTTCTTTGCTCACTTCCTCTGCTTTTGTTCGCCATTGTTTCGGCCTCTGTATGAAAAGCTGTTTGGAGACTGCTCTCACAGCCAAACAATAAGACGCTGAAGGTCAGTGGACTTCCTGCATGCCCCTCACAAATAAAGGGAAGATAAAGGCGAGACAAAGGAGGAGGAGAGGGGAGCACTTACGCAGCAGATACTCGGAACTGTCTGTGTCGTAGTCGTTGTCATCGGGGAAATGGTTGATTCTGTAACAGCTGCCTTGATTGATGCCTGCAGCACAAGAAAAGAGAAAGAGTCCCAATGTTGATGATGAATTAAAGCCCACAAATCGCCATAGCAGTCTGAGATATGGTAAGTATAGTATGGATGTTTAGGAGGACTGTTCAACCAACAAGGAGGCTCAAGAATATACACATTAATCTCCTTCTGAGAAGTTAAACTGGATTTATTTGATGCTTGGGTTGGATTTTTGATGTGAATCCATCAAATCCATTGGTTTTCGGTTGGTTAAAGGATGTGTGGGTGCCGGAGTCATGTTTTTTTTCCCACGCGGCAACCTGATTTTATTAAAGTACGTCCCGTGGAGTAAGACGGTCCAGTGCTTTTGTTTCTGTGATATAACATATCACACAAAATCAACATATTGCCTTGGATTAACTCATGGTTTTACACCTCCAGATTTATTGTTGTGTCATAGCTTCCTGTTTCCACCGTGAATCCCACAAACTAAATATCACAGCTCGATGCACACGTGTCGTGGAAAGGAGGGGTGTGTGCTTATGTGTATTTGTGGGGAATCACGGCATACGCTAATATGGCAGTGGGATTAAGATTGCATCGCGCGTGCCCAAATTCAGCTCAGGTGAGGAACAAGAAGTCTATTTGAACAACAAAAGGCAGAGGCGCGTCAGAACGGGAGGAAGGAATGGAGGGCGTTAAAGCCGAGAGGAGCCTGTAGCTGTAATTGTGCAGGATTATAAACAACACCTTGTGTAGAGAGAAAGGGGTTGGGGGCGGGGTTAATGGATGTGCTCAGTGCAGTGGCGGCAACACCAGGAGCTCTTTGGCTCTCCCATCATTTGTGCTGTGCATACCCTCGCCACTTCACTTACTCTGCAAACTGCACCCACAGAATCAAATTTGGGCTTATTTGCATATTGTTTTTTTTTTTTTGTGCATGTTCATATCTTTGCATTTGTCTGCATCCCAGAGTAGGGAATGGCAAGAGACCATTCACTGAGCCCCACAAGCCTTAGTTACTGTTGCTACGCCTGTCAAGCATTTGCTTCTCACACAGCACATAATGTACTTTACAATGATAGCAGTGCCACATTCACCACTGCCACAACCAGGTTTGGACCGGAATGCAGAAACACTGATGAGAAGGCGGCTGACAGAGTTAAATGATTTAAGGGAGAGCAAATAAATGTGTCTAACAACAAGCTGAAAACGGAGGGGGGGCACACACTGGGAACCAGGCCAGGAGGCTAGACAGGCAAATGACCTGACATGGGCAACACAAACAGGCTAAATACACAAGGTGATTACACACAGGTGGAACAAATCAGGGCCGGGCAGACAATCACACAGGCTGGAAAACACACAAAAGGGAAGCAAGTAAAACTAGACAAAATTAAAACAGGAAACAGACTGAAAACCCCCTGGATGATGACAGCCACTTGAAATCGTCAAGGTTTGTAAAGCAATTATTTGTTGTTGCTTTTAAAGCTTTGATTTCAAATAAAAGGTGGAGAAAAGCAGGCTTCTTGTTCATATCAAGTGACCCTCAAATGTGGTAAAATTTGAGAGTTTCAGACAAAACCACTTTGTTCACGAAAAGGTTAAGGTTTAAGAAAAGAGTGTATTTGACGTTATCTTGATTAACTAACGACTTGCATGAGTGAGTCACACAACTAGCGACTCATGTGATGTGACATTTCAAAAAATAAAATGTGACATTTGGGTCAGGATTCGGAACTGATACAAAAAAAGGAAGAAAAGGAAACCACAATAAGAAGTGGAATTAGTCACCGTGATGTCACCCACTTGTGGCAGCATTTCAGTCGTCGCCATCTTGGTTTCATGCAACCCGAAGTGACACGAGAGGGTGGAGCTAAGTACAAGCTATACTCCTGAAAACACACTGAGAAAGGGGATAAGCCTGAAGTCTGAGGTTGCTGCCTGGTAATCAACCGCCATATAAATGCCAACCTTCCCATTAACTGACTATGCTGGTGGAAGACGGACACCTGTCAACTCTATTTCCCAGGTGCCCGAGGGTCAACAGCCATCATCGTCTGTGCCACAGCTTTTTTAAGGGCACGCTTGCTTCCATTAACTAGGTCTGCTGCTTAATAAGGGACATCTAATTAATTGGTGTCAAAATCAGTCGGTGGAAATGGAGCACGAGTTTCTGTGTCTAGTCGCTGATGGAAATAATTGGCTACGATATTTTAAGCAGCGATGTGACACTTTGCGCCTTGCGAGAACAAAAATCAAAACAACACATCTGGCTCTCGTGGTCGGACAGATGCCGCTAAGATAAGGATAATACAGACACCTTTGCTGTTCTGTTGGCATGTAAACACAAAATCAGCTGTTTTTAATGCATGCACGCACAAAAACACGCATTTCACTGTGAACCCAGGACAATATGACTCCAGTCAGTCTGACGCCTCCGTCTCCTGTCTCCTGTATGTGTGTGTGTGTTTATGTGCGATGGTTAATGGAAGAAACAGAAGACAATACTGCAACTGATGGGAATCTGATTATCAGCGGAGGCCTCGAGGTTCGTGATTTATGAGTGACAGTTATCAGTGTCTACGCTTTACTCCGTGCACGTGTGCAGGCAATAAGCTGAACGATTCATGAAATTATACCAAGTCTGAATACAGACCGGGTCGGGTGGGAAGGAGCAGGGAGGAAGTGGAGATTAAACGAGAGGGAGAAGGTAGAAAGGAAATGAAACAACAAAAGCGCAGGGAGCAGAGGAATGAGCGGGATGTGAAAAAAGATAGGAGGGCAAATTAAAGGGGGACTCAGTCAGAGGAGGAGGAGAGGAGGGAATCAGCGAGAGAGACAGCAGTATAAAGGGCAAAGTATGTTTTAAAAAACGTCGTGCAGTAGAGGTCGTGACAGTTGTGCATGGAAAAGCTGTGAAGCAGAAAGGACAAGTGGAGACAAAGATTTGACACAGCTGGTCACCTGAATTATACAACAAAAAAAAGTGCTTATCCACAAAAGGGAAGTGACAAGGTGATTGTGTTGTGACAAATTGAGAATTAATCTTACACGGTCCGCACATTACACGGGTAATAATGGGTTCCCTGGGCCTGAATGGGGTTGAAAAAACCTGTCTCCTCCTCTTCTCCATGGCAACCCATTTCCCTTTAACAAGCCAATTTACATAAACAATCTCCAAGGATGCTTCTGACGTCTTCATCGTACTTTGATACCCCACCAAATAGGAGACGGCACTTCCATGGCAAACCCCCCCTTCACACTTAACAGTACATGACAGCAAACACAAACACACACACACACACACACAAACATATTGCACTGGGAGCAGCTGCGATGCTAGCGGCAACAGGATGATGTACGCCGTCATTATTTTGAATTAACGTTGCTCAGCCAATAAGGGAGCGGCCTCAGAGGAATACACCAACTGCACTGTCTCATCAAGTCCGACGCTCGAGTCTCCGGGAGTGTATCATGAGAACAAGCCCCACAAAAGTTCAGCAAATAGATTGATGAATAAGCCAATCGAAAGTGACTTTAATGTCTGCATTTCACGAGACCTGCACAGCCTCCCGTGGGTGAAAGACATCCAGTAACAGATCTGCAGAAGTAGCATGTACCATGACCCGCTTATAGATCTCAGACGGAGAGGGTGAACTCTGAGGTGGGTGAGCGCTCCGAGGCGTACAGCAGGTGAAATGATTAGGTTTGTGGAAGCTGTGAACAGATAAGAGCCCTGCTACTGGGGGTTCAAATCAAATGCACGTACAGAGTTGTCCTGACATCTGCAAAGGAATGAGGAGGCCAGGAGGAGTAAAAAAGTGATTCACTGTTGATATTAATGACAGTTCTTTAAATTGTCTTCAGGTGTGTGTGTGTGTGTGTGTGTGACATCTACCTTGATCAGCTGCCAGCAATCAGCTCATCACCTCTCCTGTATCTCAACCCCCCAGCACTAATGGACGCTGGTTCCAGCAGAAAGAGGACACACACACACAAAAAAAGGGCAAGGGGTTTCTAAAAACGTAGGCTCGTCCAATGAACTGAAGAATGATCTAATAAAGTAAAAAAACACAAAGAACTGGAACGCTCACTTAGACAGGGAGCAGACTGAACGCACCATGAGGGGAGGGTGATAATGAGGGACAGGTGAAAGCAATCAGGCTGGGCCAGACAATCACACAGGCAGGAAACAATAAGATGGGAAGTAACAGAAACAAGACAAAGAGGTGAAAAATAAAACTAGAAATAATGACTGGAAAACTGAACCTTAGGGGAGAGCAGGATAAGCTTCCAATCTTCATGATAAACTGTCAAATTTCCCAAAATGTCCCCCCTTTCCTTTAAGGTTGCCAATATCAACCGATGTCGCTGCGTTCCTTGTGACACGAAGGAACATTAGGGAAGAGATTTAAACGCATTAAATATTAAAAGGGGCAAGGGGTCTGTGGCTGTGAATGGGGTGACAGAGGGTTCATTAAAAAGTCGTAGAATAAAAGGATAAAAGGATGATGAGAATAGAGGAGGTCAATCTAGAAAGAGATGAGAAGAGATGAGGAGCAGAGGAAGGGGGGGGGGAGTCAGGGCCTGCTGGATAATTAGTGCCCTCGCATGGCTTCTCAGTTGTCACGCTTTAATTACAGACTTGTGGAGCAGGATGGGAATGACAAAGTGACCCCCCCCCCACACACACACACACACACACACTCCACCCCAACTAAACAAAACCCTCCTCTCAAACACACACTTCCACCGCTCCCCCATGCCTCGCCACTCACGCCAACACCAGGAGCCGCGTTGTTTACTGTAAATACGAAACCTGCTAATTGGATTATTCCCTCATCCTGGTGAGTTGGGTTTTATTTACCCAAAGTCACACCTAAGGAACAGCCTCTGATGCATTGCAGATTGGAATGCAAATGAGGGAGCGCTCAACATTCGTGTGGGGAAAACAAACGCGGCAGGGAAAAAAAAAAAAAAACAGCTGTTGAGAGTTGCATAAATGACCTCACAAGTAAAGAAGCCTCACACAATGTATTCCAGCTCGCCTCTTAAATGTGTGAGCAGGGCGTTTATTGTGGGGTTTCTGAGAGGAAAAGGGTGCTGAATGGCCGCCATGTGTGAGAGAAAGACATGTGTTGTCCTCCAGGAGCTGTGATCCATACAGAGCCGTCCCCATCAATAACACAGTGTGTCTGTCATCATGACCAGAGGGGTGGGTGTGTTTCGAGGAGGGGTGGTGCGGCCGAGTCTTCCTTCCTCATCTTCTCCTCTATACTTACGGGGTCTCCATGACAACAGAGCCACCGTCCAGGAGTTTGTAGTTTTTTAAGCCGAGGCACAGAGGTGAAGTTATTAGCACCGGGGAGGATGATGAGCACGGCTGGCCTTTTTGTAGGTGCAAATTATGCATGCTCATTGCACTACACCTCATTAACATCCATTCAGTGCCTGCCGTCGTTAATCCACTCTCATTATTGACCTCAAAGCACGGACGGGACGTTATGCTTGACACAATCATTGGCTGGCATTTGGGTTTTATTTTAATTCCTTCGGGGGGGTCTTATTCAGAGGATATATATCTGTCCACATCACAGACAGGCGCCCAGCTAAGCATGACTCCCAGTAAATTGCAAGTGTCATAACACACCAGGATGTACTTCACATGTGTCTAAAGCGTCCGTCTTCGCCACAGGAGAAGCCCATGAACGGTTTAATCATTGATGACTGCTCCCTGCATGTGGGCTCTGATGACATTAAACCTGGGGGGGGGGGAGCAAAGACAAGCCGGTCCACGGAGGAACTACAGATATTGAAGAGCACCTGATCTGACATCCTGACTGATTAGTCCAAAGGCAATTTAAGTAACTAGTGTCTTTCTTTTAGGGTTATAGGGCTTAAGAAACCAAACAAATGTAAAGTTTCTGTTTCCTTGATGCAAGAAGTGTAATAGTGCAAAAATAGAGCATTTTCACTCTCATTCATTTGCAAAATCAGTTTCCATCAATCTCTGCGTCATGATTTGAGGAAATCGATCAGGTCACATGGGCTCAGTCATTGGTAACCGAGGCGAGAAGCCAAGGGGGGGTGGCCGGCAGGCAGATTGGTCAATGAGCGAGTGTCTGTCTTCCTCCCAAGTAAGACGTCACTGTCAGCGCACAGACATTCTGCGTAAAACCATTAAAACACGTTCCAAAGGGCTGAGAAGATTACATTAATGGTGTAGCTCAAGTTCTATATCAACTTTTTATTTGTATTATTATTATTATTATTATTTTGCTTGGACATGACGTGACGTGTCATCTATTTTTAAATCGCCGGGCATGTTTCCATAGCAATTTCAGGGATGCTGCCAAGCAACAGCATCGGATACACATTGAAGACATGAATGAAAGTAGACTGACAGCGCGCACATTTCCTGGCAGCGTCGCCTTTTTAAGTGAATGGAGCTCAGGCGCGCCGGCTTGGCTCCGCATTTACTGTCTATGTTTGAACACCGCGAAGGTAACAGTTGTCAAACGGTTATCGACGCTTTCTCAATCTGACCTATAACCTCTGGAAGTTGTTCCACTTTTTTAAACATGCCCCTGTTGCGTCCCCACCTCTCGATTGAGGCATTTGGCGTGCGTAAAGGGGGTGCATCCTTTTGTGCGCACTGAGAAATAAAAGATTCCTCTCTTTTTGTTTTCTTTTTTTTTTTTTTGTGGGGGGCGATAAAGATAAATTCTGTGTTAAATCGCCCTCCATATGTTAATGACGTGCGTTTAGGGACCCAAAGCGAGTAGACTTGGAACAAGCTTACCTTCAATACAGCAGATCCGCCACAGCCCGGAGTGGGTGAGGTCGCCCTTCTTGGTTTTGGGCTGCGACTGGGTCTCGTCCGTGCTGGCGTTGGTGCTGTTGCAGATGTACGCGCGCGAGTAGAGCCAGTAGTCCGTGCCGATGGCGATGGTCATCAGGCTGAAGGCGGCGAAAGCCCCTACGGTGGCCAGCAGCGTTTGAACCCCGCGGTCACACCAAGCCATGGCGCTTCATACTAGTCCACACAGTCGCCGGTCCAACGTGCGCTCCGCGGAGCGCGTCAGGGCGCGGACGCGTCGGTCATACTTCTGGGTTTAGGCGCGTCCACTCTCTCTCTCCATCTCTCTCTCTCTGCTTGAAATAAAAGTGGAGCCAAAGAAGAAGTAGGGATACTGTCTGAAGCGCACACCTGATGCTCAGAACCCACTGGTTGCGGCTGTGACAGTGAGAGGACACCAGTTGTTGTGGCCACTCTGGCGGCTCCGCGCAGGTTTGAAGCGCGCAGGACAAGAGGAGCGCACCATCGTGTATGAACGCAGAACACTTGGAAACCTCCTCACCACTTCATCCTTCTGTTTCCAGCCCTTTGTCTTTGTCTCCAAACTAATTGATCTCTTCCTACACCGACTGCGCCTCTGTTAAAAGCCATTACCAGAGAGGACTACGTCAGTGGCTCTAAAGTGAGACCCCACCCTCGTCAAATCCAACCAATGGAGATGCTGTTGATTCAAGAAAGAAAGAAAAAACTCTCTGTGACATTACAATTTAAAATCGGATCACCAATGCATCCAAACACGTGGAACATGTGGGCATACATTAATAATCTCCAGATTCTCTCCACTGGATCCAGAAGCTGTGAATATTACCAAACTCTCAGTCAGTCGTCACGAGGAGGAGGAGGACGGGGGTTGGTTGGGAGGAATAATGAGAGGTTTTGCCACAACGTTAATTCTCTGTGGTGCACTAACGCCAAACATCCCCCGCGGAACTGAGCATTTAAAAAAAGCAATTACATGTTTGGTGAGTGTGTCATCACACAGCAGACTGTAAATCACTCCGGTTCCTTTGATTTCCCAAGATTGTCACAAGAGAGTGCTGAATCTGATAGACAGACAGAGGGTGTGTCTCACTAAAGCATCCATAAAATAAGGTGTCATCCTTTATTTATAGGGGGAAAAAAACACTGGTGAGGAATACATTCACCATTAAATGTGAATAAATTGTAAAAACTCCATCTCTTCCACAAACTCTGCTACTGGCTTTGATCAGGCAGCTGACAAATTGGTTAATTAAATATGCAAAAACCAAAACGCCATGCATGCCCATGTGAACACCAGATTAAAGACATGCTTAATGCATCTCTGAACCAGATGGAAGGTTTTCAAACTAGCAGGAAAACACTTGATCGGACAGCTTCCACTGGCAAGGTGCCTCTGGTTTGGTGGAAAACATCTCTTAATGGTTCTGCCAGCCGGATTTCTGTGGATATCTGAGCAGCAGGCTGGTTCGTTTCAGCCTGCAGTTCAGTTTAGAATAAGATTTTATTTTTTTTTTTGTTTAGTAAATGAGTGTGAATGTGTCACATTTATAGAAAGAACAGCTTTCAACAAACCAAAACTGAAGATAACGGAGGCCCTAATGCTAATACAATACATGTAATAGAAAAAATGCATTGCAAAGTAGACTGAGCAGGAATAAAGAGAGGTGTGAGCTTAGGACAGTGTCTGTTTCTATATCTAGGCTACTTAATTCTCAGTGGATCTGTCTCTCTTGCTTTAGGAGTGCATTTTGGAGCCACACGCTACCACATGAATGAATGAGCAACACGGGGAAATCAATTGGGATCTTTTAATGATCCATTTCAGACATATTTTTTTTTTAAATACTCTATTTCAAATAATACTTTGTGTCTTATATTCCACAGCAAAGTTCTTTTATATTAAAATGCCATCTGAATTGAAAAATGTGTGTGTGTGGTGTGTGTGTGTGTGGTGTGTTTTCGGTATTCTGGACCATGACTGTCTGGCTGGGATGTTATAAATCATGCTCATATGATCACAGTTTAAGCTCAAAATAGTTTGTCTTCTATGTCTGTGCTGCTCATATTGTCACTTTAATATTTTAATATGTTTCTCTGTTGACTTTTAACTGACAGGACGTTTCTGTCCCCATGCGTCCATTAAACGCCGGGGCGTATTTACTTCCGCAGGCCTGCTGGTGGCGCCAACTCGCAGCGGCGCTGGAGAACAAGGAAACGCTGCTACAAGTACTACCCGCGGATGTGAGTGAAAGGCACAAGGAGCGGACGGTGACGTCACGGCGCAGACACCCTTGCTCGCCGTTCGACGGCTCCCGCAGACCCGACAGCGCGCGCGTGCCCACGTAGAGCCGTGACGACGGCGTCCGCGCCTTGTTCGTTTTTCCGGGCAACATCTGAACAAAGGCCTGCCCCTTTTTCATGAGGATTTCTCTACCGCCATCGTTACATTACGTGTAATCACGATTACTAATTCGGATTACGCTACTTTAATTACATTTCGAGACGTCGAAAGCGGCAGAGATAATGTCCGAAGTGGATGTTGACCACCATGAAGGCAGCGGCGAGACCAAGTCGGCCATGCACACTTGGCGTTATCGCCACCATTTCACGTACAAGGCAGATCAAGGGAAAAATATCATCGTCCAGTGTAATCTGTGTCTGCCGAGGGTTAACCTGCTGTCCACGTCGAAAACCTCCACATCAAATCTAAAGAAGCATTTAGACGTAAGTCGCGCGCGGTGGTTTCCGGGAACGAGTCCCCGCAGCCGTCAGTTGAACGTTTGAACGAGTCAATGAATGAATACCTCGTGATGATTAACGTTACATTTTAGCTGCATGTTGATCACCAACTCGTGGCGCTGGAGACGCTTTTATTTTCAAATTGCTGGAGGGCTGGAGGGCTTTTTATTTTTTTAACAAGTGGCATTTTGAGTTTTATCATTATATAATGAAGTTTGTAAACTAATGGAAAAGTCAGAACATGCAGATGGCACCGAACCAACACACTAATATGGACCCTTGTTGGGCGTTTTTTGTCTTGCAGAGGACACACTTGGGCTGTGAAGCCAGGCCTGATGTCAAGAGGGGGAGGAAGAAAGAAGAGCACAACGGAGAGGAGAGCAGACACTGCCAGCTCAAGAAGCTCAAAGCGGAGATCATCTCCAAGTGCATGACCCAGGCGAAGATCGACGAGCTCATCTTCACCTTCATCGTGGAGGACTGCCAGTCGTTTTACGTGCTCGAGCAGCCCGGCTTCAGGAAGCTGATTTCAGGCTTGACTGAAGGGCTAAAGTCCATGGACAGGGTGACCTTGTTTACAAAGGTGGACCAGGGTTTCTCCAGGATGCGGGAGGAGCTGATGGCCAAACTCAGCAGCATCCAGTACGTGTGCACCACGGCCGACATCTGGACGGCCAACAACCGCAGCTTCTTCGGGATGACCTGCCACTGGATCGACAAGCAAACGTTGGAGAGGAAGTCCGCCGCCCTGGGGTTCGCCCGGCTTCAAGGCCGGATCACGCACGACACCATCGCCGGGCGGATACACGACATCCACGTGGCGTACAACATAGAGAGCAAGGTCCAGACCACGGTCACAGACAACGGCAGCCCCTTCATCAGCGTGTTCAAGGAGTTCGCCGTGGACAGCCCCGAGAGCGACGACGACATCGGCTTCTACGAGAACGTGAGCGCCGTCCTGGAGGGCGAGCCGGAGCAGGACATGCTGCTGTTCCTGCCCACCGTGCAGCGCTGTGCGTCACACACCCTGGAGCTCATCGTCACAGAGGACTTCTGGCAGTCCATGTCTCAGGGGCCCATGTGCCAGCTCCACTACAGCACCATGGCCAAAGTGACCGCCCTGTGGAGCAAATGCCACCACCTGCAGGTGGGCATGGACGCAGCGGAGGAGATCGGGAAGATGGCCCTCGTGGTGCCCTCCGTCATCCGCTGGAACGTGGAGTACTGTGCCATGCAGAAGATCGTCTCGCTGACGGAGCGGGAGCTGACGGAGCTGTGCGCCCGCCTGGAGGTCCTGCGCCTGCAGCCGGAGGAGATGGCCTTCCTCAAGGAGTACGTGACCGTCTTCCACCCGCTCGCCTTTGCACTCGAACTTTTCCAGGCGGAGCAGAAGTGCTACTTGGGCCTGGTCATCCCGACCGTGCTCAGTCTGAAGAACAAGCTGAACGAGCAGAAGGATTCGGCGACTTACTTCGCCGACGTCATCAGCGCCATCGTGGTGGCCATCGACGTGCGGTTCCAGGAGCTGTTCGCCAGCACGGAGGCGAAGATCGCGACGGCGACTACTCCCCAGTTCCGTCTGTGGTGGATGGCGGCCTCCGACAGGGAGGAGATGTGCTCCCTGCTGGCGACGGAGGCTTCCCAGATGGATCCCAGCAACATCGCCGAGGCCAACACCAGCCGGAACTCGTCAACCATCGAGTCGGAGGACGACTTCTTCAGCTACGGGTCGGTGAAGCCCGCTGTTCAGATGCAGCAGCGGGGGGTGACGGAGGAGATCCGCAAGTACATTGAAGGGACGGGGAAGAGCCTAGAGTGCCTTCAGGACTTCCCCCGAGTGAAGCAGCTTTTCCTCAAATACAACACTACGCTGCCGTCCACGGCGCCCGTCCAGCGCCTCTTCAGCCAGAAGGGCAACCTGGTGACGTCACAGAGGAACTTCCTGACCGACGACTACTTCGAACGCATTCAGCTTTTGAGATACAACAGTCACGTGTGTACTTTGCTCACTGCCAGTGAATAACTCTCAGGCTTTTAATTGACGCCGAATCAAACCACACGTGCTAAAAAAAAAAAAAAATCATAACAGAAAACTCCTGAGTGATATCTCATTAAAGACAATTTAGCCCACGCGTTTTCTAATATTCTTTCTTCCCTTTATCGGTTTTGATAAAGCAGAGCGTATGTCTCCCACTCCTGAACGGCCGAATGAAAATCTCTTAATTGACAATCATTGACTGACGTTCGAAGACTGAATATACTAACAAAAGCATCTTTCTCTCTGTGCTATTGTTGTGATTTGAAGTAGCCACAGGGTTAAACTGAAGTGATGATGTCTTTCAGTTACGTTTGTTTTTTTTTCTACAGGTGCTCAGTGAGAATGCCTCTCCTGTCTGTATGTTTTATATCATATATAAAGAGACAAGGAAGTAGCTTTTTTTTGTTGTCTGTGTCTTGCCTTTCTTGTTAAATGAAAACCAGTGGATTAGAGACTGGCTGGGATCGACTGCCTTATCTGCATGTACGCCTAAGTGCATCAACTGATACTGCTTCAAAGAAGCCTGAGTGTGTGTGTGTGTGTGAGCACACACAAACTTCCAGCATGCAGAGTCCCAAGTGTATTCCTCGCCATGCGGCCAGTTGTCAATTCAGAGCTTTCGTCTCGTCAGACAGCTGCCTGAAGAGCATACAAACGCTCTCATACACAGTTTGGACTCAAGCTGTCAAAAACACGACGCTTCTGAGGATACCAAACCCCCCGAGAGAGTAAGTATCTTCCCGGGATTTGCCTTTTCTTCTTTTCAACATCATTGCATGTGTGTGTATATATGTGTATACATTCTGTGTGTATTTCTTTGACTTTGCCTGTAGAAACTAGAAAGGTTTCAATAGAGATTTGAAACTCCTCAGGTGCGGACTGCCGTGGAACAGCCCCCACTGCTCCAAAGTCTATTCTGCTTGGGAGACGGGGGATTGGGATTCTGTTCAACACATGAGCTGATAAGGGAAAGGAAAAAGCAGCTTTGAACAACTGGTTGCAGAGAGAGGACGTTGTTAATGTGTGTAGAGATACGATATACAGGCATGCAACCAGTTCAATGCTTGAGTTTCACATGAAAAGTAGAAGTTGCTTACAAGGTTCAAATAGAGTAAACTAATTTTCAAATGTGATGTCATCCAAAGACAACCAAACTAGGGATACAAACATATAGAACATAAGAAGCTATTATTTATATTAGAGAATGTATTGTGCATGTTTTTGAATTGGAGGAGCTCATTGATCCTAACTCGTATGCTTACCAGGTGGTGTTGCTGGTTTCCGGATCGGCATGTTTCTTCATGGTGAAAGCTAACCGCCTTCATATGTATGACGCAACCTGCCTAGTGCCGTTTGTCTGTAGCAATTCTTTCTGAATTTCTGTGCTGATGAAGTGACTTCCAGTGACAGTGGTGCAGGAATCTTTGTTTTTCGTTCATTAAACGTGTCTCTTTGTTCCCGTGCAGAAACCCGACAGCCAATAAGGAACTTGTTAATGGCTGACACATATGTAGATGATATGTGATTTGCAATTGTCTTTTAAAATATTAGTTTATCAAACAGTATTCATAACTCAAATATGAAGACATTTTTGCAGGCGTTCCCACTTATATTGCCATTGAATACCCAGTTGTTTCTGGTAAGGCCTTCTTATATAGTTGGGTTTGTTGCAAATGTGTAGTTTATAATCTTATCGTTTTTTTCTTTCTGGTTACACCATCAAAAACTGACTTGGTACGCTGACCGTTAATTGCGAGACCTGCTGGTGAATAGTTGCACAGTGACACGTGTGTGTGTGTGTGTGTGTGTGTGCAATATTCTGTTGCAAGGCGTGGTTGTGTAGTTACTTAGTGGTTGAGTGGCCCTACTGTTAACCTTGTATTAGCCTTGGTGACGTGTCTGCAAAGGGCGTATAGTCTAGGTGACTGCTCTGGCTTGCATCCATGCAATCTTATATATTGCAGAGTGAATCTGTCCGACTTCAGCAGAACACTGGAGCAGTAGGCGGGTAGAGGATCCCCCCTGATAGTCACTGATAGAGTAGAGATCTATTTGATTTAGTCTCCCTACCTTCCAATTCCTGTACAGAGATGAGGATGAAGTGCAGCTCTGTGACTCTGGACAGGATCAGCAGGTGAGTGAGGCTAATGAATGACATCACAAAACTACAAATGACAGCTCTGCCACCTGTTGGACACAGAGGGGCACTTCATGAAATAACCACTGTTCACTTGCTTTTAAAGCGGCCACACAGTCGAATAAAACAAACCGCCCAAGGCCCCGTTTCAAAGATTGATCCAAAGTGGAAGTTTTAATGATTTCAATAAAACAAATGGTGCAAAGTATTACTTTTGTAAACAAGTAGTAATACCCCGTCAGCACACACATTTAGACCAGGATCATGTTAGGCACAAAGTGGGTGGAAGGTGTACAGAGAGTGTTACTTCTGTCAGTTCCTTTGATTTAATCCATCACCAAGCACTTGTCTCTACAGCCCCCTCATGCTTCCTCCCTTGCAAAAAATAGACTAAGCATCTCTGTTCTACAAAAGCAGCATGGTGGAGAGATACTCTTAAGAACCGTAAACCATACTACTTCTACCGCGTCTTTGTCAGGTTTAGTGATATATAACAGTAAGAGGGGAAGCATTAGAGGATGTTCCAGACATGGCTGGGATATTTAATATTCTAATGCCCTTCTCTCACTTTGCTCAGGTAAGACACCCTTCTGGCGTCTGATGCCGGGACGGCCCCAGTCACTTCAGAAATTGCTTGGCAGGGCAGAAGTGGCCCAGGTTCTCACAGGACTTGATCCAGCGCTGGACATTAGTGGGAGTGGAGGGGGCAGAGCCACTTTTCAGCACGCAGCAATAGCAGGCGATATCGGCCAAGGAGAACTCCGGCCCAGCCAGCCAGGGCTCGCGGCCCAGAGAGGAGTTAAGGGCCCGTAGGACAGCAGCCCGCTCCTTGGCGCTACCCTCAGCCAGCTGGAAGAAAGCCGTGTCCACCCAGCTGTCCACCAGCGTGGCGAGAGCGGGATCACTCGGGTAGGGAGACAGCAGCTTGAAGAGGAAGCGCGCCACGTTGGCCTCACCCTCGATGGGACACATGTTCTGGACACTGAACTTCATCTGCGGCTTTGGGACTGTGAATTGTGCAAAGCATAAATATGTTTCCTGGTAAACAAGGGCGCAAGTATTTACTCCATCCACATCATGTCAAAATGCCAGTTATTGAACATTAAGTTAGAAATATAATAGATTTTTAAATCACATTAAATATTTGCAAAGCTTTGTCCTTGATAATAAATGTACTGAAATTAAAAAAGAAAAAGCTTCACCTCTTAAATATACTAATAGTTATATGTCTGTGTGGCTACAGCGGTTTGCTGTCATTAATTTTTGTTGTATAACCAAACCACCAAAACAATTACAACTCAATTAATACAGCATGGTTTATTCTCTCCCTTTCTCTCCATTTTCAATATGTCTCAACATTTTCATCCATCTATTAAAAAAGGTGAAAAATGCTGTATAAATAAATGTTTAAAAACAAACAAAAGCAGCACCAGCATATAACAGATTCAGATATTGCACGGAAATACTATATTTTACTACAAGCTTTGTACATTACCATCTTTCCATATTAGTGTGAAGCCCAGCTGGAACATCTGGCGGGCGTAACTGTCTGCATGGCGTGGGCCAAGGCAGGACATGAGCTGTGGCGGCACACTGGTAACGGAGGAGTGGACATGGACGGTGGAGAGCACCCGATAGCGCTGACACAGCACACTGTGGAGCACCAGCAGGGTCAGGGGTGGCTGAGCCGGGTTGGCATTTATGACGATGTCACGGAGAGCACCAAGGTCCTTGTGACATAAACAAGAAAACGGAGGTAACTAGGTGCATCATCCAAAAATAAATAAGGTATTACAGGACTTTTCTATTTGAAAACAGAGCCTGCACAATCAGGGCGTAAGCAATCCACACCAACATTTGTGCTTTAAGAACAAATTCCAATATGAGCAGGTTATGCAGGTTGGCGTGGTATTTATAACTTCTAATGACAGCTATGATGTGTGAGATCAGGTTAAAATTTGCCACAGAGAGAATGCAGCCAGTATGTCAAGAACAAGAGCTATACTGCACGTACAAGGTTCATGTAGGATAAATTCTGGCGTCACTAATAAACACCCTCTTCACTTGAATAAAGTCCAGTTTCTCACCTTGCCCAATAACGTGTCCAGGTCTGTGACGCCTTTGAAGGTTGTAGTGCTGGGGCTTAGGGAGGAGAGGCTGCTGCTGACTGTCAGGTCCAGATCTGCATCTGGGGTGGTCACCGTCTTGGCCAGGCCCTCCACAGCTGCCTTCAGTTCATACAGCTTTCTCAGGATCTCATCCTGTCTGGCCTCCAGAGCTTTGACTGCCGGGTCCACCTCGCCATTCTGGGGAGACAGACAGAATCACTCAATTTGGCTAAAACCACTAAACGGACTTGATGGAGTGAGCTTTCACTTTATTAAATTAACTTGAGCACAACGCTGCAGCAGCTGGATGTTATTGCAAAGATAACGGAGGCAATACTGAGAACATATTTACCATATCCGCACTAGTCTTAAGATAATCAATACATACACACACACACAGAAGTAAAGGTCCCGCATTAAAAATACTATTTAACGATAAGTATGCAACATCAGCAAAATGTACATCAAGTATCAAGAGTAAATACACCCAAGGTACTATTATTTAGAGAATTAAAATTGTAGTATTTTACTGTAGTTGTTGTTGGGGCACATATAAATAAATTTGTCACTATTCCTAGCTGACAGATTAATGCAGTGGAATAACAAATACACAATAAACTGGACCAAATAAGCATTTAGTGCACTAGTCAAATAAACAACAATGTATTTAAATAACGTAACAGTGGGCCTTGAGCAAATGCAGTAACGTTAAATTACATCCCACCACTACAGCACTTAAAAACGTCATCTCTACCGTGACATAGATGGAGTGTGACCCCTGTGACCTCTCATCCTCAGCGTCTAGGAACAGTGGGCTCAGCTGTAAAGCGACGTCTCCTACGTACAACACTCACCACCATGTTAACCTTGTAGAAGCTTGTATCTGACAAGCTACTCAACCATTCCAACACATTTAAACGATTGGGCAGTGGAGAGACAGTGTTGCATCAGCCGAAACTGAGGTTGCTGCTACCCTGCTACCCCCCCTCCCCGCACGCGCTAACTTGGCTAGCTAGCTCGGCTAACGCCGGCTAACGCCGGCTAACGCCAGCTAACGCTAACACACCGCGCGAGATGCGTTTGTATCGACGCGAAAACGAACTGCAGAGAGCATAAATGAAAAATATCTGGTTGAAAAAGAATAATAATTCAACCGTGTCGAGATTAAATGAGTTACCAGTTACCTGAAGCGCGTGTTCAGAGGTGCAGCTGCTCCCTTGCTGCGTGTGGAAATTTGGTAACTTGTACATGCAGGTTGGTATATCAGCCTTTGCGGGACTCCCACACACGGGCTTTAGCTTGTACATGGGCATGGCGGAGGACAGTTAGACACAAACGGTTTAAAATAATAAACTAAATCCCGGACACAGGCGTCTTCTGTGGCGGGGGAGGTTGTGATGTTGACAGGCAGCAGCAGCAGCGGCGGCTCCCGTCTACCGACGCACCGGTCGTGCAGGAAAGAGGCCGCAGTGACGTCACATCCGATGACAAGTAAAAGCCGGTGGTGAGTGGTTTCACAAATTCTTTTGGGATTAAGGTAGCAAGTTGAGCTTTTTTATTTTATAGATGTATATTTTTTATTTATTTATTTGTTTATCATCATTATTTATCATTATTTTGTCGTGTCATTCCACGGGCACTAGAGGGCGCCACAGTATAGTTTCTCACGTCCCATCACAGTGAGTGCAGGAGGTCAACAGTTGGCAGAGGAGTTGGTCATACATACAGTATGGATTTAACAACTCAATCATAACTAAACGTTGTGAAATAATGATGTTTGCATTCAGTAGTCATTTAATTTGTGTCCCTCCTGACATCAACATTCTGTGTTTTTTTATGTCCAAATATATGTTTTTCAAATCGGACTGCTTCAGTCACAAGGCCGTCAACCTATAACACTGATTAAAATGAATTAGCTCAGTTTAGCCTGTGTTATTCAGGTCAAACTTGATCTTTTGATTAAATCAAACCTGGCAACCCAATCCTTTACACGGAAGCAATTGAAGAGGCCATGACTTATACCATGCTCTCCGTTGTCATGTTCCCCTTTTACTCTCCCTCTTCTCTGTCAACTCTCCATCAGAGGGATCGGTACTGTTTCACACTTGAACCACATCCTGTCCTTCCCCGAGGTTTAATGAAAATTGAGTTTACAGTTCTAACAGCTTGTTAACCCTGAATAATTCACCGTTTGTGTAAGTCTGGCAAGAGATAGGTAAGCAGGAGTGGGGAGGGAGTCCTGCTGAGGTAATCTGATGGCCAGAGTAAGACCTGAGGTAGAAACTGAGACTACAGAGGGAGCTGACAGTTCACAGTAGTTCTTTAAATGATGTAGGAACACGGCTATAGGGAGGGGGTGTAGGGTGGAGAGTGACATGCGGCCTTGTAGGTACTGTCAGATGCAGTCTTACTGGCTCACTAACTGGATAAACAGTGTGTGAACTGATGCAATGAGAACTTTACTTACAATGGAATAGTTTGACGCTTTTTGGGAAATACGCTTATTCGCTCTCTGGCAGATGTCAAGACTGATTCCACCATCATAATGGTTCATTAAATATGAAGGGACAGACAGAAGCTGGTTAGCTTAGCTTAGCACAAAGACTGGAACATCTAGAGTTCACCAATTAACATGGTATATGTGCAGATATACCATGTTAATTGATGACTATTTGGTTTAACCTGTAAAAACAATTATTTGTAGTTTTTCAGGGAGTTATGTGATAAAACATTTCCTAGCTGGGAGTCGTAACTTGGTTGCTTGGCAACTGCTTAAAGGCAAGAAATACTCCCAGATAGTCAAACTTATGATCATAAAATGGGCTTTTGTGGAATTTATGGATGTTAGACACAAACATCCTTTCGTTGTCCTCTCCAGCCAAACAATTTGCCTCCGTTACAGTTGAATTTGTCCAGGATGACTCCTGTCATCTTATCTGATCTTGCCTTCTCATTATGAAAAGTCCACAAAGTACCTGTCTACCTCCTCACGACAATCATTACTCCGTCTGAGGGCTGAGTCAGCACATATGACAGCTGTTCAGGGGTTTAAGGCCGGGTGTGGCTTTTACCTGCAAACGGAATAAAATCCCCAATTAGCAGAAATGTAAACAAAACGCTCAAGGCAGGGTGGAAATAGATTTCTAGAAATCTCCTTTCCACGATCGCCCCGGCGTGTATCAGGAGTGGCCATTGATACGGGAGGCCTATCATTCATTAATGAAGGGAAGCTGCACGCAGACATCATACGTAGAGGCTCAGGACTAATGCTTGTTGGGGGAACAGAGGCAGTGCTGTCATCCCCTGCATTATGGATAGAGTTCCTGCACAGAGCTCACAAAGCCCATTCAGTCTTCCTAACACGCCAGTTAAATCTTTTACGATGTTCCTCCCTGTTCAGACTATCGGGTAGCAACAGCTCTGAGACCACCAGGCTCCGAAAGAATGGGGGAGTTAGTCAAAATACGCTGTTTCTCGCAGCAGACGCCGGACGCACCGCGGTTCGACTTCCCTTCACCTCGTTTACTGGAGCACTCGGGTTTGCTATCAGTTAAAGACGGGGTCCACATTAAAGTTTCACTCAGACTTAATCAGTAAGCTGAGCCTGACACTCCTTTCTTGATATGAGTTTTTGGTGACAATGAAGCGAGGACATCAATTATTGAAGTTCCAAGCAGACAAGCAGGCGAGGCCTATGTCCATCCTAAAGTGCCCATCCAGACCAATTGCGTGTTGTTGGGCCTACAAATATCAGCTGTCACGCTAACTGTATCAGTATGAAAGCGGTTAAACGGAAGTAAAAGTTCAGTTCCCTGATTTGCTTTGCTCCTTCGAGAAGTCAATCCTTTGTTTGTTACCTAATGCTGCATCCTTACATTTCAGGGTGACTACTACTGTTACTACTACTACTACTACTACTACTACTACTACTACTACTACTACTACTATCACCTGTAGCCCTGTTGACATTCCTATTGTATTTTTTTGTAAACTCCCTTATTATTCCCTTAATAGACCGTTTAAAATGGGCAATAGCGTAAAGAATATTCCCCATTCCCAAAATACATTTACTTCTAATGACATGACAAATACATGGTTAATACAAATACGAGACTTACTATATTTAGCTGGACCGTTTATTTCCATCAACAGAATAAATGTTAGGGAACTGCTTTAAACATGTATGGGAAATTCAAGTATCTTTACAAAAAAGAGCACACAAAATGACAGACCAACATAAATCACACAATAATAATAATAATAACACTATAGAAAAGAAAATCTAAAAACACAAATAAACGTTAAACGTTAAAAAAAGTAAAATTCCAGCAGCTGATAAATCTAAATAGCTCTTGACAGATGATAGAGCTATCTTTGAAAAGCCCCTACAGTGAATGAATATGGAGACCCCCTCATGCAGTCCCACATGAACAGAATGTTGTCGTTTACTCAGATAGTCAGCCTACAGGACTGCTGGCTGTCAGATCTGCTACTACAGAGAAACGGAGCCAACCTCCCTCCCTCTCGTCCCCTCCCTCCGCCCTTGAGTCCAGGTAATCTGCATGTCACAGTATCTCGTACTGCTGTCCCACCGCAGCACATCCAGTAGTCAGCGTCGACCTGTTGGCTCACATTTCCTTCCTGTTAACCACTCACTTCTCCTGACCCTCAGGGGTCACTGCTTCATTGTGTGTCCAGTGGCTTGTGTTACCGACTGGCTTCCCCAACCCTGTCCCACTTTCAGTGCCGTGTCACATTAGAGCTTGTTAATCCAAGTGTGTTTGATCAACATTCTCTAATATGCATTAACACATGAAAAGCAAACTTCAGCCAGGAGGTGTTTGAGTTATAATAAAAGGCAGCTTTTGGTTTTGCTCATTACTTTTTTTAGCTTTTTTCTTTGTTTTTTTTTTTTTTATTTATTATACCCATGAAGTTGGAATCATTTGCAAATGTCTTGTCTTTTCTAGCACCAAACACATGTTATGCATGAATTAATTTCACCTGGGTAATTGGGACACACAATGTAATCATTGCACCTCATCAAAAGTGATTACTGATGAATTTAAATAGGAATAAACAGAGGATTGTGTCTGAAAACAGAATATTCCAACTCAATGGGCAACAATAAAAAAAAACTGATATTGCCGGAAATGGTTATTGATTTCAACATGTTAAAATACAAAAAGCTTCATCATTTATGTGGGCGACAGTAATAGTAGTATGTCCAGACACACAGAGGCAGTATGGGTAAGGAGCACTCTGAGAACCTCATTATTACAGCACACCAATCAAGCAGCAGTATGACATCCTGATCCTACACCAGTGACGGCGACCTCGTGCTAATATCAGGGTATGCCCCGTCGTTCTGAGTCGCAGGTGTCTGCTCTAATAGTCAGGTTCTCCCTGTAATATATGGGTGATTGAAATGACACCTAGTTGGAACCGCTGCAAGGACGCGTGGTCTGTATTTTGGTGCCTCCAGTGGGCGGGGAAATAGTCAAGTGGTTGTTAATTTTAATCCCGTGAATCCTGTAATTGCAGAGCATGAAAAAACTGTGTGTTATTTAAAGTCTCCTGGAAGGAGGATGCAGAGCTGTGAGATGGTCAATCTTCTGTCTGAGAGTTTGCGTGAGTGCAATCATTCTTCTTTAAAGAATATATCCTGACGTTCCTCTTCTATCAAGGCGATCTGGCAAATGAGTACATGTACGGCCAGCATCCTCATTGTGCAGAGTCTGCATCTTCTCCTGTGCATCACCCACACATACACACCGAGACCGTCTGTGTCCGATCTCATATTTGATTTCTGCTAATGTATCGGTGTGTGTGTGTGTGTGTGTGTGTGTTTTGTCGCTCCAGTCTGAGATGCACCGAGGTTCAGCTGGGTTTATTTACAAAGCTGAGGTCAGGTGTCACTCGATCCAGCCGTGGTGACGCTCAGGTGGTCATCAAGGTCACCCTCTCTGCTTCTTCCCTGCGCGAGCTGTATGAATCTATAATCTCTCTCTCTCACTCTCTCTCTCCCTCCCACACACACACACACACACACACACACACACACTCACACACACACACCTGTACTGTCAATCAGAAACCCCTGGACGCTCTCTGACATTAGGTTTTATTTACCATCTTTGTGAAGAAAATGGCTTTGTGTTTGCTTTTGTGTTTGTTTTGTTCATAAGCACCTCTGGAACAATGTGTACATATATGGATTTCCACCCTCTAAGGGTTAATTCAACACATTCATCCTCTATATTTCCCCTGTGTCATCTCAGGCGTCATCTCAACAATTCAGTAGAAGACGTACAGAAACATGCAAAGACATTTAATAGAAATAATGAAGAATAGTCACAGAATTTGGATTTTATTCTTTTATTTTCTCAGTGATTTTGGGGAATGTTACATTAATCTGGGAAGAACAGCTTTATGATCTGCCTAAAACATATGAAAAAGGAAGGGGGAAAAAAACAGAAATCATTGTGTGAATGTGGATGGTCTGTGGACCGGAGCGAGTCTTGCAAAAAAAAAAAAAAAAGGTCAAAAGTTTTTATCTAACGAGATGGAAAATGATTGAATAAAACTAAGAGAGCCCTTGAAGCAGGAGGAGGGGGGGAGGTCAGATTGAGTTGGAGAAATGGAGTCCATTTGTTTAGGACAAGACCATAGCCTGGAACTCTGTGGAGAAAAGGACAATATGAGTCAGGTGATTATTTAACTCATCATGTTTTTATTTTTAGTAACGAGAAACATATGGAACCTTTAGAGAGAGCATGGTGGGTCTACATTTAACTGCCACTGTGCTCTAAAAACATCACCATCCACATGATTTGTCTAATTAAAATATAAAAATTACACATCATGTCCAGGTGTCACCTTTGAGTACTTGTACGATTAAAAACGTGTTCCGCGTCCTGAAGCAGGCAACTATTAAATCTACCTGACTTTAATACTGGAATATATATAGCAGCCTGAACAACCAGGCGACTGTAGGAATCCAGCAAAAAAAATAAATGCATAATGGGCACATCAGATAGGTGTGGGTCCACTCACCGTCTGCTCCAATCCGGCCGTCGCTATCGTCATCAGCAGCTCGCAGGAACTCCTTCGTCTCCTTGTCCGTCAGAGCACGAGCCCCGGCGGAGAACCTCTGGAGGAAAAACCTGCCGTACACAGAGCCACAGACAAAACGTTGAGTTAGAGGGAAACCTGGATATGTAGCTTCTGCAATAAACTCCAGTCTAACATGGGGGTCCAACTTGTCCAGAGAAAATACAACTTCTAGTCTGTTGTTGTGCAACAATATCATGAAAATGAGATCCCGTTTGAGGATCCTTTAGATCCTGGGCACAAAAAAAAACCCAACAACTGCTCACTCACTTGAGCTCATCCTCTTCAACGAAACCGCTGCCATCGTTGTCCAGGATCCCGAAGACCTTCTTCACATCCTGGGCGCTCTTCTTGGTGAGGCCACACATCTGGAAAAACTTCTTGGGGCAGAAGGAGTCTGGTGCTGGAGGGGAATACGGAGAGCAGGAATTTCAATATTAAGTGCAAACTAGAATTAATACCAGTTTATTAGAGACAATGTGAGACCTAGCCTTCATGCCCGAGAGAAAAAAATAATTTAAAAGCACAATTGTATTAATACTGGTAGTTTCTGGTCTCTTTTTTAGCAATTGCTGCTCATAAAATCAGTTATAATAGCTTTAACCCTGTACCTTAAGTTACAGAGACAGCCCTATTGACTGTGCAGGCTCCAGCAGAAACACTGTATAGAAATAAAAGAGATCTAACGAAGAGAGAAATAATGATATTGGTGGAAGACGATACCTTGGCAGTCCTTGATAGCACTGTCGATGGCCTCAGCAGAAAGGATAGATGAGAGCGACATTTTATTCCTGTAGGAGGAACAAGCATGGTGAATTATTAACACATTTAGCCAGGTATAGTAGCAAACCCTCTCACCTGACACTGATGGAGAGGAGAGTGTGTCCATGTGACAACACTGACACTGAGAACTGTCCATGAAGCTCAATAATAATCTCTTTTTTCAAATTATCTAACACTGTCTCATCCAGCAGATTCTGCATCTCACCTGCCATTATTCACACGAGTGCTATGAATGCCAGAAAATCCATCCCTGCAAAATCTTGTAAAACAAACACACCAGCCAGAAGCGTATGCCTCTCAATCCACGCTGCACCTTACCGTGTTTGGGGAGTTCTCGTCCGGTCGGTGATCCAGCACAGAGGTAAGCGATGTGGTGACTGCTGTCCGTCAAGGAAGGATTTATATAGGTCTGACTGCAGCGACAAAAGGGATTGCTTGAGTTACCTGTCTGTGGATCAAATTCTAACTGCCCGCCCCTGATCCAATTTCCCAGCTAACTAATTAACCTTTACTATTTATAACGCCCAGGGGCAGAGAGACCGGACCGTGGACATCTGTATGGCACCCTTGGAAATAGCAAATTAAGTTAAAACGCGCCTTCTTCTCCCCCCCCCCCATCCACCACTCCCTCCTGTCCTCCCCGTGCCCCTCCTCCTCTCACCTTTTGGAATTATACAGGAGAGTAAATGCAGGGAGGCTGTAATGTAACTGCAATCTCTCTCTCTCCTCCTTTTCTCCCTCTCTTGCTGTTTCTGCCCCCCCCCCCTCCTCCTCTCCCCATCACCCCACCCATACCCTTCCATGCAGATATCCTTTTACAGGCAGCAATCCCAAAACGAGCACATCTGAGCCACATCCAACTGCAACTGTGCCCCTGTCGTTGCATGAGAGTTATGGGAAAAGATAAGTGTTGTATTATTTATTATGTGTGTCAATGCAGGACACATGTATGTGAGATTCCTGGGTCACCTGAGAGGTCAGCTTCAAGGGGTTCGGATTATTATATTTTATGCTTTATAACCTTCTTGCCGTCTCGCACTGACGAGCGGACGGTCTTGCTGATTTGCTTCGTCAACAGTGCTGATTAAGGGACCCGAGGTCACCCCTCTGCTTTCGGTGTCCCATCCCGCCTTGATGGTGATGATGATGCATAATGATCCACGCGCAGCATTGAAATACAGGCACATAGCAGTCAGAGGTCACGCATACTGCAGTTGTGTCCTGTTTGGTCACTTTCCATGCAAAAAAAACAAACAAAAGAAAACAGGGGTTGTCTGTTCCGAGGGCGCTTGTGGCCCCGGGCGCTGGGATGCAGGGGTCATTAAGCACATTCCTGGGAGAGCGTCCACCGCAGCAGCGAGCAGGAAAGCAAGGTTATTGGTTGTGTTGGTGTGAAGGTGTGCAGCAGATCGCAAAGAGAGGAAAACTGTGTTGGATCACGAGGAAAGGTTGCCAAGTTGGCTTCTGATCACCTTTTCAGAGGAGCAAACAATCAGGTTCCACCGAGATTTGAACTCGGATCGCTGGATTCAGAGTCCAGAGTGCTAACCATTACACCATGGAACCTCTGAAGAGGTGTCATCTCATCATATTGTTATCATCTTGTGTCATTTCCTGATAAGCGGTGTTTTATTTCTTTTCGGAGCTTTTACACACCGTGTACGTACACGGTATCTCTTTGTTTAATTCAATGGCGTCTTTCATTAATGAGTTAAAGCTTGTGTCATTCCCCGCCCTTCCTGAACCGACTTGTTAACGGGGCCCCTCGACAAGCGACGTCCGACAGCGAGGCTCCTCGTGAAGATGGACTCGCGAGAAACTCAATCATCTGCTCCAGAATGTGTGTGTGAAAAAGAGAGGAGCACTCTACACCCACCCGCATGATGTCACGCACCACGGCGATCCCTCGCACACGATACTGTTACGGGCCGATCATTTATTCATTTACATTTGCTCATGTTCTGTAGGAGGCTCACTGCTGGACTTATGGATGTCAATCTTAGTCTAATAATCAATGTTTTTTTCCCCCTTAAAAATACAATGGAATGACATGTAAAGTCCATAAGTTTCACTGCATTGTTTTGTAGAATAATTGTTGATTAATCACATTCAACAAAACATTTTTAAAGCAATAGTTTCAAGAAGATTTGTATGCATGAGGAATTTCCCAAATGCTTGATGTGAGGAACTCAAATGTTCAAACAGTTGTTTTGTCGTTTTTATTCACCAGATAATTTTACTTTATTGTGTGAGTCTGTTTCAACCTCTGCTGTTTATGGACGTAACTCCATCTAGTGGCTGCAGGATGGAGCTGCATACAGTAGTAGTAGGCCTACACATCTCAGAAACCCAAACTGTGTGTGTGTGTGTGTGTGTGTGTGTGTGTGTGTGTGTGAAAGAGGGAGATAATTAAAGGCAGAGTAGGTCATTTGAAAAAAAACACAGAGATTTTGAACCGAAAAAGTCCCGCCCCCTTCGTTCAGACCTCCATTCGAAGCCGCTCCCCCAGAATACAGTGAGCACAATCAGGAAGTAAGCTTTGACAGACAGGCAGGTCGTCCAATTATTTTCTCCGGCCTGATTTTTTTGATTGGATGGGGTTTTTACAGCCCTGCCACGGGCACAGATGACATTTTTTTGATTATTTTATGTCAGAGAATGTAATTTATTTATTGCTATCAGTATGTTATGAGGATTTCAAGTAATATAACAGAAAGTGTTTCTGAATAGAATCACATACTCAACCTTTAAGTAGACTATTTCATCACCAGTTTGTATTATAATTAGGTTTTTTGTATCCAAGATGCGAGAGAGAGAGAGAGAGAGAGAGAGAGAGAGAGGGAGAGAGAGCGAGAGAGAGAGATGGGGGGGGTTGCTTTGTTGTGTGTGTAAGCTGTTGCTAATTAATTCAAAAGACACAAAAAATACCAGAATGAAAGCCAAATAAGACCGCAGGAAAAGAATATTTATTCTTTTTTTTAACCGTTTGTACCTGGAAAGTGCATAATAGATTTTACAGTAAGCAAAATTCATATTTAAGACATGAACACAACCGAGCGACATTCACAATCATTTTTTTTTTTTGGACAGTGTGTTGCATAGGAGGAAACGTCTCTTAAGCAAATGTATAAAAATTCAGATGAAAACGGGGGGAGGTCAACGTGGGCTTTGTTGTTCCATCAGGTGTTGTTGGTCAGTTGCCACTTTATTGCTTGACCATTTCAGCGAACTCTGCGGGGGAGACAAGGAAACACACGGTTAATGAAGGGTCAATTTCCCGCCAAAAGCCTCCAAAGAATGCTGGCAATGGAAAGAGGCCGTACCTTCGGCACCAATCTTGCCGTCACCGTCGGTGTCTCCGGCCTTCAGGAAAGTCTTGGTCTCGGCGTCTGTCAGGGCGCGTGAACCTGCCTTGAAGGTCTGCAGGAACAGCCTGCGGGAACACAGCCGGTGATTAGTTCAGGGACACCCACCAAAATAGTTCCTTCATGACATCATCCGTTCAATTACTGATGTAATGCAGCAGAAGCAAGAATGTGTTTTAGCCTAGACTGGTTTGATGTGTGTCTTACTTCAGCTCCTCCTCCTCAATGAAGCCACTGTTGTCCTGGTCAACGACTGCGAAGGCTGCCTTCACCTCATCCTTGGACTTGCTGGACAGGCCGCAAGCATGGAAGAACTTCTTGTGGTCGAATGTGCCCGCGTCTGAAATGAATGCACATTGTCACACACCGACGGCCCGAAACACAAAGCGAGGGGTTTGTGATTTTGTATGGAAGTGTAACATGAAAAATCACCTTTGCACCCAGCCAGGGCTGTAGCGATATCGGAGTCCTTCAGTCCTACTTTTGCGAAGGCCATTTTGATCTGAAATCAAATACAAGTGATTGTTACAGCTGCTTTAAAAGCACAGGACCCATTATCATTATTAACAATAATTAATCCATATTTTAAGAATAAGTCATGGGAAGACACGTTATCATTAAGAGCACCACTCTTTGCTGAGTTGCAAACACATAAAATAAACAATTTCAAAACCCTGTTGATCATCCCAATATGGTATAGAAATAGATTTCAACATTTCAAATGGCAAACGAGTCCAAGAGTGGTTTGATGCTGCGATTTCCAAAATCCATCTCGAGAGGCTGAGATGGACACACGTTCCCTACTACAGCTCTATCGATGCTGGGAGGTCTGACCAGTAATCCATGTCTTCATGCAGCTCCCGCAACAACAAAAAAGAAAGAAAGAAACGAAAAAAAGCCCCCACAAAACCATCTCTTTGGATGCTGCATTGTTTGAAGTCCACATTCAAAGTTTTTTTGTGTGTTTTCTGAAAGATGCCGTAGATCCCCCGAGTCTCCTTTCCTCCAGTTGTCATTCAAACTCACCTCGGTGGTTTCTTTGCTTTGTAGGCTACGGATGATAACAGACAGGACTCGAGTCGACTGCAGTGATCTTCCCGGTGCTCCCGGTGACCTTTTTATAGTTTCACTCCATCGAAATCCGAGGCACAAGTTAACTGACACCGCCGAGAAGGGGGTGGCGAAAATTCATCCCCAAGCCAGAGAGAGAGAGAAGGGGGTCTATTTTAAGTTTCACAAATGAAGACGCTTAAAAGGTGCGTTTGAAGAAGTCTTTAATGTCCCCCCCCCCCTCTCCCCTCCTCCCTTCCTCCCTCTCTCACCCAACTCCAACGCTAAGAATAGGTCTGTGCACTGCTGAGGAGGGCGAATTGGAAGTGCTGCTGGCAACACACAAGTCTATACAAGACGAGCATGCATGCATTAACGAGGTGGTTGTTTCCCCTCTCTGCCTGACACATTGATGGAATATTGTATTCCTGCTTTCTTACTTTTTGAAGGAGATTTGTGCCACAATCCGCACGTGTCACATCAGTAGGTTTCTTAATTTGTCTTTTGTCAGATGAATCTAGTGAAATGAAGCAAGTGGCAGTCGAAATTATGGTGCTAAATGTACATTTCACATCCCATTTTGACTATAAAATATGTTCCGATGAGTCAAAGTGGGCTGAATGATTTTTGGAAGTAGCCTATCATTTGTTTTATTCTAAGGCCTTACAATGTTTAAAAGCATTTCTCGTCCTCCAAAGTAAAACAAAAAGAAAAGAAAAAAGAGAAGGATATTCCGATTGGTTCACCTTGTCTCATCTTATAATACTTATAATACTTATAATACTGATAATAGCTTTGCCCTGCAGGTGGCAGCACTGCCCTGTGAGGTCTGAGTTGGAGGGGACTGCTGTCACCATCTGTCTGTTTTGACCGCTGGTTGATGGTAACAAGCTGGGGGTGTCATCTGATAGGGTTGAGAGTTTACAAATGCTGAATTGCAATTTGTTTTTACATATGACAGATAACCAGTTTAAATTTATTTCAGTGCTTAGAAATGTATTTAGAATATTACCCGATTAAAGGTGACACATTCTAAACACAAGGAAATCCCTCAGACCGCTAAAGATTTGCGTGTCTGCACCAGATTCAGAAGAGCTGCTGATGCAACAGCAGCTGTTAATAGCCCTCCTGTTGCCACAGCACATCTACATCTAATTGACTTGTCAGCAGTTGGTGGAGAATCAGACCTCGGAACAAACCGACTGCAAACCTCCCTGGATCCAGGATGTATATGAGCAAGGCGGGGCCCTTCCCAGTGTGTTTGCCAGCCCCCTCCCCCCTTCCCAGTAACCCATTATCAAAAGTGCAGTGCTGAAACGCCGCAGCTGAGCAACAACAAAGACGACTGACCTGAAGCAGATGACTTTACACCAAAAGAGTATTTATTCCTGGTTTTTCACTCTTCCTCAAAAGTGCAGATGGTGTTGTACAGTATGCACAAGGCATTTTTTTTCAGAACATTTAACACATATCAGTGACATTCATGGTGAAACATGTGTTCCATGTTGAGAAATCATCCGCAGGCAACTCATAAATAAGGTATAAAAAAATATTCTTCCAGCTGGTGGTTACGGAATCGCACGAGGAGTTTTCGCAGTTCCCATGAAAAAGAAGTGGATCTTGGTCAATGGAAATTTATGCCTTCACCATCTGGGCGAACTCTGTGAAAGTAGAATGAAACCACCATGAGTATAGTTAACAAGATCCTTGAGGTTCCTTATAGAGGTGATTTATGAGCTGGACCTCATCTATGACCATTTCATTGTAATGCAGATTGATTTAGGGTCTCCGGGTTTTCTGCTTCATTCGAATATGGAGGAATAAAAAGAAAAGATCTCTTACCTTCGACTCCGATCTTGCCATCACCATCACTGTCACCAGCGGCGAGGAAAGCCTTGGTCTCCTTGTCGGTGAGTGCTCTGGCAGTAGCAGAGAAGTTCTGCAGGAACAGCCTGACGATGGGGACAAAACAGTGGGAGTTAAAATCACTATCATCTAGAAGACTACGGTGCAGTAAAGTGGGAAATGTTTATTCAAATTGCTTTGCAGTGTGATTTTGAGGGTCTTACTTCAGCTCTTCCTCCTCAATGAAGCCACTGTTGTCCTGGTCAATGATGGCGAAGGCTGCCTTCACCTCATCGGCGGACTTGCCGGACATGCCGCATGCCTTGAAGAACTTCTTGTGGTCGAAGGAGTCGGCAGCTGGGAGCACACATGTAAACACCATCAGCACCCAGACAGAGCGAATAATAATAATGAGGATAAAGTGTGTGTGTGTGTGTGTGTGTGTGTGTGTGTGTGTGTGTGTGTTGTAGCTCACCTGAGCAGCCGTCAAGAGCGGCTTTGACATCAGCATCACTGAGGCACCCGAAAGGCATTTTTTTATTCTGAGGGAGGAAAGAAGACCAGGTTCAGGGTTTGTGAAGAGCATCACACATCCCATACAGCAGGCGTTGCAAATATCATTCTTTATATTACTGGTATTTTGTAATTGGCAGGTTCTCCTACTCTGATGCCTTAATAGTGACTCTGGAGAGGAATTCAGAGGCTTTGTGGTTTTGAAATCACAACTAAAAATCCTAAAATACCTAAAAATCATGCATCAGGCTATTCCTCATTTTGCTACACAAGAGATTAAAAGTTTAGTCACACTATAGGAGAGAATAACATGTTTTCTGTTTAAAGCGCTAAGAGCTAGTTCAGACACTATGACGCGTAATAGATGATGCTCCCGCTGTGGCCAAATCAAGCAACGCGAATCAATGCCACGACGCCACCAGCGAAACGTTTTTCATCCGTTTGATTCATCCGCGCAGTTATCATCCACAGACGCTGGTCCTCTGAAACCAAACGGCCACACTTGGGTCTCCTTTGCGCACTGACTGAGGGGGTCCTGTGGTCCGTGTAGCGTTCTCTATGCTGGTTCCATTTCTCCCTACAGATAATATAGTCCATGTGGGATCTCCTCGTCGGAGTCCCCTCTCCTCCCAGAAGCCTCTGCTGCGGGGCCCCACATCCCACTCACCTTTGAGTTGCGTTGAGGCGAGTGAAAACCAAGAAGGACTCGAGAGCGAATGCCTCCAGCAGCTCCCCATCTCTCTTATATATCCTTGAGCAACACCATTTACAGAGATTTGAGTCTCGGTATCGGGTGCCAAGATGCATGGGTTTCGAAAAAATGTGTCAAGTAGTCTCGACCTATTTTTAGACGAACAACGTCGAAGGATGCTACCATGTGCGCCGGAGGCCTATAGGGACGTGTGGAAACCCGAGCACCGACTTCACGGGGAAAACGCGATTAAAAACATCCACGGTGTCGATTCCGATGTTGTTGAGTTTCATCTGAGGATATAAACGAAATGAAACGAGTTTAAAGTTGGACACGTGGGCCGCGGCTCGTATCTCCTAATATGGTTTGGGAGGAAAAGGGAAAGAAAGCCAAATGACGGCTGTCCACTTTTAGCCAATTCAGATATAGTATTATATTATATATCATGCTATATTATATAGAATATGATGTAGCTGCTTATATATGATTATAGAGACATTTGTGATGGACAGTGGTTATGTATTGTGCCTATGAATCAGTTATTTCACATATCGCCCTTATGAACAACCGTATATACATATTTGATCTTTAATAGCATTATTTGATGCACGTGCAAGCATGTTATTTCCTTAATTGCTCGATTATTTCTCGACGTTCTCCTCAGTTATGAGCTCATAGGCCAAGTTAGTCAGGCTTCTGATTCTTGCATCTGAAGCCCACCCTCTTACCCGAGGTGATCTCGAAATGATAGCCAGACTAATGATCTGTCACATACAGGCTCCCGTACATTTCCATATGCTTCATCTGAGTCGAGTTTCACGCGATGCCAGAGGGGGCCAAACAGGGACAGGGCTCCGGGGCCCGGGTCCCCTTCTCCCTAGTAGGCGATGCACCGATCGTTCACACTGGGCTTTGTGCGCTGCGTGTTTGCGCGAACAACTTAGCAATAACTTTACAGCTCATTTTCGCGCCGCTGCGCCCGCCGTTGGCTCAGCTCGTTTTCCCCCCTCGCGCATTGACAACTTTATTAATACGGATACAGAAACGCGACGCGTCAGCGACGCGCGGGTGATGGATGTGCTTTTGTGGCCTTTACGACCTTTTTATGAACCGCAAAACCCAAACTGTTAACCTGCGGGGTCCTTTAGACCTCAATCACTCATCTCAGGCTGTATTAAGTATTATAGATAGCCTTCTTCTACCTGAACGACTTCGAAATCCGTCCAGCAGAAGGCAGTAATGATTCTATAAGGAGAAGGCGGGGACTATTATTATTATTTGGAAGAGCCTATGGGTTCCAAGATTTGAAGAGGAGTCCCATCAATTGGAAAATTCTATCTACTTTTCTCCAAAGTGGTCAAATTGCAATCTTGCAGGAGTGAACTAGAGTTTCTCAGCTTGCATTTTGACTTGTTATAGCAGCTGCTGCATGTCTTTGTGCAAGACCATGTGTTGAAAAGTCTCTTCTGATTGATCAGACACTCATCATGTCAGTCATCTTTAACTGTTATGGTAGATTTAGCAGGTATACTCAGAAATAAGTGCCTCAGATGCCACGACAGCAGTTCGTGTGAAGTTTATTTGAGACACTTTTACAAAATAGATGAAAAAAAAGAGCAGCACACAGTGATATCTCATCTCAAATACCTTTTTATTAACCCATTCCAGGTACCTGATTCATTAAACACACAGCCGTCTGTCCAACAAACATCTTTATTGTATCACATTGACAGGGAGAGCAGCAGGCGGGTAGAGAAGATCTGAGGTTTCTGGTCTTTGCATCAATCAATCCGGAAGAAAAAAAGGATTTCCATATGAAACCCGTTAAAATAGGGAAAGACAGCCATGGTAAAAAAAACAACAAAACTTCATCTCTTTATTTCAGGATATCACAGAACTCTGTGGGGGAGAAAAAGGAAATTCAGTCATGGATTCATGTGAAGCATAAACTGCACTTTGTCATACAATATAACAAGTGGACTGCTATTTCTAGACTGCCGTTTCAGCACTATGAAATGGAGAGCTCCCTGCACGGATGGCTTATTTTTTCTCATCTGCTGACGGCTTTTTCCGATGTTTTTTACACGCACCCACCTTCCATCCCAATCTTGCCATCGCCGTCCCTATCAACCGCAGCCATCAGAGCCCGGGTCTCAGCCTCAGTCAGCTCTCTCGCCCCCGGAGAGAAATTCTGAAGGAACAGCCTGATGGGGGGCACAAAAAATATCAGTGATAACTTCAGACTTCCATCTTCATAGACAGTATCTTCTCTGATGTCATTTTCTTTCCCTCCAGGCCTTTGTGAGCAGTTTCAATCCCCATCACTCACTCTTTCAGCATCCCACCAGATCCCCCCCTCCCGCCCTTTGTGTATTACTGAATTTATTCACGGTGGGAATGCTGCTCCATTCATACAGTGACCTCTGCCTTTGGGCCATCACAAGGGAGATGACAACATAGATGTAGGACGCATGCACACACGCACTTACTTGAGCTCCTCCTCCTCAATGTATCCACTCTTGTCTTGGTCTAGGACTTTAAACACTTTATTTCTGTCTGCCTCAGATGAGCCGCGCAGCCCCACTTGTGCAAAGAACGACTTGAAGTCGAACGTGCCTGGAGCTGCAGAGAGAGGGAGAGAGAGAGAGAGATGAAGTGAGCAAGAGAGATGGACAGATGTGGGAGTGAGAGGTCAATCACAGAATGACAAGGAAGCCAGTATGGTGAGGAACTGAATAGACATGTCACATTAACTCATTCGCTCAGATGACTTTCATTCTTCAACCGATGACATTTACCAATACGCACCCCGTAGCGCATCACTGTCATATACCATTATAGGCTATGTCATTATGCTATTGAAACACTGCACACTGCATACTGCCCACGGGGGTTGAATGCAAACCTGAATGTTAAAAGCCCTTTATTCATCGAGCTGTTCACGGCGGAAATCCTCATGTCGGATGTCGAACCGTCAAGTGCATCACAAGCATTTGCTGAATACGACTTGCAGCCACAGAATGAGAAATTATAAGATGAACACTCTGATTTAAAAATGAATAATGATATAATAAAGGAACCTCGGGTGATTTGTCACATATTCACACATTTTACTATTTCATCACAAAATAAATCAAATTCTATCTCCTTATATGCATGCAAAACAAAAATGTTATTTTGCTTGAGTCATTACAAACAGGGATCCTCCTGAATTAAGGGCATATCAGCGCTGACATTTGGTATTCATCCGAGGGGTTGAGCTGTGTCTGCCTTGTCATGCAAACATAATGTCTCCAGCTAAATGATTAAGTGCTTTGATGGCTGTATATTTTGCGTGACTGGGTGGTGACTGCTCTCCTGCCGTATGGCTTACCTGCAGGCTCCCTCTCCCCACTGTAATCAACACATGCAGGTATCCCTAGTGCAACCGGATATTTGTCTGTTTCTCTCTGTGATTTATACTCACTTACTCACTCCACTTAGATGCATGTTAAGTGTGTGTCTCCCTGTGTGTGAGCGTGCGTCTCCCCTGTCTGACTCACCTTGGCAAGCCTGTACCGCCGCCTTGATGTCCTCATCGCTCAGCATCCCTGCAAATGCCATGGTCCTCTGTAGGTGCCTGAGGGGTGTGAGCACACATGCACGTATATGCTAAGTGACAGTAAATGAAATTGGTGCAGGTTTTTTCTGCTGTCAGATAAACAAAAAAACATGTGGAAAGATTAAGCATGAACATTCCTCTACGGGTAGTCGTCACATAAATCAGCACTGGCTCAAAAAAGGCAGAAAAGGGTGGTGAGTTGTACCTTTTATCGGTAGGACTGTGCCATTTTGACTGCAAGTTACAACGTTTTCTCAGAGAAACAAATATATTTGATCATATCTGACAATTGGTTGATGATCCAAGCTTTGGTTCACAAAATTAAAGTTGCTGCAACTTGAATGAACAAAAGAAGAGGTTTGAACATCCTTTTTTAAATTTTTCAATGAGGAAGAATTGAGATGCTTCAGGGCTCAAACGAACAGAACTGATAGCCATCATCACGCAACCATCACTGTCCACATGAATTTGCAAAAAGCGTGATACTCACCGTGCTTCGGATGAGGTTTGCACTCTGAGCCTGTGATGCGTGGATCTCTGCTCCTCTTGCTTTGCTCGCCACCAACACTCTCTCGCAGCTTCGTGATCCGGAGTGCAAGAAGCAACCTGACGTATCTATCCTCAAAGCCAAGGAGATTTCCCCCACGCCACAGAATGCCTCCTCCTCCTTCATCAGTTAATCAGAGCAGATAATCTTCTCACTCACATTCTTGTGCAAACTTGCAGGCATAAGAAAAAAAATACAATTGAAAACAATGACCCTACAATATGATAATCATAAAAATCAATGTGGATTTTTTCCCTCATATGATGTTTGTCTTACTTCTGCTTTTACTTTTGCTGCAACAACAACTAATGCTGGTATTGTTTATATTAATGCAATATATATTATGATAGAAAACAAGCAGTTTTACTCAGGAAATGCAAAATCTTTTATTCTATGGGATGAATGTGATAATTGTCAAACAGCTATGTGAATGCAGCTGTCACACACATCATGTCATATGTCTTAAATATATAAATTATACAATAATCAAACCTCATAAAATATATATGTCACTCAAAGTAATGAAAACAGCATTATGTCAGGTTAAATCTTATTGGTATGTAGAGGCTTGAATTTGTTTGTTTTGCTTCAAGTATTTAATAATATTCCCAGTCAATCTTACGCCCAGCAAAAGTCATATAAAACCACAAGAAAAGAAAATGGAGAAAAAAAAAATCCTTATGGTTGCTCACGATGCTCAAGCCTGCATCTGTGTACCAGCCAAATTACCCTGACCGCCTATTAAATGCTTATTGGCAGTTTATGGCTAGCCGTGAATCCAAAAATAAACATTTATTATAGACGGGTCGTTTTTCGGAACAGTTATTGTGTGCCTCACATGGTTTGCAAGTGACTGGATAAATGTTCGCTCCAGTTTCGATAGGAAACCTGCATAACACTGGATTTACGTGACTGATAATAAAGCTCGAAGCTGATTGGCTGTGTGTGTCTAACGCGGTGGTATCCTCTGTTGTGGTTGGCTTGTTCCCTTGCCAATTATTTGAGGATTTACGCCCCATTCCGTGATGTGACGTTGTACAGGAACATGGCGCTATGGAGGGTAGCCGTTTCATGATAGTCAGGGCTCTTCGCTAATTCCCTTTAGCCGTGTTTAATTGAATAACATCAAGGTACATACAACAAATATGATACGCCGACAAAGGTGATCGCTCCTCTTGTCTCCATGGACAACGGGACACTACATTTCGTATCGGCGTTTGCTGTCGTCAGCTGAAACTGTTAGCATTGACATACCAGCCGAAGCTAGTTAGCTGGTCTAACAGTAAGTAGCCAACGTTAAACAGACAGAAAATATGCTTGTTAATGTCGCCCACGCTGACGTTAAACTCATTATCAATGATTAAAAAACCGCTGTTTGGTATCAAAACGGTCATTTATTGTTTTGGACGAGGAATCCAATTAGCTAACGTTTGTGTTAGCTAAGCTAGGAGGATGAAGAGCCGCCATGGATATGTTTTGTTGCTGGCCAGTGGGATTTTCCTGTCGGCGTCCTGGCTGTGTGAAGGAGCCCCTCTTCAACATCCTCACAAATCAGGTGAGACAGCTGACTGTAAGCTGACACAGCCACGTGATTGAACACCTGTCTGTCCAGCTACTTAGCTCGCAGATGTTTCAGTTCAGTTCTGACAGCTAGCTGTTGCTAATCGGCAGCTAAAAGCTAACAACACAAACAGCCCGGCTGCATTTCCTGCTAACCAGTGAAAACTGTCAGCGGAAAATAAATATTTGTAGCGTTACTAACCAACTATTGTTATTTGTTAACACGAGTACATTTCTCTTCTCTTTATTTGGACTGGTAAATCTTTTAATAATGCTTATAATGGAAAATAACAGCACTAATAGCAAACTTGTGAACACAAACACTTAAAAAAACAACCCAGACCTCAGAAAATACTTATTAACCTAGTCTAGTTCTATTCTGATGGATATTTAACACAAATGAATGAACCTGCAGGTAGCAGTGACGTGTGTGAGTTAATGTAGGTACAGAGATGTTAATCTGTCAGTGGGGTTGGTCCTGTCATTGACATTTAACCAAGTTTATGGGGCAATAGACTGGATGTTGGCCTACCGGCATGGAAACGCTGTCTCTTGTTTCTAAGTGAACCTGTAATAACCTCTTTTACGTGGATTGTAGTTTCCTCATCACAGGTTGTGTCACAGGTGTGATCATTTGATTATTTTAGGATGGATCCAAGAGTATTTGCGCAAGAAACCAGTTTGTAATGCTGTCGTATGCCAGTGTGATAAAACAAAGTCATGTTGATTCAGAGACTCTCGTTCAGGACAGAATTGATTGGTTGAATGCAATTGAGTTCCAGCTGTGCTTCCTGTGTTGCTTTGTGAGATTACAGTTTTGTAATTCGTAGTTGACCATTTAAAACGCAAACACTTAGTCAAGGCTTCTCAAAGATTAGTATTAATTTGGTTTCCGTCATTCCACTTTTATTGTAAATGGAACGCGTACATATTTTCAGTTTTCCAGACAAAATTAGGAATTTAGATCAATCAAGAAATGCCACAGTAATGAACTTGTTGCGGATGCCATGCATCCACTGAGACACAGGACAGCTTTCAGTTTATTCACTCTGTTTGCAGCTTGTCAGCAAGAGGTTCAGATAGTCCACCTGCAGACGGGAATATGCTGTAATGAGGGTCGCTAATGTGTAACCATAACGCATTCCAACCTTATCAGCTGGAGTCAATGATTAGCAGCAGTGTTGTTTGATTATTATACTACAGCTTACAGGGAAGCAATCTTGCAATATGAGCATGCTTTTTATGCTTTTATTTCACAGCAACCGATCCTCTTCCCTATTTCCCAATCTTCATTTTCCACAGCGATGCCCTTATACTTGATTGTTTAAGATTTCGATTGAGGTTATGGAGTGTGGGTGATATCACACACATGAGAGCAATAACTGGAAAGCCACTTGCAGAGCTGGGCCTCATACTGTATACACAACAAACATGAATAAAGGAAGATAGGTAAGCATTAACCGAAGTGTCTACGTTTGAACTGTAGTGACAGCCAGGTGATGGTGGCTGTTAGTCAGGGTGGACACATTGGCCTTAACCTTCCACTACATTGCTCATTGATTCAGTGATTACCACCCCAGGGTGCAGCGCATGCTGACTTTTCAACACTTGCACTATTGACCAGTCTAAAAAGGGATTTTTTTTTAAATCTTAACTGTGGAAATATTACTAATTTATAACTGAAATATGCACAACACAATCTTATCAAATAAGCATACTTACAAGGGCAGCAATAAGTATTTTGATGAGGATTAGTTCTTCCTATAATGGCAGCCAGACAAATCTTAGCAGAACCCCAACCTGTCAGCTAGACAATGCCATCCCTCATTCTGTACATAACAGAAAGCACAGACATCCACTGTTGTGCACAATGATGGGTGAAATTTGCAAAAATGGGTCAGCTCCTCCTTTTGCGTGAATGCCTACTGAAATATGCAGTGGAACCGAAATAAGAGCTGGCAGCTCCCTGCCGTATTGGTCCCAAAAACCAGCTGAGTCATTTGGTGGGGCCTGCCAAGTCATAATATGGACCCATGACTCAGATAAGGCCTAACTGAGGGGAACTGATCCCATGTAGCGCTGCCGTGACCCAGCTCCTGCTCCTCTCTGGGAGTCCAGCACCGCCTGGAACCCTGTTGCTTGACTGAAACGGACGGGGGGTGTTCGTATCAAAAGAACTGCCTCCAATTGTTGTGAAGTTGAGCTTTATTGTGGCCAGTTAGAATTCTCTCTGAGCGCCTGTCACTGCCTTGATCTGATGGACTTGTGGTTTTAGAAGTCATACAGTCGGAAATACACATTTTTTCAATCCATCTTCTGCGCGGCGTAGTGAAAAACCCTGTTCAGGGGTTTCCCCTCTCTCACTACGAGGCTGTGGTGAATCCAGCCTGTGTGGCCATGGGGAGAGTGGGCTGCTGCGTGACATGGCAACAGAACATTTAATGCATATATGCAGCAGATATATTTCTTGTTGTCAATGGTTATAGACGTTTAATGTTTACCTAAACTGTAGAGTACCTGTAGCTCTGTAACTCACCAGCTCAGCCAACAAATGTCCAAATAAGGATTTGGACCTAAATTTGGTTTCTTACAACTGCAGCACAAAGGAATAACATATAACCTTCAGTAGTACATTTAACAATTAACAAGGTCCACCCTTCCTCCTAATGTTGATAAATTGCAAGATGGGAAATGCTTATATTTAACAGCTGTAAGTACACATCTCCATTCAGGGCTACACCCGTGTCCTCACGATGGACCCATTTAATCTTTAATTCCTCTTCTCGTCAATATTTCACCGCAGACACCATTTCTCTGTTGAGATCTTTGGCATAGAGGAGATATTTCAGGAAGTGAAACAATGGAAACATCCATTATTTAGAAATGGGTAAAATATCTCTCTGACATTTCAACCTTTTACAGTTTCACTCACAGAATATCTCCTTTTACTTATTGCTTATTTACCCGTCGTGTCTTTAAGTGAGCAAGATCTAGACTTTTAATGTTGTGGTCTTATTTTGATCATAATTAAAGAAACCAGTTTGAGCAGTCGTGTCTATTTTTGTCGGTGAGAGCTCGTCGTACTGTGACAGACATAAAATGAGTCTTAATCATAGCTGACACTTTGGATCATATGTAATGCTCCCCTGGGAGCTAAAGTGATTGCTGCTCATCTCATCGGCCCCTTGATGCCCAAAGATCCACCAGACCTGACTTGTAGTAAGATCACCACTCAGACTGCTTTTCAGCCTCTACAAATTCTTACCTCAGGTTCATTTCAAGGGAATTATTTATTTAAGTGGGGGAAGTCTGCCGGAGTAATTAATTTAGTGGCTTAGTCTGTGTCTGTGTGGATAAACCTTAAAATCATTGTTTATGTAAAAACAACATGCATCCACATTTTTTTTTAGATCTCTGTCTGCACACTGAAATGTCAAAGTGGTCGAAAAATGGCTAAATCTTTCACCTCTTTCTGTTGGAAAACAAAATCCTGCTTCTTCCCACTCGCCATGTTGCAATAAGGAAGAACACAGTTTAGATGTTCTCATTGACATTCAGTAGACTTCCTATTTTGACATCTCCATTCATATAAAATAGATAAATCAAAAAGGTAGCCTGAGATAATATCTCCTGTGCTGCTGCACTAAGAGCATTGATCAGTTCACGATGTTACGCTTGTGAAAACAACTCCTCTTAAAAGCTAAATATATACAGATTAATGATGACACATGCATCGTGGGATAAGCTATTCAAAGAGATTTGGAGGATGTCAGAAAGTAAGACTTTCTTTTGACATTGCAGGATCAGACTAGAACTTGATTTTTTCATGTTGCTCCCATCTGTTTATTTATTGAAAATAAAGAGTGGTTTTCAATTTTAGCAGTTTAGTCTAGACATTTTGGCCTGGTTTCTAATTTATTCCAAAGGTTGGACTCTTTTGTATTATAGTCATACTCAAGTCTGTTGTTTTTCACATCATGTGCTTTTTGAAACTTAAAGTAGGTTGTAGTCTGGATGTATTCAGCGCCCGCCTTCATCCGTCAGGAATTTGTAATTCAGCAGAAGGAGACTCCGTAGGTGTTGATTCTCCCTCTAGCAGGCAGGATGTACCTGACAAGCTACAGTGGGGGGTAGAATAAACACAGGAGGGAGACCATGGCCAAAAATGTCTCATTATTCTTTCAGTGCACACACACACACACACACACACACACACACACACACACAATGCCAGATATGATGTAGTAGGCTTTAGTGAGATTATGCTTGCATTTATTACAGTGTGATAATGGCATAGTGAAATTATTAAATAAACAAATCATGCACTTGTAATCAGCGAACTTCCCTGATATCACCATTTCTGACTGATACAGGACAAAAATGCAGTATTTACACCTTTCAAATAAGCAGTGAAATGTGGACCATGAGAATGAATATGAGCTCAAACTCGCTGCCAACAAAAGGTTGAGCTCTTGTCAGAATTATGTAAAACTGACTTATTTCAAATCAAAATCTGGTATAAATGTGGTCCAGCCCACTGTTAAATACTGTAATCGTGCATTATCTATGCCTCCAGAAGATGATTTTGGTTGCACTAAATTGGACAATGGCTGTGCTGAAATGGAAAGCCTCAGCTGTGTGAATATTGGTCAGCATCAGCGTGGGGAGGGAGCAGCGGCTGAGCAGTGCAGTGGTCGGGTTACAAGGCTGCCGTCAGCTCTGACAGTCGGACTGACTGCTGGGCCAGCAGCATCTTCACCGGCGCAGACTTAACACCTGCTGTCACCTCTGCTGCACCATCAGCTGCTCATCAGTGGAAACCCCACACAACTGTCCCTCTGAACGGCTGATGAGGTGTAGAGGTGGGCGGCTCCGGTCTGCAGAGCCATCATTAGCACTTCATGTTTGCAGAAATTGTAAACCTTAAAAGAAAAATCTCTGTTTGACTCTTTATAAGGTTATACAATCAAAATGATTGCGTGTCTTGCACAGTGTTAGACTGAGAAAGTGAGCAATACGATCTAGAAGTTGCCTTTCAAATGTCCAATTTACAAGGAGCTACTAGACCACTGCTGCGTGGTATTACTGTCAAAGAAACACGTTAATGCTCATGTGCTTGGGGCCAACTTGTATTCTCTTCTAAATTAATTTTTAATGTGAATAACTTGAATAAAACTTCTGTCTGTTTTTCTCATGTCAGGTGGAAGCACAGGGGACAACACGCTAGCTGTCTCCCTCTACCTGTCCCTGGTGGTGTCACTGACGGCGCTTTTGGCCTTGGTGGTGTTGCTGGTGAACTGTGTGACCTGCTGCAAGGATAGGGAGATCAACTTCAAGGTGAGAGTCCTAGCGGGCAGCTAGCCAGACAGACACAGCTGCACCTGCTCCCTGGCAGGCCACACCTAATGAATGCATGGGGTGGGGATGCATTGTAATGGACAGTGTCTGTGGGTGTAGGTCCTGTTTGTGAAAGAGATGCTCTGCAGTATTGTGTTGTAGAATCACGGCAAGCCTGTTTTTTTAATCCATTCTTGACGTTTGTTGATGTAGGAGTTTGAGGACCACTTTGAGGATGAGATTGACTTCACTCCACCGGCAGAGGACACACCCTCTATGCAGTCCCCAGCCGAGGTCTACACCCTCGCTGTGTCTCCTGTGGCCCTGCCTGGACCCCCACACCTCCAACCTCCTGTCCTTATCACGGGTCAGACACAAACAAAACGATTTTTAATGTTTTCTTCTATCATACTTTTTTTTTTCCAGTTGTCTACATTTTCTTCTCTTTGGCAATTTCTATAATCACAACATGCTAAATATGCAGACCGTTTATATCTCCATATTTAGTAAATAATCTGGACTGGTGTATTTTTAAAAGCTCTCATATGCCATTTATAGTACATACTGTAACTGGGTGATTTCACAAGAAAACGCATGTGATATTAAAACAGTTTAACTACGTGATTTTATCCAAATCAGTTTTGATAAAATCTGGGTAAACCCGTTTTCATCAAAAGTGCACTGCAGTTTGCTGTTTGGTGATTTCAATAATTGTGTGGTTAAATGGGCATTTTTAAAAACGACAACAGCAACCAATTAACTTTTTAAATTAGTGCAGTCTTAATTAAACTTGTTTTGTGGTTGGTTTCACAGACGGATCCACAGGCCTCCAGGTGACACGTCATAGTCTGAGTTATATTCAGGAGATTGGCAATGGCTGGTTTGGCCAGGTAAGAATAGTTTTCTTTAATTTGCATGTTTTGCATAGTCCTAAACAGGACATCTTAAGTTATGTGGTTTAATATGTTTATCCGATCTTTTAACTCTTTTAACGTTACATGTAGAGGCAGAAACACTATGGCTTTTGTTCATTAACAGGTCCTTTGAGTGAAATCTACACAGATCCAGGTGGAACCAGAGTAGTGGTGAAGGAGTTAAAAGCTAATGCAAGTGCCAAGGAGCAGAATGATTTCCTGCAGCAGGGGGATCCATACAGGTAAACGGATTTATATATTTTTTTAAACTGAAGATTTTTTTTCTCCAGACATTTTGATCAGTTGATCATCATTGATTAATCTGTTAATTATTTCCCTCATTAAGCGATTATGTGTATGTTCTATAAAATGTCAGAAGAATGAGGGAATTAAGCCATGATTATTATAGTTGGCAACTAATTGTTGAATTGATTATCTAAAATGTGATTGGTAAATGATAGCATTTTATTCATTTACTTCAATGGCATTTAAAAAGATGAGTGTAGGACATGCACACAGTACATGTGGACAAAAATAGCTGTATGACATCCTTGTAGTGTTAGCAGCACCCTCTACCTTTCCTCTTACACACTGCATCAACCTTAATCACCTCACATTTTACAGATATAATTTTAAGGTATAACTTCACAGCTTTAATTAGCATTATTATTAACACGCTTTGTATTATCTGTTGTCTATACAGAGTGCTGCAGCACCCGAACATCCTCCAGTGCCTGGGACAGTGTGTGGAGGCCATTCCCTTCTTGCTTGTCTTTGAGTACTGTGAAATGGTGAGTGACCACGTGCTCCGCTAATTGTAATTTATAAGGAAATACACATCAAGCACCTTTTTAAATATACAAAAAGTTGTTGATTGTGTATGACTCAAAGAAACAATATGTACATGGGAATGAAATTGATCTACTGTAAATTAGAGGTTGATCAATTTTGATTTTTGCAATCTATTGTCATCGATGGAGCTGGAGCCAACACATTTAGCCCATGATTCCTTCTGGAGATAGGGTGAACATTTTGTATCCTATCTGAACTGTTTTCAGTTTATTTCCCCTCCACGAAAGTTATAAGGCTTCCTTAATTATGAAATCTGAGAATGATCTCATGGCACTCTGTTGTGCTCACTAATTCATAGGGCTTGGTTCCTTTTTAAATCCTGTCCAGCAGGCATGCATGGCTGACCTGCCCTTCTGACTCTGGACGGAAACCCTACTGTCTCCATCCCAAATTAGCTCCTCTGTTCATCTTAACACATTGAAGTGACCCAGACTCCATCGTGGCAAGCAGATTTATCTGTTTCTTTTCACCTATTCTGGGTGGGCCGGGCCCTGACTGCTGGGAGCTCCCTCCCCTCCCTCCCTCCCTCCTCCCTCCTCTGCTCCCCTCCTCCCACTGAAGTGGCATAGCTAGTCTAAGCCTGGGACTTCTCACATTCCCACCTCACCCAGTAAAGCAACAGGCTCCGTTTCGCTACTCTGGTGTCAGCACCACCAGTTGCTGTGTTTGTGCATTTTTATGGGTGGCACCTTGTGCATGTTGGAGACTGTTGAGTTCTGTCTAAAGTAAACTAAGCTGTTTCTGAAGAAGCCTATGGGATGCAGGAAGACATAAAAGTGACCTAAAATACACACCACCTTGATTTATGGCAAACCTTAATGATGAGTTGCTGTTTTTGCAAGAAATCAGAGAACACTGCAAATTTTAATGCCGTCCAACCTGTAACCAATACTAATCCACTCAGACATAGAGATGTTGATTCAACATTTAAGGCTGTAGTTTGTGGTAGTTTTGAAAAACATATTGAAAAGTGTTTCTGAGTCTGTGTTCTAATGTTCATTAAAGTAGAAGAAAAATACAATAAACCTTAACGTTTTATGGAGCCCAATCCATCAAAGTATAACTTAGAATCAAGTCAACATTGATTCTTAAATTTTAAGTCCCTGCATGCTATTATCTGTTATTGCTGTTGGTTGACTGATTGGAAGGTATGTGTCAACTGGATTTAAGCAGATCTGTATTAATAGATCCCTAAAATCCCAGAATAGCGATGCAACGAGTAATAATTTTAATTATTCTTTAAAGCTGTTATAACGGATATTACTAAAATAACAATATAACATGGCGTTTAAACAACGTAAAAAAAGCCTGCAGCCTTGGCTTTTAAAACGTTACTGTTTTAGTTTGACCCTTGCCACACTCTAGCAGCTATAAAACATCTTGCGTGCCTCTGTGTGTGAGTGCATAAAACCCAGGTGTGTCTGGGTGACACAAGTCCATCCACCTGACTTTTACCACCTGATGCCAGGAATACAGGATGTCCTTTTTCTGTGGTAACCATGAATGATTTGGCACCACTTGAGAAGTTTGACTTCACAGTTGTTTTAGACATATAATGTTATGTAGCGTATAAGTTGCTTGTGTAAAGAGTTTTAATTTGCGCTCCTCTGATGTGGAGCCACATTATGTGTGCGGGGGGGGGGGAGAGCAAAATCATTTCTACTGTTTAGGTGACACCCACGCTGCTTTCCCATTAGTCGGACCTGGTAACATATCCTGCAGGGTGCTGTTCAGCTCATCGTGCCAGACATTGCATAACTTTGTTGGGCCGGGGTATTGTCCAGCTGCCCAGGCCTGGCCGGTGTCCTGGCATTGTGGTCTTTCCCAGCCAGCTCTAGTAACGGTTCTGACAGGAGATGGAAATGAGTCAAAGTGAATGACTTATCACAAGAGTGTGTGAGTCGTTAAGGAAGATTACGTATGAAGACCAGGTTCTGTTTGTTGAAGGCGATAATGTGTGAGGGTAGCACAACTGAGTGATGTCTATACTGGTTATCCCTCGCTGGATAATGAGTTTTGAGGACTTCATCCAAGTGGGATCTTGTCTTACGCAATAAATGTTTCCTTTCTTTTAAATATTTACGGTGCATGTTCTATTTGCACGACTTGCACATAAAAGCTGCACATAAAACTTGAGGAAAAGAGCGTCGCACCCGCTTCTGCGTCAAATTCAAAGCAAAAGACGGCTCGTCTGTGTCCTCTCACTTCTTAAGTCCACGTCAGTCATCCTCTCGATGTCGAAACACGAAATGGGACACCGCAGCTGCGCAGTGGACAAGATGAATCCCAAAAAGCTAATATACTGTGACGTTCCCTCCGACAGCCTGGTGATTGATGGTTTTTTTTCCGTCCTGTATCAACCGTGCCGGGTAACCCTGACTCAAAGCATTTTAGACATCAAAATACATCAAGCAACTGGTGCAGGGGCCACAGAATGTCACATACCATAGTCTGAGTGACAGCTACTAATGCATGGATCTCCTGCCTGGTGCCTGGCCAAGACGTTAGTCAGACCCTTCTCCGGTTCAGGGTCCCGGACATGAGCCAGCTGACTTCTGGCTCTCCAAAGTTGTTGATCTGCTTCATTTATTGCGGTTGTTAAAGCAACAATCCCCGCAGTGTTATGGAAGTGATCTTTGCGTTATTACTTTCGTGGCATTTATTTAGTTATACATTAGTGTCCATGCTCAGCCGCATGGGCGTACTGAGTATTATAATTCACCTTGTGGGTGAAGTTGCCCTTATGTGGTTGCTGTGCTGTAGGCTATTATGCTCTACTGCTATATCAGCGTTGGTCATATTCTGTGGTAGCTGTGAAAAAAAACATTTTGTATGAACATTACATCCTTTAAGTGCTTTATGCTTGATTTCACATGACTTTCTATTTGTATACAGGCTAACAGTAATCAGTATATAGCCTGCTTAAATAGCTTGAATACTTTTACATAACTCGATCATGTGACGGTCGAGCCAGACATGGATCTGTTCGTTGGGACTTAAGTACATTCTTGGTTATTCACGGGTCAGACACAAGGCTTAATTGTTTTGGACCTTCCCAGTTAATGTTGTTTCATTAACAGCACTGGATCCTCCCACTGAAACCCGGACCTAATCACCTGCTGCGGAGCCTTCACAAATGAAGACGGGCAGAGGGTATCGCTTACCATACATTGGATTTAGCTCTTCTGTGAAGACTGCTTCTCGGAGCCGTGTGTGTGTGTGAATGCAGGGGACGAAGCATACTTAAGACAACTGATCTGACTTGAGCTGCTTGTAGTGAGATAGCGGTAGCTCAGGGAAAAGTGCGCCCCATGGAAACAAACAAACATAAACTTGCACACAAAAGCACCTCATATTCTGTGAGTCTGGTGTGTGTTCTTGGTAGCTCGTTCCTCAGGGGAGGCTAATCCGTCTTCTTCGCTCCAACTCCGTGGTGAACATGACATAAGTGGTCCTTTGCTTTTACATTTAGGAAGTCACAGTTGGAAATACTGTCCATTAACATGTCCACTCTCTCAAGTTGTAGCAAAGTGTATTCATTGTTTTTGCACACATTGTAGTGGAGTACAATATACTGTGGTGTACTGTGGACCATGTATAGAACAGGTGCTATACCAGGGTTAGCTATATGGCTAATTAGCACCTGTAGTCCCATGTTGAGGAATGATAACTACTGGTGTCCACAGAAGTTCCTAACCAGCCCTGGGTTGTGAACCCACACACAGCTGGGACCCTTGTTGTAATTCAGATTTACAGCGCCTCAGGACTCAGTCCAAGCGCAAAGAGCCCTGTAGGTCAGTGATCTGAGTAGAGGTGAACTCCTTGTTGTGTTCTCACAGCGCTGTGAGCAGTCGCACCGGTGATCCACATTCTATTATAAGACTAAATATCACTCTCCAACCATGTGTCTATGTTTATTGTGTGGGGGTGTAATTAATTATCTTTAAAGTGCCTTGTCCTGCTTCCCTCACGGGAAATCTTCTTGCTTTCTCTCCTTCACTCATGGGCTCCGAAACTCATCCGGACACAAGCACAGTTTATTTCACTGACCTGAGCTGAACTCCTTTATTTATAAATCTCTGTGACACAGCATAGGGCTCCATTAAACGGCGATACCCTTATTTGGTCCTCTGACACCTCAGCAGCGAGAAGTGCTGAGGAGACGGAAACAGGAGAGTCTACTGCCCCCGTGTGGCAGCCTTAGCACAATGCATGTAGCTTTTCCAGTCCCTCCTACGGCTGTAATACAAATGCTCTTCTTATTGAATGATTAAGTTGGATTTGGGTGAGATTACACAGCTGTGTGTTTGTCTGTGTGTGCTTGCAGGGGGATTTGCGAGGCTATCTGTCTCAGCAGGACTGGATGTTCAGAAATGCCGAGTCGCTGCAGCTGCAGAGGATGGCCTGTGAAATCGCTGCCGGCGTCACCCACCTTCACAAACACAACTTCCTGCACAGGTAGCACTTCAGAATTTGCAGCGCAGTCACTGGTTTTTCCACCCACGAAGCTAAGCATTGTGTTTTTGTTTGTCTGTGGAAGAATGAAGCTGCTTTTCACGGTAATGCTCACTCTCAGTGACAGAAACATCACATATTTTCTTTGCATCTACTCACAGATGATTTATTTCTTCCGCAGAGCCAATATGTTGTGTTTTTCTGCCCTAATTAAATTAATTTGATTAATAGTTCTCATAATTAATAGGTATTACTAAATTGAAACGTAGTTCTCTTTCCACACTGACTTTTTTAAATGCTTTCATTAAGACACAGTTATACAATTTCCATGGTATATGATTGATATATAGAAATGGTTAATAAATGTCACTAGACACGAACCTCATAAAATCTGATTGTCAAGAATCAGGTCAAGTGTTAGTTTTCCTTTAGTGCTTACTGTCCAACCAGTTTCAGGAGTACCGGTGTTCTCCAAAAAAGGTGTGTACAGCAGGAGAGGCCGCGTTTCATTTTCATTTTTACCCCGGCGAGCGCTGGATGTCTGGCTACTAGTAGCCAGCAGGGTATTGGGAACGTGTGGCTTAGGGGGCAACATACGATGCTCAGCTCATCAGCTCTATTTTGCATGCTCAGAATAAGCTCAGAGGGTTCCAATTACACAGCTCCCATGCATTGCCACAGTGTCAGCTGTCTTTTGCCAGAGGGATATGATGATTCTGCTCTTTGCATGTAAAAGGATAGCCTCATATTGGACGTTGTTTTTTAATCCTCGTCGCAACGAAAAACGAAGTTCTACAAGCTCCCTTCCATGTGGACATATTTAATTTGCAGTCATAAAAATATTTGTGTGTCACTTTTATTCAAACGCTACAACAAATTTTAAAAAGCGTACACGGACTGAATGATGAGTGCAGCCACACGCTGGCGAAACTGAATGGGAGGTGATTGATGGTGCAGCGCTGCAGACACAAAACCCTCGGGACAAGTGCTGTGTGGGCCGATATCCAAAGCTGAAACCTCAGCTTTGGAATCACGCATGGGAGAGAATGGTGCTGCAAAGGAGCAAAACATCGTTAAATGGGTTCTCATTGAGAAACGGCGGAAGGGGTTTTCTTTCAAGAGGTTGTTCAGTGATTTCTCTACGTATATATGTTTTCACTACTGCCATGTCTGCTCTTTTCGAGATCACTGCCGCACCACATATTAGCCTTGTAGGGCTAAGACGTTGGACCGCTTTCCTTACTGTATGTCGGGCCTCGGCCAACAGCGGGGGGACAGGAGAGTTTAAAATAAATCTCCATTTATCTTACAGAGGTTTCATTGGGTCTGACAGTTGTTGGACCATGCACACGCAAGAGCGCCGGCGTCAGCAGTGTTTTATCGTTAGGTGTGTAAAGGGACTTGGAAGTCGTGCACAGGGAATGCCGCAGGGCCGAAGGGAAACCAAAGCCTTCCTCTTAAAGTGCAAATTAACTACCATATGTCTGCTCAATGTGCAAAGAGAAACTCAAGGCTTCCTACGCCCTCTCCTGGCAGCTTCACAACACGTTTGTGTGTTTCCCTTAAGAAACTACATCCTGCTGCTGTATGCACAAGTCAGGAATAGCCCCTGTGTGAGTCCTGTTGCAAGGTGAAGAGCAGAGGCAAATGACAGAAGAAGAATTTCCTATAGTTGCCAAAGTCATTTGCCAGACTCCTTTGCCCTGATTCTTGCGAGGTAATCTCTTTTTAAGGTTAAGACTAGATTCGCTTCACACTGATGAATATTTCCATTCCAGCGATGATCACAAACCTGCCCGCAAGCTTCATAATGAGTAAATCATTTTTTGAAATGATGGATTTGTGAAGTATGTGATCCATCCCGAGGTCTCATGTTGATGTTCTCTATGCTCTTATAGTGATTTGGCTCTGAGGAACTGCTACCTGACTGGAGATCTCACAGTCAAAGTGGGAGACTATGGAATTGGACCCTGCAGATACAAAGTAAGCCGAAATCTCAGTTTCACAATTTGTTTCCCCACATAAAGATTTAGATAAATACCGAATGGGCCGATAACACAAGATACTGTACATTAGACTGGTTTATTGACGTAGGACCAGGCAAGGTTTCACTCCTTTATAGACATGATCGCATAGGGTTGGGCAATCGTTTCTATTTTCATATCGTCCAATCGTGGTTATGTAAGATCGCCGATAGGTAGGGGGTTGCATGAGTAGGAGGAGGTGGGGGGAGTTTGGTCACAGCACCCTACATTAGGGCACAGATTCTAGAGATTATTTTTATAACCCCTTAGTTCTGATATATGTTACTTCACATTGGCTTAATATTAAATAATAAAACAATCCAAACAAAGTTTTAAGGGCTGATGCTGATAAATGTGATATGATTGAAATTGCTGATTACCAGTGAGTCTTTCTGTGTTTTTCTATTTAAAACATAATAGCTGCTCAAAACCTGATTTCAGATGCAAACTTCTTTTCAGTCTCTCTGCTTGTAGCATGTTAACACAACTCCACACCAGCAGCCCTGTGATGCACTCTACATAGAGCCCGACTGTATCTTGATCCCCATCTGGAGTCTCTGTGTAATTAGAGAGAAACTCACACTGGCTTACAAGGATGTGTGTTGTTGTGCAGCCAACGATGACCTCACAGAGAATAATATTTGTCTCATCATAGGCGGTGCATGTTTATTGCCTTTTTGACCAATTGCCTGTTTCACTAAAGAATTACGGCTGTAATGGGACACACTGCACATGTCCTGAGGCACTTCTCTCTGCTGCATTCCTGAAATACTGCTGATCCGTCAGTTTGGCTGTGTGAATTTAATACTTGTAAGATAAGGTCACCCAGTGAATCTATTTCTGTAAAGAAAGGCAGAGGCAAAGTGAGAGTACACCGCCATGAGAGCTAATAAACCGTCAAATGTCACCTGTTGTAGCTTTTTTATGAGCTTTGGGGTTTTGCCGTATGATGTACAGTATTTCTTTGAACACTAAAGTTCAGAAAAGTGGTAAATACTGTGTGACTGATTTTTACAATGTACTATAGGAGGATTATATCATCACAGAGGATGATGTGTTTGCTCCCCTTCGTTGGTTGGCTCCTGAGCTGCTGGGCGAGCGCCATGGGGGTGTGGTTACTATGGAGCAGACCAAGCCCAGCAATGTGTGGTAGGTACCAGACTGCAGCTCTCAACTGATACCAGACATTTGACCATATTTCACATTTTACCCACCACTCATAATAAATGAATGATCGACTCCAAATACAATTTCAATATTTCTAGTCGTGGCTTCGTTCCTGAGAGATAATATATATTTGTGAGGCTTGCCTAAATGCATATGATTTTGATGCATATATTATGTATAATGTGGAATAAGACAAAAGCAAATTGCTCTGCAGTGCATCCCTTGCTCATTGCTGAGAAAACAAGCCCTTTCTGCAAATGTAAGAGCTTGTAAATCCGCCAAAGTCTTGTCTACTTTCCAATAGAGGGGTGAAAGACGCAGACACAACACCAGCTAAGCACCTCTCCAAATCGTGCACTCTTTCCAGCCCCTCCCAGACTTCACGACTCATTGCCCAAATGCTTTCCGGTCATAAAGTGCAGAATTACGTAAGGTGGTTTTAGTCACAAGAGCCAGATTTCCCCCCCCTGACTAAAAATATGTTGAGATTCAAAATCTTCCCCACCACGCTTTTGTTTAAATGCGGCTCTCGCTATCATTGCTGCCTCATTAATCATTTAATGTATTATATTTTTAGTGCTGTGTTTGTGTGTGTGTGTTTTGGTATTCATAACAGCTCACCTCATGAAGTTTTATGGTTTGGGGCCAAGATGTCTACGGTCGTGTAGTACATTCCAACAGCTATTTTGTCCTTAATTGTCTGCAGGGCCTTGGGGGTCACGTTGTGGGAGCTCTTTGAGAATGCTGCTCAGCCGTACCCACATCTTTCTGACCGGGAGGTTCTTAATCATGTGATCAAGGAGCAACAAGTCAAACTCTTTAAGCCACAGATGGAGCTTCCTTATTCCGAAAGATGGTGAGATTTTGGAATATGTCCGCAAAGCTTTCTTTGACCATTTTTTAAAAATGTTGTCTGAAAATGAGATGTCCGTTCTCCCCGTCACTACAGGTACGAGGTGCTGCAGTTCTGTTGGCTGTCTCCAGGCAAGCGGGCCACGGCAGAGGAAGTGCACCGTTTACTTATCTATCTGCGCATGCAAGGCCAGAAGGACATCGAAGAAGACTTTGAGCAACGCTGGGATGCTCTCAAGCCCAACCCTTCCACACGGCAGACCACCGTTAGCCACTCCTCCTTCCCAATCTTGGAACAGTTTGCCGATGACGCCCTGCGACAAGAGATCGACGAAGTTCTTACTGTTACCGAAACGAGCAAAGGTCTCAGCTTCGAGTATGTTTGGGAGGCAGCCAAGCACGACCACTACGATGGCAACCACGGGCGTTCAGGCATGGACACGACATTGAACTATCACAGCATGTTCTTTCCTGCTTCCACTGAAGACATCCAGGCCCATTTCCCCGACCCTGTAGCCAGAGCAGCGGGCACAGAAGGTGGTAACACTCAATCAGGAATCCCCGGGATTGTACCAGTGTTTGATGCACAAAAGCCATCTAATGGAAATGAATATTACATACAACTAGAAGAGCAAGGGGAGAGCACTGTTGGGGAAGAAGGGGATAGAGGGCAAGCAATGGACTTCAGTTCAGGCCGGCAGGACTTTGTTGTTCTCCAAGATGTCCGCCTGGATGAGTCGAGCACCGATGCTGATTTTTTCCACCAAAGTATCGACTCCAAGGATTCCTATTTACCAGACAGCCACATCTGGTCTTCTCTTGAAAACGACAGTCCGTACCACACCAACATTTTCACTGACGGGGGTCCAAGCAAGAGGATTCTCCTTCCTGGAGACAGAGTTTTATGGAGCTTCCGGAGCGCAATGGCAACCCTTTCCATGACGTTGCACCTTTAGAAGCCCCGGAGGTGGATACAGACAAAAGCTACGGGGATTCTTTTTTAGGGGATTGTTCAGAATCCCCTCACACGATGGGCTCTGTGGAAGCGGAGGGGGGGAACACAGATGTGAAGAGGATTCTGAACACCGAAAAGCTAGCTGACAATTTTATGTTTCTCAAAGAGAAGAACCTGATGAAAGACGGATCGGGGTTCTCAAGTCCACAGGAGAATTTTCTTTTACCCGGCATGGCCCACGAACCAGAAGAAAGATTCAAAATGAGTTCTTGGGACAACCTCGAGAATTTAGGCAGCTTAATCACAGCAGACAATTATTTAAAACCATCAGCAAGTAGCACATCCTCAAGACAGGAACTTTTAGACTCTCCGAGTACCAGCTGGGGGGAGTTAAGTCCGTCTCCGGTAGAAAATAAAACACTGGTGCCTTCCATTACAGTGGTCACAGAAGATAACACAAGCAACAGGCTGCCAGTTAGTAAAAGTTCTTCCAGCGAAGACCTCGGTCTGCTGCAATCCTCAGACCGAGGTGTAGACTCTGGTTTTGATTCTACCTCGAAGACGCTCGAGGTCATCAACAGTCAAGCTGATGGCCACACCCCTGCATTCTCTGAATGTGCCACTACAGACTCATTGTGCACAGATGCCAAAATTCCCAGCCTTGAAGATGACCTTGGAACCTCAAAAGATGACGTTCAGCCCATAGGGAGTAAAATGCCTGAAAATATGCAAACCCAAGCATTTTCACCGGACAACGGACACGGCGAAGACCTCACAAGTAACGATCTGTTGAGTGAACTCATCGAGGATGCAGATATAGAGCTGGAAACCACCCTCTCTGACCACGAAGAATCGTTCCTGGATGCTAACGGGCGCTCTATTGTCAGATCTTCTCTGTTGGTCTCCGGGCCATCTTTGGACCAGATCAGCCAGGACAGCTTACTGGAAGACAGTATGTCCACCACTCTACCAACTGTAGACAACTTAGCCGAGACACCAGACTCTTTAGACTCTCTTGACATCCACAGGATAGGCGAACAAGGAGAAGAGCTGAGCGCTCAAATAGCCCAACAGAAGCTCCAGCCTCCATACAAAATATCCGACAGTGGCTATGAGACGGAGAACCTGGAGTCTCCCGAGTGGAACTCTCAGCCGAATGGTAAAGACGGTTCTCCTGTTAAAAATGGCATGAGTGTTGCCAAAGAAGAGGAGGAGGAGATAGAGGAGCTCGCAGCTGCGACAAATCTGGTTCCCCCGGAAATCATCATCTCGGAAGTGGAGGGTGCGCTGGATACTCGCAGCGAGGATCCCAGTGAGGGCCAGCAACCAGATGACGTAGCTCCCGCTGAGGAGCCAATCATGGCCAGTAATTACAGAGACTCCGCCTACTTCTCGGACAACGAATCGGAACCTGAGAAGAAGTCTGAAGATGCGATCGCGGGGAGTTCCGGTGACGTCACGTGGCTGAGGAACTCGACTGAGGGGGCCAGCGGGGCTGCTGGAGGTCCAGCTTCGGAGGCCAACGTGGAGAGACATGTTGATTCTTTAATTCAGCAAGAATCTTCTGGGCTGCTGAAGCACAGGGTGATGGAGACGAGCCACATGTTGGGGGAGTATTTCAGCAGGCAGATTCAGAAGAGAAATGTGAGGAGGAGGCGACCAGCAGTGAAAATGCAGATGTGAATAAACCGGAGTTGTTTAAGGACGTCATATCTCGAGATCAACCAGACCCATCAGAAGATCTGGAAACTCCACCACCTTCTGTTGCCCCATCGAAGCCGGTGCCAGAGAGCTCAGGTCATGCCAAACTAACCAGGACCTTCGCCACCGATAGTCATAAAATAAAAGAGCCGGACATGGAGGGGCGTTACCTGGGGAGGCGGGACGGACAGGAGGACGACGTAGACGCGGACGAGGAGGACGAGAACAGCGACGACTCCGACGACGACGTCCGCGGATACCAGCTACACAGCTCCAGTTCAGAGAGCGAGGACGACGCCGTGCACCCGGTGCCGCTCATCGTCTCAGACGACAGCAGCGCAAAGAACCTGAAGAGCTTGTTGAAACCCTCCACGCTGAACTTCCAGGGGTCACCGTCCCCGTTTCCTGCAGGTCGCAATGCAGATAACTCCAGAAGAGCTGTGTCGTTCTTCGATGATGTCACCGTCTACCTGTTTGACCAGGTAAAGTATTGTCTGTGTTATTATCATAGCTGAAGATGCTGTAGTGTGGCTGTATATAATATCTGATTATTTCTGATGTAGGAGACCCCCACCAAGGAACTGGGTGACCACTCCTCAGGATCCCACAATCAGGCGCCAGAGTTCAGCAGCCCAGTTCCCACTGCCAGCTACCTGAACCGGTTCGCCAACTCTGAAAGCTCCACCGACGAAGAGGGTAAATGTCAAAAACCCACAGCGTGTACGCAGCTCCTGAAAGTTGTCTTTGCCATGACGTGAACCTTCTTGACCATGAAATCCCTACAGGTGGTGGTTTCGAGTGGGATGACGATTTCTCCCCCACGCCTGCCTTCCTGCCCAAGACGGATAAAGACCCCGTGTCAAAGACGATGTCCTCGTCTGCAGCGTCTCGCTTTTCCTCGCCGCCGCCTGCAGCGGGCCGTGTGCTGGAGCCCAGCTGGACCAGCTCCTCAAACTACTCCCGCTTCTCCATCTCGCCGGCCAGTATCGCTAGCTTCTCCCTGACGCATGTCACCGACTCTGACATCGAGCAAGGAGGCAAGTTGAGCGCACAGTCACACCATTTCTACTGAACTGTCTGCAGATTTTACACACAGCAGGCTTAGACAATAATATGAAATAGTGATGTTTGAGTTCTATTCATCAATCATTCCCTTTTGTTCACCACAGGAAGCAGTGAAGATGGAGAGAAGGACTAGCGTGATATTGAATCATCACACTTTTGAAAAATGAAATGAAACTCGCACTTTTTGGGATCGGAGAACGGCTGACTAAAGTGGTTTGTGGGGCGAAACCGCGGACGCTCCTCTCAGGCAGAACTGCTCTTTACAGCCATGAGAACAACGACTTTCAGCAAATAAGGCAGACAAGGTCCAGTCTGAGCCACATCACCTCTCCAGCTACATCAGTCTGTGTGATTTAAGTTGAATGCAATTCCACCTGGGAGGGGAAGGGGGGGGGGGGGGGGGGTTCTACATGTTTGCTTTAAAGACTCATCAAGCACATTCCAGGTGTTTGGCTGCTTCCTTTTTGTTGTGTGTCGAAGTGCACTCATTTTCCAGGACTTTTGCATCACCAAAAAAAAAAAAAAACAACAACTTCATGCTCTGAATTCAACACACCAGGCTGACAAACTCATCACTACAGCCAAATAGGAATAAGCTCTTTGATTTCAGCCCTAAAACTGAACATCCAAGCTTTTTCTCTGAATTTGTTAACTTTGCTACTTCATGTTATGCGATTATTTCAGTGGTTGCCTCTTTTTGTTTTGGAAGAATGCTTTTTGTTTTTTCGTAACCTATCGTTGGGTGTTTTTATGTTTCTATCTCCTAATTGGAGACAAGCTATGTGCGGTGTCCTTCTGTAGCAGCATTTGAATAAGAAGGGTTGAAATTGACCTTAACTATAAAAAAAACAATCTACAGATCTGACACACTTTGTGTTCCTTTTATGTATGAAAAGGAACATTTAACAGTAAGTAGTTTCATATTTTTGAGACGCCTCAGTAAGAATGGTTGATGGGATATTAACCCGATCAGAGCTGATCCAAGTGAGGAAACACTTAAAGACGCGCTGTTGTTGTTATTATTATGATTATGCTCCATTTTGTGCTCTGAAATGTGCAGTTGGCTTCGACTACTTTCCACTGGGGTCTTCTCACAGTGCCTGTGATGCTGTAAAGGCAGCTGCACTCCTCCATTCACTATCACTACGTTTAAAAAAATCACACCTCGAGTGAGATTGTATAAAGAAAAAAAGAATTTAAAAAAAGCGGGAGATTTTTATTTTTAAATGTCAGAATGAAGAATTGTTAATGAGTTTGTTTGTAAACAAATGTGCAATGAATTTCATGGGGGAGCTGAGACTTGAGTTCGTAGGACGACCCGGCCAACGTGGCGCCGCTTCGCCTGCAACGTGCAGGGACTTAAAGCGTCACGAAAACTACTAGAACAACAAAACAAAAGAAAAAACACTGCTGCTTTTTATCAGTGTCATCAACAGAGTTGTCTGCCTTTTTTAAAAAAAAAAAAAAAAAACTGTGTCAAACTTAATTTAACTGTTCGGATGTCATTTTCCTCCCTCATCCAGTTGCATTTTGAAGCATTTCATCATTGCATCTTAACATCTGTGGCTCGGCTGGCGACGCCGCTGTGTGTCGTGATCAGTTTCTGTACAGAAGCATCATGCAAATGGATCGAAATCTGCTCTCCCTCCAAGGTTTTCATGTACAGCTCTTAAAAAAAACACAGCTCTTTGAAGCTGTGGGTTGTACAGTTAGTGTGTGGTTCTTCAAAACACCTTCAAGATTTTGTCACAGATGACCTGTAGTAGATAAAGTCCATCTCCCCGTACAGAAGACACTGTATCTTAGATGATGTTAACCTCTGTTTAAAAACCAGCAGCCTGTGCTTCAGTTAAACTTGAACATTTATTTAAGGAAATCTCGTTTTATTTGACTACAGTATACATTTGCTTAATCTTGCACATTTGAGAAATGTAATTTAATGTTGAACCGTACCGATGTATGTAAATGTAATTTTTTTTTTCTTTCTTTGTCTGTAAATGGGAAAAATGATGTAACTGAGTTATAGATATGAGGTTTCATTTTGTAACTTAAAAAGCTGAGTTGATCAGAGGAACATATCACAGTCGTCGGCTAAAAGCAGTTAAATTAAGACACAAAAAGCAGATGTGAATTCATTCTGTCCTTTAAACTTGTAGATTTTAAAAAATATTTTTACTTCATATTTATCATGCTTAGTGTAATTGAATGAAATGTTTATAATTGCGTTGTTTAATATGAAAATAAATGCAAATGAACTTCTAAATGAGGGGCTTTGTATCATATTTGACTCTCTGGCTCTTGCACGAACCTTTATTAAGCCCGTAGATTGTTTTCATATATTGTAACTAAATTCTCTGAATGCAACGACCTGGCTCGTAGTGAAGGGAACTGGCTCGGGTGTAACCAGCGGTTGTATATTTCCCCCAGATGTGTCCCAAAGGAATCGGCCTGTTTTATGGTGAGGATGCGTACTCCGGCCAGAATCGGAGAGCGGTTATGGAGACCTTTTGTTGAATGTTATTGCTCCTATTTTCTTAATGAAACTGTCAACCTTGCAGTCCATTTATTAAAATAAAACCTTCCAAGTCGGCCCTCTTCCGTGAACGGTACTTCATCAGGTGTAATGAATGGTTGTGTATTTGCCAGAAATGTGTCCCAAAGGTGAGGAATAGGCCTTTTGACTCGCCGAGGGGTTACGACGCATACTACATAACTGCGACTTCCTCGCTTTGATTCTGGCTGGAGACCTGTGATGCGTACTAGAACGACGGTCTTCATAATGAAACTATCAACCGTGCAGTCCATGTATTGAAATAAAAACTTCAAGTCAGGTGAGTAACCGTCTGCTCACAAACTGCAATCAGATTGTTTTCCAGACCGGCCGAAATGACGCTCGACCACAAATCAATATGTTGATAGACTTTTATTTCACATTTCAATGCCCTTGAATGATGAATGTCGATGTGACATTCAGACCTGCTGCACAAGTTCAACCGTCACGGTCGTAGCAGTTATGGATGCAACACCGACGGGAAGAAGGGTTCCTTATTGCAGGAGGATGGACAGTTAATGTAGACGGAATTTCCCAAATGTTTCTCTGCTTGTCATTTAGAGCATTTTACTTTCCTGAAGTATGAAGATTTCCGGTCCTTTTATTATTTGGAAGGTTTGTTATAGCAATGTGGGCAACAAAAAAAAACACTCCATAGCAAACATAATAGTATCAAAACGTATGAAGAAACAAAATCCAACAAACGCATAATAAATAAATACATTTGAAAGCACATGCAAAAGTAGAACAGGCAAACAAAAAAAACATAACTCTAGAAAACAAGACAGTTTCGGCTACAGTGGGGTTGTGTTGTTAAAGTTGCTTTAGTTCCCAAAGCCTTAGCCCTTTATCAAAGTCCCACCCTCTTAGGTTTTCACAGGATACTGTATAGAAGAATAAAAGCTATTGCTAGATCCCAAAACACCCAGTAGCCAAAGCCTAGTAAGAGCAAACACATGCACTCACTTTTACATTTTCCTCCCGTAAAACACCAAGATCCATTATTATGCTCTTGTGCTGCCTTTTCTGTTTTTTTTTCTCCTTCACCGCATACCGGCATGATTTCTGCCTGGGAAACAAGCCAGGGAGTAACATTCATCCATCGATCAGTGGTAGGATTGTGCATTCCCTTTACATGAAGGGATACAGGCCCGGGGGGAGGGGGTCTGAGGGGACAACGTGGATCCAGGCACAAACAGGGCTGGGGCAGAAGAGGAGGAGGGGGAGGAGTTGATGCTACACACCCACAGCGGTCCCATTCACTTGTGTCGGAGGCCGTGGGGGCAGCGGGCTCCGTGGGGGTCCAACGGGAGGAGGGTGTGGGGCGCGGGGAGCCTCTGCAGAGTTCCCCCTCACACTGATGTGCTCCCATCCTCCCTGGAAAACAAACACAGCAATGAAAACAGGACGTTACCTAACTTGTGCACTAGAGGGCGCTAACAAGGCCATTACACACTGGAAACTCCGGACTCACCCCGATGCCATAGTCCCAGGACTGGCCCTTGGGTTGCATGGGGCCCAGCCCCAGCCTGTGGCAGACCGCTCCAGGAGTCTCAGCAGGGAAGCCTGGGACTCCATCTGCTATGATCCACACCTGGAGAGAACAACACCCTGAGCCAAACACGAGCTACGCCTGGTTTGTATCAGACATAGAGTTTACTTGGCACTGACCTGGTCCAGCGGTCCCACAGAAACCTTGGTGACGTTGTTAGAGATGAGCTCCCAGGCAGAGCCCTGAGGGTAGCTGGGGGTGAGGCCCTGTCTGTACCACAGGTTACCTATATGAAGATTTAAAACATTGGTTTATTTTAGTCTTTTATTCTAATAATAAAGTGTTGAATGCTACTCACTGTTTTCATCCACAGCAAAAACAGAGGTCCTCCCCACAGACAGCTGTCTGAGCGTCTGCCTGGGGGGAGACGGGATGTGGTACCAGCATTCTCCTGTAGAGGGAGGAGAGAGCGTTTACTGCCTGGTGCTCAAGCATCACAACCCTCATGGGCTCTACAGATCTCCGTTTGGTTCAGACTTTCTCACACAGTTCCCCATCTTCAACAGACCTGCAGGGTTTTGTGGGGAGACGGAGCCTCTGTAGAACACGGCTCCGTCCTTGGCGATGGCCCACACCTGGTTGGCCCCGCCGATGGAGATGGACTTAAAGGGCTGGTCTGTGCCCACGTGGAGCCAGGAGTTGCCCTGTGAAATCAAACACACTGGAGTTAGAGAGAAGGCAGAGAAGAGACGCATGCAAACAGCTGAGATGTAAAAGTAACTGTAAATGTTGGAAGAATTTGTTTTTTCTCACCGCAAGGTTTTGGGGGCTGACTCCCAGACGACACAGGACGTCCCCCTTGTCACTGAGGGCCCAGACCGGGACCTGCTCCATCCTGCTCTGAGCCAGGCACGGCATCAGAGAGAGGTCACTCAGACGGATGGGCGGGACCTGCTGCCATTGACCCCTCAACGTGATCTTACACTTCCTGTATGCAGAATATGTGACTATTTGAATGCTAAAGAAACAGGAAGAAACCAGAGAAATGTGAGCGAGCGTGTCTGATTACCGGGTCCATCTTCTGCGTCTAACGAAGTCTTTCATGGTTTTGTGGCCGTGAAACGTCCTGTAGGAAGGAGATCAGTCAGACAAACGACTCTTTTTTTCTTGAAACATTCAGAGCAATAATAGTAACGTACGTAGGGAAGTCCGCAGCGTACTGCCAGCCTTCTTTGTCCGTCCCTCCAGGGACGTTGTAGTCCACGGCCCACTCCGACACCTGGACCACAGATCCGGCGGGGGACAATCAGCCGGTATTGAAACAAGAAATGAATGGTTTGCAGCAGGACATTTTGACGGCACCTACCCAGGACCACTGAGGGGAGGGCGGGTGTGTGTTTCCTTTGGTGCACTCCTTCAGTCCACTCTCATCACTCCACATAGGGCGGTCTGTAGGGAGTCCTCTGGAGCCCAAAGAAACCCAAAAGTTAGTGTTTTCAGAGTAGAGTAGACCGTCCTGTCCAAGACTTTATTAAACACTGTAGAAGATGACATGTTCCTACTTGTCTGTATATCCTGTCATAGGGTTCCACCTTTGATTCTCATAGACGTGAACGTTCCTCACATCCATCTGCTGGTGCATCTGAGCTGCACCTCCTGCAGCGAACACAAACACGGACAAAGGTCTAATTCTGGCAAACAGTTACGTGTGTGTGTGTGTGTGTGTGTGTGTGTTTATGTCTTTACGGCTGCAACAGACGCTTAAGCAAATAGAAAAGAAGCTGGAAGCAAGAAGACGGATTCTCTCTTATGTGTTAGCAAGTATAGTTGAAATTATTTTATATTTTATATTATATTTTTTTATTTTATATTTTCCATTATGTAGATATTTCTGTTGATGGATTAATTCATTAATCATCTTGATGTTGTAATAAATACACGACACACTGAGGAAAAAGCCGGATTAAAGGGTAATTTAAAGGATCAATCGATGGTTTGTACATTCACTGAACAAAAATATGAATGTAACACTTTAAGTTTTTTCTCACGTTCTTCACAAGTTGAAATAAAACGCTTTATATGCACTCAAAAAGCTTATTCCCCTTAAATGTTCACAAATCTGTGTTAGTGAGCACTTCTGCTTTGCCATGAGAATCCTGGTGAACAGGTGTGGCCCATCAACGTGGTGATTAGACAGAGTCAGCGTTACACAGGTGCGCCGTGGGCTGGCCACTATAAAAGGCCACTCCAAACAACATGTGCAGTTTGATCACACGACACCTGGCCTGCTGGCATGCTGACAGACATACTTGAAGAGCTCTTGAGACACATTGTAGTGTCACTTATTGGCCAACATCACCTCATGCAGCAGGCTGTTTCACATAGGGCTGCTCACTGGAATGGCTGTGACATGCTAATAGAACAGGATTGGTCACACCAGACACTGATTCTTCAGGGTATCTGACCCCCAAAAATGCTGTAGCCCTAATTATATGAAATCCTAATGGATGTCTTTATTTAAAAACAAGAGTAGTAATATTTTTCTGTGGCCAACCCAGATGCAACACCTATGAAATAACAATGCCGTTTAATCAGCATCTTGATGTGCCACACCTGTGAGACGGGTGGATTATCCTTGCAAAGGTGCAAGTCAATGGCCGAAACCTCTGGAAAAACTTGTTTTTTTGAGAAAACTAAAAAGAAAACTTGCATAATGATATTTGTTAAGTATACCCAATGCATAATACTGTTTTTGGACTACTATATTAAGTTTTACAATCCCGACTAAGTATTGTTAACCTTCCTTGTTCTCCTCATCCAAAGTGAAATCCGTCAGAAAATCCTCCAGATAGGAGGTTTTGCTTTTCGGCCATCAAAGTGCTCACTAACATATTTCAGCACAGCATTTGAAGGAAATCACTGCTTTGAGTGCATATAAAAAAAATATTTTATTTCAACTCATGTCAAATGGGAGCAAACGGAAAAGTAATTTAATTTTTGTTGCGAGCCCGAGTGTGTCGATGACATCTATTTATTTGTGCAAAAACCTGTGGGTAAGTTTACCCGGGTTGGGCTGTTGCCCATAGCGCCCGCTGTAGACCCAGGCGGTGCCGTCCCACCCGATGCCCCACACCAGCCCCAGACTGTTAGACTCTACGCAGCGCAGGTGACCCGGGACCTGCCGCCAGAACCTGCAGCACCGTACAGCGGAAGCACCCAGCGTTAGCCACGTCGTCGTTTGCACACAAAGAGATTTGGCATGTTAGCGACACATAAAAACACCCACGTTCACCAAGCAGAGCAGAGTGTTAGCATGTTAGTGACATGTAGCAGAATTTAGACATAAAAACAAACCCTACCTGCTGTAGCACTCATTGAGAGAGCTACATCTAACCCTAACACTAGGTTATCGGGTCTATCAGAAAGAGCGAATAAAAACACGGATGGAAGTCTCACATGTGGTCACAGGCCAGTGTGTGTGCAGACGCCTCCAGGGAGAAGGACGGCTCGTGGACCATGACGTCTCCCTTCGTGGTTGTGGACCACAGGGCCTGTCTGGACGGGGGACCCGTGATCCCTCGACACTCACAGCAACAGTCAGACAACAAGCTCAGCTAAACACACAGAGAGCCAGAGACAACGGGGGATGTGATCAGCAACGTGTAGCTACATATTCCCTTGAGCCTTTGCTGCATGCTCTGTGTGACGGTTACCCAGTCGCTCATGTCCTTCTCCGTCTGCGCTGCCAGCACCAGAGGCCACCTGTGCTTGGTCCTCTGGGCGGTGTACACGGCGAAGGCATAGTGGCAGTCCCTGAGCACTGGAACCACCGCCGTCACTTCGTTTATAAACACGTGGAGGTACTGCGGCAGAGAAAGAAAATGAGATGGTGGCCAGCTGTGAGTGACCAACGACTCGAGGACAGAAAACCCACCTTCTTCTCATCGTACTGCGTGTAGTAGACGAAGAAGATGCTGTCCTTCCTGCCGTCGGACTTGGTGGACTGCTCCAGAGCAACGCCGACGTCCACCCAGCGCGCAGGCTTCCAGTCTCTCCACCAGCGCAACGCACCTTTACGCACCCACACCGACTGGCGAGGGGAAGCGGGAGGACGGGGACCACATAGAGAGGAGATGTGATCGATCGGAGACAGAAGGGTGGAGTCAAAGAGAAGTGTCAAACTTACATGGCTTCTCTCCAGAGGTTTCTTGCTGATCTCCTGTCGGTGTTCCTGCTGCTGCTGCTCGCTCCAGGCGGCCGACTGGACCGGAGTCAGTGACAGGGAGCTGGTGAGAGGACCTGAGAGGCAAGACTGGACGATCAGAGACGACACATAAAAATAACACTTTAAACCCCCCTAACCCTGCATACTGGTTGCCCGTATACCTGTGGGACTAAGCCAGCTGATCTGTGAACTCGCGTCCACATCGCAGCCTCCACCAGAGATCCAAGTCCACACTGGCGTGTCCTCTTCTCCGACGCCCTGAGACGTCTCCAGAGTCCCCAGGGCGCCCAGAGAGGACGCCGCCACCTGTGCGTAACGAGCCGCTTCCGCTCCCTCCAGATCCACATTAATCCAGGGGACGTCGTGTCCTCTGGTCTCGGGGGTCGGGAGTACCGGAGCCGGGGACAGCTCTAACACTTCTTCCAGCGGCGCTTCAGCGATGGACGACTGGGGCGTGGAGGTTTTGTCGCGGTCCGACACCAGGCTGTTAATGAAGCTGTCGCTCGCGGGGATGAAGGGTTTGGGTGCATCCTGCTGGGGGGCTGAGGGAGCGTCCTCTGGAGGTGGTGGTGTGTCGGCTCCCCCTAAAGAGACTACGGCGGGGGAAGCGGCCTCCAGGACTGGGGCGTCCGTAGTGCTGTTTTGTGGATCAGGAGGACCTAACTCCGAGTCCGAATCAGTGCAGCTCAGGACCGAGCCTCGTGAGGCCTCGGTCAGCTGACCGCCAAACTCACATTCCTTCCTGCTGAGTAAAATAATATGGAGCGGGGAAATAATAATCAGTTTCATTGCATGATTCAAGAAGATTCAACTGGATTATCCATTCACACAAACCTGGGGGGGAGGACGTGTTTACTGTTGCCCCATTGGGCAGAAACAGGAATCCAGCCGTTCCCGCTTGGTTCAGACGCCGTCACGCCCATCCTGAAATACAGGCCGCGGTCTTCACCCACCGCCCACACCTGACCCAAAGAGAGAGTAGAAACGCAACAATGACACCTGGTGTGACTCGGCAATCACAAGAAGCAACAACATAAAAAGATAAATGTGGCCGAATCCTGTCAAATAAAACAGCAAAACGTTGAATCACTCTTCAAAAGGTGTATCAGTGGCGCTAGTAGGTCACAGGCGACCGTTACTTTATAAGGCCGTATGCTGGAACACCGGCGCCACCTCACATAAGCTATATCCATAATTATCCATATCCAGCCCTGAAATATGAAATATGGGATATGAAGACGCCGGCTCGGCCAGCTTCTAATTAGAGAGTCTCCCATATGTCAGGCCAGTAGGAATACAGTGCGGGGATATATATAAGGCCCTGAGGTGCTACTGCTGGGGCATTGGCTGGGGACGGCTGGCTGTACTCGTGTTACAGGGCAACCGCGGGGCAGGCACCGAGGCCAGAGGTAGAAGAGGGGGGACGGGGGTGGGGGGGTGTGAGATGTGGGTTTGCAGTGCTAGCAAAGTCCTCAGCAGTGAGGTACAGAGCAGAAAGCCTTTCTGCCCCGACCCCCGGCCCTGATCTGGCTCGTCCTGAAACCAGATCCAGAGTTGAGGGTGGAGTGAATCGGTCAGAGGGGAGGCAGAGAGAGTGCAGTGGAAACGAGCTAGTGAGGTTTAAAGGAACCAAGAGGACTGGAACGTTAAATTACACACAATTTCATCGTAACGATATTGCCGTTGTCTTTTGAGCTACACTTCAAACTCAATACACTGTGATAAGGCCTGGGCTCTGGTCCAACATGATCAATGTAAGAGTCTTTGAACCTGGTCGTTGAGTCCTACGTCCACCATCATCATCTCCCCTCCGACGCTGATCCAGCCGGACCCACAGGGGTTGTGGGAATTCACGCCACGCCTGAACCACACCTTGAAACACATGGACATAAACTACGTTACCACGACAACCAACGGCAGGTAGTCACATCTTACACGTGTGTCATTAGTCCAACATGGATTCACCTTGTAGTCTTTAGTGACCACCCAGACCACGCTGACGCCAACAGCCACATGTAGCGCTTCAACCTCCTTCCCCGGTGATTCCACCTCCACCCACGATGTGCCTGATGGAAGGAAAATGCTGCGTGTTGAACTGACACCGAGTGGTCGCATGTTAAATGTGAACTAGAATGAGATGCTGACCAGTCGGGCTGTCCAGGCTGAGGCCAGTACGGACCAGCAGGTTCCCATCCCACAGCAGAGCCCACAGCAGGTCTCCGGGGCCAGCAGACAGCTGAGCCACCTCCTTGGGCACTTCGACTTCCTCCCAGCTGGAGCCCTCTGGGACCCGGGGGTGGATGCCCTCCCTGAACCACACCTGCAGGGTAAAGATGGAGTCATAACTCTATACTGGGTGGGGTATGATATAGCATACAGTATATCCATAATAAAAGATATAATGCATATATAAAATAATGCATTAACAATTTATAGATCATTTAATTGAGCATCAAACCATATTATCTGTTTAATGTTACTGTATTTACACAGGATGTAATTAACTCAAGAGGTCTGTAAACTATATGAAGTCATGCTGCCCTCTTGTGGACAAAAATGATAGTTGAACTGGACTCACAGCAGCCTGTTGCTACAATAATCTGACTGAGATCTAAATTAAATTTGCAGCAATTGATCTCATATTAGGCTGTATAAACAGTCCAGAGGGAAAATACACACTACTGTGAGCAAAAGGGCCACAATCAGTGCTGAATCAACTTTTCAGGAACGTTAGCAATCATAAGATAATTGGTTAAATGGAGATACACTGATCCTGACTGATATAGCTGTGATTGGAGGATGAAATCCTTCACTTTAAGTTGAAAAATTAAATGGGGAGAAATCTAGGTGTACTCCACATGTTGGTGCAGTAGACTGACCTCCCCTTGTTGGGACACGCCCCAGAAGTAGGGATACCTTCCAGACTGGTCACTCATCTCCCATCCACCGCAGCTTATGTCACAGAGCGGCAGCGGGGGCTTCATGGGATGGTCCAGAGGGATCTGCACAAAGACAGTGGCTCTGCTTGAATCTGCAGTCGAACCTGTGCTCAGCTCTGATAGATATAGTGTATCCGGAGAGTGTCCAAACCTTCGCCCAGGTGCCAGGCGCTGTGTATCGCCGGTAGCGGATCCACCGCCTGCGACGAACACAAGAGTTCCACTTCTTGTCCGGGGAGAAGTTGGCCGGGAAATCGACTGCATACTCCCAGCCCTGAGGGGAGACGAGACATTGTTTATTTCATTCATCAAAATGAGGGGGAAAAAAAAAACAGCAAGCAAGAAAGAAAGCATGGAGACTGTCGTATACTGACCCCAGTCTGGCTGGGTTCTCCTCCACAGCTCTGATCCACATACCAGTCCCCCTCCCACTCCCAGCTGCGGGACGGCAGCTGGAAGCTGTGGAGCGGTTGAGGGTTCATGCCGGTGACGTCGCTCCACGGCCAGCGGTCGGTGGGCAGCAGTGTGTCTGTGAAGCTGTCCACTGGGTTCCACCTCTGAAAAAAACACATGTTAGCGTTAACAACACACAGAGTCTATGTTGTATCAGTACACAGCTGGGTCCCCACCTGGTTCTCATAGGTCTCCTCCCGGTAGCGGATGGGGGTCTCACTGGGCATCATGTTGAGGTAAACGCGGTGGTCGCAGCCGATGCCCCAGCACCGCCCCTTCCCCGCCGTGACACGCTTCAGCTCCAGCAGCGTGTCATCGGCGCGTTCCCAACGCTGGCCGGCGGTGGAAAGGCTGTACACCCGGCCGTAGACGTCCACGGCCCACAGCAGCGTGATGGGCATGGTGGCCCCTGAATGGAGGCAGCAAGACAGCACTTATCCTTCAGAGCTGTCTGGTATTTTATTTTATGACTCTGTGCACTTCAGTCTTATTGACGTCCTGAAGAGATACGACCAAGAGTACAGGATCCTACTTTTACATTTGATCCTACAAAGGGGATCGGAGCCAGAAGATAACTGTGATGAAATACGTCCCAACATCAGAAATATAGAGGTTATTTTTATAATTGCTTAATGGACCGCATTCATACTGTGCTTTCAAAGCACAGTATGAATTTTTGCCCTTGGTTCAAACACTCACACACCGATGGACAGCAGGCTACCAGGCAAAGATACTGGCAAACCACTAAAAGCAAATTTAGGGGTCACTGTCTCTTCAAGCTGGGGTTTCAAACCAACAACCTTCTCTACCTCCTGAGCCTCAGCCACATAATTAATTTGACTTATATTCAAACCCCAAAATATTGACTTCAGTCTTGAATTCTGACTTCTTTTTTTTAAAACTTTTATCATAAAATATTCCCCAACATTTTTAATTATTTCCCCCCTCAAAATTAAATTAAAATTAAATTAAAATTAAATCACAATTTAATTGACATGCCCGAAATAAATAAATAAATAAATAAATAAATAAATATGATATGTACTTAAAACATTGTTTTTGTGGCTACTAAAACGCGGCAGTGGGCTTTTAATCTGAAATGTCTAACCGGAAGTCGGGCGTGTATTCTGGCTGCCCAACTTGACACTTGCTTGATCGACTGATACTAATCCTCCACAGTATTGACAGTCACTGTGGCTCGACTACCCCAATCAAACAGGCCTTCCTTCGGGTTGTTCAACACGACATGTACAGCTGGACCAGCCGCCTGAACTTTATTCTCTAATTCAAACAAAACGGAACTAGTGGCTGTAAACAGAGTACATACAGCCATGTACACATCTATATTTATGAGACTGCAGGTACCTTTAATAACCCCAACACTGGGCTCACACAGCAGCCTGACGTTACCTGAATATCGGTATCCGATCCGCGGTTGTCAAGGGAATATCAACACACGCGACATGACATCAGGTGCAACAGCCGATACCTGCCACCTCCGAGGCCCATGCTAGGACACAAACATACACAAATACTATTAAAACAACAGTGTAATGTCACACAAATGCAGCGTTAAAAAAAACACACAGATATCTGATGTGGGACTCGTATGCCGCAAAGTCGGCTATAAGCTGTTTACACGTCCGGGCTGCAGGCGGCGGTCGGCCGACCCCGCGGACACTTTTCAGACACGTGACAGATACTTACACACGCGCTTCCGTCACGAGCGACACTTTGGGAGAAGACAAGTAAAGTCCTTCGTGCACATTCCGGCTGTGTTGGAGGTTTTGTTATAATTCACATCATGGGCCGGAGGAATGTTCCGTCCGAGTCCCGACACCACAACAGGAAATGGAGGAAGCGTCGATCTGATTGGTTGAAACTCCACACGAGGGCGGGATCTCTGCCTCCTATTGGTGGAGCACGGTGAGCTCCTTTTTCTCTCCTTTTTTTTTCGTTTTTCCAACGGCAGCTGATTGACGCGCATATTTCAATTATTTATTTAGCGCCAAATTAATTATTGAAGCTCAAGGTTGCCTTTACATGTTTGGCTACGGTTTGGGATATTTCATCACAAACCAAACAGCTCAATCAGATGAGAAATGACGCCCACTTTCCTTATTATAACAGGATGTTTGGAATTGGATGTAACTTATTACATTTTACTCAATTACTATAGAACTATTTAAGAAGGTACTTTTTTTTAATTAACTTAAATATATCTATTTTATGCAACTTTTCACTTCGTCTCCACTACATCTGGAAGGCATTTTACTCGTTTTACTTTATTACATTTGTCTGACAGCTGCTTTTCAGATCACTTCTCCCAATTTGATCAATTTAAATTAAAGGTTTTTCCCCCTGCTAAACTGAATAATGAAATGATCCTTTGTGTGTTGAGAAACCTATTAAACTTTTTTTCTTTTTCTTTTTTTAACTATTTGATCAGCTGGAAAATGCACCGTGACAAGGAAAGGGCTGACTTTAAAAAAAATAATAGATAAACAGTAGTTCAAATGAGCACAACAGCAGGAAAATGCAACATTAATAATAATAATAATAATTGTAATAATAATAAAAATAATATTAACAAATCAATATGTTTATTTATTTATACACACACATTCTTTAAGTAAATGTAGCTGATGATACTAAAGTAGGCCTAAATGCAGGATTTCCGGGCAGCTTAGGGGTCCCCGGTTCAGCACCTCGGACAGAGGAAGCAATCAACCATCAGCTCATTTACATAATGCTGTCATCGTTGGATTCACTCACTCTTATCCCCCCAAAAACCATGAGGATGTGAAACCAGTATTACGCAACATCGAGGGTAACCCTCACAATGAGGGCAGCAATTACGTAAGTGTGAACAAGTGTGTCCCCCACACATGGGGGGACCCGAAGAAGTCGTGCAGGCCCACCATTACAACCGGTGCGCCGGCTCTGCAGTGCACCGCATGCAGCACCGAGCCCTTTTTAACATTTTATTTCCACTGTCGCTTTAAGAAGCCTTTGGGTGCGCAGAGGCGCTACATCATCACATGATTCTTCTCTTGTGACAAACCCAGACAGAAAGGAAAAGCCTGCCCGACTTCCAGCTTAGTTGGACGGCGCTGCGATGACAGATCACCGTCGTGTCGGTGCCAAAGGACCAGCGGCGAGGAGGGAAATGGAGTTCAGTTAACCATCACCAGACAGCCTCGGACCGTTCCCGCCGTCGAACCGGAACGTTTTTTTGTTGTTTTGTTTGGGCTTGTTGCGCCACCGGGAGTGGAGGAGGGGGGGGGGAGACGGAAAGTTGGCGCATGGAGAGCAACGAAGTTTCATTTTTGCGCAGCGTCTCTTCTTCTTTGTTTCCGTCGCCACTGCGTGTCAACCAGGGTCGGGCGACCTAAGCGGAGTTCAGTTTGTTTGTGTGTGTCGCCTGAAGTCAAGTTAAGGGCAGAACAAGTTGAGGGGAGATGTCGGACACCAAACCTCTCCTTCGGGACGGACCTCCCGCCTACAACGCCGTCCCGGGGGCTTATGAGTACGGCCCACAGCAGCACGGCTACGGGGCCATCCCCCCGCCGGCCCCGCCGCCCTACCAGTACCCCGACGTCCCAGGCGAGTAGCCCCGTTCACGTGCACACGTACGTGGTCCTCATTTACCAGCAGAAGCGCCCAGACAGGAAGAGAGGCTTCACTGCTGCCCACTTCCGCCTTCGTTTTAGGGGAGCGCTTAAAGGTCTCTTTGTTGTGACTCGTAGTCCGGCAGAGTCCTTAATGTCTCAAAGGTGGGGGGGTCATTCTGAACCACCGAGTCTCACTAAATACCGTTAAAGACGAATAAGTTTCGTTACCCGTGTGATCCGATGCTACGCATGCGCAGTACGCCAGTAGCGATGCGTGGTGTTTATACAGATTGTTGTTTGCATAAATCAGACAATATGCGTCCTTTTAAGGCTACCGAGCGTGTTCAGCAGACCATGAATGATCAGTCGGCTTTATAGTCGGATGATTTATGGTGTCAGAACATAAAGTGGTGAATGTGTTAATGGGAAGCAACAGAATGTGAAATTATTATTTATTTTTTTGATTTATGGCACAGTGCAGGGAGCTTTGCAGCACAATATAGAACACAATAGTTACTGTCAATATGAAGGAGGCGCTCATTATTCGACCTATTGTGATAGAGCTGCAATGACAAGGAAGTTCTGCCCCAAAATAAAGTCTCATGTCATGTAAATGTTTGCAATTTCCTGTTTGCTGAACCACAAGTTCTTGCTCAAGTGGTCAGTTGCAACCGGAATGGATTATAGGTTCAAGTGCAGCTGATCAACAGTGCTGTCAAAGTTTACTGGCACAAATGTCACAGCAGGTGAAAAAAAAAAAAAAAAAAAGAAATCAATATTTCCTTAAAGTCAGTGAAATGAACTCTTCTGCAAACAAGCTGGCAACGCGGCCGCAAACAAATTAATATATGGTAGTTTGTTAAATTTTAAACATGTATTCCTTCTCCTTCTGTCAACCGCAGGATACCCATCAGAACAAATGGGTCCTGCCATTGCCCAGCAGCCCTACCCTGGGACTTACACCATCATACAGCCTTCTGTAGTGGTGGTGGGAGGCTGCCCTGCCTGCAGGTGAGAAAACACGCACACACACACACACACACACACACACACACACACACACACACACACACACACTCATGCATAAAGGAGTGCATCATCAGTAGGTTAGCACACGGTTAAAGACAAGCATCCCATGCTCACCGCGACTAAGCCGGTTTCTGTCTCGTGCAACTTTATTTATACTTTCTTGCAGAGACGGTATAAATAAATGCCGTCTATGGCATTTTCTGCCCCCCCCCCTCCTGCACGTGTTTCGTTGTCAGGCGTACGGTGTGACCTGATGGTGCGGACATGACTCTCAGTTTTGAGCGATGGTTTTACTTTGGCTTCACTGTTTCTGAGTCAACATCCTGTCAGTCAGATGATTGCTCGCACATTTGCATTTGAATAATTAATTATACTGTATAAATCTCTCTATCTCAGGGATTTAAGGAAGCTGGATTGTTTCTTGTCACAAGGGGAAGGAACAACACTGAACGCGTTATTACTTGAGCTGAAAGTTCACATGGTTATTATCTGCTTGTCAGCTTCTGCTTCATGATCAGTGGAGTGGTAGACCAAACACCCTCCCCTTTTAAACCATGCCTTGTTATAGGAGCTCCATCATTTTAATAAGGTTAAACCCAGGCCATCGCTGCAGCCGGATCTGATATTATCGGTGTATTTCAGGCTTATTTATCAAGATTATTTCTTCTGTGTCCTCGTGTCCAAAGGCAGAAATCCATATGTGACACTTTTTCGCCGCATTAGCATTAAGGGCTTTACAAAGCAGCTTTTCATTTCCCATCTCACGGGGGTGCAGCTTGATGCATTGCATTCGTTAATTCCTTTCTCGGAGGCCTCCAGCAGATTTAGTGGCCATGCTGGTCGGTGTGGTGGAGTCATGAGACCGCGGTTAGCACTTTGTTTACCGTGACTCCCGTGTTAAAGCTGCTCTGAGACCTTCCAGAATGCCGCTTCACAACAAGCTGCTTCATGTGCTGACAGTCATTAGTTATTGTTTTTTTTTATTAATGTCACGAGGCAAAAATACATTTCTTACTTACTTTTTCTTGAGATACTTTGAAGGTTTTGCAGTGAAACTAAGAAGAAGCATGAGCTAAATTCTCAGCAGCCTTTACACCGTATTCAGTTCTAAGAAGGAGAAGCGATTACATTTTAATGGCATACTATTTTTTATGACTTTTTATATTTTTATGGCATACTTTACTATGATATTTTTGATGGTGTAATTGTGAATGCCTTATCTCAGAACTACATGGAGAGAAATCTATCAAAGTTGGCACCAACGTTCGGAAACACTCAAGGATCAGCTGATTCGGATTTCGCTGTTCAAAGGTCACTCTGACCTAAAAAAACACACATTTTTTTGCCATACCTCAAGAATTCATATTCTAATTTTGAACAATTCAAATAAATGTCAAAGTGATGATATTTTGGACGGACATGCAATCTGCAAAATCACTGCTATAGTATTTCTGTCTGGTCTGTTTCTTACTCGTGTGTGTGTGTGTGTGGTGTGTGTGTGTGTGTGTGTGTGTGTGTGTGTGTGTGTGTGTGTGTGTGTGTGTGTGTGTTGCAGAGTCGGCGTCCTGGAGGATGACTTCACCTGCCTGGGGATCCTGTGTGCCATCTTCTTCTTCCCCCTGGGTCTCCTCTTCTGCTTCGCGCTGCGTCAGAGAAGGTGTCCCAACTGTGGCGCCACCTTCGGCTAGAGGGACCAAACTACACGGCTCACACACCTGCTTCTGTTCCCACACGCACACACCTACACACACACACACACGCAGAGATAATCCAGCATTTTTGAGTCTTTTATTTTGATATCTTTTCTTAATATTGCACATTGCTGTTGCCATTTTTCATCACGTGCGACAAACGATCGAGACGTTATCACCACGAAGGACAATGTTTTATCCGAGGCACGTGTAGGAATCAGTCCTCATGGGCCAGTTGAGGATATATTCTAGCGTGTGTGAGCGTCCAGCTGTGGTCAGTGCCTTCACCACACGCTGAGTGATCGTCGGAGTTTCCACCCGTCATGATTTCTACTGTAGATTTAGCTCAGCTATCCGAGGATCTGAGCAGATTCCTTCATGTTTTTTCTAGTCAGAATGAACCGAGACACGTGTTGTTTGAGATTTTTCTTTCTGCTTATTTTGTCTTTGCTGGGACACTGCATCCATATTTTATGCTTCATAACATTGTACTCAACACAGCATCCATAGTTCACTCATGTATTAGCTTTTTATTTCGAAATGTAAACCTTTCTTTTTGGCTCAGTGTGTCACGGGAAATAACACGTACAACATCTAAAAAGAGAAAAAAAAGGTGAACTGTCCCGGCTGAAACGACTCGTCTCAGACAGAAACGCCTGCACCGTTTTGTATTGTTTTTGTTGTTATTATTTCTTGGGGGCCATATTTGCACTGACAGTTTGTTTGATGATATTTCTGCTGGGTTGTGCTTTTTCTAGGGCCAATGCAGACCTCAGGTACATACAATCTGAAAACGCCCTCCAATTTACAACCTCAAGTCACTGTTTTATTTTGGACTTCTACCTTCTCCGAGGACTCGAGGACGTCCGACTCCTCCTTTAATGTGCGGGGTCTCACTTCAAGGAAGCATGCTGAGAGTTAGATCTCAATAATGTGTATAATCTCTGGATTTTTATCTTAGTACTCTGTGACAAGTCGCCCTGCCCCATTCCTCCCAAGCAGACAATCAATGGAGAATGTCTATGTCCCTGTATCTGCAGTGTCTCTGTGTCGATGTCTTCCATTGCAGCAAGGTGTTATATAACTGTCCATGGCAGAAGAAGAAGAGACCGAACTGGGTGGGAGTGATTTTAAGGAAAAAAAAAAAAAAATCTTGCTATAAAAAAACACACTACGCACGCTCTTATGATTGAGGTTCTTACTTTTTATATATCAGTTACTGTAATTAAAAATGAATGCTACTTCACTTTTGACTACTTGCTTGACTTTCCTCCCCCTTTTTCAAACGAATGCACATTAAATACACTGAAAAATATTCCTTTCATGTGAACAGAAGTCCAACAGCACTGACACTTTGTGCGGCAAATTGAAGAAATAAATCTTTATTTTTTGTCAAACAGCAAAAAGAAACGGGCGTACGCAGAAATGATTTTACAGTCGTGTATGTGTCGTCAAGGCAAAAGTCCTGTCTAGATGGCAAAGGACAATATTTATAGCATCTGTTGTACAAATGTATATACAAGAAGGGACTCCAGGATTTTGGATGCATCTCTTTTGAGCTTGTGATTTTTTTTTTTTCCTCACGGCAACAAGATGCAACCTGAGGGTGAAATGCAGAGTACATTCTACCGTCCCGTGGCAACATAAATACATAGCAGTATTTTCTTTGACCATTTTTAAATTCATCCATCTCTCAAGTGCAGGTAAGAATGTGGTCCTCTTTACACATCACCACCACAAACAGAGGGACGGAAAAGACATAGTAAATATATATATATCTTAAATATATGAGCATCTGTAAAATAAAATGATCCCAAAGTACTTCCATGTGAGCGTTTGTGAGGGAATCCCAGATTTAAATGGCATTTTTTTTTTTTTGCTCTCAGCCGACTTGTGTCTGGTTGCATCCAGACGGAGCGGCGGCTGCACGTCCCGGGCGGATGACGTGGGAAGGTCGACGAGATGCTGCGGGGAGCGGAGGGATGCGCAGGGGGAACGTGGGTCGATCAGATGACGGGCGCGGAGCGGTCGTTGGTGACGGTCGGACGTAGCCGGACTGTGGCGAATGGGTTCCCTCCCCTGTTGACAAAAACACAGCAGAGTGATGAGTGCACGTCTGAGTGAGAAATAAAAGGAAATAAAGGTCATGTTCCCACGTGACTTACGCCAGGTAAGCAGGCCCAGGTCTCGAGGTGCCATTGGGCTGCGCTGCCTGTGGAGAACAAAGATTCACTATTAGGGATTGAGGAGTCACTGTAACACATTTGTATGAACACACGCTGGACGGACGGACGGACGGAAACCGTGAGAAAGATGACACGAGACAACGTGTGGAATCTGGACCTTCTGGAAATTCAAGTCTGCTCCTCAATCAAGCGCATAAAGTTGTCTTATGACAACCCGAGCTCAGGAATGACGTGCATGACCGGCTTCACAGCCGAAGGCGAGGATTTCTGTTACATTTTTAGGCATTATGTAGACACATAAAGCAATGACACTCACTCTCATTTTGGCACCAAATGAAAGGAGCAAAGAGAGAATGTGAACTTCCCCACTCCCTGTTTATTATATACTGTAGTACATTTCAGTGAGCAATTTTATTCGAGGTTATGTCAGTAAATTCCCACAATTCAGGGGGAAAATGTACATGAATGCAGCTACGAAATGAATCATCAGTGCCCTCGATTTATAATAATGTCTATTATATGGGGGAGTAGTGAATGAATGAACTGGGGAATGATTTCAGACAGCACAAACAGTTTGCAGGTTTTTCAAACTGTCCTGCTGAAGATAAATTGTTGATCTTCCAGGCAGAGTCCAGCTCTCAACCTGCAGTACTGCAGTTTTTTCCACAAGGGGTCAGAAGTGGATAGAGTGGCTGATTTCTCTGTTCAGTCTCTCTCACAGTAACCTGTTACTGTCACATCTGTCCTCCCACAGATGTTTGGATCAGTACATACTCCTTCATTCACACGTCAAATCTAACCTCCAACTAACATTCAACATCTCTCTGTTCTTCGCCTCTGCCTGTTCTGCTCTTTGAGTATCAACAATAAAAAGGCGTGTCATAACCGTCTCTGCCCCTTTAACTTTCTCCGTAGAGCCCAATCTCTCACATCACTCTCTCTCCGCTTCGCCTCCATCCTCTAATATAATCATTCCTGTGACGCCTTATCTCTTCCTCAACCAAAAGCACAGAACCAGTGAGGGTGCATTTTTTGCCCCCCTCCTCCCTCCTTCCTTCTCTGGACCAACCCCAACAACATTGGAGAAGAAGAAAAAAAAGTTTTTTCCAAAACACATTTGACGTAAAGTGAAACAAATGTGGAGAAAGCACTAAGGGATGATCTGATTTAGGCTTCTGTTTACAGCATTATGGGAAAATGAATCTGACCTCCAGAGGAAACACATGCTTGTAAATATTTATTCGATTCATCACACAAAATGTGATGCAGCACATTCATACTGACTCGACTGATGAATGTCGCAGCTCCCAACTATTTCCTAACCTTTCACCATACAAGTCTATTCTGAGTTCAGCCTTTGTGAGTCACTCGGAATGAATGGAGGATAAACTTCCCTGAAAGTGAAGCTAATTTTGCCGGGAAACGGAGGGAGGGTGCGGCGAGCGTGGTTTCCTCTTTGTGCCGTGCATCTTGGGACTTTGGATGCTACTTTGATTCAGCACTCAGTGTCTTTTTGGTAGCTGGTTATTATGGTAATTCCACTTCTGCGTGTTCCCGAAAATTGTATTGATATCATAATGAAATGAGCTTAAATCAGTGTTGCTTGTAAGCAGAGAATGAATCTACCCAGAATAACCACTATGAGATAGTAGCCACAACAAACTCAGTATTAGTCCCAATAATAGATTTTTTTGTTTTCATCGTGTCAGCCGACACTGAGAGTGTATCACAGTGTGGTCAGGTTTCCGAGGCAGATATAAAAAGCTCATCTGACACCCCACACGATAAGGCTGCGGAGCTGAGGGTACAGTAGGTGTCAGGTGGCGGCGGGCCGGTCTGGAGGGAGACGCCAGGTCAAAGTCCTCCGGGCTGCTTTTATTCTTTAACTTAACATTTTCCACACGAATGGCCGAATGACTGACCGTGTGGTCCGACGAGGAGGAAGAGGAGGCGGCGGAGGGCGTGGGCGAGTGGTGGTGGTGGTGGTGGTTGCTGTTCGTGGTGACGTTGCCGTGGCGCCGCGGGAGGTCACAGTAGTCGGCCGGGGGAAGCACCATGGTCGCCTCGTCCGTCTCCGTGTCCTGATGATGGAGGTTGACGACGCTTCTGCTGCGGTGCGGGGCGGCGGACACGCTGGAGGAGAGGAGAAACAAGGATCAAACCAATCTTGAGTTACTGACAGGATGCTTCATCTGAAAGTTTGATCTACAGGCGTGTATATCAACACGGAGAAGAACCAGGATGTGTACGTGTGTTGTTGTGTCCCCCAGCGCTGGTTAGAGTTTTAAACTTTCTGTAGCAGCTGGCTGGCAGCCTCTCGGTGGGAGGTGCGGCACGTTAAGATCTAATAAATTAATCCAACAGGGATTAGTCTCTTTGAAGAAAAGGCTGCAGTCGAAAGGGCTGAACCTTCTCTCTCTCTCTCCTCTCAGCAAAATCCACTCCTCAGCACAAAACATCCTGTTTCCTGAGATTTCTGCTGCGCTCTTGTGAAACGCTACATTCATGTTAATGACACAGATTTGATGGTTATACAATATTTTCGCATGCGTCACGTCACCTACCACACCACACACGGGGTCGGAAGCATTTGAACAATATTGAGGATGTTGAAAACCGAATATGCTCGACGGGAATCAAAGGTTGAGGAATGAGGAGAGCCCCGAGTAGAAAGGTTAGCACTCTGAGTAACGAGAGGAAACGCTGCCAACAATACAGCTGGCTGCAACGGGACACCTGCTGCTGTGTTGTGTGTGTGTGTGTGTGTGTGTGTGTGTGTGTGTGTGTGTGTGTAGTGTGTGTGTTTTCTCACTGGGACTGGTGGAGTCTCCTTACCTGTTGTTATTCACGAGAGGCTCGGAGAGTGCACGGCAGTAAGACGAAGGGAACCAGCCCCTCCTGAGAGACACAGACAAAGAGAGGGGGAGAGAGAGAGAGAGAGAGAGAGCCAGGTTAGGGATGATTACATCTGCGGTCTGTCCTGCTGCCAGTCTGCCTATCATCTCGTTTTACAGGAATCTGAAAGCCTCTCTAAATGATTGTGAAAACGAGCTCCGCTGCTCCGACCATAAATGACTTCCTCCATCTCTGCTTTGCCTCTTCTGCCCTCACATTCACAAATGTTGGGACACTAGAGCCATTACACTTCTCTCTGGGAGGATGTATGCTTATGGAAACTATGGCAGCAAAAGCAGGAGAGATGGTCAAAGGGAACCGTTTTTATAATGCCTTTATTTTGAATGGAATTCATTTTTTCGTTGCTTTGTGGGCGGCGGTTTATATTCTTTTATAAGAAGCTAAGGAAATCAATGTTATGAATTAAACGAGGTCTCAGCTGGTGAAGGTCTTATCTCGTAGCGGCTGAGCTGAAGCACAATGAGCTTGAATGAATCTCCGTGCTGCTTTTAATAAACGAGTCGAGGTCTCGGTCGGACTCCAGGGACCTGCGAGGTTCCTGGTGGCCTTGGTGAGACAAATCAAGAAGCCACGCCCCCAAAAAAACTTCACTATGGAGTTGAAAAGCATATTGTGCTAAATAATTTAATTAATTTGAGGTGCTCAAATGATTTCTCCCCTGGATCTGATTTTTTAAACACATGAGTGAACGAGAAGGTCTGGAACAGTGAGTCACACCCGACCCCCCTCCAGACCAAGGACTGTGTGTCATTGTGCTGTTCAGATACAAGATTGTTCGTAATCAGTACGAGTTCTGCCGGCCTCGCCCTCTAAACGGATAAATGTTAATATTTGCACATCGGGCCTGGAGAATGGGCGTTTCCTTTTGTTGACCTGAGATTAAAAAGACTGGAAACTACAGCTCCCTCAATGTCTCTCATATTAAGAACAGCTTTTATGTATTTAGGGAAGTTCACTGAAGCAAGGACAAGTCACACTGGGAGTCTAACAAGCCTGTAGGGAGGATTACTGGGATCAAATCTGTGTCCTTAAAAGTGACCGTGATCATAATAAGCTTGGTCACATGTCAGATATTGTTATTTATCAAGTTGCTTTGGTGTATTATTTATTATCCAACAACAGTGTGTGTGTGTGGGTCAGCCAGGCAGGGATCGGCTTTCAAAGCTGATAAGACAAAAGGGAGAAACCCAAATGCATCAAAGCCAAACCTCCTACAGGACATCAAGCCCGTCACCGTGTAAACTCCCGGATATATGTTTTTTTTTTTTTTTTTTTTACGCCTTCAGGCGTTCCAGCTCGCAGCACCGAAAAGCAGCAGGACCAAAATATTTAGTCGTTTTTTTGGTCGTTGCCAAGGTAATTTCCCTCGATGGCGAGAAAAGATCAAAACCTGACGATGAAAATGCAAAATAAAAACACACTTCTAATATCTCAGATCTCAGATCTTAGAAAAGACATGATAGCTGGTTGGCTGGAGCCGGCCTGTACTCTGAACCTCCGGGCCGCTATCCTACATCCCACGCTCTGGGCCGCACTTCACTTCCTTATCAGTGTTCCAGCTCGGGCCTGTGTCAATCACAGGGGGAACATAAACTCACGATAAAGATCCCGCGACGAGGTGAAGGTGATTACGTGCCGTAATCTCGGTCACATGCAACATGGTGTGATTGGACTCACTTGGCGTTCTTCTCCAGCTCGCCGTACATCCAGCCGTCCCGCTCGTCCGGGATCAGCAGGGCGATGACGTCGCCCTCTTCGAAGCTCAGCAGCGTGGCGTTGGTGCCGGCCGTGTGGGGGAAGATGGTGCGCACGCGCGGCCGCTTCACTATGTTGTTGAGGCCGGTGGCGACGGACACGGACCGGGCGAGACTGTTCTCCTCGCTGCTCCCGCGGTCTGGAGGGAGGAGGAGAAGGAAACAGAACATCAAGACTAACAATATTACAAAAGTAAGCCAACAAAAATATCGACCCCATGGTGGCAGGAGGAAGACATTAGAATGTATTTGAATATCTGGATTAAATTCCATGAGAACCCATCTAATGCTTGTTGAGATATAAGAGGGGCCGACAGGGTTCCAACACTCTACAACACTAATACCTATGTTGTTGTTGGTTACACTGGTGGTGTTGGTCTCCTGGGTGAACATGTTCGCCAGAGGGCTGGTCTGGGGCTTTAGAGGAGGGGTTGGGGGAGCCGACATGTTCTGTGGAGAAGAAGACAGGGTTCACTGACCTTCAACGTTCAAACAACCAACTCAACAAATACACTATTTTTTACTATTTCAGACCAGATTTTATGACTAAATTACCAAAAATGCAAGGAAACAATGCAGTGACCTCATCACAAGCTACATAAAAAATATTTCACTTGACATAACGTGCATGTTATTATCATCATATCATCATTATAATGCAAACCCTGACAGCAGCTCGCTCTGAAATGGCCCCGCCCACTTCCGTGAGGGTGTAATTATTATTATGAAATACATACCAGGCTGTGGCGTGACGGGGAGGGAGAGGGCAGCGGTGTGATGGCGATGGGCACGCGCAGCCCCTCGATCATGGTCAGGACGCTGTCGGGCATGTCGGAGGCGTCGTTGCACTGGTCCTGCCAGCTGCTCAGCTTGGCCGTCAGCATGTCTCTGGCCTGATCGGACACGAGAGCAGATACGACAGGAGGATAGCCGATGAGTAACATGTTTTCATCGCCATGGCAACATGAGAGTGCTGGGATGGGTTTAATGTGACTTTGATGGTCTCCAGGAGCGTTACCTTCTCGTGGAAGGAAGCGAACTGGTAGGAGAACATGCAGTGTTTGTCCACCAGGAAACAGAAGCGTCTCTTCTCCTCCAGCAGGGCCTCCTTACAGCCGTCTGCAATGAACAACTGCATGTCCATCTGACGGCTTGACAACGTGTCCAGGCACTGACAAACAAACGCACATATAATACAACATTATAAAAACAGCAATCAGTCCATTGGGTTTTGTCATCCCGTCTAATCTTCTCGACCAGAGAGGAGCCGGACCGTCCTAATCTTGCTGATGCAGGGGGGAAGGTTTTATTAGACCGCGGTATTGACAGATTAGGTTGCTTTTTTAGAGTTTTAGTGAAAGGACGGAGCAACAGGACATAAAGGGGACGCCTTATCTACACTGACAGGCCGAGATTCTCAAAAGGTCAGAAGGCCGAAATCTCCAAGTGTGCGTCCCTGTGCGTGTGTGTGAAAGTGAATATGCTGTTTACCAAAACAGAGAGAGAGGACATCTTTTTAACAGCGTCACGTGAGATCCATATCGTCACCCGACCGCCTGGAACCGGCACGCCCGCAACGGTCGCTGACACAATGGCACACGCCCTCTCTATTCAGCTCTCACAACCGTCCGCTCTGATGACGCCGTGCATCGCTTTACTCAGCAGGAAGATATGGTGGGTTACGTGTGGGGTAAAAATGTAAGAAATGTGGACATTTGGTTGCCAAATGAATGTGTGCGAAAATAAAGCCCATTAAAATTCCTAATTAATTATTTAATTGTATCAATCAATTGTAATTATACTGCTGAATTATTTCTAGAGAGAGGATATAAAAACACACCCGTGTGTACATTCGGTGTTTGATGCTCAGTAACTCTGAGCAGAGTCGATGTCATCCTTGTCCAGTGTCGTCTGTTTGCCCGACCCGACCTGAACCCGTCCGTTTAGAGCCGACGATGACATCTCATCTTTGTGGCGAAACGCACTCACGCACATAAACAAACAACAAGAAATGGAGCTCTTCCTCTTGCTCTCCTCTTTCTGCTGCGTTTTGTCTTGTTTTGGTTTTCTCCACCGACATCCCATAATCTCACCTACTGCAACGCCATGACACAGCATCTTTAAAAGGTCTTGCAAAGTCTCATTGGGTTTAAGAGGACCTGCCGCATTCTTCAACATCTAAGAAGCAGGAATAAACCAGCAGCAGCTTCTTATTTATGGCAAAAAAATATCTGATATTAGATTGTGATAATCATCACAGTCATTTACATTCATTTACCTTATGGAGATGTTTTACAGCGTAATCATAATTTAATTACCGCCCTATAAATGATCTACCAGGTGTGTAACGTGCATTTAAAAGTGCTGTTAATTATTTGGATCTATTCTTGTTTCGTTTTGGCAAGAAATACGGCCACATTTCATACCAATAAAGATAATTTGAATGAAATCGAATGAAAGGAGAGACGGAGAAAGAAAAACGACAGCACCTTTCCAGAGCTGAAGAGGTGGGCGGTATCGATTCTAAAGGAAGAGGAATAAAGGAAGGGGGTGTGAAATGCTATTTCGACACACACACACACACACACACACACACACACACACACTAAATCACTTTACATCTGGCAACACAATAGCATAGCTTGTTGCTATGGACAACCTGTGGCTTACATAGGTAAGAGAGAGCGAAGGGCGGAGAGATAAGACAGAAAACAAATCACACGTTCCCTCTTTGACAAGTACGAGCCGACACATCGCGACCTTTTGTTTATCTTACATACAGATGGTGCTCACTTTGTTTTGAGGACACCTTTAATCAGATGTTTGACAGTTTTGACAGAAACAAAAAAATCCCACCAACACCGTGGCTTTGAAGCATCTTTGCTGTCTGCTGGATCACGCTGCTGTAAACTCCTCGCCTCAAGGCCCTGACTCCCTGTCTGTCTGCCTGCCTGTCTGTCTATCTGACTGCCCATCTCTATGTCTGCTGGCCTTGAATCAGATCAGTGAACACAGCAGCTATGGGGGGGAGAGCTCACAATTATCGACTGATGTCATGGATCCGGTAAAATATTCCAAATTCACCGATTCCAGAGCCTAAGGTGACGTTATTAAGTTGAAAGTGACAGCTCGACAATTCCAGTTGATAGAACTGGAGAAAGAGACCTTTTTTTCCCTCCTATTTTTGTTATTATGAGGTCTTTTATTTCTGGGTGATGATAAATCAAAGGTGAGCGCTGTAATAAAGCTGTATTGGCGATTAGGCTTCCTTGTGTTGTTTCTCTCTTCCTCTCCCTCACTTTACCTCTGCCAGGCTACGGCTCGGTGGACAATGTTGACAGATCACACAAAACCCTGAAACACACACACACACACACACACGCACGGTAGGGAGGTTATGTAAGCTCCGAGGCCGCCGTGGGGTCGCAGCCTTGACATTGAACGCCGTTTTCATTGCACAGCGGCGCTGTCGGGGTGTGGTGGCGCCACGTAATGACTTTAACTGGCTGTAATGACTCGACATTCCTCAAACATGAATTGTCTCGGGGAAAAAACACCTGCGACTTGTTTTTTCTAAACGGGTCACTGATGATACGTTTTACAAATAGAATAATTAGACAGAAGCACTTCGGTTTCAAAGCCTCTGGGAATGGAAACGCAGGGAGAGGGACGGGAATAAGCTTAACACATATTACGAACATAGACGGCTAAATTTCCAACGTTATTCTACACGATACTATTTAACACGTACTCCTCTGTGTTTGGTATTTAAGCAAAGTGGTGCCATAAAGGGGAACGTCCACTTTTATTTATGACACGTCCAGCCTCATGAAGCTTGTATCTACCTATACAAATACTCATTTAGATTATAGACATTCCTCCTTATCTGTGCGTGTGTGAGTGTGTGTGTGTGTGTGCGTGTGTGTGTGTGTGTGTGTGAGCATGCAGGTGGAGGATGGCATGAGGGTCGTATTCGTGGAGCGGATAAGAAAGAAGCCAACAACAAACACATCGTCTCCCGCATGAACGCACACTCGCCATATTCTCCCTACTGTCACACGACGTCCCTCCACGCCTCCACCTCCGTCTCACCTCGCTCTCCTTGTTCTCGTACTTGTTGGCGTTCTTGCCCTGGCTCTTCCTCCTCAGCTTCTTCAGGTCTGACTGGGACCTCTCCAGGGAGTCCTGCTTCATCTTATGCTCCACCTGGTACCTCTTATACGTGGCCTGCAGCAGAGGAAACAACAGTGAGTTTGCACTTTTTCAATATGGAGGAAAGATTCAGGACTTTTTTTCTTTCTTTTTTAAAGTGTTTTTTTTTCCCAGCTACCATTTGGCAAAAACACCAATTCAACATTAGAGAGCGATAACTGCAATAAAGCTAAACTTAATTAAGTATAATAAACAACAGAAGAAAACATTTGCCCCTGTAATAACCTGTAATTAACCATCACTGTTTCCAAATTGAATAAAAAGAAACAACAACATAATAACCACTTTGACTGTGGTCTTGTTTTTCTTCCGTGTTGTGCTGCAGCGATAACTCCCATCAGGGCATGAGGTAATTATCATAATGTCATAATGACGGATGATTACAGCGCCGAATTGCTGCCTGGGATCAGATTATGGGTCAAGTGCTTTGACTGTGAATGAAACCCTCATATCTGTGACGTAGAGCCTTGGATTATCAATAATCAAACGGACATGTTTAGGTGTATGTATGTAACTAAATATACTTTCATAGGCAGTGTGTGTTCCTATGAGGGGTTGGACACACACACACACACACACACACACTACACAAACTACTCACTGTCATGTATTTGACATCCATGTCAGTCTTTCTCTCCAGCTCGATTACGATCTCCCTGTGGAACCTCTTAAACTTCAGGTGGTGAGGAGGAGGAGGAGGATGAGGAGAGAAGAAGACACAGCGGTGATTAACAACCTGACGGGAGGATGAAGTGCTACACTTTGTCAGCTTGGCTGTCAGCTGCTAACAGGGGAAATATGGCGAGTCTCAAAGAGAGAAGCGGCCGCGTGTGCGGGGGCGAGAGCCCAGTCCGAGGTGGCGCTCGTGAATGAGTCAGAAAACAAAGCGTGGGAAATGCCCACAGACTTCTCTCGCTCTCTCTCCTTTTTTCTCTCTCCCATTACTGTGAGGGTGTCAAAGTGCTCCCATCGCCGTGCGGCGGCGGCGGCGGCGCCCACGTGGGGCGGACCAATGAATTGGAAGACTCCATTACTGAACACACACCCTCATCAGAGTCTGTGAAAGGTTTCCTTTCCCATCGTTTTCTCTGACCTGAAGTGATGCCGTGACTCACCAACCGGAGTCCATTAACAAGTCGACCCACTCTCCGATACTGTGAGCAACGATGTGTCAGAGGAGGCCTCGCCCCCCCAAAAAGTTCAGCATTAACAGGGTATTTTCAAACTTAATTACTTATGTTCCAAAGCACAAAGCTTGTGATCAGAGTGTTGAGATTTTAAAGTAAGGGGGTTTATTATTGTGGTATGATGCTGAAAATATTTTATGCTTAGTGGCCTATTGTTAGCATGAACAGCTCCAGCCGTTGCTTTTCCTGGAGCATGTCGAGGCTTGCCCCCCTGTTCTCAGCAGGGACGGAGACCAACAACCCAAACCTGTTGTTCCCCTTCCTCACTGAACCTCTTTGTGTTTCCTGATGCTCCTGTAGGCCGGGAGGGAGGAGCGTCCATCTCCCAGAGGTGGGAGGAGGAGAGGCGTATCACTTAGTGAACTGGAGCGTCACTTGCGGTTCTCTAAATATACTAAGGAGTGGTTTCAGACAATTTTGGTGAGGCGGCGCAATTAGGGATTAAGTAGGTTACGTTAGGTTTGTTTTTCGGAAGGAAGCTGCACTCACATTCTCCTCCAGCTCGAGTTGAACCTTCCTGTGGACCTCGGAGATGTCCATCAGCACTACACCTGTCACACAGAGAACAAGGGAGGAAGAATAGAGGCGTGCACACATGTGAGACCATTGCATTCTAATCAGAAAACCCCCCGCTGTCTTCAATTATGAATGAAAGCGTCGCAGAGAAATGATTGCGCGTCAAATATCAAATGTCAACGGCTACCGCTTGTGTTCCGAAGGATTTACTTCACTGACATGAATGGGAAATAAATACATGTGCCTGGACCAGAAAAACTGGCCCTCCGACTGCTTGGCTAATGAAAAAGGGCTCGGGTGGCAGGAAGCCACGAAACACGCTCACAAAGGCAATCAAATTAGGATTATGGAGCATTATGTGGAAAATTGTAATTACATTTCTTAACGACCTCCCCCGGCGCTGCACACATCGTCAGTGACCCAAGTGTTGCTCGTGAAAACAAATGTACAAAAAAGCAAATTAATAAAATAAAATGTGACTCGACTCTGAGACAGATGGCCTTCAGGCCGACTCGTGTCGGTTATAACATATTGTCTGTGGACTGGGCAGTGCTGCTCACAGATTTTATAATGCCTGTGTGTGTGTGTGTGTGTGTGTGTGTGTGTGTGTGTGTGTGTGTGTGTGTGTGTGTGGTGTGTGTGTGTGTTCTGCTAACTTCTCTTAGCACAGATGGAGGGTCAAGTTATTGCAAGAAGCAAAACAGAACTACTTCAGCTTCCACTGCACATGTTTATTCAAGTTAAAAACTTTAAGAAAAGGGCCACTGATGCATCATGGGTATGTGGTACATTTAGACATGAGAGGCCATTGTCCGTGCAAAGTTTCTGTGTTGCTTATGATTTATTTCCTTTAAAACAAGCAGGCGAACGTAAATCAAACAATACTACAATACTACTTATTTGGACACAGCTGTTGCTGTTTCTGAGAATATTATATACGTGGGGTCTCTTGTTGTGCGTCTATCACGGGATCAAGTATCGTCAAGATCTAAGAGCAGGATGCAAATTGTCAGAATGGAAACTTGATACAGGATGTGAGGACTTTTTTCCCCCGGCGCTGAGCTTTTTTTTCCCTCCAAATGCATTTATTTCCCATGTATTGCGCAAATGTGACAACAAAAGGCATTCTTCAGTAGCCGAGCAGAGCCGTGCTGTACACAGGGGTGTCAACAGTGATGCAACCTTGAGTCATTTGGTTAAAGACACATTTTCCACTGTGGGTTCGGCTTCAGAGCGCACGAACAGCTCATTTGAATATAAATAGAAGACCTGGGCACATCGTGGAGGGGAGGCGTCGGCTCGGTGGATAAACAACACTTTAGTCATTCTGTATTTCCATGTTTGTGGATGCTGCGGTGCAATAATGCAACCTTTGTGAAGAAAAAGCCTCACAGGAAGGTTTTCTAGAGATAAATAAAGAAGGATCAGCTGTCCTTGTGCCTTGACAGGAATTATTTCTATCCAAATTCAATAAATCAACCCATCAGTGTGAAAATACACAGATATACTTCCTTAATAGCAGCTAGTTCTGACGTGTACAAATTTACGACGCTAATCCCTGGTGATGCATCACTATGTCTTGTACATTCATCAGAACGCAAACACCGCCCCGCCCCGTCTCCGTCCCCCACGGCCCCACCTCGGCCTCTTTCAGTCCGCACAGTTCAAACAGCTCGGTGGATAAAGGCCAAGGCCTGTAAGTGAAGGGACTGAGGGGTGGGGGAAGGTTGGAAGGGAGGAGGGGAGAGGAAGTGTGTTCAGGTGAGACAACACAGGTAAAGAGGGTCTCTATAAAACCATAGACCTTCCCAAGTTGATCACATACAAATTGGATGATATATTATCTGGTTAAATATGTGTCGAGAACAGAAATCTGGAGGAAATCACATTACTCAGAAGGACGCTGGGCTGAATACCCGACACATCTGACCTTAACGTTCCCCCCCTTATCTCCAATAAGAACAATGTAATCTTCAAGACGTCAGCAGGTGCGGTGGAGAGTCAAATACCTGACCGACTGGTTTTATTTTGTAGGACACAAAAGTCGTGAGTCATCCAAATGTCTGAATAACGAAATCAATGCAAATGTGTCTTGTGTTACTGATTCAACGCAACAGTAATGTGACAGGAATCAACGGGCCTTTATTTCCCGGCAGATCGCACTCCTTTGTATATTGTTGTCACGGGCCATGCAGGCAAAGCGTTGCCGAGCAACAGGTGTTCTTCTAGCCAGCGAGGCGTGAGGGCAAAAAGTGTGTCACGATGTGAGATTGGGACCGGGAGCGATCCACCCGCCATTAGCTAACAAAACGCCACCCCAGACAATAAGAGACGGGCTGCCTCCACCTGTTTGCCCAGACTGGAAGGGGGTCAGGAGGAACACAGCTGTTGCTCCGACACAAAAGGCTGCAAAACGGTACGCAAAACTACAAAAGAGGTTTAAGATTGGAGACCAAACCGTCACTTTAATGGTTCCTATACACTCGTCCTTAAAAGCATTGCAGCTCGTCACGATGTCAGCATGTTCTCTTTGAGATTTCAAATCAATTCAACCAGGCGTCATCATAAAGAACAGCGAGTGAGACGGTAAGAAAAGAAAGAAAAGTAAGAAAATCAGAGTGAAACCATGGGACGGAATGGAAAACAGAAAGAAAGAAAGAAAGAAAGAAAGAAAGAAAGAAAGAAAGAAAGAAAGAAAGAAAGAAAAAACTCCCTTCTTTGAGCTGATCTTGTAAACAACATTTTTTGGTTGGAAGCATGCAAAGCCGTCCACTGTTTTTGACTGTGGGCTAAATAATCCTGGCATGGGAGCGAGCCACCTGACGCACCATGCAAACATGCTTGGATTATGTAAAGCAGGCCCGGTGCCATTTCAGAGGGCCAGGGCCATCAAAGGACGGTGTCTGTCTGTGTGTGTGTGTGTGTGTGTGTGTGTGTGTGTGTGTGTGTGTGTGTGTGTGTGTGTGAAGCGTCTGTAACAGCTTTTGCTTTCGTAAAAAAGAAGGACAAGATTGGATGAGTTTCAGTTCCCTGTGGATAACAAAATGCCACCGAAATATTTACAGCATCAGTAACACTTTGAGTGACAAACAACCTGCTGCTTCACATCTTAACTCCGAGAGAGGGAAACAAGAGTGCTAGAATGAAAGAGCTGTTGACATTTGAACTCTGAGGAGGAGGAGGAGGAGGAGGAGGAGGAGGAGGGAGACTAAAGGAATTAAAAGGAAGAAGGTAGGAGGACGAGGTGCACCGGCGCTCCGATGCCTCTCAAGGGTATCTGGTTTCTGGTTTGCGACGCGTCACAAGTCTCGGGTTTCTGATGGGGGGGGTGGGGGGGGGGCTTCACTACGTCCACGAGCTCACAAGATGGGGAGACTTTTCTTTTTTCTTCTTCATTCTTTGTGAAACACCTCGTGTCATGAGACCAGAGTGTCTCCCTGTCTCTGCCTGTCTCACTCTCAGGGGGATTACTGGCTGCAGAGTGTGATGATATATAACTTAAATGTTTGTGTCCCTTCCTGTGTGTTGTGTGTGTGTGTGTGTGTGTGTTTCCCCCTCCCCCTCCCTTCCTGTGTGGCGTGCACACCTGAATCCACTCCCCAAATTAAGGGAGCATTAAAAGCCTGGAGGAGAGCTGCAGACGGGGGGAAGAAGAGCAGCGTGGTGCTGGGTGTTTGTAGAAGAGTTGTGGTAGTTATGATATTTACTCCTTTGTTGAAAGCATGGCGGCTGGTTGGCGATAGTTTTGGTTTCTAGGTGGTTTTGACAGTTAATCGGTTGCGATGCAGGTGTACCGGCTTTGTTTTCCCTGGAAGCTGGCTGTTTTTTTGTTTCTGCTTCCAGGAAGCCAAATCCAAGCCACAAGAGGAGCACATTTAAAGTACACCGCTCTAAAACAAAGCCCTCTTACAGCAGGAACCACCAAGATTTGGATACACATGGATATTAAAATACAGATATGCTTTTTTTAAGCAATTTGAATTCCCTTGTTGTTGAAAAGTTGCCTTGGATGTCATGACACACCAGTTTGTTTTCCGGTGGGAATTAAAGTGAGGTTCTAACTTACAGATGGGAAGCTCACAGACAAACTGAGGATCCAAAATGACTACTTTTGGATCCTAAAACACCTGTAGATGTGAGCTGATGAAGTAAGCTTCTCCTGCAGCATTAATCACTCCTCATACGCTGCAAACACTACATCCAACACGCTGAACAGATGGAGGCCGAGATGTGCACCGTTAACTTGCCACCATTAGTGTGCATCGCAGCGGTCCAATCATTAAGGAGCAAATTACAAACTGTTATCCTCCCCGTCTACACGGGGTGAATGTTTCATATTTGTGCCAGGACACCGAGACCAGAATAACACCAGGTGGCGCTTCCCCTTTGTGCCACCGAATTTAATTAGCACGTTTGCTGCTAATCAGCAGGGGAGCTGAGAGACGGTCGGTGGTTTATATCAAAGAGTGCCACTAGTGAGAATGAGTTCGGGGAACGTCTTTGGACTACAAATGAGCTCATGGGAACCGAAGCCTGGGGAGCTGGTTAGAAACAAACAAACCCTGTGCCACAGTGTGTTTCTAAGCTTATCCCCAACATCTTTCTGACATGAATCGAAGATCAGCTGCTGCTGTGAATGCAGCAAACAAAAAATAGTGCCGTGATTTGATGAAAACTCATCTGTAAAAATGATCGGAGCTGGTTTTTGAGATTGCATTTGATACTTTGCACGGTTTGAGTGTTATGAGACGGTTGGACCAATGAATGACGTATATGTCACTTTGCTTTATCTTGCGTTTATTACTGTTTATTTGTCAGTCCTTTATTTCCATCGATTGTGAGGCACGGCTATAAAACAATATAATGAAATGTAATAGGCGTTTATAGAAAGGGAAGAATGAAAAACTGAAAAAGAAATACGGCATAAATGCACCCCTGGAAACCAGCAAAATGAGAAAAAGCAGGAAGTATCTCCACAGTCTGCAGGTCAGGGTCCAACAGTAGCAGCAGAGGTCCAGAGGGCAACATGGGGACTTACCTAACTCTCTGGAGACAGGAGACACTGCAGCATTCTCCCCAATCTTAGACATTGCATCAAAATACAACTTTCCCGCCAGGATCATTGCTGGGAAAATGATAAAACGACCATTAATGTTATATCGGCTCCCCTGATGCATGATGAAGACCATCAAAAAAAGCCACCTGTCAACCTTTTAAACGCCTTTAAGTTACTGTGAATGTAAAAATGCTCACCAGCCACTGATTTCTCATAGTTCTTGCCCAAGTTGACCAGATTCCTCAGTCCAGGGTTGAACTGGTCCATCACAGTCTGTGGTGGAGACAGAAGGAGAGTCATGATTTCACAGCCAGGAGTTGTGACCTTTGACCTTTAGGCAAAACATGTGTTTCTTGATATTTCTGACACATGATGTCATAGAAGACAAACGGTGTTAAGTGGAAAATGATGAATGGAAGCTGATAAGATGATGAATTGAAGACCCCAAAAGAATGTGTAAGAGTAAAATATGAATGAAGACACCATTTGAGTTTCACACACAGAACAACCAGCCCTGATCAATATCACAGAGTGACCTAAGAGTCTGCTTATCACGGTTATTATTGAGCTATTCTCTCTCCGTGTCATATCAACTGTTAGCTTAAAGGTTCACACCCAAAACCAGAATCCAGGAAATGATTAAACTTTGGTTAGTCACACGTGGCAATCAATGACAATGACACCTTGGATCCCACGGGTGTATAAACAATAAAAATCCACACGGCTGGGCCCCTTGTGTAAACATAAAAGCTGCTGTTGATTCCTGCAGCGGGGCCCAGAGGTGATGGAGCCAAGGAGCTTGGCCGTATACTCTTACCACACAACTCACACGGCCAGCTAAATTATTAAACCTGGAGTCTTTTTTCCTGCATTTCATCACACGGAGGAGCTGCGGTGGCCCGAGGAGGCCCCGCGGATAAAAGCTACTCAAGACAGGCTAAATGCTCGTGACAAAAACAATGAAGTCCACCCTTAATATCCCCCTATCACCTTCACTTTGCCACCTGTGGAGTGTGCATGACACGTTAAAGCTCACACTGGGAGCTCCACTTCTGTGTGATTAGATTCAACCTCATATTAAAGCATAGCATATCATATGAAGCGACTGACCGTTCATGATCACATTTCTTTTTCTTTCTTTTTTTTCTTTTTTTTTTGAAGGACACTTTCAAAGCAGCCTCTCCTCTCCAGGAAATAAACTCAAGTGTAATTACCGGATGGCACAGACGCCAGGGTAGACTGAAGAGGACTTCAAATGATGCTGCTCAACAGAGGCATCACTTTTAATGGGGGTAAATGGCACTCCTAGGGTGGAGCACTTTTCCTCAAAAACCAGTCAGGCAGTCAAACCTATTCATTAACTGCAGCCTCTGCTGATGAAGAGGTGAAGAAGCCAAAGCTCAAGGCCCTACCTAAATGTTAAAAATAACTTGTTTACAGCAGTGACACTTATTTGTATCATCAGAATATATATTTGCCTATATAATAAGCCAAAAATATATATTGTTATTATGTTATATGTATTGTTATTATAACATATATTATTGAATAGCTTCATTTTTAACTAGCTTGGCTGTTTCAAAGCAGCTGAAAGTTGAACACATGCGCACGAAGTCGTCGTTTTTTCCCCACCAGCACCCACCTTGTATGTACTTTCTGTCAGCTTGTTCACCTCCTCCGCGTTGCGCGACATCTTTAACTTAGATCCTCTCGCGGCGCCCGAGAAATAAATAATGAAAAAAAATAAATAAATAAAACCACACCGACGCCGACAGGGAAAAGTCAGCAAAAGCTACGGAGATTTGAGATTCCTCATAGCATAGACGCATAGACGCGCGCACATATAAAGGAAAGCTGGTAAAAGGTGAAGGAGATCAGCTGTCTGCTGCGGCCGATGCTGCTGCTGCTCCGCGTGAGCGCGCACAATAACGCTGAGCTGTCAAACTTGTTGGAGGTGGTTGGTTCAGGAGAGGGGAGGCCCGGGGGGGCGGGGAGGGAAAAGGTACACAGGTGTCAAGCCGACCGGAGCGAGACAATAAAACGCTTTTCCGGTTGGCTACTTTCAAATTAAACTTCTCTGTTGCTTCTGACGTGAAAGACATCACAGCAGCCTTTTCACAGAATATTTATTATTTTTATGTGACATTCAAAATGAACAGAAACTACAATTTAAGCGTAGACCACTACATTAATTTACATTCTACACACCATTCTTACTGTGGTTTAAAACTCATTGGCTGAATGCATTTAGACTCTCCAATTATTTTCACACAACCTCGTAAATATGTGGTAGGCTAGTTAGCTGGACTCACCTAACAATTCCACTGAATATTGTTTGTCCCCTTTTTTACTCAGAAAATGTTATTTCGTCTCCTACTCTTTTACTTTGAAGGCCTTGTTCCAGTATTCCTGTATATGTCTGTTTCATTTGACGCTTCCTGTAGGCAGGTAGACAAGGTGGACAATGGAGGAAATAGTGGAGACGGGCGCTCCCTGCAGGCAACTAACACATAATACAATGGACACACTCCTCAGGCCATCAACTATAATGTTACGTCACGTTTAAGATATTTTAAAAAGTCGTAAAAAGTTGTTTTAATATTTGCCATCTATCTCGTCCTTCAAATATGCTTTTATACTTGACATGTATTGCAAAGATAAACCACAACTTTAGACAAAGGATTCATTTCACTTCCATGTGTGTTCTCAACGAGTATCATGCAAAACAGTTTTTTATGTTCCTGACATCAGAATCAACAAGTGGAAGCCTTGAAATGCCTTTTAATCTCATGGTGTTCAAGGAGTTCCACGATTCACCACTAGATGTCCCTCAGGGTCAGCTGATTTTTCTCTCAAGCTGAGAGAAGTTTCATAACCTTTGAGACAAAACCCAACATATATGTGCATGACATACATTAATTTATACCCGTTACATTTTTCATGTCAATACCAGTAAATTATCAATTCAAATGCACTCTTTCTGCATCAGCAATCCCAAAACAAAGCGGTGGCAAACATCACACAGCGAAAACAAACAAGGCAGAGGCTTTGCTTTGTAAATGTCATTTGATGTTAAAACCGTGCAGCCCAGGGGAGCCGCAAAAGGAGCTGAATCCAACATGAGATTGTGCCTTCAGGCTCCGGACGCCAACCGCTGCTTTTGGCCCTCGAAAAAAAATAGGCTGCGAGGAAGTTCCACATACGACTTAATTAGTCTCACAAGCCACTCTGTGGCTCTACTTTCTCTCGCTGTTTCCTCCCGCATCACGGCCGTCCTGACAACCTCCCACTGAGTTATGCTCCTGCAGGCAGGAATCGATACTCAAGGAATATAGTGTTAAAATGAAGCGAGGGTCAAGTCTGTTGGGCTGAAAAGTAACTTGAGGCACTCGCTAAACTTTTAATGCGCTCAAGGACAGACGTTGGTACGATTTGTAATCTCCCAATTTTATGTCCACTTGGCTCCAGCGAGTCAGCTGTCAGCCCGACGGAGAGTTGTTCGGACGTTGGATATCTACTTTAAGCGAAGCTGACCTGTACTGTCCACTTTGAAAAATTGCACAGTTGAGCGGAGAGTGTGCTGATATGAAATGGCCTTAAATAATACCTCCGATCTCTCATCATTGCCCACTTTTTTTTTACTTCATCAGAGATGGAGTAGACCAGTCGGCCAATCATTGAGACTGTCAGACCGTCGACTACAATAAATAGATTGATGCTATCAGCTGGGGGCCAAGATGAAAAAGAGGAGAGAGCTTAAAGCACGTCGTGTGAAGTGGTACAGTCCTGTTGCACTGCGACGGTTAAATGGAAGGATAAACACGACATCTGCAGAGGTTCTGCACGTTCTGTACTCGTCCAAGCTCTTTGTGACCTCTCATCTCATTGTCTCTGCCGTGCATGTCCTCTCAAGGACGGCCTCCCCTCCGTTGTCATGGAATAGCTAAGTGCATCAAGGCATTCAAAAGACAGCCTGCCTGCACTGTGCCGGCAATGCCACCTCCTTTGCAGGCATGCTGTGGTTTCACAGAAGTGGCACTGTAGTAGACAATGGAGGTGGCTCGAGAACTTGATTCCTTGAAGGAAGGTACGTGATCTTTTGCAGTTTACCACCTAGCAAGTCCAATTGGCAACTCTTGTATCTCTTGATTTATTTTTTTCTCCCCCCATTGACGTCATGTATGTCCATGTTCCTAAAATACTGCAAGGATGGAATGAAACCATACAAATACTTGTTATATTCCATTCTGACCAGTGTGTAAGAAGACTATTATTTCCTGACAAAGTAGCCGGAGCTCATTTCTTTCACCGAGCTCGACCATAACTCCAGCCTTCAGCTAGTAGAGTAGAAGGCCTGGACACAAACAACCAATTCTCATAGACAACAAATGCCAGCTTGACCTTGAAAGGCTTAAAGAGACCCACAATAGGCTCTTTTGTGCAAATTCTGGAGTTGCTTCATGCTTTAACAGAAAAACAACATATTATCCACCAGCTTTTGTGACACACCAGCTACAAAAACACCCATAAACATGAGGCGTCGTCTCCAGCATCACAGCATTCATTGCCGCTGAGCTCTGACAGTCTTGTTGTGATGGTTGCTGGGACTTTCACAGCATTTCAGGGGGGTTGCACTGCAGCAAAGATTCCCAGAAACATTTCCCAAGTCGAGGCACACATACCTCTCAGTCTGAAATAATACTTGAATTGAATGATGGTGCCTGGAGGAGACGGGAACATCATCATCAACATCAGCAAGAGGAAAAACTTCATAAGAGAAAATAGATTTTTTTTTTTTAAATGATTCGATTTAAAGAGGGTCAAAACTGTTTTTGTCCAACTTTGTCACTCCTCAGCGACGAGAGCATAGCTCTCAACTCATTCTTATTCCAAAGAGATTTTGATTCTGACGGGGGAGGAAAAACTGCTGATTCACTAAACCGCTGAGTCATCTGCTCAGGTATTCTTCCACATCATATTGAGGAAGGGTACGGGCTCATTTGACGTGCAGCTTGCCTACAATAGCGAAGAAATTGACAATAGATGCTCTTTTAAAGGTGAGATCGACGTTTCACTCGCAGGGCTGAGAGTCAGGAACACGTTGACCTTGTAAATGAAATAAATTAAGAAAAGCAGCTCCGGTGATGGAGGTGGAAGTCATTTTACTGGACTTCTCAAGACATGGAAGAATGCAGCAAACCATCACACACACACACACACACACACACACACACACACGAAGGTACACAGCAGCGAGGTTTTGCTCCCAATGATATTGGTGGTCGGCAGTGTGTGAAAATTTAATAACACAGTGGATGTCAGAGGCGACTGTATCAGCCGTGTCGGGTGGAACTCGGGTCCCCCGCCATGTATGAGCTCGCCGCGCTTCACCGACGCCACAAAACATTTACTAACAGGAAACACAGCCTCAGTGATCCCTGTGTCAACAACGGCTGGTCTTTTAATCCATCACAAAGCTGCGTCCGTGTGTTCTGCTGGAGGCCGCCGAACGATTCAACGGTTCATTTGTTTACAACTTGGACGGATCTGAGCATCATCATTTGAGCTGGAAACAGAAATCTATACAGATGTATGCACATGACTGTAATCAGTAAATGCCGTGGAGAATATAAACTCATTAGTGGTGAATAATTTTAAACAGCGTGGCAGCTAAGGGCCCCATGAAACTGTGAGTGATGGGGCCCTGATTGTCACCTTCTGTTGACCTGCAGTTGTAGCAGCAACCCCACGGGGCAAATCAGTGTCATTTTTTCAAATGCCACCCAAATAAACTGCCTCTCCAGGGAGAAACGCGTGGAGAATGAGCCTGAATGTGACGCTGCCTGCAGCCTCACACGGGGCACCGATTCGCTATTTTTGAAACTCACCTCCGTGCCTGGTGGCAGCATGCATTTATACCAACATTGATCCCCATAATTGTGTTCATGAAGGAACTCCTTTTTGGAATCCAGACATTTTTCTAGATCACACACATCACAAAGTCACATCTCGCAGCTACAAAAGCTGGTAATGCAGCACTGAGACAATCTCGCCCACAAATCTTGTCGGAATGAGACGAGAACTGTCATTAACTGTCTTCTCTACAAAGCTCCCCGTGCGGGGACCTTAACCCGCCGCATTTCGAAGGCTGTTCGCACACAAACACGCGTTCACAGTAATTTGCTGTCTCTGTCATCACGATGCCTTCCCTAAATACTCCAGGTTTGCATCTGGGTTAATTACACCCTCCTAATCCCTCTGATCCACGCTTTGCCATCTGAATCTGCCTCATGACAGATAGAAGCTTTGTGTAATATTAGCATTTTCCCATTAAATGCATCCCATTTTCCCTCTCTGCAAACACACATATGGCTTATGTAGCGTTTACCATTTATATGGGAATATAAGACTGTTTTCACAGCAAGCAACTGTTTGCTGGTTGCATGTGAGCATTTTGTATCATGGTGGCTATAAAGACAGATCAGTCTAGCAGGGAAGGATTGAGCGTATCAATGCTGCTCTGATCGCTGCTGGCCATCATGTCTAATTCATGCTTTCTCAGCATCACCCTATAGATAGAAAGAGGAGTTCTCAGGGAGAGAATCATCTTGGATTTTGTATACAGAGGTCAAAGGTGCGGTTTCTTTCTCTAGCTGATTAAACATGGACGTGTAACTCACCCTTGGGTGGGTACATATTTGCACAGGCTTTGAGACGCTCCTGAAAGGGCACCGGTTAGCACTTTTGGAAGGCAGTGGAAATAACGCAGTGTCCTCCAGCTCTGTGGGCATCACACCAATGCAGCCGTAGTCCATTAATCTGATATGAGAGGTGTCACAGAGATGTCATGATTTGTAGCACAAACTTTAGTTGGGGAAAACTGCATAACTGAATAACCACCGTAGCTCTCTCCAGAACCATAAAACATTTTTTTGTGCAACCTTGTTAAGTTCATCAACCACATGTCCATATTCATATCCAGCTGGATTACATCCGGGGGGCTGAAGATGCCATCAGCGAGTAAAAGGGATGGCTCTCGATGTCTATAAGCTCATGAGGGATGGCTTGTCTGCTACAAGCCTGCTATCAATTATGCAAAATGTGCTGCCCATTAATGCCAACAACCTTGAAACTCTCTGGCAGAACGAAACAGTCCAAACTCCAGCAATCAATCACGGCCAACGTAACGCAGGTGAACGATGGCCTTCTTGGCACTAACCCGCCGAAGTGTCTGCCTCTAAATCTCCTCCAACTGTTCTTATCGACAGCATCCTCCCTTTTCAGAATATATATCACTGCTTGATTATTTAATGGGGCCGTCTGCTATTCGGGATGCATCCTTAGCAAGAGTTGAATTGAACTATGTGTCCTTTTTTGTGAAAAAAAAAACCCCAGACAAATCCCAGAGTGACGGACATCGCACGCAAATCAGCGACTAATCCAATCCGTCCAATCGCTAACAAGCTACGCCATGAACGGGCACACATTTATGTGACAAACTGGCTGGATTTCCCTCTGTTGAATACACACAAAGAGACAAGGCATCTGCTTGAGTTTTACCCAGCATCCTCTCAGCCTCGCCGAGGCCGCGGGAAGAGCATATGGGCAGCGTGATGGTGCTGACCTTGGCAACGGGGGCTGTTGATCTCAGCTGCCGCGCTCTTCATCTCATCATAACCATTCCTCTCACACGGCTCGCAGACACACAGATGCTTATTTCTCATGCTCTCCATCACTCTGCTGATCCAGTCTCCGCCCTCGGTCACAAAAACCTGCCAAACTATTTTAAAGACCATTCACTGAAGCACCCCCCCATCTGTCTCGTCAACCTGTTGCCTCTTGTCTGTGAGCCATAAACTAGAGTTTGTTGCCTGATCCGAAGCCGGATGGGCTTACTCTCAGCCGGTGAGAACAGGAAGTTCATATTCATAAATAGTAAGCAGCTCTATAAATAGAACCTGCGTGGATTTATGGCAAAAAAGGTTTTTATGTCCGCCCCCTTCAGATCCCTTTCCTGATGAAAGTCACGTGATCCGCTAATGTCAGCGGAGAGCAGAGGCTTAATCACACCAGCAAGAGTGCATGTACTGTACGAGTGCTTGGTCGAAGGGAGGAAGCGTCGGCTGCCGGTGATTCCGTTAGCAGTGGTGGAATGATCCAGATAATACACTTATCCACAGCCCTTCTGGGGGAAGGCAGGGCAACCGACATCTGATTAGATTCCACAAAGATAAAGGGATCACGGAGAGTCACATGTTTGGCTTTATTGCCGGGTGACTTTGAGAGTCCCGTGAATCGACATCAGATAATAAAGCGGTGATTCTCTGTGTGTTTAATCTCCAGTCAAGAAGTGCTGATTTGTTACTCGCACTTTTTTTCCCCCCTTCTAGGTGAGTTTCATTTCCACATCTACTCATTTACACCATGACAACCGAGAAACAGTTGATTCTCACAGGCGATTCATGAATTAAATATTCAATTTGTTTTTTCTGATAACATGCCGTATATTTAGTGAATGGCTAAAAGGAATAGTTTGACATTTCTGGAAACCGGCTCATGTGCGTTGTTCCAGACTTAGATGAGAAGATTAATACCACGCTTATGTTTGTATTGAAGCCAGCAACCGGTTAGCTTAGCTTAGCACAAAGAATGGAAACGGGGGAGATTTCAAAATCAGCTAACCAGACCCGGGCTAGCCAAAATAAGATGGGGTTTTTTTTGCCAGCCAAAATACAGTCCGACACATCATTATGTTTATAATGTGTGAGCTCTGTGTCTAGTCTTTGTGCTAAGCTAAACTAAGCTAACTGACTGCTGGAAGTTAGCTTCATGATTAGCGTACAGTCAGGAAAGTACGCTAACTCTAACTCTCAGCAAGATTGAAACAAGTTTTTTATTTTTCCAATCATGTAGAAACTTTCCTTTAACAGAAATAACTCTATTGTGGTTTAAATATGAAACCGTGCCGCTCCATCTTGTCAAGAACACAGCGCTGAAAGCTTTTTGATGACCTTGAAACTGAGAGGTCACCCAACAGGCTCACACAGTTCCCAGCACACGTTCCAGGTAACAAAAGGGAGATAGAAACAGGCCAATTTTTTACGGTCTTTATTTGTTGGAGTGGAACACATGTTTCGGATCAAACAGAGCACATTCAGTGAAGCACAATGAGCGATGTGTAGCAGCAGAGCAGCCAGGAGCTGTGTGGAAATCTGCAGTCCACACAGCATGGCTTAAAGAGATTGTGGGAGAGATCTAAGCTCTCGTCCTTGAAGACAAAATTACAGCCCATCGTTCAGATTCATTATTAAAGTTTCCTCTGCAGAAATCCCACCGCCGTTCTTAAAAAACGTAAACGGTCTCCGTAGGAAAATATAATATCGTCCCCGGGAATAGAGAACAAAAACGTGGCAGTGAATCAGCAGAGCCTTTTGTAATGTGAGCGTGAAGAAGTGTCAGATTTACAGTCTTCGACTAGACGTATGCGTATTGCTCAACAGAATAAAGATGAATGGATATGTTCATCGAGCATCCACGGGCTCTTTGATCTTCAGAGAGGTGGCATTACACACTGTCATGCAGCAGCTGCTTCCTCTCCTGTGCTGATTAATTTGTTCATCCCCTCCCTCGCGTCATCTCAGCTTTCACTTGTTTTATTCTCACCCCCCATCCCACCCCCGCACAAACAGCATTAAAGTTGCTGTCCTCCGCCCGCTGAGCATTAATAAGTAAAGCTGTGTGGAAAAAAGGTGCAGCGTCTGCCCACATATCACGGGATGATGATTCCCTGCCGATAATATTAAACAATGTATTTTTGAGAGAACATATTGTCTTGAATAATCAAACAAGAGTGAGAGTAGCTGTTTGTCTAATTTAAACATGGCTTCCAGACAGAGCCTGGGATGGGAACAAAATATAACATTTTTTGATGCATAATTTTATAAAGGCAGCGATGAAGGCTGAAGGGCGTTTGTGGATCACATTTACAGCCTGTGACATCCAAGAAAACAGCAGTTTTTTTTCCCCAAATGCCTCGCCTTCTGCACAGGCTTTTCTTCCATCAGACTTTAATTATAAGCCAAAGGACTTCTCTAGTCTCAATCCTGAAACTTGTTTTTCTCAGTCTTTTACAGAGCTCTGACTCTGGGGCTCCACAGGGAGAGGGATGGGGTGCTAGGAGCAGAATGGCACTTTAATTCTACCCTCCCTTTTCCCCACTCCCATCTCCTCCAACCCCCCTGCAGATCAGCGCAGTATCCAATGGCAATCAAGCTGTGATTTGATTTTAATTATGGGATTTTCACACACTTAAACGCAACCTTGGGCGATGTTGGAAAACGCCAGATTATCTCAAGGACGGAGAAGATCGCACAGACGTGAATAAAAGCTTGAATAATACTTTCCAAAAATGTGCCAAATAATTTTTTCAATGTCACTCCATCCGGTCATGTGTGATGGTGGAACGGCAACGCCACCAAATTGGTAATTTGTTTTGTTTTTTTTAGTGATGTACTGTTACCATTACATCTGGAGCAGCTGCTGAGATTTCTTTACAAAATCCCTCCAGGATTTCCCTTTTCAAACCGCATCGTGGTGGAAGGAAAAACTCAATCACTGGAACAAATCTACTTCCCAATACCCCCCCCCCCACACACACACACACACACACACACACTGTTTATCCTGCAGAGTCATACACCTGTCACTAAGACAGATGATGTCTGTAGCACTCTAATTTGATGCTTTTCACTTTAATTCCCCTCTCTATTAGGTTTCATTCACCTTCTGCAAGATAATATTGCCCAGATAATATGAACAATATTCCACAAACCTGAGGGAGAACGACTGCAATTAAAGCATGTCATCAAGCCCCAGACACACGCCTTCCTCTTCCTCAGACGCACACGCTTCTTCCTCTGCACAATATGACAGGATGAATAAGATTGGGACCCAAAGGTGATGCTTTTGTGGGACCCCACCCGCTGCATCACCATGGCAGCAGCAGTGATTAAGAGCTGTCTAGTTGTAGCAAAAATACGAAAAAAATAAGAAATTCTTCACACGTAGAAATTAACCTCTTTCTTCTTGCATCTGAGTGTCGGAAAGCACACCATGTATTATTCTCATTATATCCACAAAGGTCTTATTGTATATCTTTTTGTTCACCAGACTTCTAAGAAGAATCCGCAACACGTATTACACAAACAAACGTATCTATCATTTATTCAAACCGCAAGTTGATATGTTTTCTTTAATAATTAATTTGTATTTAACATTTGAGAGCATCGCGGTGGGCGGTGAATGATACAGCAGCGGTGCGATGGAAATTAGAAAGCACAGATAAACTCTAAACGAAACAACAGCACACATAATTCACAATGGTTGCCTACCAGAGGCCTATTAAAAAATGTGTCCCCACCAACACGGTATCAGCAGCATCAACACATTGAGGAGAATGACGAAGGCTCACAGTGTCCTACATTGTAGCAGCGGCCATAATCCAGCCAGAGTTTTTCATTTCCACCTGGACGTCTGCCAATCCAGAGGATTTCTCCAGCCGCTGACAACATCACATTGATGAGAGGACGTTTCCTTGCATGTGTATCATGACCAGACAAAAAAAAAATGATATGGCGATACCAACCAGAGCTTTATTAATCTCCACCCAAGATTAGAGTTTACCTATGAAGAAACGTCAGTAGGAAAAGTGCACGACCTTGGCAGGGGTCACACTCTGACATCATCGCTGATGCAGTTGCAGATTTGAATCTGACATGCAACTTTTCAGCTGTTCGGCAATCCTGACTGCTTTTATCTGCCACACCTGCAATTTGTTCACTCTTTTATTGGGTGCAAAAAGGACATTCAACCACATGTCAGAAAGGTGCGGAACTTAAACGGGTATATTGCACATGAAAGTGACTTTTTAAAAATGATGATAGCAAACACATTTTGTCTTTTTTTTTCTTGCGTCCCTTATTGACTGCCCTGCTAATAAGCAGTTAAAAAAAAAAGAAGTTGGAATTGTCCACAAGCGAAAGCACATACGGTTCTCACAGAAAAAAAGGCCATTCAACATACAAACAAAGCATTTCTATAAGTACTTCTGCATTTTTTTTCTCCTCGTTTTCTTTTTTTCACATAATGTGCTGCTAATGGACAAAAATCATGAGCAGAAAAAGCCAGAAAAATACACTTTCTACAGGAAAGACTTGATTTTTACACTGAAACATCGTTAACGAAGACACTCAGAAGAGGAAACGATCACAACGTGTTGGTGACGTATCCAACAAGTGCACCCTCACTTTCAGAACATTCCACGCTGTCCAGTAACCGACTGCATCATATTTTTTTCTGTTCTACATTCAATTGCATTTTCCAACATGGATAGAAGCTGTTTAAAAGCTTATGCACTCGTGTTTACTCAGGGAGGAAGTTCCTCGGGGAGAAAAAAGAAAATGTCGAGGTGATACTGATGTTTGTTGCCTCCAGCATCAGCCTTGATATCAATATTTCCCCAACAAATGTCCACCACAACATTAAGGACTAACATAAATCAAGCTGCAAAAAAAATGTATTTACTCGAGATCCATCGATTCCCTTCATTCTTTTAAAAAATATATCATACCCAGGGATCAAAATGAGTTCAGTGAGAGGCAATTAAGACATTCATAATGTCCACAGAGCGCTGCTGACGTTTGACATCCCTTCTCCAGTGCATTCATTCATTAGTACATGATAATTCCAACCCAGATGAGGAATTAAGGATTGTCCTTGAAGGTCAGGGTCCGGGCCCCATGCCCTCACTGGGCGCTCGGCACGCGTCCACAGCTCTGTCGATAGGCCGGTCCTGGGCATCTGTCCGACATCGCTATTAACCTGAGCAGAGCCAGCCCATCCATAAAGCTGTTTGGGATATGGCAGCTGCTCAAGGGGCAGAGAGGTATTAAGCATAGATTTACAAGAATGAAAATGTCCTGCCTCCCTCATAATCTCTGGTCTTTTTTACACGCAAGAACACACACACACACACACACACACACACACACACACACACACTCTTATGTAATGATATCAGCACGCCGCATTGGCTTGTTTGGGACGCGCCACAGAATCTGTGTATTGACAGAAAGCATGCATGTCACTTCCGAACTGCTCTCCATTCAGCGCCCGGGCTCATGCATACCATTTAGACACTCTGCCACGTTTCAAACAGCGAGGCTCGCTCCCGTTCCTGACTTATTTTCCACCGCTTTTGTTTTTTTGTATGCTTCGGCGCCTCATTTCTCTTCAAACGGCCGGGAAGTGCGGAGCTCACAGCATGTAGCGCTCCGCCGTGTAACTCAGGAATACTGTTCCGTAGCACATCAAAGCCGGTTTTCGAGCTCAAAAATCACTACGAATACAGTGCAGCATTGTGAGTGGAAGGAGCTGTTTTTCAAAGAGGAGTCAAATGAAAAGCCGATGTAGTGGAGAGAAAGCACGGAATGACAGTAAGTCATATCATTACAGTAGGCCGATGCAACGGAATGTCTTCTTCAGGTGAGCGCACTCATTTGAAGTCTCCTGTAACGTTGTCAGGGTTCAAACTGAGTGGACCCATCAACAGATCCGCAGTCATACCATATAAATATGTAAAAATTGTTGCACCCTTTTTTTTTCCTTTTGGGATTTGACCGAAGCAACAAACAGTTAGATTACTTGGCTCCTCGAAACACCCGCAAAAACTTGGATCTCCCACGTCAGATCCTTTAGGAATCAAACGCGCGATCTTCGCAGATCTCCAGAGCCGCTTTGCTCGCGCCGCCGAACACCTCCACGTTAGCGTCAATCCAAGGGACCACGTTGCCCGGCATGTACGCCGAGCAGTTGGCCAGACCCATGATGTCCACGGGCCGCAGCACTCGGTCCCACATGTTGAACTGACTCAGCTCTCCCACGAAGGCCTGGGTGGCGTCGAAGCGCCCTCCGACGATGTCCTAAAACAGCGGAGACGAAGAAAGTTTGTGTGTCAACTTCTGGAAGGAACGTAAACAAACTCGAATTAAAATGCATCAATTCTGTTTGATTTCCATCAAACCCGCTAGGCGACTCTGAAGATCAGTGCATGTGATATCCAACTGTTGTGCAACATGCCGAAATCTCACCTTGTGTGAATGACAGACTCCCCGAGGCTCAGGCTATAGAGCAATAGGAGGGAACGACTCTCTGAGGATAGTATTCATACGTCTAACGTCACTGTGCATTTATTTACACCGTGCTGTCATGGACCTAACTGCTAGAATAACTTGCTAATGCAGCTCCCAAGGGCGTAAAGCTTTAGAAGCAGATGAATGAGGTAATATTAAAAGGGCCTCCATAGCGTGAGAAGAGTCTCCTCTCCCGATGCTCCTCGCCTCGGGCACTGAACTCAGCGGGGAATACAACCAGGGATCTTACATTCACACGCATTCAGACGCACCTGCTCTCCTGCACCTAAGCTTCCCTGCTGCGCTCACCTGTTCCTGGCCCAGGACGATCACCCCTCCAGGTTTAATTGGGTGCCAGGGGGCCAGGTTGTCTCCGGTGCCGAGGCGCTCGCCGTCCTGGTAAGCCTCCCAGAAGCCGTCTCTGGTCGTCCAGGTGATGCAGATGTGATGCCAGCGGCCGTCGCTCACCGACAGAGGGAGCTGGGCCACCTGGGTCAGGTGTTTTGGGGGGCGAGGGCATGGAGGGAGCAGGAAGGGGGGAGTCAAGAGAGATATGAGATTAATCGTTAGAAACAAGGACACCAATTAGAAGGGTTAGGGCTTCAAAGAGACAAGCCGTCCGCCGAGAGTTCTCCAGACGAGCCGGTGCGACACATAAAATTTAGATTACCCAGGTGACATCAAGGATGGAGCATCCTTCAAAGCATTCGGGTGTAGTGAGCAGCAAAACAGTGTGCTCTTATGCTTTTGGGCTTTGTTCGTAGATCAAAGAAAAACAACTGGTTATTTTACCAGCCAATGACATCATAGTCCTCCGAGGATACAACACAACACACGAGATTATGAGCGTGTAACTCATTAGCCTTTTTCCTCATGAGATACTCTGCGTTCATGTTTTTGTTGTAGATACAAATAAACCTGCAAAGACAGGAAGAGCCGCTGGAAATAAAAATCCATGTCATTTGCGATTACAGGGTGACACCTCGGGACTACAGGGAAGTATTATAGCGTCAAAGTTGGCATGGTCTGAGCCTCACTGATGTAGGGATTTAAAAAAACATGTTTTATTTAATTTTAATATTAGTGCAACACATCCACATATATACCTGACTTCATTTAAATGATGTTATTCTCCAAAAAATAAAAGATACATGTCATACAGTTATCATAGCAGGCCTTTTTTAGAATAAGACTTATTGTCAGGAAAGCTGATACCTGATTCGTCGGTACAGCTAAGCCTCTCCTGCTGCAACAAAAGCCCTGTGATTCATTTACTTCTTGTTCGAAGGACATTTTCTTCCTCGGCTTCAATAGGCCGTAGATAAGGTTGTGCATATAAGATGTTATAAGAAGGTCATGTACGTATCTTCTTCAGTGTAAAAGGTGTTGGAGGAAAAAAAAAAAAAAGAAGATAAGCTCGCATTCATGGTGTTAAAGAAAAAAACATCCACTGTGGATTTTGAATGGTATTCTGCAAATTCTGGACTAATCCAGAATAATCTGCATAGAATTGCCTCAAGACTTTCTCAAATATGGAAAATTGTTTTCCACATAAACACCAGATTTAGAAGCATCAGATTACACGTACACCCTTGCCAAAAGAACTCAGTTTAATGTTGTACCAGACCAGTTGAATCCATTAGAGATTAAATTCCTGGCAGCCGCATTTGCATGGGAAATGAAGATGCCATGAGGATATTTTGAACATTGGAGGGGGGGGGGGGGGGGGGGGGGAGAGATGGAGACTGACTTTCCTCATGAAAATTATCCCTCATAGCCACCCACAAATACAAAATACAGACGACGTTGCATTTCTTAATAGTCGAGGCAGCGTTCTGCTCCACCTCTCGGTGTGCAGCCAAATAAAGAGTATAAACAATGTGTCCCGGAGGACCCGGTTATCACTCTGAACAAGTCCAACACGGATGTGCTGCCGTTCATGCCGTTATCACGTGTGCTCGCCTCGCTCTCTTCTTCTCTGAAGCTCTCTCTCTCTCCGTCGCATTATAACTTCCTTTTTCCTGGCATCTTCTGATCTTTCGCTCTCTTTCTCTCCTCAGCACTCTGTCGCCTCCAAAGCTCTGCAGCTTTTCTATTTCCTATCCCCCCCATCTCATACTCTCATCCATTTCTCCCACCATCTTTCTCTCATCCGTCTGACTTGAAGGCATGTATAATGCATGGTGAAGGGGGAAAGCTGTGAGGAGACCTGCCTGTGCCAATAACGGCCAACATAAACAACACAGTGATGATGGGGGGGGGCAGTGTGTGAACATTTTACAAAAAAAATCTATACAGCATCAACACAACAAGCACGTTTTTTCCATTTAATAACGTATTCACACTGCCAACACTTTTTTCTTTTGCTCTGTTGTGCTACAGTAATTGAAATCCCGTTAGTTGACTGAAATCTCACAGTATGTAACTATGTGGCAACAGTATTTCCTGCAGGCCTTCAAATGAGCACGCACAGCGTTCTCTAATGAACCACTGTTATTCTCACTGTGTGTGTGTGTGTGTGTATGTTGAATGTGGGTCAATGATATGAAATGTTTATAAGATGGAAGAATTAAATATTCCGAGCCGATGGTCAGATAATCTCCCCTCAGCAGTATCGTGATTGTGCTCGCATGTTTAAATGGGCTCTCTGCTTTGGTTCCCACCACGGGGCAACCAGAACACATCCATGTGTTCTTTGGGTTTAATGAGCATCACTGCTGATCTACTTTCACTCGCGTCATTACAGCCGGCGGTGCTGCCGGGGCGAGCATGAATGGGAAATCAAGGGAAAGGGTGAAAGAATCAAAGTTGCTCACCACTCCACAACAATTAAAGTTTGTGACGCGGAACTACCTTGTCGTTAACTAACAGCTCGATGGGGTTGTTCCCCCATTCGATGAGGACTATCTCGTTGGCCTGGCCCGGCACGCCATAGGAGAAGGGGGTCCCTATGCCGGGGCTGGCGCTGGACTTGAGCCACATGCACACGGTGAAGGCGTACATCTCCGGGAGGCTCTTCTTGATGCGTCCGTACAGGTAGTTGGTGCGGAGAGGCAGGGACACCTTGAAATCCTCGGGTGACTTGAAGGCGTTGTTACCTGTTGATGGACAACAATTGCGTATGATTAATTTGTTAAATTTGGTGTGTCATGACTCGATTCTATCAGGAAAATCTTCTGATTATGATGATGGCGACAGGAAGCCTCTGAGGGAATGGCGAGAGGAAGAGGGTCATGTGTAAAAAGGATATTGGCTGATAGCAAAGTGAACAGAAAGCAATGTCAAAATGGCTATAAACCAAAGTAGTGGACAAATTAGAATTTTTATGATGGTGCAAGATGTTATGAATTCATCCTCGGAGGACCATGAATGTCTGGTGCTGCATTTCACAGTAATCGATCCAACAGCCAAAAAGTCGAGCTGATAATGGTTTTACAGGAAAAGACGGGGATAACTTAAATCTTCATTATCCTCGACCGATATCACGGCAATCCATTCAACCGTTTTCCAGATGTTTCTGTCAAAATGGTGGACTGACCAGGCTAGCACGGCTAAAAATAGACAAAACCTACCATGACGTTTATTTTCAGGCTTCCACGGTAGTGCTTTGGTGTCCTACTGGGTCAGTTGTTACCAAACGCATCGCGGCTTATAAATGATGCTGTTGGTCAGTTAAAGAGAGATTAAGAGTTTAACCGTGATATTCTGAAGACCGTGAGAGAGAACTGAAGAGAAATGGACTAAAAAGGGAGTAAATATGGATGATACATGATTAAGAAAGACAGACAGAGAGAGAGAGAGAGAGAGAGGACCTTCATGGAAATTTAAAGACAAAATGATTATAAAACGAGAGAAAAGCAATTGTGAAAACAACACACGTGTCCGATGTGCAGTGCACCAAGGATGTTGCATATTTCAATGGTATCGAACCGTATCTGTGTTTTGCGGCGTACTTGAGGCTCAGCGACGGTTAAAAAACATCATTTCTTGACTGTATGATTCAGCCGAAACACCGAAGGAACAATATGTAGATCATGTTAAATCCATCCACACACAACCACTCGAACCACTGTGACCGACAGAAAGAGGATCATACATAAAACAACGTGTTTTATAAAACACGACCCCCTGCAGACACCTCTGAGCGCCGCGTTCAAACCGTTCTCCTACAAGCTGAAACTCCTCAGGATCACGGGCTGCCGGACTCGGAGCCCCGGTGCTCTTCATCGTACGCCCAGAGCGCGTTACCAATTCATTGTGCTCATGAGAGAGGGAGGGGAAAGATTCACATGTCCAGCTGAAAAAACAACAGCCTGAAACGTTTCACCGTCTTGACATAAATTGAATTTAATAAGGCTCACAAAGGTGTATATATATGTGTGTAACTTATACAAGTGGATGGACTTTGAAATGTCCTCAAACAGCCGCCGACTGAATCGACTCCGGGGACATGAACCCACCGGAGATGTCAAGCGAGTGTTATGATAATCTCTCAAAATAATTTTCCCTTTCGGCGCCGTTCTGTGTTATTCTGACGTCTACCATCAAAGTGCTACCCCCGGAGTGTGGACATCTCTCCAATAGTTCTTAAACTAATTAAACATTCAGTGTTGCTTTCCAAGCCTTTTAAGACCAGGATCTGCTTCTGAGAATGGCTCTGAGAAAAGAAAAAAAGCCATGTGTTGTGAGGTTTTTACTTGCATCATCAGGAATTTACACGGGGATTTACTAATTAGTGCTAAATTTGGCAGACAAAAGAAAAGATTAAAATCTGGCCAACATCTCGCAGCAGCCATTGTATCACTTACTCTTCTCAAGCTCGGTGATCCTCTCTAGGAGGGAATTGAGGGCGCTCTCGGTGCGTTGGCGGTGGGCCGCCGTCTCGTTGTAGAGCTGGCTCTTCTCCTCCTCCAGATCGGCCACCTTCCGGAGGAGCTGGCTCTCCAGCGCCCCGAGACGCTGCCGGAGCAGCTCGCGCAGCTCGGCCGGCAGGGGAGTCAGGGCCGCCACGCCTCCAGCTGACACGTTGGTGCTGGGGAGACGCAAATTCTGCTGCTGGGAGGGCGAAAGATGGAGGGAACAAGATGGATGGATGGATGGATGGATGGATGGAGGGATGGATGGACGCATGGATGGATGGATGGATGGATGCATGGATGGATGGATGGGTGGATGGAGGGATGGATGGACAGAGGGATGGATGGATGGACGGAGGGAGGGAGGGATGGATGGATGGAGGGATGGATGGACAGAGGGATGGATGGATGGACGGAGGGAGGGAGGGATGGATGGATGGATGGATGGTGGGATGGATGGATGGATAGATGGATGGATAGATAGATGGATAGATGGATGGATGGATGGATGAACGGAGGGATGCATGGACGAAATGTAGAAATGGATGATAAGACGGATGGATGGATGGACAGATGGATGGATGGATGGATGAATGGATGGATGGATGGATGGATGGATGATAAGACGAATGGATTGATGGATAGATGGATGGATGGATGGATGGATGTTTGGATGGATGGATGGATGGATGGATGGATGGATGGATGTTTGGATGGATGGATGGATGGATGGATAGATGGATGGATGGATGGATGTTTGGATGGATGGATGGATGTTTGGATGGATGGATGGATGGATGGATGGATGTTTGGATGGATGGATGGACGAACGGAGGGATGGGTGGAGGGACGCATGGACGAAATGGACAAATGGATGATCAGACGGATGGATGGATGGATGGACGGACAGAGGAATGGGGGGGTGGATGGATGGATGGTTTGACAGATGGATGGATGGTTGGATTGACAGATTGATTGGACGAAATGGACAAATGGATGATAAGACAGAGGGATGGATGGATGGACAGACGGTGGGATGGGGGGGTGGATGGAATGGACGGACGGATGGATGGACGGATGGATGGACGGATGGATGGACAGAGGGATGGACGGACGGCGCATGGACGAAATGGACAAATGGATGATAAGACGAATGGATGGATGGATGGATGGACAGATGGATGGATGGACAGATGGATGGATGCGGCAGACGGGAGTGACACACAATGAACACACACAATGACACAGACATTTAATCCAGTTAATCTCGTGCACTCAAACAGGCATCCAGTCCCAGATGAGTTTGCAGTCGACGACTGATTGCATCAACCTTTTAGGCCTGACATCCTTTTAGCACCAATGTTTTGGATGCAGCAATACCGAAATGAAGACAGCGTGTCCCGGCGGCAGGCTGTGATTGGTGACCTGCCAAACACCCGTCGCTGGGCTCTGGGATATTAAAGGTCGGCGTGACGTCTCCCAGAGTTCATAGCGGCCCATGCTCATACGTGCTGGTTTCGCCACGCGGGCCCTCAGATGTTTCATTCCCAAAGCGGGCATTGCTGTGTGGGATTCACACACTTTGTGACCCATTCACGGAGATTGATTCATCTTTCATGACACAATGGGACCGTCTGAACAGCTCAAACGAGCGATTCCCCGGTAATCTGGCGCCGACGGCTGCAGCAAATGCAAGCTCCCGAATGCAATTGTTGAGATATGCAGATGGATTTGATTAGTGAGAGAGGTCCTGCTCCAGGGAGCCATATTCTATCAGCAACGTCGTGTCTTGCAACAATCATTATGTAAAGCAGATGCAGATCAATAGATATGTGATTAAAATGCAATATAATATGTATCGCAGCTGTGGTATAGCCTTGATTTGATCAGGGTATTAGAGCTTCCAATCAAGGAGAGAGGGAGAAGGGGGGGCAGAGAGATGGATGGATCGACGATGCAGCACACTGTATAGAAATAACCTTGAATTTAAAATAAACAGAGTTGTGTTTGTGGAATCAGCTGTCAGATGGTGGAAAAATAATGTTAATATGACATAAGAGATAAAGCCTTTGCTTTGCATCAGCCTTTCTGCCGTATGCAAAGCACTCCACTAGTGACCTCAATATCGGCTGTGATCTCTGAGCCTTGGGGGAGTGAAAGCACACAGCAGGTCTCCTGGGACCGAACAAGGGGGGCTGGTTGAGATCCCAGGGCAACAGGGATGGAAGGACCAAACGAAAAAACAGTCTACCACTGGGTGCAGGTGACATCTGAGGGCATTGATTTCATCAGCAGCCACGCATAATTAGGAACACGACCGCAAATAAACCATTACGAGGAACGCGCGCGCACGCGCACACGCAGTAGTCATCAATTATTCAAGGTTGCCTCGCGAAGCCCTGCACCGCCACATGCGCGAGTACACCTTTTTTTTTTTTTGGTCGCTTATCTCTTATTGATGACGTGCGTCCATCAGACTCATCGTCTAATGATAGCAAAACGTATTGATGTGACATGGCTATCACGTGACCCTTTGATCTCGCGAGCCCCTTGAGAGGACTCCTGCTGCGTAGAGTATAGGCCTATTATCGGACGTGTGCGCAATGCTGTAAAGGGCTGAAAGATGTTGCCACTGCGCGTGTAGCTCCATGGTTACGAAATGAAATATTCCGCATCCGGCTTTCTTGATAGTTATTAATATAATGAATTGATAATGGTGGTTTGACTAAGTGATTTTTCTGGCTCGTTTACGCAGGGAGCTGCAATGTGTGCCATCTTACCTCCAAGTTCTCCAGCCGACCCTTGAGACTCTGCATGGTCTTGCCCAGTTGGTCTATGGTTTCGCCGGGGTCCCGGGGCAGGTCCCCCATGGTGTTCTTGCCGTACTCCTTCCGTCTGGAGCCCTGACCCCGGGACTTGCCCTGCGGTGACTCGTCGGCTGCCGCCTCGCAGCGCGCCAGCTTGGAGTTGAGCTCCTTGATGGTCCCCTGCTGGCTCACGATGGTCTCCTTCTGCTGCAGGATGGTTTCCCGGAGCTGGATGATCGTGTTCCGCAGCTCGTCCTCCCCGAGGCTGCTGCTCTGGACGCGGTTCCCCGTAGGACCGTACCCGCAGCCCGGCTCCGCGCCCGGCGGGATGGCGTTACAAACGAATCGGCTACCTGTGGCATCCTGGCTTCGCACCGTGCGTCCACCGACCAGGTACAAGAGTCCAACTAGTAGAGTCAGCATCCCGGCTCGATCCGCACAATCCCACTTCTAAAGGAAAGCAAAGGCGTTTGAAGCCCGTAAAAATAACAAACTTATTTCAAACAACAACTCGCTCGTTCAAGTGGCTGCGGGCATTTTTCTGCGCTTCCAAAGTGTAATTAAAAAGACAAAACTTTGTTTGTGGTGAAAACAAGGAGAAAAAGAAGATAAAATCAGATTCCGCAGTGAAAAAATCATTAAATCATATCCACCAACCACATGGTCGCTCCTGATAAAGAAAGAAATGACACCAATAAATCTAAATTCTTTCGGCAGGTGTTAAGATCTGATAGCTCCTGAACTGGAAAAAAAAAAGTTGTTCTAATTTATTATCTTGATAAAAACAAAAAGAAGGAAAATCCACAGAGGAGTCAGTTCAGCCCGTGTTGTCTCTCCGGTTGGTTGGACTGTCAGTGAGTGGTGCTGAAAAGACAGCGACGCTGCTCAGCCAGATTATTATAGGGAGGTGCGCACTGGCGCTTCCGCTCATCATCTGTGCGCTCCGGTTATTCAGCTCCAGGATACAGTAGCTACGTCATCCCCGAATCCCAAAGTCATGCGAAGAGTCTGTCTCATTGACTTTTTATGACCTGTTTTAAATTAGCTGATGCTCAAAAGGTCTCAAACAAAAGCACATAGAGAGACTGTGGAGCTTTTCTGATTGAATAATATGTTACTGTGAGGAATGATTGATAACTTAACATCTGTCTGGAGTCTATTTGGGGGGTTATTGCACTCTCTATGCCTCCCGGAGTCTGAATTTGTTTGAGTGAGACTTTTCCCTTCCAACAGGACACATTTGGTCTAAGGTCAAACTTTAAGAATTAGTCAATCCAATTGAAATCCACAGTTCAAATGTGGAGTGTGATGACGTGCCTCGAATTAAAAAACTGCCTCCTGCTCTTCGTCTTCTCTCATTCTCGTGCATAAGAGAGGGGAAAAAAGAGACTTTCTTTTCTCTACACAGCGTGCTTTGTAACATCGGTGCAACCGAACACTTGACTTTAACTTAAAACGGGCGTGCACTTGCTTTGATGCTTGATGCTGAATGGCACCAAGGCCACGCTGAATACAGCAGGTTGGCTCACAGGTTATTTTTGAGCTCCAATCTCATTAGGATAAAGAATATGAAGTATGAACGAATGACTTGTCCGTGTTAATTAAACATTCTCTCTTTCTTGCCCAGCTTGCTTTCATTTAAGGAGAGTTCTTCTTTGTTTTTCTTTCCACACTTCTAGTTTTGGAGGTGCTGTTGGGGAGTTAATGACAGATGTTTCTTTGGGCTGACAGGGCACATAATGTGAGATGTGAGTAATAATTCTATTTGTTTATTGCTGACGATAAAGCCAGCAATGGTTTAGAAATCATGTTTAACTGTGGCTCCATTTATGTGTCTGGTTGGCAAGTTTAGTATTTGTGACCTGAGCTGAAAAATAAAAATAATCCTATTCTATAATCATTAGATAAAAGCTTTCCATAAACAGGAAAAAGTTAAATTTATGGTTCTGTCTGTTTCAAATGTATCCATCACAACGCGTGTAAAAACCTCACTATGTGACAAACACTTTCTAATATTCAAATCCACTCCCTCCTGGCACAAACCTCACCTGAGAAACCACCTCAAAGCCTTTTTTCGGGATGGGATCCCGTCCCAAAATAACTCAGACGGTGAACAATATTTGGAAAGAGGACACAATGTTGTTGCATGTGTAACACGAATTGATGTCATCAGCTCTTTATAAATATATGGGCAAATGCTTGTCGGTGGCAAGATGAAGCCATTAGCCTGATTCCCGGTGATAGACAGTGACGAGTGAGGCGGCAGGTTTTGTTTGGGGTTCCCCTTCATGTTTTGTCAAACTAAGACAAGGGAGCAGGCGTCTGTCAGGTACCTGCTAGGAATTGAAGAATATGAAAAACTTCAAAGCCAGACATTGGCTTCGGTTCAGATTATGAATATAGTTCAGCATGGCTGTTATCTGTCAAGCACCGAGACACAGGGGTGCATAAAGTTGGTATACACTATGTGTGGCGCATAGGGGCGCCAAAGTGATGGTAAAAAAATTATATAGATTTTTGGTATTTTCTATATTAAGCTGCCTTAATGTTACATAGAGTTGGAATTGGCCAAAATTGCTGCTACATACCCACAATGGGTAGTAAGGGTTAACCCTAAACTTAAACCCAACCCTTGCCTGGTGCTATCTGGTCAAACAAATGGTCAGTTTTTTTGTTGTTGTTTTTTTTTGGGGTGGGGTTGGGGTGGGGTGGGGTGGGGTGGTGGGGTGCAACTACCCCTCTGACACTGGGTAGATGCGCCCCTGCCAAGACACCTTGTTTCCCCAAACTGCTTCATCCATCTTTATGTCCTCGTGATGATTCTCTTAAAAAGAAGCAGTGGGGCGGCGATGGCTCACGCGGGAGGCTCTCTCCACGTGCTGTGCTGTATTATCACACTGCCCATCACAGTCATCATCTCCCATCTGCTTGCAGGGCCTAAAGTGCTGAATGTCAGCCGGCGTTAACACACACTGACTGTACAATGGCAGCGCTGCTCCGTGACTGACAGGGAGCGGCCGGTGAAGTCACCGCCAAGGAAGGCAGTTCCTAACGTGACAGGTCCCCCCCCCCCCTGGGATAAGGGGGGACGGACAATCACCATGGCAACCTTGTCTCCTCTCTGATTACCCCTCCCACCCCCCCCCACCTCGGTGAGCGAAGGAGCAGGCAGACGTGAAGTGGGAGTGCCGAGGACTGAGCAGAGATGACAACTTTCACTTCAAAGTTGATGGGATAAAGTTATTTCCCTTTCATGTTGCAACTGGTGAGTGTCGGGGTGAAGTAACTTTACTTTTTTAAGCGCCTTCAGCAAGGGTTAAGAAGTCAGCAGGGATTGAGCTCTAAGCCGAAGAATCCCATCCAAATGAATACATTTCAGAGTTACCCGTTGCCATTTCCTGAAGGCAACAATATTATTTTTTTGTCTTTCCGTACAAACAAAGGCACTGATTTGCAGAGAGATAGAAACACTTCTCCTCGGTATGTTATAAGGATGTGCTTTCTCCCCTCAACGTGATGCAATCCAGCACAACAAAAAACACAACACCACAGCCTGAAAATCACCAGAGCTGCATCAAAAACTTTTTGTCAGCCACAATTTTGAAAAATATGTTTCGTAACAGGAGTATTCAAAAGAGGATTGTGGTGGGAAATTGCATTTTTTCCTCCATCACGGTGCTCGTTTTTAGCTTAAAGGGTCAACATGCAACATTTATCAGGATCTATTTTGGGCAAGTTTTACAAAGAAAGTTTTGGCAAACACACCAATAGTTGGTTTAACCCAGTTAACCAGATTAATTAAACTCAACAAACCACATCTTGTGGTCTACATCTACAGAAACTCTTGGACCTCTTATGATCAAGGATTACAGAACAACACATAGTTAATTGATCTTGTTTTTTTCGCTGCAAGTATTGAGTTCTTTAACTGTTAAAGTAAGAATTCTGGACAATGAGCAACAGTTGAATATTTATCATTTGCTAAACAAATTAACAAAAAAAGGTCCTTTCTCCATTTTCCCTATTGTACTGAAAACGTACGGAACCTGATGTAAAAACCGAGGTATTGAACCGTACTGAATTTGTGTCCCGTCACACCCCTACTACACAGGGATCGGGTCCTCAGAGTCCACCATGTTGCACCTCCATGTTTCTACAGTAGCCCTGAATGGACAAACCAGCCGGTTGTAATCTGCAAATCTCACCGCTAGATGCCACAAATTAACAACGTGAATGATTTGAGAGGACACATTTAGTAAGTGATTTATAATGGCCAATATGCTACTAATATGCATGCTAATAAGAAACTAATCATAGTTAATATGTGTTTCCTAATCTAAAGTGTTAGCGAAACTTTAAACAAATCCACATTCCAACTTCGGTGATGTAACGTTCGGTTCTCTGACATCTCACCGACTTCGTGTTACACCACCCGGATCCTCCTTTGCACACCTTCCTACTCACCATTGTGGTATTTTGCATTCTTTTTGTGGATGCTGAACACTCAGAGCCTCTGAACGCAGCCACACTCACGCCGCATGACGCCCAGTCCCATGGTCCGTTTAGTCACATCCCTTCCTGCGTTCTCACCATCCCTCCATCCATGTGTGCCACCCGCTGCTGGCTACCTGCCTCATCAGCATGAGCTGTCAGCGGCCCCAAAAACAACTCCCCGCACAAGGACGTCGCACACCTATTTTACACACGGAGACATCCATCACACCACATGCCTTTTGACAGGAAGTGGAGACCAATGCAAAATGTGTGAGTCACGTTTCTGGACAAGGAACAAAGAACAAAAATGTCAAACTAAATCATGACAGAAAAACACGCACACACCCAAACTTACTCACTTTCCCCAAATGCACAGATCAAGCAAAAAAAAAAAAAAAAAAAAAAGGTGTCAGACACGCTCTCATTCAATGATGAATTTTCCGGGAGTTAAATCTTTGTCGTAGTGAAAGAGATTATGAATAAATCATGAGAATCTTCTCCTATACAAGAGCTCTGAATAATAAGAAGATTAGAAGAAAAACGCAGCTTTTGAAATTCTTCTACCAATGTGTAGGTTTTCTGGAGTAAAAACATAGTTTCCTTTGACGCCATTAAAGAAATTCAACGTTGCAAAACATAAAAGAGGGCTCGCGGTTTAGATCAGCCACATTGTATTGAAAAATATGAAAGTAACATTGAATTCATACAGCATCATGGGGCATAAAGCGTTGTGTGAATACAGTTAGCCTATACAAGGAGAAAATAAAATAAAATAAGGTGAAGTGTGTATTTAAACAGTCCTGGGCTACTTTACCAACAGCCAACATGTAATGGTGCTTCAGGACGACGTTGTGGGGGAATAATCCCGTTTGCTCCGGCTTTGTTCAGTCACTGTTTGTGTTCTCGGCAATATGCTGCACATCTGCATGTAGGCGACGTATTGGCATCTGCTTGGCTGCTCATCTCCGCTCTTATTGCTACTGTTCTCTACCTGCAATATAAGTTATGTGGCCGACTGGACTTGTTGAGGTTGGAGCAAAGCTGCAAATGTTGGGATTTATGTGAAAACCTGGAAGTCGAGAGAAACAAGTGTAATACTGCCAGCCCAGACATCGGAGATTCTCTATAATGTCTGGCATCAGGCTTTGTGTGAAATGCAGTTTTTTTGGTGGGAGGGTTTATTGTCACTCCCTAATGTCCTCAGTAGACTTTGTAACAGAGTCAAGCAGATCAGCGCTGTGAATTGAACCGACAAAGGCGGATGATTTCTCCATCATTTCTCCACATGTGCATCATGTTGGCCTTTTTATGCAGCTATCACACTGCCTGTAGGACAAAAAACGAAATAAATAAAAAAAAAAAAACCTCTCTGATTGACTTTGTTCAAACGCCCGGCAAATTCTTTGATGTGCAGAATGGCATTGAGTCGAGAGAATCGTGCGGTTCAAACTGAAAAGTACTTAATCTCTTCTTGTCTCTGTGATGTCATCAGACTCTTGAAGTGCTCCCTTTCAAAGAAGTTGGGTGAGAACATGCGAAGGAAAGGTTATCGCTCCGTGAAACGGGAGTCGTATACGACTCGAGCCGGCATCTTGAGATGTTGGACGTTTAATTTTTCCGCTCAGCAGCTTTAATGATTTAACTATTATCAGGTGAACTATTATGAACACCTCAAGGTTTGCCGTCACACTCCACAGATTCATTCTAAAGAGCTCACTCTCTGCTCCGAGCATTGTGCTTCATTGCTCTCAAGGCTGTGGACGTTGCATCATGTGGAAAGGAGTGATAAGGTCTAATTCACAGTCTGCGGCCAAACACTCGGCTCTTAATGACTCTGTCCGTAAATGAAAACAAACCGGGGCGGCTCACAGGTTGCCATGATGTAATTAACCTGCTGCCGTGGGGAACGGTCGCCCACAACACAAACACCACACGGCGTGCTGTAATGAGTCAGTGTTTGCGTGAGTTGACATGTGTGTATTCGTCTGCCTCTATGGGAAAATTCTTATATGCTAATGCAAAAAAAGTGCAGTTAGTCCTCCAGTGACCCATCCTTGAGAGTAATATAAAATCACCCAGAAAGTAGTAGTAGTAGTAGTAGTAGTAGTAGTAGTAGTAGTAGTAGTAATAATAATAATAATTATAACATAAGTTTCACAAAGTGTTTTTGAGCGCATAAAAATCCATATGCATACATACGTACACATCAACAGAACAAGAGACTCTAAAAAGACAGTCGAAAGACAATAATAAATAAAAAATAAAAAATAAAATAAATACATTTTAAATTAAATTAAACTTCTAAAGATGCCATCGCATAAAAGCAAGTCTATAAAAATGTGTTTGCAGAAGTGATTTAAAGTCTCAGATCTCACATATGGGTCCCTTAGCACAACAATGGGTATTATTAAATGTGCAGAGAGGTGTATTGTTTTTCCAATCTCTTTCTGTATTTTAACTGACCGGCGTTTAGAGGACTATGCATCGGAATGCGCTGCACGGCCCCCGAGAGAACAGCATGGCCTCGTCTTTCAGCTTTGTGATCGGAAAAAGCAAATCCCCCCTTGAAATTAAGCAACTAGAAAATGAATTAACCCTCGGCGGCAAGAACGGCTCATCCCAAGTCTCCAAGCAAGATGATGCAGTACGCCTCATTTTAAGGTGATGCAGGAAGTGTGTGGCATGTGAGCCTCGTGCTTCATTCGTCTTGGATAAATGAGGAGTGGTGATGTCAGCTGCCTCCAGGACAGCTTGGATTCACTCTGAAGGGAACGTTGAGCCCCTAAGCAGCACAAATGAGCATTGCGCTACAATGCTGGTTCATTTGTTTGTATTAGTCCTGATGTGCTCGGATGTTGACAGCATCTTATCGAAGGGCCTCATTCCTACAGAGTGCAACACACTTGATTTAAGATGGAGCTATCACACATCTGCTCTAAAAGTGAATAATGGAAGGGATGATATACCTCCGTTAACGCACGTTTGTGTGGCCTGCCTGTCTGTCACGGATGACACATTTCACTGCAGTCAAATTCATTTTGATGAAACACCACCTGTCAGAGACCGGGATCCTTAAACACTTTCCTTTTTATGGCCGACGACTAACTCTAAAAGACAATATAAATGAGGAATCTTGAAGAAATGTGTTGCTTGGCAACCATAAGTCTACCTAAGTCAGCCCAAAATGCATCACTATCGATGTGTGACGCTCTTTCCACTCTAAACGTTTATTTGAGGTTATGAATGAATAAGAAATAAATATGGTAGCCTATTTTTAGAATGCTGTCTGCCGTGCTGTTTCTGATTCTCATATGCGTGCGTGTTCACAGTCCATAGAAAATAAGGGAAAAGCTTCCAATTAGTCACTGATCAGTCTATTATCTGTACGCTTCCCGAAGGACAATTTCTCCAGTGGAGTATTGTGAAATGATACAATGCTGTTACCCACCTGTGTGTAGAACATGTATCAGCTGGTTTGAGTCTGTAATTTGAAACCTGTGGTGACAGGTCTGTTCATCGTAATGACGTCAAATCAAACCTTAAATGGTGTGGGTGAGACGCAGCATCATACCAAATGAATTGTCCCATGATAAAATTTCTTATATTGTCTGTCATTTGTCATCGGTGAGAAACGTGTGGGAGAAAAGGGCTTGTGCTTTAACTATGACATGCTTTACATACCATTTAATATGCATACACGTGTAGGATCACACATTATATAGATTCAAAATTCAGATACACTAATCCATGACTTTCATTTCCATGGATGTATGTGAATACACATTTAAATGTTCATGCATAAGCATTAATGAGGAAGCATTAATGCATTCCAGTGCACTGGACATTTAATGCCAATGATACCGAAGTTTGTTGTCATTCCTATTTAACATTCTCAGCTGAGTTCGGGGACAAATAACCGGCCGCTCGACGGGATCCGAAAAGGCCTGCTGCTGTCTCTTGATATAATAACTGCAGGCGCTGTCTGCCAACTATGGCTGTTTTTGATTAGAAGCGGGGGCCCCTGGAGACCGGGCGAAGCCGAGGTCCAGCTGCAGCAGGTCGCGGCCTGGGTTCGGGATTCTGAAGGGAAGGCCGGCCTGGCAACGTCCACACACCCAGGGGACGCGGTAGATTGAGACATGTCCTGGGTGTGTAAGGTTGCCAGATGTCGTCTGGAGCATGTGCAACACCGCCCGGACCCAGCAGGCTCCAGTGTTTGGCTCGGCATGGGCTTCAGCGAGGCCTGAGGTTTGCATGAGCTTTGGGTTTGCTGCTCAGCCTACTGAGTAGAGTCATCAGCCACGCATACTGAATCAGTCTCATTGATTATCTAGTCCAGGCTCCACAACAAAGCAGCATTTTCCCTGAAATGCCACCAGGTCTCTTGGCGGTGCCGAGTTCCCTGCTCCCGTTCACACGTGACCCCCCGGTGCAGGAAAATGTTCCCGAACGTTTCAGCGATGTGATGCTTGCGTGAAAAGGGACTCAAAACGATGACGACAACGCTAACTTTGCTTGGTGATGAATGATGCAAGCCTCGCCACACAGCTCCGGAGCCACGGGAGGCTGCAAGTGCCACGTCATGTCAAGCAGCCTGTGATCTTTGATCACAGTTCTCACATGAGAGCTTGAGATCTTGCCACAAAGTACCATTGTGTTACCATAGTAACATGCTCGGATAAGATTTACAGTTGCACAACATTATTATCAACAGCGATATTATATTGTATTTTCCTCCCTTGTATCTGGGAGCTCACTACCTGACACATCCAGCCAAATATCTGGATGTTAAAGATCCGTATTGTCCAAGAAAGGGTTCATCGGTGCACCGTTGAAGGGAAGATTCTCACACACATGGGACAAGTTTGCCTTCAGGGCTTCCTGACAGAAATCTCCTCCGGTTTAGGCAACAAACCTACTTAATTATGGCTCGGGTTAAATTAAACCCCCTTCCGGCAAACAGCCCTGAAGGCAAATCAGTCCACTGTGCGACTCTCACATCGACAGCACTAACAATGAACCTTAAACTCTGATCTTCCACAGTCGTATAACAGGATGTGGAAAACGACCCGCTTTTGAGCTGTTAATCTTGGTGAGCGTGATACACTCAATTATTTTACTTAATAATATCAGAGATTTGATAATGTCACATTTAAATCTGCTCACATTTATCCCCCTCAACACAAAAAAAACAATCATTTTGTTATATTTACTCTGTCCAATATAATACTGAAGCAGGAGGAGCCATGGGAAATAAGCCATGAGTGACACCATCATGAGTGCTGTGGGTTTCATTGAACAAGTCTCAGCCAATAACCTGCAAAGCTGAGTTCCCTGTATGAGGATTCTGTATCCTCAGGCTGGACGCAAAATCAGCATTGGTCTTTAGAGAGTTCTCATGACATTGCAATAGAAAAAGCTATAGCAGAAGTGCGTAAAATCATTGTAGAATTATGTATCATCTACTTTATAGAATCATGTTTTTGTAGGTGCTTGACCTTTAACGATATGATGCTAAAAGTTGCATTTTCAAGTCATTTTTTAAAACTTTATTATCGTTGCATGGCATATTAATTTAACAATATGAAGTAGATTTTGAGAATTGCAGACATGACTGCTGTATCAGTGCAAACTATGGGTGGGTGTTGCTCAGGGTTAGAGTGAGTCGTGCTACAATTGGAAGATCAGGGATTTAATTCGGTTTTCTGCTGGGGGGTCAAATCTCATGAACGTGTATGAGGATAGTCAGAATTTGGAATTGTATACAGTAATCATCAACTTGCTCATTGTGCCTAAAACCTTTCTACAGGCCATTTATGAAGACAAACAACAAGCACACCTGTATTCCTCATGTTGGTCCTCATGCATATGTATGCGAGTGCAAGTCCGTGCAACTAAGACAACTGCATATCTACAGTGCAGGTCTAAAGTGCATATTGTTTGCCTGATTTGCCACCTCCGGTGTTTTCACTGCTATGAGTCCAGCCTATTGATTGCCTGAGATCCATGTAAAAAGCAACCTGAGCAGCTCTAACTGTGGTGAGCAGAAGAACACAATTCAGGAAGATGGGTCGATGCATAACCTTGTAATGTTTTGGAGCACACAGACTTCACGTTCGGTGCAGATTTGGCTCGGCGTGCTGCATACTCAATCTGTTGAAATGGCTGCATGAGCAGTGCCAGAGTACTCCTGGAAGCTCCCTCCACCCTCATTATGCTTGATTTGCATAAAAGCACAGTACAATACAAATTACACTTATTATTTTCATAATTACATTATTAATTAAACACTTGCTAAAAGCTAGCAAGGCTACTTTTTCAGCGTATGTCTGGAATCAAGGACCCATTGTTTTAAAAAAAAATGACTTGACAGTTTGATGGTAAATCTATCAACACCATTGTCAGTAGCAACGGTAACTAAGGAGGGCGGGGACTCTCGCTGTCACCACACGGTGGCGCTGCTGCGCGCCGAGAGAAGCTACGTGGGTTAGTGTTCGGGACGGGAGGTGGGATGCAGGTGAAGAAGGTAAACAAGACTCCAACACGGGACTCCAACACGGGACCGGCCGGTGTGGGCTAACAGAGTGTAGCTAAAGTTACTAACGTCGCCGGAAACAGGCCAACGTCACAGAACTAGCTAGCATACAACAGGTAAACAACGTTAGTAGCTAACTTCCAAAAGCTCCTCTGGAGCTGCTAACCGGTGCTAGCTAACTAACGGCATTTAATCTGTCTAATGTTAGCTTGCTTGGGGCCGTTGGAATTCAACGTCATCGCGCCGTCACGGAAGAACCAGATGACACGCCTGGTTGAAGGTAAGACAGCTGTGTGTGTGTGTGTGTGTGTGTGTGTGTGTGTGTGTGTGTGTGTGTGTGTGTGTGTGTGTGTGTGTGTGTGTGTGTGTGTGTGTGTGTGTGTCACTGATGCTTTTGGACTGAAAAGGCAGCGTTTGGTTTTTTGTGATTTTAATTTCACTGATTGAATCCTGTGTTGACACCCAGAGGAAACGTTGTTGGCTGCATTTCCTCCGAACTATAACTATTGATGTTCCTGGCAACCTGTTGTGGCTTTTTGGGGTGAAAGAATTATGACATCCTCACCAAATATCCAAAACTCACAGACTCCACCAGTCAAGCTGCACTTGTGTGTGTTTCTGTAGATATGTGTGTGGTAAAATATGTCACAATTTTGTACTTTTAATACATAGATATCTTACTGAGATTAAGTAGACCCACTGTACACTACATCATATTTAGTAGGTAGCATTTAATATTAATGATGACATTCACAGGTAATTTGCAGTCGATTAGTCCGTTAAATAATTTAATACATATGATTTTTGAGTGGGGCTGCACGGTGGTGTAGTGGGTAGCACTCTCGCCTCACAGCAAGAGGGTCCAGGGTTCGATTCTCGGGTCGGCCCCGGGTTCCTTCTGTGTGGCGTTTGCATGTTCTCCCCGTGTAAGCGTGGAGAAATTGTCTCAGGTGTGAATGTGAGTGTGAATGGTTGTCTGTCTCTGCATGTTGGCCCTGTGATAGACTGGCGACCTGTCCAGGGTGTACCCTGCCTTTGCCCAATGACAGCTGGGATCGGCTCCAGCCCCCCCGTGACCCTGAATACAGGATAAGCGGTAGAAAATGGATGGATGGATGGATTTTTGAGTGCCGGTCTTCAGGGAGTGTTTGAAATATGGAAAAACCTGGAGCTGATTGGTCACCCTCTCAGGTTTTGTGGAAGCATGCTAGTTATTGTTTCATCAAAAGGAGAGAAATATACATATATTTTTTTTTCTTTACAATTAACTGACCTCTGAATGATGTAAGGCTGTAATGATGTACTGCTAAACATCAGAGTATTAATTCCACCACTCTCCTCCAAAGGAATTCCCATTTTGCAGCATCGCATCACACTGTGGCTATCATTAGTGCGATGCCCATTTTGAAAGTTGCCACGGCTACTTCTGTCCCCTGAAGGACTCTTGTCCCTTCTGTGTATCCTCTACGCTGACTCAACTTTCCCCCTTCCTTTCGCCCTCCCCCTCAACCCCCCCACTTTCTCCTCTCCCTTTTCATCCCGTGAGCCACGGGCTTTCTCTGGCTGGGAGAGGATTTGGCAACACTCGGATTTAAGACAGCTGTCGCCATCTGAGACAAATGGAGCGGAATGTATCCCAGAAATCGGACGATAACACCGTAACACAGATGTGCCTCGACTTGTTAATTTGTCCGAGCAGATCGCCACAAGCTGTGCAGAGATAGTGACCAATTAGTGAAATAAAATATCTAGATATCAAGGATGTAGTGGTGGTGGAATCGAGGTTGGGTGGGGGTTTTTTCTTCTTTTTTTTCTCTATTTTAAATGATAATGATAATATCAGGAGGTCAGCTATTGTAAGATATTTAAGTACCATTATGTGACAACCACTGGAGTAACAATTTCTAGAATCTTCATTTCCAAGAGGAAATGAGTTCATTTTAATTCCTTTCCCTTTTTCAAAAATTAAAGGCCTAATATTTTTATATAACTTTAAATAAATGTTCAAGGACCATTTGAACCTTGAAATCCATTCATGAGCAAAATAAAATTTGCTTTTTGAAAACCACTGCTTCTGCGTTCACAATGGAGAATTGCTGGCACAAATCTTTTTTAAGAACTTTGGACCAAGTATCCATCCATTGAAAGTCAGACGGAGAATGTTTGACACATTCATGGACACAATACGAGAAAACCAATGATGAAGAGCAGCAGATCACCATGCCTCATGCTGGCTTTTTGCTACCATTCATTTTCAAATGCCTCAGAGAAAATGATTAAGACTGAGTTGTTGTATATTTAACCATGACGTTTTTTTTGGCAAATTATATTCATGCTTAACTATTCATAGTTGTTGCAATGGCATCGTGGCCCTATGGGAACGCCCCACTGGAGGGCCAATAACAGCTCGGCTTTTAACTGATTGTTAACTAAAATGCTACGTAGTCCTTGTTCAATTAGATAGACAGTCTGAGGAGGAAACAAGCCTGGGCTTTGTTTTTACAGAAACAATAAGAGTGGAGAAGTAGTGCTTTGCATAAAAAAACAAAACCACAAAGCAACAACAACAAAAATAGCAGCAAAAATTTACAAATGAACAGAGACAACCATGCATACACATAAAAATACAAATGCACGCAAGCACACTGTACAAATATGGAGTGCTTATTTAAGAAAAGGTAGTTCTGGATTTAAAGAGCACTTGTAGGAACAAGCCAAAGCCACTTCCTCGCTCTAAAGCTCCGGCCACATCAGGATTTTCACCCTGTGACCAGAGAGATCTACTGGAGTTATAAACTGGCAGCATGTCTGAGATGTACTGTGGAGCCAGACCAGTTAATGCACCGTAAACCGAAAGGAGGACTTTCAACAGTATTCTGAGCACAGCCGGTAACCAGCAAAGATTAAGTTAAATTGCACCGATCTCTCCTTCTCCACAGCAGTCCAGTCCGTAGGCGGTAGTCTTACATTGTGTGTATTGTAGTGTATTCAGAGTGAGTAGCCTAGTAACGGCCGTGCTGTTGTTTTGAGCTGTGAATGAACTGTATTTCTGGACAACCCTGATCTCAGCATTGAAGAATATTATACCCTGTTACTGTTATTTATACCTCCGAGCGCCTCATTTAGTGATTTGGCACAATGGAAATTATCTGTTGAGGACTCATAGCAGCATAGCAGCAGCATTGCTGTCTGTATGACTGCTCTGACCTGTCAGCACCGTCCTTGACGATACGGCGGCAGCCTCTTTGTAACCACGGACCGTACAAACTGCAAGGGAGTGACGTAGTTCATCAAGTGTTGTAGCTCCTTCATCCTTGTGTGTGCTCAACCGAAACGTGTGCAAAATACATGTCGTGGCCAAACGTGAAAAAAAGTTGAAAAGAACACCGCCTGCTCGCTTGTCCGGGGCAAGTAAACTGTGTTTTAACATACGAGACATTTAATATGCTCTCCTCAAGGCTACCAGACTCCATTGAAAGAGAGCATCATTTTACCTGGCTGGTCCACACACTTCATTCAAACCACCTTGCTTAGTCTTTCCATTGTTAGATGAGGAAATATGCCAGCTCTATTCTCTCACCAGATGTGTTTTTTGTCCTTGTAATCAACGTTCGGTAGCTAGAGTATTCTCTTTTCGATACAAATATTGGCTCATCCAGATCTAAAGTAGATTTAACTGCCTGTTTTTTTGTACGCCGTTATCTTAGCAGCAGTTTAAGGGGATGGATTCATGTAAACATTGCCAGAAGTTCAGCTCCGGCAGGTACTCGGATGTTTTTAATGATTGAAACATGGCAGCGGGTGCTGTATATGGTTCATTTGTTAATCTCTCCTTTTCCCTCCATTGAGAGGTGATTTTGACAGAATTGTGCAGTAGCTCCTTGTTGGAACATTGTTTTGCCCTCAGGCCCCCGCGCCAGTCACATGACTGGAAACTACGAATAGAACAACAACCTCACGTTTGATAAGCGGGTGAAGAATGCATTTCTGTTTATGAGAAAATGCATCCAAAATGAAAACTTCACCTTTGCCAATATGGAGAAAGTAATCCATGCATTTATCATTCCTTATCTGCAGAAGGCAGTCCCTGGACAGGGAGACCCTAATTACATATATCCAAGTTTCACTTCACTGGTTTCTTGTCTCTTTGGAAAATTGATTTCAGCATATAGCTGATGAATTTTAAAGCTCATCTAGTCCTTGATGCGACGGTAATTATGTTTCAATCCCACATGAGTCAGATAATAGCTTGAGATCCTGAACAAGAGCTCTTCTGACTGTACCTCAGTCAAACTGAACTATTACATTTACTAAACTAAGCATGGACCCAGGCTGTTGCTTGGTAATGCAATACTTTTTGCTTGTTTGCCGTATTTCATGCCATTACTACAAGACGGTCTGTAACAAATCCTTAATTCCTGTACATCTGTAACTATTTCTAGATCACTTTTCACACAAAAGAGCAGTTCATGTAAATAAAGACAAATAGACAATAAAAAGACTATGCTAAAATAAGCAAGTGGAAAAAACCCCATTAAGAATAATAAAAATGAGAGAATTAATGTGTGCATCCCAATGAGTGGTACAAGAACACAAGGAAACACTTTTTTTTATCTTAATAATAAGTGAATCGTCAATGTAACAATCGACAGATTAATCAATTATTAAAACAGTGGTTAGTTGCAGCCCTACTTTGAGCCAGTGAGCACACAATCTTGTAATTCTCTTGAATTTCCTCCTCGTGTCCATGAAATTGTCAAACTTAAAGCCACGTCACCGTTAAGAGGAGTGTGAATATTCACAATAGAAACAAATCTTACTGCCTGCAGAACAAACTGCAACAAATGTCGTCTGATCACATCTCTCTCTTGGTTATTATATGTTTCTTTCTCTTTCTGTCTCCCCAGCTCTGTTGCAGCTCCTCCTGGTTGCAGGTGTGCGAGCACATCCCTATTTTATGAATAGGTTTTCGAGGAGACAGTTGGCATGAAATAACACCCAGTGGCTCCGAACGCCACAGCGATATAGCATTCTTTTTGTCCTCTCTCAGCCTCTCCCTCACTTCTCTGCATCCACATCAGATATTCTTTTATAGCCGTCTCGGAGGGAAACGGGGAGGGAGCTTGCGCACTGACCCGCGCAGAATGCAGACATTCTCTTCTCTTCCCTGCTCTAATTCCTAATTTTACCCACAGTTGTGTACACAAACATGCAGCTCAAAGTGTTCACACGCTCCGCCTGTCGCTGTTTTTTTATTTACCACGCGGCAAACCAGTCTCCCTTGTCATTTTATCTCTCACCTGTTTGAACTGAGGTTGAGTGACACATACTGTGTGTTTTTTCTTTGTATACTTGGAAGGAATGCTTGATATTGCACACATTGACCCAAGCCTTATCATCACCTGCATATGAAGCTCCCCCGCTTACTTTTATTGTTATTAATTCAGGCCTTTGGTCTAAGTTCATTATCCGTCAAATCTGTGCAGAAAAACTATTTTTTGGCTCTCTTGACTTTCCGGGTTTCTCTCTGCTGGCTGTGTTTGGCTGTACCCCGACCTGCTACCTTCTTAAAGGTCTTTACGTGCCCCTTACTGAAGGCTTTGATAAAAACACCCGTACACTGCCGAGGGATCCTGTTTACTCATTAGTGTGAAGTACATTTTCAAATGAGGAATGAACTTTACATAATTGAGCAATCATCACCTTGTTTAACAGTAACAGGCTACACTCAATCAGGTTGTAGTCCATGCTGCCTATAAAATGAACGATTAAGTATGATTTTACCAGCAGACAGTCCACACCATGGGTTCACTGAAGTATGCTTAAGTGGCGGCTGGCTCTGTTTGCCCCTGAGGTTTTTTTTCTGAGTGTATTTGACTGGTGGTTCTGACCGTGAGCAGCAGCTAGTATGTCATGGCAGGTCTGAGGACCCAAGAACCCGTTCAGAACAGGCACATTTGGAATTGAGCTCTGCATTATGGTTTATTTGATAACTCGCTCACTGTTGCCGAGCCCCTGAAAAAAGGGCGAAGTAGGCTGCGAATGGATTGAAATAATGAGGTCAGGGAAAACAGGGCAGTTCACCACATCAAACCATTTTAAGGTTTAATGTTTTCAAAGCCTTACAGCCAGAAACATTATTATCCTCGTTTGTTCCATGAGGTCGGATAAATCATTGTAGGAAATCATCAACAGAATCATCTGCCAAGCTATTTTGTCCTTTTTTTGTAAATACTTATTGTTTGAAGAAGATTTATTTTTTATTGTTATTATTATTTTTATTTTCATCTGCCATAAAAAACTAAGAATACAAATAAGGGGGAGATTAGCAGGAATCCAAGCTTTTCCTCCTGACACACCTTCTAATACCCCGACTCAGGGAATGTGCTGCTCCTTTTTATAAGGTAACATGAGACCAGGAACTGAACTGTGGCATTAAAACTGATCATGCAGTCGTGATTGGGAGTTTATGTAATACACAAAATACTTAATTTTACCTGACCTTTGATAAAGAAACTGTATTTAATGCATGGGTCCTTGATCAGCTTACGTTCAGATATCTTTGTGGACCCCCATCCGGCTTATCAGAATGGAGCATCCCTGCTCTACGAGCAGCGGATTGACACCTGATTATAGAAGAGCCTTGAAAACAAATTGGTTGGTAAACATTTGTTTGCACCTTCTGACACATTTTCAATAAAGCATTTCTTTTTCAAAGCCGATGCTAATTCCTTGTACTGATGACACAGCAGGAGGATTGAATGGCTAACCAGTCGTTGGAAGTGCTCTGTCAGTCAACTGAGGCAAAATATTTATAGGAAGTCTCTTTCATACTTCAGTAAGATCTTTGGGGTTTGACTAGTTACATGTAACATCATTATATTAGCAATTAAGTCACAAAATAAATGTATTTATAATCAGTTACTGGGGAAGTTACTTAATCAAATTGATATAGGTGCATTATTTATAAAATGTTTTGTTGGGTAATCAAATGCAGTGTTTCCCCTACCATTGTACAGGCCTGGCGGGCCGCCAGGCCAAGGAGACCTGCCGCCAGGCCAAAAAAAAAATCAATACGCCAAAAATAAGCCACCTATCAATTCATTCATAAATCAATAATCATTTACATTAGGAGCGCCTCCGCGCAGCACAGTAGATGCGCGGCCGCAACAATCCTCGCCGCGCGCTCCCGCTACGTTCTTTTTCGCGTACTTTATGCGTTTGATGTTGTTCTGATGCCGCCCTGCCTCGTTAAACCACCACGATGCCGCTTTCTACTTTGAAAACACGGAAAGTTGACACTGTATTTTGATAAGCTGTTGCACTCTTCAGACTCGTGGTGTGAGCGGAACCGGACCGGTACCGGAACCAGACCGGTGCATTTATAAGAAAAATGCCGCTGTGTCTCCGTCCAAAATTTCCTCGCGCTGCCTGCTCGCACAGATCCGCTCGTGCGCACATTCGCTGATGCAGGTCGAGTGTTGTCGAGAAATATATGCAGAGACGGCGCTCCTTAAAAACAACATCAAGCCATAGGCAGCCTAATAAAATAAGGATTGTTTTTTGATAAGCTGTGGAACTCTGAGTTAACCTATTTCTACCTGAATTTCTATGAACTATTAGGCTGTTGAGTAAACCTATAACTTATATTTTACTTGATAAAATAAGACAATATATGCACTCATATGTCGTTATAATGTTTTATAACGTATAAAAGTATCTGTAGCTATTAATGTGATGCTCCTCATTTTCCAGGCATATTTTTCCGGCCCCTAATTTTGGATCATTTCCATCAACCGGCACCTTAATAAGTCACTCTCTCCTTTAATCCTTGAAAACCTTGAATACACTCAGGTTGAACAAAAATGTTGAATGCAAATATAATAATTGCAGAATTGCAGACTGCTTGCTGTGCCACCTGACTTAATCCAACTGCACCAATACACCATCCCACGCGTCTTGTCTGTTTAGGGTTTTTTCGGTGGGTACCACTGGGCCTGAAAAAAATTCTAGGGGAAACACTGAAATGTAAGTGTTAACCGGTCTCGGCAGGCATGGATTCAACTTGACTGATTGGTGGAGGCACACAGATGCGTTGTGGTAATTTTAGTCTTTGTTTGGTCTTTTGGTACACAGCTTCCTATATACACATTCTTTAAAATAGAAAAAAGTCTGAAGTACTTGTGAGGTTGGAGAACTTTTTGTTGGGAAACTCTCCAGGAAGACTATATCTGTTATATCCTCCCTGAGTTCTTACTTTTTCTTCTCCGTGTGTTGCTCCCGCATCCCTGACTGGGTGCAGTGGTGTGGATCTTGCTTTTTGACGCGCAAAGGGAGACCTTTTGCTGCAACCGGGCTCTTTGTGTGTGTGTGTCGGGGGGGAAAAATAAAAAAAAAATCTTCGACTTAACACTGAGTCACCGGGTTTGTGAGTAGGTGCTTAAATCTGTATCTGATGTTCTCGTTCTCCGCAAGGACGGCCTGGTATCACAGACCGCGACTGCTGCTGGGAAGACTTCTGTGGCTCCTCATGGGTTGTGGGCTGACAGAAGGGGACTGCTGCATGACAAGTCATTGATGTCTGATGATCTAAGGCAACACTATCTGCTCTTCCCTGCCTCTCACTCCATGTGTGCGTGCAAGAAAGAATAAGTGAGTTCCAAAGAAGAGTTATGGCTGATTTTCTTTTTTTTTTCAATGTAGCGGCTATCAGACAACGTGTCTTCCCGACATCACTACGCAAGTGTAAGAGAGGGAGGAGGAGTAGATGACCAGGACGATACTACCCAACTGCTCCCACAAGCTGGAATAAGAATAGATGAAGTGACACACTTGCATGCGGAAGACAAATTCAGTTGCTTACTCCCACTCGTGTAAACAGACACAGTACATATTAACACAAATGAACAGGTGTGGAAAGCCTTAAAAAAAAAAAAACATCCAACTGGCAGGAGCTTGAGGATGACATAACTAAGTAGTTTAACCTTTCCCTGCAAAGTTTTCCTCTCCAATTAAAAGTTAAAGTAGTGAAAACTGCAGTGCAACAGTACCTTCAGCCTGTGTGCAACACTATTATGGCATTGAACCCAACAGTGTTTAGGGGAAATACAGTATGGGGAAGGATATGTAGTGTGATGTGAATTTTTCTTGGTATGAGGACTGAAAAGAAATCAGATGGTTGCATCTCTGTTATTTACATCATGTCAGAATGTCTTCTGGAAACAAGCCCTACTGGCTTTGATTGATATTCTCATAATCACATCGTGGGTGATTCAATTGGATGGTAGTTATTTTGTGAAATTAAAAAGGTCGCCAATAAAAGCAGAGCCAAGCAAGAATATTTGGCATCTGTTCAGTTCAGTCAGCACTGTGAGAGTAGCAACGCTGATGCAGAAACTGCTATTAAGTAGGAACTCTCCTGGATACTGTGGCAGGTCAGTGCAACATGACATGTAATGATCTGATAGTACTCTAAACGTAGATGCCACATCCACGAGCCAGTAGAGGGAATGCTTTGCAAAACCAAATCTATCTATTAGTACTGGGTACTGACGCATCCTATTTCAAGTGAGGGATGTTATCAGCTTGAATAACTAGGTTCTATGTTATTATAAACCCCAGCTTCTGGCGCCATGCAATGTAATATCCTCACATCCAAATTTGAAATGCACATCTTCCCCCCTTTTGTGTAAACAGCCTGCAGCTAGTAGACCCCAAGGCTCTCCATATATACTATTTCTCAAATACATTTGCCGTTAAAGCAGGACTTAAAAAGTGCCGCTGCAACAGGAAGAGCCCAAAGCCAACGGTAAGCTTCTTTGTAGTTGAATACTATCAACAGTATCACATTATTACAAGATAGCTTCTAAGGAGGGCTTGAGATTCGGACGCCAATGGAAAAACAAACAACTTTTAAAATGAGCTCCGAAGAACCCCAGCTTTGTTGCATTATTAATGGCCGCACAAAGACCAGATGGGGGGTGGTGTAAAGAAAGAGATGTGGAGAAAAAGGCAAGAAAAAAGGAGCTAGGAAGGCTGTGACGAAGGTGGCAACAAGGCAAAGAAAAATGCAAATTTAGAACAAGCTAGAACAGAAATGTAAAAAAATCAAGATTAGGAGTATAAACAAGCTACAGTGACAGATAGCAGAATGGAGACAAAAAAGTATATGACACAAGATAAAAGCGCAAAGAAAGAAGGAGAAGAAAGGAGATTCATTTGAGCTCATTGAACCAATTAAGACAACTCCCAAATCCCTCTGTACGAGTTTCTGTCTGCGCCCGATCAGCAAGCCTCCCAGCCTGCGCCACCCAAACCTGAAGTACCTGAAGCAAGGAGCTATTTAAGCACCCAGTGAATTATTCAAAAACCTCAGCAGTGTGCTGAACAAACTCTAAAACTGATTGTACCTGAACTTTTTATATCTAGTCCCATGTTTTTTATGTAGTTATAAATCTCTCCCTCTTTCTCCTCTTGTCATTCTCTACTCTCTGTGCACTTACTTACTCCATTATAAACGGAGTGGAAGCAAAGCACACTGTAACAGGACCAAGTGAGATTAATGCAGCATGAACAGGCTGGAGCTGCACAGATGAGAGTTGTCCTTAGTTATCTCCAATCTAGATACTGTTATCGGGCTCGAGGCGCAACATTGAAAAATAGGCCACATTCGGAGATACAGTGCGAGCTCTGTTGATCTGTTACAGTGAACAATGATTCACAGGCTGGGAAATGATATGTGATGGGAACTGGATTGTTTCAGGGCCGCGTGTGAAATCTCCCCGCAGCCAGCGATTACGTCCTAAATGGGACTTTATTAATAAAAGAGATTTGGAGAACGCGTTGCCAGATCTTCAGTATTTTGCAACACTTGCAGCAGATGAGCCACATTCGCAACTTTCACAATGCCTCCACCACCTCCCATTTCCTTTGTTCTCTGACCCAGTTTGCCTCTCAACCCGCTCAATGTCCCACCTCCAGACTCACCTCAGGGGGCGCCGTCCCTCCGGCCCGTAATCCTTTCCTCACACAGGGTGCAAACAATAATTCTTAAAGCTAATTCCTCTTTATTTCCCTCGGGTGCGGCACCGAGTCAGATCAATGAAAAAAGATTTATTTTCCTCAATTAAAAAAAGAGATGTCTTTAACCTTTAAACTTCTTTCATTCTCACACCTCTCATACAGTCAATGCCGCTGTCCAGTGCTGGTCTGCAACAACTTGATTTATTGCTGCTGTATTTCACAATGTCACACCAGATGATGTCTCTAAAAACACAAGGGAGATACTTACAGTACAACATAGTGATTGATATGAAGTATTTGTATGAAGTATTTAATAATCATTTTCTCAGGTTTATTTAGGACCACCTTTTGGATTGATTATGTAATTTACATATGGAAATCAAGTCTCCGGAATGACATCGCAGAGCACATCTCCATCTCTTCACTAAGGTCATAAAGTTATAAATGTTGTTAGAAATGTGCATAAAATTACATTTACATAGCGCCATGGGATGGAATACAAATGTTAACGGTGTGGTGAACTTGTGATGAACCGTATGATGAATTCAGAAGATGAATTTATGATATACAGTTATTTATTATCAGAGGGGTCAGGTTGTGAAGAATTTATATTATACATATTATATGTACAGACATCTTGATCGAATTACAGCTGCAATAGTATGGAGTTCGACGGAGTAGTACAATTTATTGCCGCCACACACACACACACACACACACACACACAGATTTTTTTAAAACAAAAGAAAAGTTCTCCAATGTGATTTTCATTAAGACTTGGAAGAGTTTCATCTCTACCTCACTGCGGTGCTGCAGGCTGACAGCACGCTCCAGCTGCCAGAGGGGTCCAACTGAAATACCTTTACTCCAGACATCACACACATCCATCCATCAGCTAATCCACCTCCCCTCCCCCGCTGCCATCCGACCCTTCCCCGTCACAGCGTCGGATTCGAGTGCTGTCTAGAGGCAGGCGCGCAGCAGTGTGAGGAACATGTAAGGGCTTTGGCAGAACCGCAGAATATGTGTTCTTTTTGTATTGTGTATTTGTGCACTGGGGGAGGCCATCAAATCGCCTTCTAAAGTCGCCAAAACCGCTTCCTCTTTGTAGAACAAAGACAGCTGGCTTCACGAGTCTCACAGACAAGGACACTTAACCTCAAAAGATGAAAAGAGGATATAGTGCTCCTTCAGTTTTAATGGAAGATAGTGGCACAGGCTGCATTGCTAAGTTGTTTGTTTTTTTGAGGGATGGGGCACAAATCCAAATGCCATTAGTAAAATTATTGCCGGGGCTGCAACCAGGTAAATCACATAAATAGGGTAGTTTTAACCTGGCTTTTATCTAGTTACTAGTTTTATTTTACCTTATTTCATCCATGAAATTATTAGTATATTCCTTTGTTCTTATGTTCTTGTTAACTCTTTTTTTTTTCAGTGTAAAGCTCCAGACCGTAGGCACACTGAGTTTTCTATATTGAGCTGTGGGTTGATATGATAAGAGAAGAGAAGATATGAGACAGAATCTTCTAAAAACGTTTTTGAAGCATACTAATTAGAGGTACATTCATTACTTTAAATTCAAAAAGTCTCTTTCAATAATAAATCACTCTCTGATGTTTGACAGCGATGATTAAGCCACCACTACTAATGAGCGTTAACAAATTTGTGTGATCAATCATTGACAATACGTTGAAATTGATGAAGCGGGCAGATGTATTGATAAACATCAGGTATCTGATCAGACGTGGCAGAGATGATGTCGCACAGGAAAAGTAGAGCCTGGATATGGGAACATGGGAGCTTGTCTTTGCTTCTTCCTGTCCTGTTGTGTCAACGGTGAAGATAGCTTGCCCAAAAAGGAAAGAGATGGTGATGGAACGTTTTTTGGCCGTCATTTACAAAACACATTTAACATTTGCTGACTAACACACTCAGTTCCTGCATGAATAAATCAGAGCAGTCTCCAACCCCTTAATGAATTATGTTATAGTCGCACACATGCAGCACAAAATATGTCCATATAATATTGATAAAGCTGAATACAGAATCATATTCAAGTATACTGATGGATTTTGTATGTCACTGTGATGGATTGTGTTTCATTAAACGGGAACCGGCCGTCACGGATTTGTTGCCGTGCCCAATGATTTTTTTTGCTTAAGAGCAATTATGTCGAAGGATCTAAAACTACAAGCTCAGCCACCATGTTGAGGGAAAACAATGATCTGCGAGGAAGAAGATATTGGCCCCTTTTTTATGTTAAATAAATTATGCAACAATATCAACAAGCTCTAGTTCTGTACAGCCTAGCTTCAGTAGAGCATGACCTAAATCTCATAAATGAATCCACACTCACTTGAGTGAAATGTACAGTAGGAAGAAAGGAATGAATGTGAACGCTTGCTGTTGTCTTCTCTTGACATAATTGGACGTCCAGCTCAGTTGCAGTAATGAAGAGGAGTTTTGTGTTCGGCGGTGTCAGGTTTAGAGTAAGGAAGAGTGTGTGGGCGATGTCTGCAGAGGAGAAAATTAGCACCGCACCATCGCTGTTTAACGGTTTGATGAAACATTACCTGGCTGCCTCGGAGTGGCGTGGCATGCAGAATGTGCTTGAACTCAAACCGACGTGAAATTCTTACGAAAAGTCCCTTTAGGTTTGTAAATGAAATGCGGCGTTAAAAATGAATGTTTTATAGAACAGAAGTGGACACGGCGTCAGTAACTGATTTTTACACAAGATCTCACCCACAACTATGAAATCACTTTTTCGCTAGAAGCACCTGTCGAGTGAGAGAGGTGTCAGCAGTCAGTCAGTTGCAGTGCGAACCAGGCGATAAAAGGTTTTCTGGGAAAGTGAGGGGGGCACTCGCACCCGCACCCAAAATAGTTTTGCTGCAGCAGAATGCAAGTCCTGTAGAAAGATGATTTGGACAGATGTGGAAAGGAATCTTCTGTGTTTGATATTAAACCATTTACGAGTGCTGTCAATATTTGAGCTCCCCGCCCTGCTGCCACTGCATCCTTGAACAGAGTGTACCGAATGTGTTGCGAGCCCTTCCAGAGGGTGATGATGCAAATAAACAAACAGGATGCTGCCTGTGCTGAGTTCACGTACGCTCCAGCTTGAGTGATAAAAATAACAAACGTGAAATGGCAGACTTGGAGTCCGTGAAATGAATAGTTAAAGCTGCGTTTGGGTTTTCACGGTAACATGATACATGAAGGTGGCAGAGGAGTTGTTTGGCCTTCATGTTGCCTAATACTGTATGTACCGCAGCTCCATCGGGGATATTTTGTACATTATGCAAACTTATATATTTATATGTGCATAAATAGTAAGATATAATGATCTCGATTTTGCATGGATGTGTTTTACATGGATTCGTTGTATCACTGGAAGAAAACAGGAAGCAAAACTGGTTCAAAGTTGTTTGCAAACAAGCACATCTCTCTTTTCCATCGACAGAGTAAAGTAACAGGTCATGACTATTCAGATACATTCAACAGACACTTGTGTGTGTTCCCTCGAGTGTGGGTTCGCTCTACAGAGATATGGGAAGGCATTGGCCTCAAGGTTTGGTCAAACACTTTTTAAAGCAAAGTCTGTCTCTATTCCATCACATCACACTCTGGTTTCTCTGTGATGTACTTACCAGGACATCTCTGTGGAGAGAAAAAAAAAAAAGAATCCCAAAAACCTCTTCAAGGCCTCCGTGTGGCTTTTTCATGTGAAGGTCTGTATGGAGAAATGCCAGGATGTTACTAATGAACACTGCCCGGAGAGCTCTCCCTCCATGGCTACACGCTGATTAGCCATTCCTTTTCTGCATTTGAAGCCAATCAAAGTAGCTGACTGAGCTTAATCACTTGATATATCCTTTCATTCGTCAAGCATTTTTTTGCATGTGTGTGTGTTCAGTTTACGTATGTGTTTTCAATTACACTCTTACTCTTGGTGGGAGGGGGGGATTTGAAAAATATCTGTCTCACCACTGAAGGGTGTGGAGCGACGAACAAACAAACGCGGGCGTTGCAGTCATCTTGATGTTCGGCACGTGCAGGATAATGGCTCATTAGTAGTGCAGCCTGTGAATGATAGCTTATAGTGATCGTGGTGAGCCATCATTCGTTTTAATTAGAGAAAATGCATTCATCTTCCACTGTGTTCTCCGCTCACACTGGAGTCTCCTTGGGGATTTTCCCACCCTCCCGATTCCTCTCGCCTGCCTGTCGTAAGACGATGTAAGAGGAGAGGTGCACATTGTAATACACTTCTGAGTATTAAAAGAGCCAAGTGTTAGTGGAATGTGGATGGCATAATAACCGAGAAGACCGTCTCATCCCTTTTTGCGGATTAATATCCCGTGGCGGCTCCGCCCTGTTGTCGAGGCGTTCTCGAGTTCTGCCACATTGGGCCTGCAGATGTCGTGGACCTTCACGTTTTGACCTCCCTGCTGATCGGTTCACTCAAGAGATTGATTAATCCCTTATGCAAGCTTTAGAATATCCCCCCAAAAAACCCGTCATTTGTAAAATAATGTCAAGCTTGAACAGCTTTTAAGAGTTATTAACCTAACCGTCGGTCTCACTGGCGCAGTGACCCGTTTAAATGGAGCTTAGCAGTCACGACGCCCACCTTATCTCGTCTCGCCTCTAGTGTTTCATTCGCTCCCGCGTTTAGCCTCTTAGCATCTGTCATTTAATTAATTGTAGCACTTATCCTGTCGATCTGAAGTCAAAAGGAAGGTTTCTCCTGAGTCATGGCGTGCTGGTTGAGCGTGATCAGCGGAGGCACATGTGCAGGAATTCATGAGGTATTGCTCATGATGGATGGACCCCAAGAGATACACCTGATTTAGATGGGCTACGATTTTATTTTTAGCTCATTGTCTTGGTTTTATGGCCCTTTACTAACTTTGTTCAGGAAACTTTACAGGTAGTTGAGTCTCACTGCTCTCCTCAACCTTGCTCCTCGAAGCAGGCAGCTGTTTTTTTTGTTGTTTTTTTTTGCTCTGCCAAGCACAAAACAGCAGACTGACATAGCGATAAGCTGGTGAATAATATGGAACAATTAACAGAGCCAGATATTTCCCTGAGGAGATGGACACCAAAACAGAGCCAAACAAATAGTTTGAAGACTGTTCGCTAACCCATTAATTTGATAATTTTGAGTTTATGCCTCCCAGGAGGCCAAATAAGTACATTCAAGTTTAAATGTACAGGTGGCAACAATACAATAAGAAATCAAAAAGTTTGAAGTCAATCAACACCTTTGCTCCAGATGTGTATTCTCCTGACAAAATGACGCTTCTGGCCATATAATTCAATCAAGCAAACCTCAAAACTTTAATGTCTCTTTGATTGAACACATTTGGACGTGACAGACAAAAGAGCCTCTCACATTCTTTTCCAATTATTTTCCAGCTTTTTAAAAAAAAAAAAAATTTCTATGCAATCACACCTCCTAGCTGATAAGACCAATACACTGCATTTGGACAGAATTCAAGACTCAGCCTACTTGTATTCAATAAGAAAAATATCCCTTACTCATTCATTTTATGTCAGCACTCGGCTGGAAAAGTGCAGTGTTGTAATTACTAATGGACCTATTGAAAGCACCCTCTTACGTTGACATTAACTCTGGTGCTGCACTAGCATGAGGTTGAAACTCTGCTTTTTACCAAAAGGGCTGCACTGAAACATCAGACTATATTGTTGCAGTATGTACTTCCTCTAGTGAAAGAAACGCTGTTGACAAATAGTATTTGAAAATAAATTAATGTAAAGATAAAAGCCTGAATTAAATATAATAAACTTAACAAATCTATTAAGTCAATTAATTAACCATTGTTTGTCAGATTTAAGTGTATTACTTTTTTTTGGTTTTAATAATATTAATAAACTATAATTACCTATTGCAGTAGTCATTGCTTTTCAGAAGAAAATATCTAAAAGAAGTTTAAAAATACTTGCGTAAAAAGCAGTGGTGGTATTTTTAAACCTTACGCAGATGTCTACCACTTGGAAATGTCACAACACCTGAGGCAATGCCATCCCACCCGACGAATGTGAAAACCTGTTAAAACAGCAGCGTCTGCTGAACAAAAGTTTGATCTTCAAGTGTCTCCTGACAAAATGAGCTGAGCTGACTCATCCCACAAAATGAAATCTTTCTTCTTCTTTTTTTTTTTTTTTTTTGATGAAAGGGAAATTGAATTTCCCAGAAGGCACTGCCCAGTGGGAAAGGCAGAGAACATGGGACTGGACTCAGGGTCTGGTAAACATTTCACTTTTCATCACGAAGCCCTCTGAAAATGTGAAGATTATCAGTTCTCCGGGTCTAACGATCCCCGAGTCTTCTGAGGCAACTGGTGCTGCTGGTGGAGACTGATCAAAGAGGACAGGAAAAATGTCCTAAAGACCTAACGGCAAGTCCAGTTGCCTTTTTGGGTTTCCACAATCTCCCATCTCAACCCTTCTATCGCTGCACACTGAGCAGACTGCCATTCTCTGTTAAATAAATCCCCAACATATTCATGCACAGCTGTTCAGTTGCAATGCTCTCTGTTCTATTTGTGGCTGGAAAAACCTAGTTAATACTTCATTGTGTATACCAATAGAACACGATCAACATAATGGATCCCTCATTTTTGCAAAATCAGTCGTCGGAATGCGGCTGTTGACTGTAGCGTGCAGACTCGTCGAAATGAAACTACTTGATTAAGACGAGCGTCGGTGACGGCAGAAAGAGAAACAGAGGGAATTTCATAGCGCGTGATTAGGATAAAAGCTCCTCTCTTAATCCAGCACTGTGTCACCATCATTACTAAAGTATGCTCGGGTGTGTTACTGATGAGCCAGAACACTTTGTCTCCCCTCCAAGACACATAAAAGCTGAAGTGGATTAATCATTCATGCCAAAGGTGCCACAAGCTGAAGGGACCAGGCAGCAACGGCAATGTGTTGTGTGCATGCCTGCAAAACTCTCCGGACCCCCGATGTTTGTGCGTAAGTCTCCTGTCACTTCCCCTCGTCTCGAGCTGAAATATTGATTAGCATTTGTGTCTTTATTCCAATCATCCCTACAGTTTCTCCTCTCAGAATCCATACACAAGAGGAGGGTTTTTGGCAATTCTTTGGCCTACTACAGCTCTTGTTTGTTTGTTTTTTGTATGTGTCTGTCTCCGTACGAGGATGCAAGATAAAGCCGAGCACATTTGTTGACAATTAGCCCAGTGCTCATGGTCCGCTGAAAGAGAAGGAGAGAAAGAAAGGGGAGAAGGTCGTTGCTGTGTGAACACATCTCACTTTAGCATGCATGATGCCTGCTTGGCCTCTTTGGATTTATGCAGACAGTGTGTTTCTGCATGCATGGCTAATGTATTTGTTTTTTGCCATCGGACCCATTTTGCTGAAACAGCCCCCCCCCTGTATTGATGCATTGTGAAGACACTTTAAAGGCCACTGGTCGCCCTCCCCGCCATGGAAATTTTGTATGTTGTGCGGGTTATGAAAAGATCCCATGTGGTCGGAAGAAAAAAGGGGGTTGCTGAAAGATTCATAGAACCCTCGTTCAACAGGCGTTTCCATGGCAACACAACAGTCTCTGGCTAAAAGAACTGAAGGCCTCAATGCAGACGCAGTTCCACCACCTCAAAGACCCTTTGATATCTGTGTACACAGAGCAACACAGACGCACACAAACACACACCGCGCAGATTTTTGTTTTTGGTGTGTATTCTTGTGTGTCGGGAAATGTCTGTGCCCCCCCCCCCAACCACCCGCCCCACTGGATATCAGCTTAATCTCATTCTGGCTTTGCAATAAACACTTGACTTGATTTCTAACAACTCGAAGGCAAACAATGTTTTCCTCATTTGAATTCAGCAAATGAGTTAAACCAGATTTACATGGTGTTACACAGCTGATTAGATGTAATTACTTGGATATGGAATATTTGGGGGAACGTGGGCAAATTGAGTTTCCAATGATCATCCACCCGCACACACGCATATAGGGACAATTCAAATGTGCTTCCCTCCATCATGTGGGTGATTTGTTAAATGGTAACCAGTGGGATTGTGTGGAGGCTAGCTGTTCTTTTTGGACACATTTGAGTCGAGGGACATATTTCACTCAATTTTCCTTATAAAAAAAAACAGTATGATCCTTTCTTATCTTCCCTCAAATTGCCCCTTGCCATCCATAGACTGAGGCACCGAACCGTCCGCCCACGGTGTTAGGTTCTCTCATTTCATAAATAAAGCATCTTGCTAAATGGAACAATTTGGTGCACAAGCAAGACAGGGAAAAGGCATCATTGCTGCATCTCATAGCTCCCAGCTAAGATTTGGGTGAGGTCTCACAGCATCTCTGCCTCACGCAGTCAAGTGGGGGGGACGGGACTCGGAGCAATATCTGCTTGCAGAGCGCGTATGCTGAATAATAAACTGCTAAATATGTCCATGTCCTGCGAGACAAGGCAATTAAATACTTAATGAAGTAATAAGATGATCTATACTATTCAAGCATGTGTTGTCCGGATGGAAATAAGTGAACAATACACATCAGTTACTCACACTTCCCACGTATGAGGACGTCATTAATGCATGTGGGATGTACAGGTGTTGTTCAATGGTTGGCTGGTTCAACAGCTACAGTAAGATTAGAGATGTTTATGTGCTAATGCGACGGCCCCGAGGAAGCAATCGCATAGGCATGTTATGGGATTTGCAATCTTGACGACGATGAAGATGTGAAATGTGGGGTAGTAACTTTACTAAACGGGCTCCCATGTGACTCTACTTGTCCTTACTTTTTGCTGGAGTCCTTGTGTTCAAACTCCCACCAGGAGCTGGCTGTGCCTGGCTGTAAAGACTGCAGATAGCAAGGCCAGCTAGCATTGGATAAAGAGCAGAAGCTCTTTTTTCCGTTTAACACTACTCCATTTGCACAAGCGAGCTGCATTCTTGTTATTCGTTGCTTAATCAGGAAACAACATGTTGCATATTGTTGTTGCCCCTTTGTTGAATCTCAAAGGGTCTTATATAATTAACCTATACAAGCAAGTGTATTGAAACACAAACTAGGAATACACTCACATACAGATTGTAGGAACATGTGCACAAGGGTCTTTAAGCAAAACTTTATAAATCACACAGAAATGTACACATACCGGTATTGAACAAACAACACACGTATAGACACACACACACACACCTGGGCTCAAACAGCTTTACTTTCTCTTCTGCTAAAGACAACCATCCTGATTCTCACTGGAGATTAAGAGATTACAGAACTCTCGCTCTGTGTGTGTGTGTGTGTGTGTGTGTGTGTGTGTGTGTGTGTGTGTGTGTGTGTGTCTGTCCCCGTGCCTGTGTGTAATGATGGTGCGTGGGTGGGGTTACACGTGGTCGACCTGGCTGTAAGTATCTTTAAATTCAGTTTTCTGTTTCTGCATAATAGTATTTGTGGTATTTCTTTCAACCCAAGGCCACTTGCCACACAATCAGATACAACACTTAATGCTGCGCTGTGCTTGTAATATGCAAAATTACGTGTGTATTTTGGCCTGAAGGTATGTCCAGCGGCAGGAAAATACTCTGCCGGGTCCCCGATTAACCACATGAGCCGTGTGGAGAGAGTTAAAGGACGCTGTGTCAGGGCAATGCTTGTAAATGCACAGTAGCACAATCTTTTTTATTTAGTATTTTCAGTTCAGATTATTTTTGCCTTTAATGTTGATATAGATAATCAGTGTGGATGTGTTTGTCTTATTTTTATTCTATATAGTTAAGTGGTTAAAGCAGGCGGTATGTTGTACTTTTCATGTATAAATTGAAATTTGCACCTTCGGGGTTCTTGTCCGCACAACCCGGACACCAGTCAAGAAATGCTTTGACTGGAGTTTATAAACTTTACATCAGTGACAACAAGAGATGGACGGTGACGTCTGAACGGGAGGACATGTTGAGCAGAACTTCAGCTAGAAGAGAAAATATCACAAAAGCTCAAGGGCGCAAGAAATAACAAAACCCTTCTGCAACCTCTCTGTGTCAGGTGTGAGAGCTCTTTTATACACGCATGAATGTGAAAAACTGGATGAACTCCCAGCAACATGGATTGTACAGCAGAGGAAACTCTATGGTTGCAGTGACCCCTGCTGTCTCTCTTAAGAATTGCAGTTGTGTTTCTATTTGCACTGCCTGGTAGGGACGACAGCATCCCCATGTGCAGAGAGTCACCTGCTTCAGCGTGAGACCTGTTGTTAGGAAAACACTCTAAACTGATGTGAGAACTGATTATATTACGAGTGATTATATTTGGAGCAATATTTGGTCAATATTACCACATAATGCACATTGATTACTGCGTTAACTACACTTATATCCAATATATATAACATTTTTTACTGGGTAATGGCAGAGAGATCGTATGAATCCGTTCTTTTTTTTATTTATTTAATTTTTTTGGAGAAAAGGTTAGAGTCAGCAATAGCACTGATATGAATACACCATATACTTCCAGAGGTT